>CM068880.1:15744339-16951839 GCA_035149815.1 Branchiostoma lanceolatum
CGGCAGTACGTGTATCTCGTAACAAAGTAACATTTCTTGACCTGTAGCCAGGCCGACAAAACAATCCTTGCTTTCAGTGGTAAGTTGAAATGTTTTGATTTTTTGTAACCGATTGTGATCCCGGTGACCGTTAGGGAGGTGCGTGCGGTTTATTGGGGTCCACGGGACGCCGCAGTTCACAAGGCCATGTTGATAGCCCTTAAGCGATTTTCAATTTCCCTTTGCTGGGCCCGAAAGGGAGCAGGCTGTAGATAACGGCGGTCGTCCCTCGGCTACACAACTCCCTTGGCTACACAACTCCCTTGCCGGCATATTAGAGAACCTTCGTATACCGATTAGACTTCAAAGGAATGGGATGAAAGAAAGATCACGTCAAAGCCTATCTCCAAGAAGAAGAAAAAATGTAGCATTTCATTATGGAGAATTAAATTTTTCCCCAACTCAAAAAATTGCAGATTGTTTCTTCCTCAACTTTCTGACCCAATCGCCCTAGACACGGGTGTTTTATTCAAATGTGTAATGCGTCAAAGGTTATTTGAAATCTGTATCGCCGCCCGTCCTGGTACATCAGTGCCCATGCGTAGATTGCCACTTTTACTCTTCTCACAATGTCGTCCTGTTCGGTTTGAAGGTTCTGCAGTGTCCATGAACTTTCCAACGACGACACCAGCAAAACCGTTCTATCTGAGAGACCTGCAAACCGTACCAGACTCTGCCATCGGCGGGAGGTATGTGGTGGAGCTCGGGCCTACTTCGTACATCAACCGTGAGAAGTTTACAAACGCTACCTACTACCGCTACAACTTCGACGTGGATACTATCCAGGTATGGCAATGCTATACATGTAGTTGAAACATTGTAGTTAACCCCCTTACCCCCTCCCCACAAGTGTGACAGTCCGCGCATGCGTACCGTGCCCAGTAGTGTAGAGGCTTTGTCTGGATGAGGAGAGCATGTCCGACTAGACGAGTTTGATTGTACTCTGCGGGTCTGTGTAATCCTTTGTCAACGCACGTGTGGCGTCATCACTGGGTCAAACGTTATCGGAAGTCGGTACCGCCTCCCGTCCCTGGGGAAAGAATGTTGGTGTACCCTATTGGTGGGCCCTGATGTAAGTGCAATAACGCGCTTGCCGTTCCAGAGCAAGCTGCTAGGGGGCTCAAACCTACACCACTTCTTTATTACATCAAAAGCTATCTGTCACCGAAAAAAAAAGACCACAGCACGTCCGGGTAAAAAGATACAAAAACCGATTCGGAAGTTCTGCTTCAGTGCCAAGGTCATATACCAGGGGGCCCAAAATCGACCTTGATGTTCGGCTGGACAACACCCGCCGACATACCAAATATCATCATAATCCATAAAGAGGTTCTTGATTTATGCTGACTAGAGTAGTCCGTAAACACAAACAGACAAACACACAGGCAAACAGACAGACAGACAGACACACCCAAAACTATATCTCCATTTTTCATTGAGATGAATATTCACTCTCAGGAGTGGATTTTTTCCAACACAGAACAAGCAGATGGACACCCTCTGCACATGCACGTGACCCATTTCCAGGTCATCTCCTACAACACGTACAACGGACCCACCACTGTTCAAGATGCCGGAGATCGTGGTGATGGTGCATTCGCTTATCATGACTTAAACGTACGTATTACCACAAGTATGACTTAAATTCGAAGCCCTGCTATGCATATTGTTACTATGGTTACTTTTTGTGCACTAGTTTATGAGCACGCCCACCCTGTAAAAATAAAACATAAATAAAGAGATAGCTAGTATAACATAACAGAAGATCTATACCTTACCCTTGCTATATCTTTGCAACGTTCAGGAACATGTTAGCTAACTAATTTTGTATATGCAACATATCCAAATACCTTTTAAATTACGTCAAGAAGCGCGACATATAACGTCTAATTGACAAATGCGGAAATATTATAATGAGAAAGACTTCTCTCCCTGATACCTGTCTGAGAAATTACCGGAATATTTCTCTACCTTTCATGACGTCAAACGTATTTCGGTTACATGGTTTGAATATCTGCCTTAGTGCTTTGTTGTTTCTAACTGGCTCAGAAAAAGACACAGCACTAAATTTGTCTCCTGAAAACGCATCGTCATTTGTTAATATTTAGTGTCTTTCTTTTAACAGCGGAATTTAATTTAGTAAGGCCATGTTGATTTGATCACATGGATGACATGCCCGCGTGCATCAATTTTCGTCAATTTTCACAGAAAAAAGAAGGTTCTACCATACTGTAAATCGGAGAAATCAGCCACAAAATGGGCAAATACATGCCGTATAAATTGCAAAAATATATCACGAAAAACAGACACTAATGTCTTGAATGACAAACTCAAAGAAGAGGACCAGATACGTGAAAGACAAAAAACGAAGAATCCATAATTCGGTATACCATTATCTGTGTGTTAAGTCATTTGTTCAACATTCCTCACCACGTAGATATCACAATGATGGCAACTTTTTTAAAAACTTTTTTTTCTATTCACTCCCTAAAATCAGATTCGAGGTTCTCATAGGATGGCATCCATATAATCAAATGGACATGGCCTTATTTGTGTATTGAAAGATATTTTGTTCTTCCAAAACAATGACTGCCAATTGCACATTGCCCAGGGCGATATGTGCGACCAACAGCACAAAGATTTCGACGCGACCACCATCAATGCTGGCCCCATAACCGTGGATACGACCTACCTCGGCCATGACACCAACGACCGAAATCTCGCGGGCTACGGGAGAATTGGAGAGTTCCGAGATGTCCTCCTGATTCCCCCATTGGCTAGTGTCAAAGTCCGTTTCAGGGCAACCGAGTAAGTTTTGAAAATGATTTTATCCTATATCATTAATCAATTTTCTGAGGAAAGAGGCAGGAAGAAAGGTTTTTCACCCCCGTAGGTACTCTCGAGCAATGATGCGACTAATCACTGGAAACCGAGAAATGGGAGACTCTAATTTCTCGGTTTCCAGTGATAAGTCGCCTCATTGCTGGAAGCCCAGATATAATAAAACCTCGTCACTGGTAGATTAGCGATGAAGGCACCTTCGGTGCTGGACACCGAGTGATTACAAAGGAACCCTTGACCTCGGTACTTTTCCGGAAGGAAATCTGATATCCTCCCAGAAACTGTCTTTGTCTTACACTATCCCTATGGCTGTTCGTATGTATGTGAAAAATATAAAATTTAAAGGCAACCAAAGCAAAATTAGGGCCAAAAAATCGAGAAAAAAGAACATGGTAAAATCGTTTTGCTAGTGACATTTACTAACACTGTTAGTTTCGAAAGCCTACAAAATTCCGGGCAAATTCCGACCAAATTCAGTGAGTTCTCACATCACAACGATGGTGTGTGTGTGTGCATCATGGACGTCGCTATACATTGCGAAATTTTTGTTTGAACTTATCATGTGTAAAAATCACAAAAGCGATTAAGGCACCTTCGGTGCTGGACACCGAGTGATTACAAAGGAACCCTTGACCTCGGTACTTTTCCGGAAGGAAATCTGATATCCTCCCAAAAACTGTCTTTGTCGTACACTATCCCAATGGCTGTACGTATGTATGTGAAAAATATAAAATTTAAAGGCAACCAAAACAATATTAGGGCCAAAAAAATCGAAATAAAGAACATGGTAAAATCTTTTTGCTAGTGACATTTACTGTTAGTTTCGCGAGCCTACAAAATTCCGGCCAAATTTCGGCCAAATTCAGTGAGTTCTCATATCATAACGATGGTGTATGTGTGCATCATGGACGTCGCTATACATTGTGAAAGTTTTGTTTGAACTTATCATGTATAGAAATCACAAAAGTGTTCAATGGGGTTATAGAAATTTGTTTTCAGTACCATCGGCAGGATTTTAAAGGGTAGCTAAACTAATATTTGTCAAGTGTACTGCAGTATGTTAAATAAACCACGATGTCAAGTTCTTACTTGTTTTGCATTAGTCCACCATGGATTAGGATTTTCACAACATTTGAAACACAATGTCGTATTGCACAATGTCGCACGACGTTTGGCCTTTTGGCGTCAAAATCTTTTGGTTATACTGCAATATCAAGGTAAAAAGTTAAAATCCTTCCACACCATTATTGATGTATAGGGTGGTGCCCGTCTCCTTTTCATAGCCCTGGGCCACACTGTGATGCAATCACTGCAGCAGGGGGCTAGTCCACTGGCAGTGAAGTGTGTTTAACTTCCATACTGTTTCAGAAGTATGTACCATTCTATAAAGTCTTTAGTATGACTCAATGCACCTCTTGTCCAGAGGTGTCCTACCTGGGGCTTGAACCCCAGTCATTCTGGTCCAAGTAATTTGAACCAGATGTGCTGAGAGACAGAAGCGCAGACCACTACACCACAGGGACACCCCAGTACACTACCAAAAATGTTTTTTCTTATTCTTTCTTTTTTTTTCTTGTTTTCTTATGTTAAGAAAGATTTTCTTATACAAAGAAAAACAAGAAAATTCAAGAAACCTTCTGGGATGTCTTGTCGATGTCAATTCTTATACAAAGAGTTTTGTTATTTTTTGTACTTAAGTTAAGAAAATATTTCTACTCAATTCTAGCATTATGTTTTCTAATAAGAATTTTCTAGAAAAATAAGAAAAATTTGCTTTCTCTGCCTCACTGTAAGATTCATTTTTGTTTGGTCAAATGTTTTTCCTTACAGATTCTTCCCTTAAGATATTTTTTTCTTGAAAATTTTATTCTACTAGAATTATTTTCTTAAACTTGCTTGGTTTAAGGAAGTTCAAGAGAAAAATTCTTGGATATAATTCTTGCTTGTGCTCAAAAGAGGGATTCTTGTTTGTGCTTAAAAGAGGGATTCTTGTATACAGAATGATATTCTTACTGACACTCAGTGACAGAAAAAAATTTTTGTAGAAGGAAAAACAAGAATGACAAGAAAAACGATTTTTGGTAGTGTATGCTTTACAGAAAGAAAAAACTTCCTCCAGCTACACAGGTCCATACGTGCTTCACTGCCACATCCTGAACCATGTTATATTGGGCAATGTCTCACGACACGATAAAGGTGACACGATAAATACGACGTCACCTTTGTGACGTCAGAACCTTGGTGTTATACTGCAGTATGCTTTACAAAAAATTTCCTCCAGCTACACAGGTCCATACGTGCTTCACTGCCACATCCTGAACCATGTTGTATTGGGCAATGTCTCACGACCTTTGACCTTTGTGACGTCAGAATCTTTGTGTTATACTGCAGTATGCTTTACAAAAAAATTTCCTCCAGCTACACAGGTCCATACGTGCTTCACTGCCACATCCTGAACCATGTTATATTGGGCAATGTCTCACGACCTTTGACCTTTGTGACGTCAGAATCTTTGTGTTATACTGCAGTATGCTTTACAAAAAAAATTCCTCCAGCTACACAGGTCCATACGTGCTTCACTGCCACATCCTGAACCATGTTATATTGGGCAATGTCTCACGACCTTTGACCTTTGTGACGTCAGAATCTTTGTGTTATACTGCAGTATGCTTTACAAAAAAATTTCCTCCAGCTACACAGGTCCATACGTGCTCCACTGCCACATCCTGAACCATGTCATATTGGGCGATTTCTCACGACCTTTGACCTTTGTGACGTCAGAATCTTTGTGTTATACTGCAGTATGCTTTACAAAAAAACTTCCTCCAGCTACACAGGTCCATACGTGCTCCACTGCCACATCCTGAACCATGAGGACGAGGGGATGATGATGGTGACGTACTGTAGTCCGTCCGGGCAGGCCACGCAGAGCCCCTGGGAGGCCCTCCGGTGGACACAACCCCGGAACCTGCTCGTCTACTGACGCGTACCCAGACATACTGCAGAACAGTGCCGGGAACAGACAAGCAGTCATCAATAAGTACGTGTATAGAATACTGTTTCTCTTTTAAAAAAATTGAAATTTAGAATTTCAAAGTTTTTTAGATTTTTAAATTTTTATTTTTCATTTTAATTTTTTTATTTTTTTTTTAAATCTTTTATTTTTTTGTATTTCTTTTATTTTCTAATTTTCTTTTAGGATTATAAGAATGGTTTATTTCGCAAGTTAGAAATAATGCACAACGGTAGCAGTCTACATACTGAATTGGTGTTCTAACATTTACATTAAAACATTGTTCACGCTCACGTGATTAAACAATTAAATACGATATACACGGTACAAAACACATCGACCATTAAAACCATTGACTCTTTACGACAATATTCAAAGATCTAGGAGAAGGTCATAATAGGGTTATTGACCCTCCTTTAGGTTTTTAAACGGTGCGATAAGGCATGTTCGGTTCCAATAGCAACCTATGTTAGGTACAAATAACCATCTAATGAACAACCAAGACGGTGAAGTTATAAGGTGGTTATAGGAACCGAACATGAGTATGACACCAAAACAATTAGACCAATAAGTTGTCCGTATATGGGATTTTGATTACCTGGGTTACTGGAAAAATATAGCCTTCTGATTGGCCGACGTCATATAGCTATATGATAATGTATATTCCCTACTGAAAATTACTCGACTGTTTCGGACAAAACGTTGAACTGCTGCAAGTAATGCAAGGAGAACGTCATACACAATTAACAACCCAACAATTCATATCCTTGTAAAGCCATCTGGCATGCATGATTTCGTTGACTGTATAGACAATTGCACTGTACCGTGATAATAACACGTTTAGCTAGTAGGTAGCATGTAACTGTTAAGGAGTAGACGCTAGTTTATTTCAACAGATACAGTACTATGGAATACATTTCTTAATGTCGGCACTTCAAATATGCTACGTTTAACCTGATTGCTAACAACATCTGTCAGTAGAACCGTAATTTCCCAAGCCCCGCACCCCCCTCCGTTTCACTGGACCCGCGGCACGCTGGCGGCGTCACTACGACCGATCGAATTGACAAAGGACTTAACGAATTTCTTCGACACAAAAAGGTATCTTTTTAAGCTGTGTGTTTTGTTGTCTTTTTGGTTACACTTGTACATTTTCAATGATATTCCCATTAGAAAGTCAAGGGTAACACAAATCCGGTTTAGGGCGCAGTGACGACGCCAGTGTGCCCCAGGTCCAGTGAGATGGGTCTTTAGTGATAGAGGAAGCATTAACGTGTTTCTACTGCATGTATGTACATGACATTGTGTAATCTTTCTAATGCCTATATTTTGTCTTGCAGATGGCTGGCGACCCTCTCTATAATGACGGTGGTCTCTGTCAACTTATTTTTCATGTTGCCATTATAATGGAACACATCTTTTTACATAAAGCTAGTCCTTTGAAAGAAGGTTGTCTGTAAGTTCGTTTGTCATTCATAACCATCAGATTTCATCTACGGAACTACAGTGGATAGTTTAGTACATAAGCCTAGATTTGATTGCAACCGTCTTAGTGAAAATACAGGTAACAGTGCTGAAGTCTCTGTAACTGTGCCGTGTTTTGTTTGTATTTTGTTTGTATGTTTGTATTGTATTACCGGTAAGCCACCTCATGGCGTAACACACCAGGTTTGTACTGAAAAGTACAAGCTGCAGATCCAGACAGATTTATACAATCCACTCACACGGGAAAGACCCATACCTATTTCGATAGGTCATTAAGTGTGATCTTTTACGTGCTCAATGTGTAGCTCTCCTCAAAAACGGAACAAGTACACGGATAATGCAGAATACATCTTTGATTACTGTTATATAATACAGCTCGTTGTTGCTTAACTGGCTAATCTGTAAAATGCAGCATACTTGAAAACTTTGATGGAAAACAGTAATACGAGGACAATTATAATAGATGGATAAAACGATAAGTTTCTAACAATTCGTAAAAACTACAACGTTTACCTGTAGTTATCTTCACCTCGGCGCTATTTTGCCTCTACTATTAATGCGATACTGATGTCCATTAGGCAGCTCATTTAGAATAGTTAGGAAGTTATTTCTCATCAGTTTCTCAAAGCTGGACTTGGTAGCTTGAATATGGTGGTCGTGAGCAACTGTAGGCGGGACGTCTTCAACTTTATCATGCACATTCATGTCGAGACTTTTGTGTCAGCCTCTGACATTGGAAAGTTTCATGACTCCAAAAAACGTCGCGTCATGGTCCAGTTTGATGACACATCCGTCACACGGCATGTGCAGGTACACACTGTTGTTTGCTGAACAGGTGAATTACTCCTGCAGTAAAGCAGGTGTTCCAGGGGTCAGTATCCTCCATGTTCTTCCAGCAAGTCAAGAAGCGGTAAAGGTTGTCTTTTTCAGTTTTTTACCACCATTATAGAATGGCTGGTTGCTGGCGATGCTTTATTGTTGTACCAATAATAAACCTGTAAATAAGAAAAGGGACTTGTTCGTTTTAAAGAAAATGGGGTTATGAATATATGATGGAAATGGGTATCAAAATGTATATAAATATGGATGTTGCTTTTGACCATCAATAGTACATTTATTGTTCTACTTCAATTGAGATGTTTTCTGAATGTAACAAGATGACAAGATATTGAAGAAAAAGACGTTGTCTTGCAAATGTTAGCTTCCTATATATTCATATATATATAGCTCGTTGTTAACCCAAAATATCTAAACTGGGGGATGAGACTAAAAGTTCCCGCGCCATCTTTGACATCGCATAACTACCAAAAGACGTTTGATAGGATTTCTAAACTTGGTGACTTTTCCTAAGATTTAGATGGAAACAATTTCATGATAATAGTATGAGTTAGTCATTTTTCATGTTGCCATGGCAACGGATTTCTAACAGGTAATTTAGACAAAATTCACTTATTTCGGTTTAAACTATGATGTTTCGAAGGCTTGTTTGCTCAACCACACAAGTTTTCCAACGTGTATAACATAATATGTAATTGAATGTAACTTTCATGATTTATTATTTATAAACTATGTCTATTTGATGACGTTATCATTCAGAATGAAAGAAAGCGGACCATATCATTAGTTTAGATATTAGCAGGCCTTCAAATTTGTCTCTACCTAATAATTTCTTCACCAGAAACATTCAGAATAATGTTTCTAGTCTTTGTTCATTGTATTTTGGGGTCATAAGTGGAAAAATGAATTTTCAAAATTTGAAAATGGCCAATCCAAGATGGCGGATCCCAAGGGATAGCTAAATACACATGACGGCATTCTATGACGTCATTTTGACGTCAACGTAGTTACCATTGACGTCAACGTAGTTATTACTGACGTCAGATGTCTTGGCATACCTTGACATCAATTAGACACACTTTTTGGTTTAATATCTCTAGATATTACGGGAATTGCTTCTTTAACCGATAACATCGCATTGATAACGTTACAATTACGTCATATTACGTCACAACGTTATTAGGCCACAGCAAGTAAATGTTATGGATGGCGTCCACCGCAGACTCCCAAAATAATGAGATAGGGCGAAAAAAAACAAGGCGGGCAAAAAAAATCAAGATTCCTATATTTTTAAATTTTGAGATCATAAATTTTGTTAACTGCGGCAACAAAATAAGATTTAATGGCCAAAAGGTCTCTTATTCCTGTATTCAACTAATGAGGTTTCATATATGATATAGAACCTCCTCGATTCAGCAGTAAACAGGTCCTTGTAGATGTGTATACATCTCAATAATCTCAATAACACTACAACAAATGCAGAAAAGAGCTTGTTGAACCATGCATCTGAAACAACTACAGTGGGTATTCATATGCGATGAAACACCTTGTGTATACAGCTCAATTAAATAGCACCAACATGACCAAGGACATTATATAATGTCCTTGCTATAACAAATGCAGAAAACAGCTTGTTATACCATAATGGGCATTTTAGGCTGTCAACATTAAACTCTCCTTGAAGATGTGTATACAGCTCATTAACTAGCACGAATGCAGAAAACAGCTTACGACATATTTGCCAATTTTTTGACATGTTGACCACCGTCGGAGGGCAATGAAATTTATTGGGTTTTTTTCCCAAATCAAGCGAAAATTAATTAGCTCGCTGATGTCATCCATAAAAATTACTTTCTGTAACCTTAAAATTACAGACTTTTTTAAGGTTTACTTGTATATCACTCCCTGCAGATTTGTTGATGACACACCATGCTATTTGGAAGTTATTTGCGAATGATACCTCCCCGCAATCCCGAATATCCTAAAAAGCCAAGTCAGGATAGGGTTAAATATTGTTTCAGGCGTTTTCCTTTTTTCCTTTCTTCCCTTCGTTATTTTTGACCAGATATACCAAACTAAGAAATGTCAGTGAAATATCTTACATTTGCAGATAAACTTTTTTTTTCCAGTTAGACATATCTCACCTGGCTGTAGATATAATAGTCACCTTCCTCCAAAACAGTCAGTATGCCGCTGTGAAAACGGAACTTGTCGGATGGGTCAAAATGTTCCCAGTCTTTTGTGAGGACAGTGTCATCTCCTGAGTGAATAAATATACTCTGTAGAAAGGAACCCTTCAATTTGTTAGCATAATTTGTAGAGAAAAAACTAAACATATTAGCGTTCACAATAAACAAAGATTTTCAAAAGTACTGTGCTTTTCTACAGTTGCTAAAATATTACTGTAAAATTACTTACGTTTCACTGTGTAAGTGTCACGTGTGGAGTCTGTATAAAAAAGAAATCCCTAGTATAGTTCAATAGGATCATCATTTACCTTTACATTCTTTGGTTTACCAAGTGTTGCTTTAATTGAATCATATTTTGCTTGACATGGCAATAAAGCATATCTTGTTAGGGAAGATATTTGTTTATAATAACCGCGACTTATGTGATCTATCCATCCAAAGATTTGTTACCTTTGTCAAGTATATTTACAGATTAGAGAAAAATATTGCAACATCTTGGAACAAAATAGGTAAACACATTAAGAAATGGGAACCGTTATACCTTGTTTTCAATTGATTGTGGCCACAAGATATTCATCTGTTAGCGTATGTACAACTGTATTCTTTTGTTTCATGTTTCTGTATTGTATCTTTTGTTTATCTGAATAAGGTTTGAAACAAAAAAAAATAAAAAAATAAAAAAATAAAAAAATAAAGCATATCTTTACAAACTCAATAAAAATGTTGTACTCTCGCACCTCTTGGCATATAGACACGTTTATTTTTGATACATCGTTAGAACGGGGCAGGTGTGCACGATAACGTTACTTGAGTGTGATCTATATGCGTATTTACTAGTACCAGATCCCATCCTCATATTTAATGGTTGGTGGCTGTACTTTTTTAAAATCTTATAAGCCTTTTTGCAAATGTTATAACAACGACAAAAAGTACAACTACTTATATAGATAAATGTGGAATCATGATTTTTTTTTCAATCAAACAACATATTGTGGCGAAGTCCTGCTTTACCCAAAGATACAAACTAACATGTAACTTAGTCTCAGCTGAGGCAGCTTCGATGTGTGCCCAATTAAATGAAGTCACTTCCATCGACGACAATTTTTCTCCTGTAAATAAATACGAGATGAAATATCGTTTCGGCATGAAGTAACTAGTATATTTATATTTGTATCTCATACGATTGGATTAAAGAGTTTCAAATGGTATAGAAAAATGAGCCTCACAATTCTACAATGTATATTATACTAACTTATCTCACAGTGAACACCGACCCATCCGCGTCCACACTGGCATATGTAGTGGCCAACGCCTTCAATGCAGGCTCCGTTATTCTGACATGGGTTGGAGTTGCACTCGTCCACTGTGAAAAAAAAATGCAGATCGAGGTTACGGATTTGACGTAGCCACCGATTGTTGTAGCTGATTAATACGAGGCACTGTATCATAGTCATCATATTAAGAAACTAAAACAATAAGATTGTAATGCTCATCTTTTTCATTGATATGCAAGCGCATACCGTCCAAAATAAAAGGTAATGTCAATTCAGACGGAAGGAGGCTTAACCCTATCCAGACTGGGGGGGGGGGGGGGGCTAAAAGTGCCCGCGCCAACTTTGACATCGTATTACTGCCGAACGATGTATGCTAGGACAACCAAACTTGGTGACTTTTCCTAAAATTTTGTTGGCAACAATTTTATAATAATGGTTTGAGTTTATCATTTTTTCATGTTGCCATGGCAACGGGTTTCTGACTGGCATTTTATGCAAAAATCATTAATATTTTGAAAACAATGATATTTCTCGGGTTTTCTTGCACAACTACACTAGTTTTCCTTCATGTATAACATAACATGTAATTAGAGGTAACTTTCCTGATTTAATATTCGTAATTTATGCTAATTTGATGACGTAATCAGCCAAAATCCAAGATGGCGGACTATATCACTATTTCAGGTATCAGCAGGCTTTTTCGCCCTTAAAATCGTCAATACCTGACATTTTCTTTATTAGAAACATTTAGATTAACGATTTTAGTCTATTTTCAGCGTCCTTTTGGGTCATAAGTGGAAAAGAAGGATTTTTAAAAATTTCAAAATGGCCGATCCAAGATGGCGGATCCCAAGGGATCGCTAACAACACATGACGCCATTCTATGACGTCATTTTGACGTCAACGTAGCTACCATTGACGTTGTATGTCTTTGCATACCTTAAAATGAATAATACAAACCGTTTTGTTTAATTCCTTTAGATATTACGGGAATTCCCTATTTAGCCAATAAAATCACATCGATGACGTCATAATTACGTCATATTACGTCATAACGTCACTTAAATTACAGGAATTATAAAACTTGACGTGAATATCACTCCCTACAAATTTGGTGATGATGCATCATACCGTTCGGAAATTATGAGGGGGGGCGAATCAGCCCCCCCCCCCCCCAGTCCCAGATATACCAAAAAAGCCCAGTCTGGATATGGTTAAGATATACAATTATCTTTTGTGGTTAGTTAAAGCCCTCTTTCCACTAGATGGTGATTGCTAAGCGTTCATACATCGAACAGAATTGTATTTGTGTCATCCTTGATTTCATAATGAAAACATGATATAACATATAAAAGTATGGTTATAAATGCAACAAAACAGACAAATCGTAGAAACATTACTTTCTTATCTAAAGAAGTACCTGAATGATCTGACAGATGTACATAGCGGTATATAGCAGCCTGGAAAAGAGATGCAACCCCTGCTAAGAAAATGTCGAATACCCTACAAGTGCCTATAAATATAGTGGAAAAACAAGTAATGACAGTAATTTACCATCACATACCACCCCTACGTCATCGTCATGGCCACAGTCGTTGACCGCTAATTCGTGTGGGCACTCCAGGATGGTAGACTCATTGCCGGCGCACCGTACATCACTGAGCCAAATCCTTCCGGAGCCCGGACCGAAGTTAACTGAAATAGGGACGGCTCCTTTGTATCCGAGATGTCTGCAGAGTACGTCTGCGTCATGAAAGTCCCAGCCTGTCTTGCAGATTGTTCCCCAGTCATCCCGTTCTCTGCGGATCTCCACTCTGCCTTCGTTCCTTTTCTTGCCACCCGACAGTCTAAACAAAGCCCTGGCTGTGAACGTGAATGGTTGTTCTTAAATGCAAATTTATCACTGATAGTAACAAAAAAATTAGAATATGCCCCGACACACTGAATTCAGCATGTATTTGGGCATATATTTGGTCTGAAAATTATCCATCTATCTATCTATCTATCTATCTTTATATATATATGTTTACTATTTTGCAAAAGAATAACCGCAAAATGAAGTTTACGACACCCCACTGGGGCATCTTGGGAAGTGTGAAATCGGCGAATTCATGATTTTGAGAACGCATGCGCGGCGACATGAATTGTGGGTAATATGTCAAAGGTGAAGGCCCATGAGACATAAACAAAACGTGTATGGACATTCACTGCGCGAAAGGGGGTCATTTCCGGGCGTTTCAATACTATGAAAATTCCCGAAATCATCACGTTTCCGACAATATCAAGAAATTTCCTGATATAGAGAGGCTATGTATACGGAGAAATATCTATGATTGGAAACGGGAACAAATTTGCACTCGGCGTATCCGAATTCGGATATTCAACACTTTAGTTTCCGAATAGTACCCTACTATTCCGAGTTATCCGCAACGTATACGGAGTGGTTTTAAGACGGACAGCCAGTGTTTACGGATAAATATCTTTGATTGGAAACGGGAACAAATTTCCACTCGGCGTATCCGAATTCGGATATTCAACACTTAAGTTTCCCAATATTACCCTAATATTCTGAGTTTTTCGCAGAGTTTACAGAGTTGTTTTGCTACGGACAGCTAGTGTATACGGATGAATATCTATGATTGGAAACGGGAACAGTTTACAACGCAACATATCCGGACTCAGATATGCTACAGTTTAGGTACCGAATATTACCCGAATATTCCGAGCTTTCGGCAGCGTATTCGGAGTTGTTTTTCTACGGGCAGCCAGTGTATACGGATAAATATCTATGATTGGAAACGGGAACATCTTTCGACCCGGCATATCCGGACTCAGATATGCTACAGTTTAGTTTCCGAATATTACCCTGAAATGCGGCACGTCTGTAACACCGACCATGCTACATTTCAGGCAGTTCTGCGTCCGCAATGTTACCAGGAGGCATTTGGAGTTATTGCGCTCCTGAAATCATATACGAATAGAACATATATACATGACAAAGAAAAGAACAGTAACAAGAATACTTCAATGACAAACTCTGTAATTGTTTAACTTCTATATATAACATTTCTGGACTGTTTCATGGTTCAAATTGGGCACATAAATTTTGGTACCGGCAGATATTCAACAGCAGAAATAGATCTATAACTTACTGCACAGAAAAACACCTCTTGAACATTCTTGATTGCTCAATACATGTACACAACATTGCTGTTATATAAGACCTGGAAATCAAGGTAAAGGTAAAGAATATATACAGGTAAGGTCAATACACAAATAAATGATATAATACATACATGTACGTACATATGAGGTCAATATTCTTAATGAGTTCAAATTGAAAAGGAATCATACCAATCTCTTACTCAGTAGATTCAATGAATATAAATGTACGCAAAGTGATCTTATAACAATTATAGCTTCTTCTGTAACTTTTATAATCACATTAGTATGGATCATACAAATTCTGTAAAGGGATGTATACGTAGTATATATATGTTACAATGTGTTTTCATATCATTCTACTCGTTCTGGGTGTTTAACGGCACACCCGCAACAGTAGTACGGTACGGAATTATTAACTTCGTTAGGCACCAGGTTTAACATGACATACGTGACACGTAAAGAAATTCGAAGGTTCTCATACAAATAGTACTGATTCTCAAACATACCGGTATAACTAACAGACATATCTATATTCCAAATTGGGGGTGCGGAAGTCACACAGGTTGATTTGCTGCACAGGTGTTGCTGCCCTGGAACTGTCTTCATAAACCCCGATATACTCAGTGGAAGATGCTGAAAAATAATCGCGACTACAATAAGTTAAATGTAGAGACGGAGCTAGATCTCCTACCTGAAATAAGCACCCTTCTTCTAAAAAAATCACACAGTGAAGGGTATCAAATCAAATAACTATAGCAAAAGGTAAAGTGAACAAAGTCAGGCCAAGAAAAAGATGTAAAAAATGTGTGTTTCAACCCTGCCAAAACCTGCTAACTCTAACTTTTTCTTTAGGTCGACTGCTCGTGAAACACAAAGTCGAAAACTTTGCGATTAATTTATTGAGTAAAGAAAAACTGAAACAACAAGGGACATATGGATAAAACACAAGTACAACGGACTTATTTATGGCCAGTACGCATGCATTGCTGGAGTATTTCAACCTCAGAGAACCCGGTAAACTTTGAATATGAAAAAAAGGTGCCTTGTGATAGGAACGCCTACCCATGGATTTCGGAATACCATCAGGAAAAATGTAATATAAACGGACATCAATTATTCTAAGATTATTCCGGGCACGCAAATGAACAATTCCTGTGTCGAAATGTTACAGAAAATGCTGTGTCGAAATTCCTGCTTGGAAACGGTCCAGATACACGACATGTGTAACCTTCAGATTTGCCTGGAAATCTACCCTTTCCGTACATTGAACGAATATGTTACATATGCATATACGGCATACTGGTATTTCCGGATATGAGGGCGGCAAGTAGAGAGAACCACATACATATCGGCTAGCCACCAAGCACCGCACGCGCGCCCAAGCTTTCCCGGGCCACCCTCCCGCTGTCCCCCGAAGACCGACCCCGCCCCACTCTCCGCTGTAAACCCAAGATCTGCTAGCCATATACGGTCCGAATATGTGACATGCCCAGTGATGTGTCAATTTCGGATTTGTCCGGAAATGGACCCCTTTCGCGCAGTGATTGTTATGCAAATTGAGACGATGGTCGAGACGAGGACTGTTTATAAGTTATGGGCCTTCACCTTTGACCTTGCACATGCGTACTTGAAATTGTGAACGACGCTATGGTCTCAGTTCGGAGTTTTTTTTTACAATTCGGGGCCGACCTGACTCGTTCCCAGAAAAGCAATAGCGCTTTTCCAAACATCCTTTTTCGGCCGATTTAATGTTTCCGATGGATAGGGGTGACTTGTCTTCGAACGACAAACGAATTTAATATTTTCTGTGAAAACGTCATTTTTAGTGAAAACCGTCAATAAAAGCAATTTTCATCCCCAAAACTGCCACCCTCATAAAATCCAAGTTTTGTATGCTTGTTTTAAAAAAGGACCGTACGTCACTATGATAGTCATTTGGGAAGTATGTTGATCGTCTTGGTTCAGAAGGTGTTGTTAAACATTATGTGTTTTTTTCCCTTGGGGCCTCATCTGCTCGAGTCCTCTCGTCCTTATAAAAACGTACCTCATGACATATGCTTTCCTAGATATATAAACCTCATTATATTCCCTAGGACTTCAACTACGACAAAAAAACAAGAACATTAATTTGAAAAGTTGTTGACAATTTGGTCTCGGATCAGTCACTTTTTTTTAATAATTCTTAAACTTGTATGCGTAATTATGTGTACCAATGATTACAGTTGTATCTGAATAAGGAGTACATGTTTTTGTCATTTGTAAAGAAAATGACCACCAGCCTCTTTAATGGGTTTATAAGATCTTTTATTGCTAGATTTGCACGGAATTTACTTTCACCATCCTCAAAGTAACAAAAATGAAGGGGAATTTTCAGAACTTAAGAAATATTTATCCTTTTTCTCATATTGAACATACATTTTAACAAATTTCACAAAACAACATTATTAAGCTTAATTCAACGCTCATGTATGCATTAGAGTAACAGGTCACTCATATTGCTGCGTTTCAACTCAAAGTAATGAATTACTTAAGGCCCATATTAATTAATATTATCATTTTAACCCACAAAATACACGACAATAAGTTGTATTTTTAACTGTATAATTCATCCTAGTGTAAAATTAAATGTGAATGATTCTATTCACTTTACTCTGCTTCATTTTTGTTGCATCGATCATCAGCGTAACGTGCATAAATTAAAACAACTGAATGTAGTCCATTCCGTCGGAGCCGCCAATAATTCAAAGTGTTATAAATTAATAGCATCCCATATAAGAGATACCATATGAGTTTTAGTACGTTATGAGGAATTAGTCATAAAAAGAAGTGATAAACAAAATGTCATACACTGAAAAAGTTAGCTACCTATTATCTCCTCCTACAACCCCATACGGCTATTGCAGTAGCAGATCATACACATCAGTTGTTAAACATAGTTAGGACTTGTTGAAAACATTTCTATTGTTTATACCTGCTGTGTGGTTCTTAAACAGTCAGGCTCATTCAGATGGCGATTTTGTACAACAGATATGTTTGTGTCTGTAATTTCATCCCGTTTTCACAATCCTGGTATTATCGAGCAGAGCTAACCCCGCCGTCATCTACCGTACTGGAAGAGAATTCGGTAATCACGAAAAACTATCTATATATATTATGATTTTAATAAAAGAAGTCAGCGTGTTTGACTGCTGCATTTGCACGATTTAATAAGGAGTCAAGAGTGAATCACTACCAGGAACTGTTTCACGAATTTTAATGAAAGAATTTACCAGGGTACTTAGTATGAGTTTACAGTGCTGACAAAAGTTTGAAAAGAAGGAGATGAAGAATTGCTTACGCTTAAATAACTATCAAAGACTAGTATGTAGTTTTGCAGGCTAGTCTAGTAATAAAAGTTCATAATAATGGCGGCAACTGGAAAGATTTTTAAAGATAATTAAAATACCAAGCAACACCATCTCATCAATGTCTAGTAAGGATACGAGTAACTTTTTTTTGATGTTAGACAATCCTGTATTTCTCTTAAAGGGATCGAGCAGTGATTTTTAATGAAATCCTTTGTACAACTGCTACGTTTAAGAAGTGTGATTAGAGTTTATATTTTACTATACAATTTGCTCTTGATATTTTGGTATTTAGTCTTCCGAGAATGGACTGCCAAAGAAGAAGAAGAAGAAGAAGAAGAAGAAGAAGAAGAAGAAGAAGAAGAAGAAGAAGAAGAAGTTTTCGATCATCAAACAAGAAAACATTTCTTTTTCTCGCGACTTTGATAACCAGGGCAATCTGATTAGAGTAATAATTTTACGATGTCACGATTAAACGGAATATTGCCATAAGAGACCAGAAAAGGAGTGCATTCAAATATCATTATTTTTCTTTAATCTATGGAATCTACTTGAAAGGGAAAACTATAATTTGTGGGGGATCATACATGTGGATGCTGGCATGATTTCATGATGTGCAATAAATGATATTCTTTACAGACCTATTCCTTTAAGAACCATATTTCTGAAAGACCACACCTCTGTTTCTCGTGAACCTATTCGACGTTTGAGAGAAGATTGTACTTGTTTTTCAAAGTTAAGCTTTGTCTCGATGCTATATGTGCATGCAGGTTACATCATTACGATACTATCCTACAACTGTGCTGCAATATAAGACAAATGCAGTCGGTGCGTGTTGGTCCTTTGGTGGGGTTTTGCTTAGGCGAACATGTCGTAATAAGCCAAGATAACGTGAGCCAGAATGATTGATGCCAGCACGCCACCGCCAGTGGTAGCAACAGTTGCCTCCGAGTCTGTCAAAAACAAGCAGAAGTATACCGTGAATATCTAACATTCTATCCAAAGACAAAATGAATATACGGAAATGGTTATAAATAGATAGTACAACACTTCTGTAGAAATTGTAAACTATGCATGGCTATCTAAAAAAGTATTTTCATAGTTTGAAAAACATTTATTTTCTTCAATGTTTACAACCAAATTAATTTCAAATGATATGGTTGATTAATTTATAACAACAAAACTGCCCATCTCATACAATGCATTCTACATCAGAGGCCAGCATCATAAAAAGTAACTACTTATTTTTATAAGTATGAGATATCTAAAGTTATGTTTTATTTTTCCATATCTTGCAATGTTGACACTGAACGTAACGATTATATGATTATATCTATACTGTAGTTAGGTGTTGAGGGAAGTGAAATCGTTGCAGGATTTGAACTTAATTTATTCGGTCAGAAGATATAAAAAAATAGCAAATCACATTCATCTTCTTCAGTCTCAGGTCCTTAAGAAGAAAAAGATGTATCACAAACATTAGACATTTTTCGTATAGTTCGTTTGAATTCTGCAACAAACTTCAATTGTTTTTAATGAAAAATGAAATCATTTTACCTACCATGAAGAATATTAGGGGGAACCTTTGCACCTTACGTATGAAAATCTAGCTTGTAAAAAAGGAAATTGGAAATCAAAGTATGGCACTGTTTCTGAGTAGGTTGGAAGAGTATGGAGAAAAATATAAGATGTGTGATGGAACATTATACTTAGAATTAGCTTTTTATTTTACCTACCATGAAGAATATTGGGGTAAACTTTGCACCTTACGTATAAAAATCTACCTTGTAAAAAAGGAAATTGGAACTCAAAGTATTAGGTCACAATTGCGCCGGTGCCCGTCGGGGATGTAGCCCCGGCCGGGCTCTAATGTCAAGGGGGCACCGGCTGTCGTGGTCACAATTAAAAGTTTCCTTCGCGCTGCCCTGCAGGGGTCCCTCTGTGCTACGGCAGGCACTCGGTGGCATTTTTGTAAAATCTTGTCACATTCATCGGTCGGTCTCCGGTAGGTACCCGAAAGTTGCTCTGACAATGTCTTGTAGTGACCTCTGTGGGGTCCGACAGGGTACCGCGTGCTTATCACATCCAGGTGGGGCAGTTGTAGGGTCCCTGCCGAATACCCCGAGAGCGACAGTCGGGCATCAGGCAGGCTCCTGGTGGACACTCGCCATATCTCGGGGGTATATAAAACTGTACTGAAGCTCAAAAAGAAATAAGATATACTAAATTCACGCTATAGTTCTGCTCACCTGATCTCTAACGTCACACAGTTGACCGAGTCTTACGAAGTACACAAATTCACTCTGTGCACTTGGTCCCCTGTTATATCATAACATAACAATACCTAATTCTATACTCTTTGGCGATAAATATATGCCCAGAATATGAGGTCTGTTTTCTAACCGTTATCAGTTGTCGAGGCTGCAATGCTTGCTGTACCGCCAGGGTGTGTGGCTAGGTCAGGCTGTACTGCGGTGGTAAGGACGCCAGAGGGAGTGGCTAGATCAGGCTGCCCTTCGGTGGTCAGAACGCCAGGAGGCGTGGTTTGGTCAGGCTGTTCTTCGGTGGTTAGACCGCCAGGAGGTGTGGCTTGGTCAGGCTGTCCTTCGGTGGTCAGGCTAACAGAAGGTGTTGTAACTATGATGCCACCATTCTCTTCTACGATGGTCAAAGTCTCTGCTGTAATTCCTGGAAAAAAGTCAATATAAATTTTAATTTGCGAGGCAGCAACCTCTTGTGTTCGTTTAGTTTGTTATTGTCTTATAGATGGATGGTACCGAAACTCATATTTTTGATAAAACCTTTCTCTATCTTCGTGTATGTAATCTTTAATCAAATCAAAGATATTCTAGAGGCTGAAAGCTCAGAAATAGTGTTTTGGTTGTTTTGAAAAGCTTGTTTTTTTCATCCTTATAATGAGGGCAGTATCCATTGTACAATATTTACACAGTTTCACCTCGACTGGCAGCTTTTTATAACGTCCCTTTTTCTATCTCTGGCGGGTGAGCACTGATTCTTATTCAACAGATAAAGAACCGCTTATCAAAAACATTACGGTATGAACACCTTTTCATTAATGATTCATCTATCTATTTATTCATTGCTTCAGCATGTACATGTCAGGGTTGCCCCACTAGCCGGAGGCTATTACTAAGGGTGAACCCATGTGCGGCCATAGGACTGTAGGTTTTGAACCAGTCACACCGTGAAGAACCGCTACTTTTTTTCGATAAGTGTGGTGGGTTCTTTAACGTGTTCGAGGTGTGGCTCTCCGCAAACACGGGACCTCAATTTAATCCTATCCAGACTGGGGGGGGGGGGGCTAAAAGTGCCCACGCCAACTTTGACATCGTATTTCTGCCGAACGATGTGTGCTAGGACAACCAAACTTGGTGACTTTTCCTTAAATTTTGTTGGCAACAAATTGATGATAATGTTTTAAGTTTATCATTTTTTCATGTTGCCATGGCAACGGGTTTCTGACTGGCATTTTATGCAAAAATCATTAATTTCTGAAAACAATGATGTTTCTCGGGTTTTCTTGCACAACTACACTAGTTTTCCTACATGTTTAACATTACATGTAATTAGATGTAACTTTCCTGATTTAATATTCATAATTTATGCAAATTTGATGACGTAATCAGCCAAAATCCAAGATGGCGGACTATATCACTATTTCAGGTATC
This sequence comes from Branchiostoma lanceolatum, assembly GCA_035149815.1. Lineage (NCBI taxonomy): Eukaryota > Metazoa > Chordata > Leptocardii > Amphioxiformes > Branchiostomatidae > Branchiostoma > Branchiostoma lanceolatum. The sequence continues at coordinate 15,766,216 of CM068880.1, forward strand.
AGCAGGCTTTTTCGCCCTTAAAATCGTCAATACTTGACATTTTCTTTATCAGAAACATTTAGATTAACGTTTTTAGTCTATTTTCAGTGTCCTTTGGGGTCAAAAGTGGAAAAAAGGATTTTTAAACATTTCAAAATGGCCGATCCAAGATGGCGGATCCCAAGGGATCGCTAACAACACATGGCGTATTCTAAACTGAGAATAATCAAATGAGGGCATTGTGAGATCAGTATATTGGTTTAGACATAATTATTGATGCAATTCAAGAGATAAACAGTTACCGTTCGGATCGCAGGCATTTTCCTCACCAGGGCCTGGAAAAGTAAAAAATGGCAGAAATTTACATCAATAAATATTGGTGAATATATCCATTCATCTATAATCTAATGATTACATAACAAAGAACAGTTCGGATACCTAATATCTACATGAATTGATCCGGTTATATGCAATTGCAAATTACTTCATATTTACATAATCTATGCTCGGCCATGTACAGCTTTAACTAATTTACATATGTCGCAATATTGACAGTCAAATTGTAGCTAAATGTGGATGAATCATACAAATTAGAAAGTTATTTGCCTAATTTGTACCTGTAAATGCTCCACCTGTCATAAACTACATACGTCACATATATGTGATTCCTTTAATGGTTAACACTGCAAATATAGATTTTCCTCATTAATTATGTGACGTAAGTCCCAATTTGCATAACTTGGACTTGATTAGAAATATCTTCGTCTACGGTACCTTAGTCCTAAATCTCATGGAAAGTCACCGTTCCTCTTCAGTTATTCTCCTTGGAAGATCTTGACAAAAGCACCCGTGTAGTTCCACCTTTGTCTTCTCAACACCCTCTTACATACTATATATTATCATCATCCATATCGAGGTTCTTGAGTTATGATGACTCCGACAATCCGGGAACAGAAAAACACACACAAACACACAAAAAACAATATCTCCATTTTTTTAAATGGAGATGAATAGCATATGATGAAGAATATATCGTGGACTGAAAAATCACCTATCTGGCAGATGAAGTTCTTCTGGAAATGGCAGAAGTCGTCGTCCCATTTGAAACCTGCACCTGTCCAGAGTTGACCACAGACCGGTGAATGCGGAGTATTCCCGGGCTCTCCAGGTGCCCAGTTGGTGAAGCTACAGTCGCTGATTGGAGTCCCATCAGACCAGGTCCACGTGTTGTCAATCTATATATATTACAATGCTTGTGTTTGATTACATTAGAACCCGGCCGTCTTTTCTCATCCAATCAGGGGCGTGCATTTCTTGTGACTTAGTCCACATGGCGTGGCCTCCCAAGGGGTAGGGGTGTACATAGTAACGAATAATTTGACAAAGTTTGAGACGCCCACCAGTAGGTGAAGTTCCATCAACCTGATTGGATAAAATTGAGGGCGTCTCCAACGTAGTCAATTTATTCGTTACTTAGTAGACCCCTACCCCTTGGGAGGCCACCAGGGCCTGACCCAGAAAGGTGCCAGTTTTTGTTTTCTTATAATTACCAGTGACACGCAACACTGGTCCCACCGTGTCAGACGTGCCAGATAATTTGTCATGGTCGGGTCAAGGAGGCTATACATTTCAATTACTTCCTCTTGCATTTCACCTCAAACACCTTCAAGTCAACAAAAATGCATGTCCTTTTTAATATATGTATTTATCATATTTGCTTCGGTAAGACAGTTGGGTTCTGAAATAGTTAGATCCCGAGACTGGGTGCCTTAGTGGATTTGGTACTGCTCCGCCCACCCTCGGGAGTTTGTTGGCATCCACCGGGCATCGTGCTGTCAATCTGTATTTCGTAATGCTTGTGCTTGATTACAATAATACATCTCTCTTTAATAGAAAAAAATCTACATAATCATGGGAAATGGATTCCGCAAAACCTTTAGTCTTGTACGTGGTCATTATCGTGTGGTTGCGCCATTTGCCTAGCAACAAGGCCACGCCTACTCTATCCTACTGCATGTTAACTTATGGCTATTACAAAGTGCCGAATTGATTTAACAACTAATCACTCAGAACGTGTATGTTGCTAGGCTGATTTGTATTTCAAGTTCTATGTTGATTTACTTTATTTTGTACTTATACTGCATTAATATGCATTGATTATTGTTGTATTGGTTTGCTATCATTGTGGTATGGCGACCTTGAAAAAATAATATATGCCAAGAAACAAGTATATGCTTTGGATGCACATTCCTAACTAACTTTGTACGAAATGGCGTTGTACAAAATGTACACACATATATACACACATCATACATGTTTAGTACTTCTAAGCGATTGAAACTGCCACACAGTCGACAATGGTCGAACCTTTGATGCACATTCGTAATCAACTGTTTACGAAATGGCGTTGTATAAAACCAACATCTCAGAACTGGGTGTTATGTGAATTTACTTTAATGTGCTTTTCGATCCTATAGCAGTAACAATTTGATGCGCCTTCTGCACATGGTTCAGAAAGACAAAATGGAAATCTTAAAACAGATAAAGAAAGGTATAGAGCAGAAAACAAAATGGCATTTCTATCGTCTGTGTCACTCACTCTCACACCCTGAAGCCCGATCCAGTAGTCCCCGCCTGCACCAGACTCCTGAATCAGGGAGACGAGGAAGTCGTGCAGCTCCTGGGTCTTCTCATCGGCAAGGTGCCCTCCATCTACTGCGCAGGCCTGCTGAGCATCACTGTACGTCATGGCTTGGCCAAACACCTTGTAGTTGGTTCCATCACGCTCAGTGTACCCGGACACTGTGGCAGGTGAGGATATTCCTGTTAAATCTTTGAAAAAATTCTAACCTTGCTGCCGCTAGTTTTGGAAATACTCTGAAATTTATTATAACAACCCCCCCCCCAATACTCAATAGTCAAATACTCAATAGTATCTTCACTAATAGCTCCATGGAGCTGGCTCAAAAGGGGTAGCCCCATGGAGCCGATTAGCGCAACCCTGCGTCAGAAATACTCTGAGATATATTACAACAACCCCCCCCCCAGAATAATGTCCTGGTCATTTCTTGTGCATGTGTTAAAACGGGGGATGTAAATGACACGTGAGCTTTATAAGTGCATATCTAATGTGCATAAAAGTATGAACATTAATCTTCACCAAGCTTATCTTCATAACCATTATATATGAATATTTCTCCCTTTCTGATTTCCACATCTTACATGAATCCGTACCATTGAAGAACTCGAATTGTTATTGTTCCTGACATAAAGGCCTGCTTTGTATTTTATTCAGATGATTATATAGGGTCACAAGCAATATATTTCAGTACCATGTGATTGTTGAAACATTATTCCTATTAGAGATAAACCTTTTATAACGTAAGAAGCAGTTAGTCATAGTTATTAACAGCATTCCATACTCACGGTCACCTTCACAGTTAGCTTCGTCCTCACCGCCAGTGCAGTCCTCAAACTGCCAATCACACCAGTAGTCTTCATTGATGCACGAACCGTCCAAACACTGGCGTTGACCCTCCATACACAACTCACCTTGTAAAAACATGGAGGAAAATGCCGTTTTACCACATGCTATAAACTCACAATAAACTCGCCTCTAAGTGTAAACTGTTAACGCCATAATCATGAAACACAGAAGTTTGTCTACAGTTTGGGCTAGTCTGATCACCATCTACTTCACTGGAAAGAAGCGAAAGGACAGTAACTTAGAAGTAGAAAAAGGTTTGATTTCATTAGCTGGTTTTTATTACCTTATACCGTCGCAAAGTGACTTTAAGTTTTCTAAAAGTTCTGCTGCAGAACAATATGGAAGGCAAGTAAAGGGGGGGGGCAGTTATCTAACCATTTCTTTAATTTGCCAACACTTACTGACGTACGAAATCTTATGAAAATCCATCCAAGACTTCTCGACGTACGTTGTCAACACAGATTAAACAACATGAAAGACAGCGACATAGTCCCGAATTCATGCCTTTTATGGCGAAGTAATTAGAAAAAAATTAACAACAGAAAAATAGTCTAAAAAGGGGGTTCTTCGTTTTGCCTTATCAAGGATTACAGTGCGCATTTCAGTCGATAGGGGTGTCCCTATGATGTAGTGGTCTGCGCTTCTATTACTAGCCACATCTGGTTCAAATTACTTTGACCAAAAGGGCCGGGATTAAGCCCCGGGTAGGACAACTCTGAACAAGAGGCGCTTTGAGTCATACCAAAGACTTTATAAAAATGGTACATACTTCTGAAACAGTATGGAAGTTAAACACACTCCACTGCCAGTTGACTAGCCCCCTGTTGCAGTGATTGCACCACAGTGTGGCACAGGGCTATGAAACAAACCTTATAGTGTGGGGGGATTTAAACCTTTTAACTTGCAGTCTATAATGAGCGCTTTCCAAGAAAAGAGGATCTGCGGGGGCTGTGTAAGCAAATTAACTATTTTTCACACTGGCACCGGAAGCCACAAAGTTCGCTATCAATAACAACGATACAAAGGAGGTAGTTCAAGGTGCAGGTGACAATGCCAAGACGTTCATGAAGTACGCAGGAAGAACCTTAACAGAATCAAATAGATTAAACAGGACGAACTAATTTGAAATGTTGCGTTGAGTCCTAACCTGATCATGATAAAAAATATCCAAAGAGTGTACATGTATAATGAAGGTACTATTCGTCCATAAATAGGCGAAAATACTAATATTTTGGATGCAGTACAAGATTAACATTACCTTGTGGTGCACAGTCATTCTCTTCATCGGGACCTGAAAAAAAGCAGATGGCAAAGATTAAAACCCTTTATTCACGTTACAGTATATAATGAAACAATATCGTAAAGTCTTGTTCGAAAGTAGCCATATACGATTAAAATCAAATGAAAAAAGGTCACTCTGAATCTGTGAACCCCTGAATGAGACAAAGAATCACCTATTTGGCAGATGAAGTTCTTCTGGATTTCACAATAGGTGTCGTCCCATTTGAGACCTATGCCTGCCCATAGCTGCCCGCAGTCATTCCCAGCACTGTTACCGGGCTCCCCCGGTGCCCAGTTGGAGAAGCAATCGCTGATAGGACTTCCATCAGACCAGGCCCATGTGTTTAACCCCGAATCACCTTCATGCTGTAAAAGAAATAACGGTTCTTGGTAGCAATTATGCAAATGTTGACACACAAATCCGTCACTGATTTTGGCACAGATTTCAGTTTTGACAGATCAACAGAAAATGCGTTACTCCACCGTCATGTTAGAAGATGACCACTACCAACAGCCAATGAGAGTCCGCCGATTGTGTCTACATCTCGTTAGTTTACAAGTGTGTGGAACTATGAAATGAAGTGTGATACTTTGAAGTCGTATGCATAGAATAGTAGCACACATTTTTTTATGGCACAACACTTTTCCGCAACACCGCCCAGGTCTGCCAACATGAGATATGGGCCCTGTCCCAGCTAACTACCTAGAGTTAGAGGAATTGGACCCAAATAGACTCTTATTGTATGATTCACTTATGGACAATGCTATATCTACAGCCACACAAGATCACCTTCTCAAAGGTGTCAAAGCGAACCAATAAGCATTGAAACTGAAAGTCAACGTTTACAAACAGTTCTAAATGGTCATTACCGGGTTGGCCACTGGGTTTAATAAGTTAAAGTGACTATGGGGGTCAAATCCCCCCTCAAATTGCTGTGCAGGTCACATTGGGAGCACTTCCTTTATTACTTGTCGGTGGAGCAACACTATTTCCCAGTTATCTCGCTTTGTCCTGTCTATCACTTTAGTATTGCGTGTGAAGTGCCTTTCCCTAGGGCAGAACGCCGGGGCATGGCGAGTGTTGAACCCGAAACCTATGGGCTCTGAATCCAATGCTCTAACTGTTACTCATCCTCGACGTCGCAGTCCTTACATAATAATAATATTCCGCAACGTGTCTTATGGCTATTCCTCTGATGCACATATCTAATCAATTTTCTATCAAATTCAAAAACTGCATTTTTAAAATGCCACGAAGTGTCCAGCGGCTAGCGGCTAGCCGGATACTATAGTAATGAATTCAATGGGGCAGGTTATATAAATATTGCTAAAATGCACACAGAAGACACAACATGATTTTTTCAAGTCAAAGAATGGTATAGGTCAGAAAAGGATACGGTCTTGAAAAAGGAACATATGTATCACTTCTGGTACTCACTGCAACATCCTGCAGCCCGATCCAGTAGTCCCCGCCTGCACCAGACTCCTGAATCAGGGAGACGAGGAAGTCGTGCAGCTCCTGGGTCGTCTCATGGGCCAGGTGCCCTCCATCTACTGCGCAGGCGTGCTGGGCATCACTGTACACCATGGCTTGGTCAAACACCTTGTAGTGGGTTCCATCACGCTCAGTGTACCCGGACACTGTGGTAGGTGAGGAAATTCTTGCTAATGCTTTTTCACATGTTTCTAACTGCGTTACTGTTAGTACAAAAATTGTCTTCAGAAAACATGCCCCATCCTTGGTATGCAAAATCTTGTTATACGATAATTTACGAGCGCTGAATTGATTTGATTTTTGATTTGATTTTATAAGAATGACAAAAGTGCAATGCACATGGGGCACAAGCAGCTATTGCTAGTGTCGTGACCCCCCACACAATATACCAGTTTTTGGTGCACTTGGGTGTTGTCAGGATTAAGTAGATTTTCCCAATGGCACGTCATCGGTGGCGTCAGGGGATTCTAACCCGGGGCCGCTGAGTTCTGGACCAAAAACCCATTTGAAGTTGTTTTTTTGTGTCCGTTTTCTGTTTATATATCTTTTGTTTATCTCTTGTTAAGATTCTTTCTAATGATCTGTTTCCTATCTCGCTCTGTCCCTGAAAATTGCTTTCCACCCAAACAAAAATGGACCAAAAACTACATGTGGTTCAGAAAACATGCTCCCTCATTCTGATGTAAGATCTAAGTAAAAAAATGAAACAATTTAAGAATGTTCAACTCATATATATATATATATATATATGGACATATGGAGTTAAACTATTTTACTCAAGATTTCCAATTGGTTTGTTCATGTACAATGCTTTAGGTCCACCATTGACTGTCCCCTATCGCAGTCGTTCTATTGAACATCATATTGGAAGGGATTCACAAGTGATGCAGAAACTCACGAGGGTCACCACAGTCCGCTTCGTCTTCTGAATTCGGACAGTCGCCGTAAACGTCGTTACACCACATAGAATCAGGAATGCACCAACCATTGGAGCACTGACGTTCACTCTCAGCACACTGAATACTTCCTGGATCTGAATGTACAAAGATTGGGGAGCCTCATAGCAATATATCCTTGTCAGAACATTACATATAAAAGGATGTACATTTTATTGACCAATATGTGACTGTTGCCAGACCCGATTTATGTTTGTTTTTTTAAATTTAGCAAACGATTTTCTCTGTACAAAATGTGAGGTGAGGCCAGTAAGTACTGAACGAACGGTATAGATTCTATAAATTGATGAATTACAAATAGTCCTTATATGGAGGGTTTAAGTTTGTCGCTTTACAGATAGTATGCCCAACAAGTATGTGCCTGGTTGCTCTTTATGCTTAACAGTAAACCATCCGTACTTGTTAATATATGAATATTTGACATTAACATGTGTTTTGATATATGTTATTTTTACCTACTAGTCCTCATTGGGAGCAGTTTTAATGCATTGTTTAGGACCCAATAAAATTCTCAAAAGGCGACCTACCTGCTTCGATTCCATAAAAGCCCACGTCGACTAACCAAGGCGGAGAGTTGTCTGGGCCTGTTGCTGTGATGAACAGTCGCCAGAAACGACTGGTGCCATTGAAACCTCCGACTGCGAATCGTACAGGCAACAGGTCGGAGGATTCGTTGAAATCCAGTGCGTTAATCCAGATGTAGGGATCAGAACTTGCCGACGTTTGAAACTTGAATGCTGTAATGTCGTGGGTTATGTCCCCATAGTTGTTGATGCCCATCCAAGAAAACGTATAGGGTCCCAGGAAGTCGAAGATGATGTACCATGGGCCTGGACCGCTCGGGCTCCAGAAGGAACCTTCCTCACTGTCAAGAACCTTGTCTGGTCCAGACGTATCGGGCCATAGTGTTGGTGTTGCATCGATTGCCCAATAATGAGAACTTTGTAGCCACGAACCTATGGGAAATTGTATGGAAATAAATGTTAAAAGGAATTGATTTATTACCCATGGAAATGTAATTTCCATGACTCAGATAACTGTAAAAAAATTACATAATTCAAGGAAGTTTCATTTCAGTAAGATCCCTTGGATAAACCAATCAATGTTATATACACATTTCTGTTTTAGAAAATCAACCTTATTCAAAGTTTCAAATCAACTCTGTCAATGTAGAGTAAGAGTATTTAATTGTACCTACATTTCCATTGTGAAAATGTCTTCTTCACATTAGCTTTTAGTAGTTGTATATCTAGAAATATGACTTTTAATTTTGTTGTCTTGTAGGCTAAGAAACCATTTTAAACTTGGCTCTGTAGAACTCGAACATAATTGCTACCCATTGTCTCAAACTAAATCACAAGTCAGTGTTGCCATTAGTTTATATCAGGGCTAAATGTCTTTCAACCTATATTTATGTGTAGCCATATTCTAATTTCTGATATCTGTTGTTATTTCAAACATAACTTTAAGAGTAACTTGTACATCGTGAATTGTCTCAGCCAGGCCTCCACTTTTGTGAACTGTAGTGTACGGGTAATGGCCAGTAGTACACTGAATTGTATAGTTTACATTATCGTGCCTTCATATAGTTTTCAGTCGGTTCTTTAAGGCAAATTATATATTCACAGTATACCCTCCTTGAATGTGTAAATAAAGTCAAAACTTGTATTATCAATCGAGTCAATATAGATGTCAAAGATACGCTTTACGAGTGGGTCATTTATGAAATATACTCTTCCGTGAAAGGTTATGTGACATGTACTTTGTTGTATAAAATTGGTAGTCATGGTCGCTCACCCCCACAAGTGAACTCATCCTCTGCTTCCAGACAGTCGACAAACTCTCCGTCACACCAGTATTCTTCAGGGATGCACGAACCGTCCAAACACTGGCGTTGACCCTCCACACACTCCTCGACTTGTAAAAACATGAAGGAAAATGAAGTTTGGTGGTATAATTTTCGGGCTATTATATACGACTTCAAGTCACTGCCACACCAGAAAGAATCAGGAATGCACCACCCGTTGGAGCACTGGCGTTCATTCTCCGCACACTTAATACTTCCGGGATCTGAATGTGCGAAGCTTAAGGGAGTTTTATGTGCATTCTATCTGTGTCAGAAAATCGTAAACAATATCACGTTCCTTTTATTGATCTTTTGTGACGTCTGCAAGAAAAGATTTTTGAAAAAAATGTGTTCCTTAAAAGTTGTGCAAACAAAAAAATTGCCAGTACAAAATTGTGCGATAACGCAAGTATACATACTAAATAATTAAGTAAGTAAATGGCCGCGGCACCACAGATATGATCTTTGTACTGAGACAACTTCACGAAAAGGCTGATGAACAGAGAATGCCACTGTACATCGTCGTTATTGATTTTTCAAAGGCTTTTGACTCTGTGGGAAGGGATGCCTTGTGGCGCATTCTGGAAAAGACGTAATCGGTCAAAATGTAAGATGGCGGAAAATTCTAGGGATTATAAAACTTTACATGAACATCACTCCCTACAAATTTGGGAATGATACATCATACCGTTCAGAAGTTATGAGGGGGGCCGAATGAGCCCCCCGTACCCCCCCCCCCCCCCCAGGCCCAGATATCCCAAAAAAGCCCAGTCTGGATAGGGTTAATTGATTATATCTAACGTTTGGAAAATTACTACATTTCAAACCACGATGTTCATTTAACAAAACCAGTAGGCCATAGGTGCTTACCCTCGCATTCTGACTCATCGTCTTCTTGCGGACAGTCATTCCATCCATCACACCACCAGTGGTCAGGGATGCACGAACTGTCCAAACATTGGCGTTCACTCTCTAAGCAGCCGTCAACTTGGAAAAATTATTTTGGCAAAAGAAACAATTAGAAACTTTTATTTCAACCTTAAACCTTGGGAAAATGATGTTAATGACTGATTAGGTTTATCATTGATTATATTAAGTCCTAATTTTCATATGAATATATATTATATCAGTTGATGATCTTGTCCATACTGAGTCAGATGCTCTCTGGTGCGGTACAGAAAACCAACCATTCTTCCAGCTTCCTTGGCAACAGATTAAGTGTAACAATTCTTCGTAAGTTCAGGGTTGAATTCTAGGCCCAAACCAAACATTCGCTGGAAGCACCTTTTAGCAGGGAAGGGTAGCCCTGGGGAAGTAGCAAGGGATTTCAAATCCGCGCTCTAAAACTGAAGAATTTAGACCTTCTTCTTAGTGAAAAAGGAGATCAGGTTTGACCTCTTGAACCTATGATTTAAACTTTGCAAACATGATATACATTTGATAGCACACATGTTAATGTGTATATAGTATAGATTTTAAAGAAAAGAAATCACCGCTTTTGGACTTATTGTACTTCAAAGTTGGGCAAAATCCAAGGTTTTTGCTAAGCTGGAAACAGGCTATTCTTTTGAGGTTGCCTAAGCACTTCAACTTGAATTCAAAGCTATTTCAGAAGAAGTTGGTCTTTTTAGTCCAGTTTTTGTTTTTTCTGTTAAATTCAAGCATCTGCATGTCCTATAATGTGCCAATTTCCATGTTTTTGATATGCGCAAATTAGGGAAATTGGCCCCCAAACTTGTTTGCCTGTTACCATGGCAACAATCGGTTTGGAGCAGAAAGAAAGTTATTTTGAGGGGGTGTGGGCCATATGCTATCACTGTGCAAGATATTAGCCGAATTAATTTTTTGACCCCTGGCACCATTGTTTGATCCTTACAGACAATTGCTCTTAAAGATAGCCCTAGTTATAAAATGATCGAATGTCCGCTTTCACGAGAGGACAATCATTTTGTAACAATTATATTTTAGATCAGAGAGGGTAGCAGAACAAGTTATCACGTACAGGAGCCGCTACAGTTGCCACAGCTCTGAGCACACTGGACCAGCATGTAATCGGGGTTGGCGTCACATTCACCAGCGGACGCCCAATATTCACAGTGTTCACCGGTGTCCGTGCAGGAAGAGGCTGCATTGAGGGGAACAATTTCATGAGCATAAGGAATAATCTATTTACTTTTCACCAAGCGTCCGTCTTCTTCATACAATGCTAGTCATAACTTATTCTACTTACAGTGTCTTACGGCGTCTCAAGAAGACAATATCTGAGATAAGCGGATTCACAAAATGCATTGGCAATGACGTAGGGAATCACTCCATTTGGCCAGCGTACTCCATCAGGGATAAGCATTGCGAGGGTCCTTCTAATAGCCGGGTAATGCAAATTACGACTTCATTTCCATAATTGAGGAGGAGATGCTACAGTAGCCTTAATTTTTAACACCTCCATCCCATAAGGGCGGCGACCTCGCTGCGACCGAGCGATTTCACATAGCGCTCAACGGAAAAACAAGTCATCATTTTACGCTTTGTGTGCTTTGCTGCCTTTTAGTTATGCGTTTCTATTTTGCATGATGATCCGATTAAGGATTCAAGTACAATTGTGTCGCGACGCGGTCTAGTTGAATGGGATATAAGATAAAACTTTCATAGTTTGAACTTTTCGTGGCAATTGGATAGAGAAGATGACCAACTGATATGATTTATGCAAATGAAAACATTATTTACATGTTAGATATTGACAAAAAGCTTGTATGTGTCACTTTAAAAGGCTAACATCATTTGGTAAAGGTATGAGGTCGCGGAACTCTAGTTTGAGAATAAAAATGCCTTTACAAATATTCCCACAAGGCTTAATTTGCTATTCTTGCATGAACCACTTTATGGTGATATTCCCTCTGGGTCTATTTCATGGGCATTTTATTCTCACATGCCCAGAAGGCGATGTCTGAAGCAAAAAAAATGCCTTGTAATTCCACTTTAAGGGAGTCTTGAAGGGGACGCCTTCTTCACCTAGTCTGTTGATTCATGTCGAGAAAATGTGTGATATATGTTAATCATTGCCCGGGTATCATCAAATAATCACCCAATACAGTATTACTGCGCAATGTTGATGTGCAATAAAGGAATGTTTGTATGCTAATACTACCCCCTCCTTAAACTCTAAAGGTTCAGGCCTTACCGGAACATACTGGCACGTCACAAAACCCCCATTGCTGGTCGGGATCCGTGGTGAAGCACCAAACTCCTCCGGGGTCGCCCCCCGGATTCCGGCAGTAGTTCTGCTCCAATCCGGATGACGGATAATCAGCGGGTGTATAGTTGTGATCATGCGGTGTCTGACTTGCCCATGGTTGACACGTCTGGCCTGATTCAGTCGCAGAGACTGTTCCTCGGTAAGATGCTCCATTCCCTGTCAGGCAGTCTAAGGGCAAATAAAAATAATCTGACGCTATTCTTCTGGGTCTCACTAATTGTATTATGATGACATTAACAAATGTCTGTTAACCTTTGTGTTGAAAGGTTTTAGATTATATCAGGGACACAATCACAAGAAAGTGTCTTCCTTAAAGACATAGATCTTAGAAAAGATAGTTCTAGAAAATAAGCCTTTTTGCACGGAGCTTCGTCCTGAGATGTAGAATATTGAAGAAGAAAGGAAGATTTTCTTTTATGACAGTTGCTAAACGTTAACCTCTTGAGAAATATTAAAGGGGTGGCAAAACGAGTATTGTTAGCAGCAGAACATTTGACATGCCTTTGCCATTAAAAAAAACAGACTTGATACATAACGATTTTGAGAGGTTTTGAGGTTAAAAACAGGTCAGTCCCAACTGCATTTCGGAAGCCTTTCTGTATTCTGTTAAGAGAGGTTATGGAGCTTTTTGGCCTTAGCCGGCTCTTTGAAATTCGCATTACAAATCTGGACAGGCAAGTAGCATACATTTCAGTAGCAGTGTACGTCAATATGGCATCGAGAAGCTCACCGAGAACCTAATGCAATGTCCAGAACAATTTCGCATAAATTTACAGAATACACAGCATATAGGCAAATATCTGTATCTATATAATCTAGGTCACGGTATGAATATGCTATCATAGACAAACAGGGATGTTCTACTTGCTTACCTGTCCCAGGAGTGAAGTCAACAGGTAAAGCTGAAGTTGTGACGTCAGGAGAAGGAGAAGCGTCTAGCGTCATTTTCAGAGAGAGGCATGCAAAAATAAATAACGAGAATCAGCAATTAGTGATGCACTTATAGATGCTAAGTTGTAAATGTTCTGCCTGATAGAAGTTCTTCTGTATTTAATGTTGCCAAATGTTAACTATAATACCTTTTTACTGGGAGAAAGCAACAGGTAATATTTAATGGAGCGTATTTATGTGACGTCATCAACCCTGCCATCTGTGGGCGACCATCTTGAAGTCTATCACAGCAGCAAAGTTTTTTTCGGTGTCCGAAGGTCTCTAAATGTCCGAGAAAAATTAAGGTCTTGCCCGCTTGCTGTCTTTCCAAGAAGTCTCCCACTTACGTCATTTTCACTACAGAGATTAGATTCTATTGCAATTGGATGGAAATAACCCGTGTATTATCAATGAGAAACCGTGTGCCTCGGAACCTTCTAACACGGTCGCTGAACAGTGCCAACCGAGCACAGTGATTTTGTCTCCAGTTGTTTCTGAAATCGACTGTTTACGCTAAAAATTAGTTCACAGCGTACAAATGTCCACTGGCCTATAGCCAAGTAGTAAGTACACCGTGTCGGAAAAAAAAGGAAGCATGTTGTGACCGAGCAACTTCGATAATCAATGGTTGACCGTAACCAAAGACACGGTGCCGTTGATGTGCGGCTGGGTTTAATATAGTTTGTTTTTTTTCATGCATGGCCAGCGTCTTGTTTCATATGTATCTATTTTAGAACAAATATCATACTCTGTTGATTTTTGTGCTGAGCTGGTTGTCCGACCCCTTCACTAGGCTTCATTGCATTTTCTTGTTTTTCATTGCTATGCCCAAGATTTAGCGGGGGGTTAGCCTGAGTGCTATCCTGCGTACTAACCGCTGGCTCAATCTTTTAATTAGCTAACCACGAAAGCAGGGGGAGTTGAGTAAATCTAGTTACCCAGGTCCTGGACTCAGTCGACACGAATGGCTTATCCATTATTTACCTGTGTTGATACACAAGTTTTCATCCACAGACTTTGATTCTCAAACATCAGCAAAACTTGTCGTTAGTTCATTCTTATGTTACCGGCCCTACACGAGAAACGCGAAACAAATCTCATTTTTGCCCGTTCTGTGTGTGCCTTAATAGACCCAGTCCTACATACGCCTATAGCAGTACTCTAGGTCCCCGATATGAAGGTATTGTCTCGATCGTTTGATAAAAATATGCTGGTTTCACCATTCAATAGAATGTATTCATCTTATCTTAACATACCGTTCAAACACAAGAAATCCCGTTCAAAGCAAGCCAAGGTTTGTGAAAACGAGGATTGCAATGAGAATGAAATGCAAATAAACTGCTTTAACTGTGATCTAAAAATAGGCATCGTAATATTAAATTGATTTTATAACGTTTGAAATAGCGACGGCATTTCAAAAAGCAATGTTCATTTTACAAAACCAGTAGGCCATAGGTGCTCACCCCCGCATCCCGACTCATCATCAGATTGTGGACAGTCACTCACTCCATCACACCACCAGTCTTCAGGAATGCACGAACCGTCTGAACACTGACGCTGACTCTCCAGGCAGTTCTCACCTTTAAAGAAGTCGAAGATTCGCATAAGAAACAATTAAAGCTAGCCTTTTCTTAGGGTAACCTAAAATGGCTATGGAGATACTTCATTCAAAGTATGACGTTCAGTTCAGTTCATATTCGTATTACGTTACGAATATATATATATATATATACTACCAACATTATAAAACGCGATGTCTGAAACAAAACCAATTGCCTTGCAATTATACTCCAAGGGAGTCTTGAAGCCGACGCCCTGTCGTCCTATTCTCTGGATTCATGTCTATCCTCTTTATAGCGGCCGATTTTGCTCAGCCTTTTGGGTGGTTGCCTCTGACATGTTTAAATGTATTACTTATAGCCCGGGTGTCATCAATAATCACTCATTACAGTATCACTGCGCAATGTTGATGTGCAATAAAGAAATTCATGAGTACTAATACTATCCAATCGTTCTGCTCAGGTTTAGGTCTGCGCTTTGGTTGAGCAATCTACGACAATTTGTCAAGTATAATATTCAAAATACTTTTGAAATGAAGACAAGACAACTGTTTTCAACAGAATAAGGAATGTAATGTGTGATTGCACCTGATACAAATGCAACCTTTAACTTAAGAATGTAAACCGAGTTGTTGCTCAGAACATTCACTGCTGAGATTTCACTTACTACTATCTCTGAAAACTCACTTTCAAAAATAAAAAAACAGCCTTTTTCTGTACATGTCTGATTGGATTCTCTGACCTTCTCTGGCTTCTGTCAGCCGCCCCCTAACTTTTATTTTAGCAAGAACAGGATTTGCAACGTTCTCAGAATCATCCGTTCTTCACGTATAAGATGGTCACAATGTGGAGGATTTCAGTCTAGTCGGCAGACGTCAAGGCATAATATCAATAATATCATAATGTACAATAAAGGTCTTCATTCATGATATAAGAATGTAGATGGATCAGTAGAATGCATTGCCGTTTGAATGAATCTACTCCAATATGACATCGAGATGCCCCACTAGAAGATGATGCATAGCAAGGTCCATAGGGATCAATTGCAATTTAACGATCACCACATGTCTAATATAGCTCGGACTGGTGTATATTTATAGCATAACTGTGATTGGGGTCCTAAGAATTCCCATGCAACGATTGCGTGCAGGTCTAAATGCCATTTGAGTCTCGCTACACCTGTTCTGAGGGTAAATATAGAAGTAGTGATTGCGGTACGGAGAGCAATAGCAGCAATGGCAATTTTTTTCATATGCAGGGGTGTACCAGCAGACTAAAAGCTAGACACAAGCAGTCAGCTGGTTGTCCACAAACCCAAGCGAGAGACCTTCAGAAGATCGGTAGCCTACAGCAAACCAAATGCCTGGGACAGCCTACCACCAGACACACGTAAGACTCTGAATCTGACTTCCTTTAAGAGACTCTTGAAGTTACGGAAATGAACTAAACGAACGGACACGGGCCATGAACCAGCTTTCGTCCAACTATATGTTGAATGTTGTAGCAATTGTATATTGTTGTACCATGAATAAGTAATTATATATGTTGATAGAGTTATTAGGTATCAAATGACTGTGTATCCCTGCTATATTGTATCTGAATCCTTCCCTCTTCCCTCATGACCTCAATGAAAAGCGACCTGCGGGCCGATTTGAGCTTATCATGAATAAACAAAGGTTCAAACAAACACTAGGAGGAGCACCATTGCTGGCCGTTGGGTCCCTGCTTTTTTTTTCCTTTGAGGCAGCAAGATTATGAATTCCAACGAGAATACAATCAAATATGAAGAAAACAATGGCTATTCTTTTAGGATATCTATATACATATCTATCACGGCTTGTAGTATGAAAGAGATCTAACAGTCTGTAAAATTGGCCATCAACGTCGCGAAAACATGTGTATTGGTCTGAAATCCGTTTTATCAAATCCAAACAATATCTCCCTTCATCCTCTGTTTTTGCCTTTTATATGTTAAGCTGACATGTATACCATGTGCAACCAGATTTAAATTTCCGTATCTGTTTAAGATTAAGACAACTGCCTTGTGTATTTCAAAAGTGTATTGAAGTGTTACTCCCATACTTCGCCAATTGTCTTGGCCTGCCTTACCGATGAGAACACCTCGATTGTCAGGATACAACAGAGGTCTGATAGTTTATGTTAGCTGAATTTAGTGGATGATTCTATAGTTCAAGCATTATTCATTGTTCTGAAAAACTTCTCATAATGTTGATGTGGATTTGTTCAGTCGGCAAGGTATATTATCAGAATATGCATTGTAATCCAAAAAGATTAGTAGAATGCATTGTCAAGAGATTGTACTCCAATATGGCATCAATAGGCCCACCAGAGGCCAATTCAAGGTCAAGAATCATTAGGCATACATTTCACAATACATGTAGGTAACATCTTCATTAATCGGTATTAATAGAATATCTCGATATTTTGATAGAATATATGCTGAACAGAAACTGGTGCTTTACTTGCATACCTGGCGTGGCGTCAACAGGTAAAGTTGCAGTTGTGATGTCAGGAATAGTAGTCGCGTCTTTCATGGTGGTAATTTTGGGGTCATGCAAAAAAAGGGTTGTGAAGTAATAAATGCTATGAATTGTCTATAATCTGCCTTGTTGTGGTTGCCCTTGAGTTCTTGATGGCTGTTCAAATATATTCCTTATCTAGTATCTAATCTATCACAATAAAGTGATTTGGAGGCGAACCAGAAATATGCACAGAACTATTTCTTTGGTCAGTTAACGTTTGAAAAAAATACCACATTTCAAACCGAGATGTTCATTTAACAAAACCAGTAGGCCATAGATGCTCACCCTCGCATTCTGACTCATCCTCATCTTGCGAACAGTCATACCATCCATCACACCACCAGTCGTCAGGGATGCACGAATTGTCAAAACACTGGCGTTCACTCTCCAAGCAGCCGTTATCTTCGGAAAAATAATTGTCAGAACAAATAATCATAAACTTTAATTTTACCCTAAAACCTTGGGAAAATGATGTTAATGACTGATTATGTTTATCATTGATTATATAAAGTCCTAATTTCCGTAGAAATATTATATATCATATCAGTTGATGATCTTGTCCAGACTGAGGCAGATTCTCTCTGGTGTGGTACAGAGAACAAACCATTCTCCCAGCTTCCTTGGCAACAAATTAAATGTAACAATTCTTCGTAAGTTCAGGGTTGAATTCTAGGCCCAAGCCAAACATTCTTTGGAGGCATCGCGCTTCTTTTAGTAGGGAAGGGTAGCCAGGGAGAAGCAGCCAGGGATTTTACGCTCTACAATTGAGGAATTCAGACCTGCTTCTGAGTGAAAAATGAAATCATGTTTGACCTCAAACTTTGCAAACATGCATTTGATAGCACACATTTGGTACCATGCCCTAAAATGTGCCAATTTCCATGTTTTTGATATCCGCAAATTAGGGAAATTGGACCGAAAACTTGTTTTGCCTGTTACCATGGCAACAATCGGGTTTGAGCCGAAACAAAGCTATTTTCAGGGGGCGTGAGCCAAGTACTATCACTGTGCAAAATATTAGCCGAATTGATTTTTTTACCAATGGCACCATTGTTTTATCCTTCGAGACATTTGCTCTTAAAGATAGCCCTAGTTATAAAATGATCGAATGTCCGCTTTCATGAGATGACAATCATTTTGTAACAATTGTATTTTGGATCAGAGAGGGTAGCAGAACAAGTTGTCACGTACCGGAGCCGCCACAGTTGCCACAGCTCTGAGCACACTGGACCAGCATGTAATCAGGGTTGGTGCCACAGTCACCAGCGGACGCCCAATATTCACAGTGTTCACTGGTGTCCGTGCAGGAAGAGGCTGCATTGTGGGGAGTAATTTCATGAACATAAGGAATAATCTCTTTACTTCTCATCAAGTGTCCGTCTTCTCCATACAATGCAGGCATCCTTGTCATATCTTATTCTAGTAATAGTGTCTTACGGCGTCTCAAGAAGACAATATCTGAGATACGCGGACTCACAAAATGCATTGGCAATGACGTAGGGAATCACTCCATTTGGCCAGCGTTCTCCATGAGGGATAGCATTGCGGGAGTCCTTAATAGTTGGGTAATGCAAATTACGGCTTCATTACATAATTGAGGAGGAGATGCTATAGTAGCCTTATTTTCTAACACCCCCATCCCTTAAGGGCGGCCACCTCGCTGCGACCGAGCGATTTCACATAGCGTTCAACGAAAGAACTAATCATTTTACGCTTTGTGTGCTTTGTTGCCATTTAGTTATGCGTTACTATTTTGCATGATGATCTAATTAAGGATTCAAGGGTTACACATTCAAGTACAATTGTGTCGCGTCGAGGTCTAGTGGAATGGGGCATAAGATAATACTTTCAAAGTTTGAACTATTCGTGGTAATTGGATAGAGAAGATGACGAAATGATATGATTAATGCAAATGAGAACATTATTTGTAGATATTGACAGACACGCTGTATGTGTCACTTTAAAAGGCTAACATCATTTCGTAAAGGTATGAGGTCGTGGAACTCTAGTTTGAGATTAAAAATGCCTATACTAATATGCCCACAGGGATTAATTTACAATTCTTGCATGAACCACTTCATGGTGATATACTCTCTGGGCCTATTTCATAGGCAATTTTATTCTCATATGCCCAGAAGGCGATTTCTGAAACGAAACCAATTGCCTTGTAATTCCACTTCAAGGGAGTCTTAAAGCAACACCCCGGCCATCCGTGGGCGACCATCTTGGAGTCCATCACAGCAGCAAAGTTTTTTCGGTGTCCGAAGGTCTCTAAATGTCCTAGAAAGGGCCTTGCCTGCTGGCTGTCTTTGCAAAGAGTCTCCCACTTCATGCCATTTTTGCTACAGAGATTAAATTTTATTGCCATTGGATGGAAATAACCCGTGTTTTATCAGTGAGAAACCGTGTGCCCCAGGAACATTCTAACACGGCCGCTGAACAGCGCCAAAGGAGCACACTGATTTTGTCTCCAGTTGTTTCTGAAAACGACTGTTTACGCTAAAAATTAGTTCACAGCGTAGAAATGTCCACTGGCCTATAGCCAAGTGTCACCGTGTCGAAAAAAAAGGAAGCCTGTTGTGACCGAGCAAGTTCGATAACCACTGTATGAGCGTAACCAAAGACACTGTGCCGTGGATGTGCAGCTGGGTTAAATATAGGTTTTTGTTTCAGGCAAGGCCAGCGTCTTGCTTCATATGAATCTATTTGAGAACAAATATCATACTCTGCTGTTTTCTGTGCTGAGCTAGTTGTCCGACTCCTTTACTAGGCTTTATTGCATTTTCTTGTTTTTCATTGCTATGCCCAAGATTTAGCGGGGGGTTGGTCTGAGTGCTATCCTGCGTACTAACCGCTGGCTCAATCTTAATAACTATACTGGTTTTGTCATTGAATAGAATATATTCCTATATTCTTCACAAAACGATCAAACACTAGAATTCCCTCTAAGAGCAAGCCAATATTTGTGAAAACGAAGATTGGCATGAGAATCAACTGCAGAAAAAGTGCTTTAACTGCGATCTAAAAATCGTGAACATCGTACTATATAACGTTTCGAATGACTGCTGCATTTCTAAACGCGATGTTTATTTTACAAAACCAGTAGGCCATAGGTGCTCACCCCCGCATCCCGACTCATCATCAGATTGTGGACAGTCGCTCACTCCATCACACCACCAGTCTTCAGGAATGCACGAACCGTCTAAACACTGACGCTGACTATCCAGGCAGCCCTCAACTTCAAAGAAATCGAACATTCGCAAAAGAGACCGTTAGAATTAGCCGCTTCTATGGTAACCTAAAAAATGACTATTAGGATATTTCATTGAAAGTATTACGTTAAGAATACGTATGTACTAACAGCATTCTAAAACGCGATGTCTGAAACAAAACCAATAGCCTTTTAATTCCACTCCAGTGAAGTTTTGAAGGGGACGTCCTCTCGCCCTAGTCTGTTGATTCATGTCGAGACATGTTTGATATATGTAAATTATTGCCCGGGTATCATCAAATAATAACTCAATACAGTAGTACTGCGCAATGTTAATTAACGGTTAATGGCCTGCCCTGTGGTGTATATTGTGTCATAACGCCTGGCCATGTGCTATAACCACTGAAAAAACCAAATTGTAAGCGAAGCGAACGAGGTGGTTTTATGAGGTGGTTATAGCACATGGACAGACGTTATGACACCATATACACCGAGAAATAGGCGGGTCATTAACTTAACGTTATTTTCATATAGCCTATCCAACCTGACCAATATAAGAGTAGACAACTCCTGTATGACGCATTGATCTCCTATACTATTAAGAATGCATTTCAGAATTTACATTTGTCCTTTTTGAACGGAAGATGATAGATTTCATTTTGAAAACCAAAAGTTCCACAGATAATATCTAATAACATTGCAATCTTGGCATGTCAATTTTTTTCATATCTATTCTATTATCTATTATTATCATTCCTCCTTGCTGGGTGTTTAGATACTGTTTTTTTTTTTAACCGTTTGACTTGTCTTGAACTGGTCATATGCTTACAAAAGATAGTAAACGTTTTTGGGAACAAATAAACATGATAAGAATGTTTACAAAATCTTAACCTCCCCCTCCACATACTGGAACAGTCGAACGGGTGTGATATGGCGTCATAATACATGGGCAATGGCGGCTTTTGATTGGTCGACGCCATCTGGCTATGTGATAATGTGCAATAAATGATTGCGTGTATGCTAATACTACCCCCTCCTTAAGCTCTAAAGGTTCAGACCTTACCGGAACATGCTGGCACGTCACAATACCCCCATTCCTGGTCGGGATCCATGGTGAAGCACCAAACTCTGGCGTCGCCATCCGGATTCCGGCAGTAGTTCTGCTCCAATCCAGATGACGGATAATCAGCGGGTGTGTAGTTGTGATCATGCGGTGTCTGAATGTCCCAATGTTGACACGTCAGGCCTGTTTCAGTCGCAGAGACTATTCCTCGGTAAGATGCTCCACTCCCTGTCAGGCAATCTAAGGGCAAATAAAAAGAGGTGAGTGCTATTCTTTTGGGTCTCACTGATTGTATTATGATGGTATTGACAAGTGTCTGTTAACCTTTGTGTTGAAAGGTTTTGAATTATATCAGGGACGCAATCACGAGAATGTGTGTTAAAGATATAGTTCTAGGAATAACATAGTTATAGGAAAGAAGCCTTTTTGCACGGAGCTTCGTCCTGAGATGTAGAATATTGAAGAAGAAAGGAAGATTTGCCTTTATGACAGTTGCTAAACGTTCAACTCTTGAGAAATATCAAAGGGGTGGCCAAAGCGAGGATCGTTAGCAGCAGAGCATTTGCCATTAGAAAATAAGTGCAGTTTAAAAAGACAACCCTAAAATTACATTGTTAAATCCAAAATTAGGGACTTTTTTCCAAATATGACTCTCAGAATCCGGTTGCCATGGTAACGAGAAAACATTTATTAGTTATTTTATATATTTCAAATTGTTGCCAACAAAATTTTAGCAAAGGTGACAAAGTATGGTTGTTCTAGCGCAAGCCATTCAGATGCAATATCATATCAAGTGTTGACGCAGGCCTCAAAAGAGCCCGCTTGTCTGAATGGTGTTAGTTGCAAAGGACGATGTTCCCTCTTTTTGCATAAATTATGATAATTAGCCGAAACTTTTCACACCTAATCATATCAAACTGTCCCTTATAGATATAGCCGGGTTTCTGACGTGAAGCGAGAACGAACCGTTTCCCACGTAGTCCTCCCAGACAGTTGCCATAGTTACTAAGCTATCTGTCTGACACTCCTGCGGGTGGTCCCCGCACACGAGGCATTCACTCATTCTAACGCCAGCCCCTGAGCAGGCTGCACACACTTGCTCAAAGTCCAATCCCGCGAACAGAACGCTTGACACCCCACCCGCCCGCTCCGTTAAATCGCCTAAGCAATTATACAGTTACGGAATCGTTTTTTTCCCTACTGTACATATCTTTCTGGCCACGAGTTTGGCTTTTATAATGCAGTTCCTTTAGCTGTCGTCCGCTATATCAAACAGACACACAGTTACGGTGACGTCTGTTTCCGTATTGTACATATTTTCCTGACCACTTGTTTGGCTGGTTGTGGTACAACTGCAGTGACGTTGTTCTCGTATTTTGTATATTTTCCTGACCACACGTTTGGCTTGTTGTGGCCAGTTTCTTAATGCGCCGTCTGTTAAATACCACAGACACCTAATACAATTGCGGTGACATAGTTCCCGCATTGTATATATATATATATATTCCTGAACACACGTTTGGCTTGTTGTGGCCAGTGTCTTAAAGCGCCGTCTGTTAAATACCACAGATACCTAATACAATTGCGGTGACATAGTTCCCGCATTGTATATATATATTTTCCTGACCACACGTTTGGCTTATTGTATGGAACTATACATGTATACAAAAAAAGAGTCACCCAAAAAGCTTTATTTGTAGAAAACATTGTGGGATCAGTATTGACCCCATACGGTAAATTATTCGTAAAAAAGCTACGGTGGTTTGAGGGATAAACCATCCGACGCGCATGTAGTGTGATTCTCCCACGAAGCCCTCATACTGTGTCAATAATGGACGGAGAGTTTATGACGTCGCCATCTTCTAATGCATGGTTATCAAAGATTTTCAGTCAGTGTTCTGGATACGTTAGTCTGTCGAGTTAGCATTTCTGGCGGTATAACTGATGTTGCATCTAGCACAAATCCCTAAATACCCCGTTTTCGTTTATGTTAGCCAACGTTTCATCCGACGGGGCCCCGGGTAACACGCTACCAGAATAATCAAGGCAAGTTCGAGTCCTGCGTGTCGCATATGCAGAAAGGCGTGGGACAGGTTACCAGTGCAGGCTGTCACGGAGACCGACGGACGACGACGAACCAGGAACGAGAAGAAATAGAAGACAAGGGATGAAGAAGCTGAATACCAGATGATGAACTGAAATTGAACTTATGATGCCCATAGAAGATATTGTGAACTGTCAGATATTGAGAGGAAAGAACGAGAAATGTTTCATTGAGTACAGCTGTTACATAATTAGTAGGCTGGAGGAACGATTGTATCCTATGTTGAACGTCGTAATTCGTTATCATCGCATTGTTGACACGTAAACTGCATTTTTCGATATTCTGTAATATGTTATCTAGCTTTGTACTAATGGTACCTACATCTGTAATTGACGTCGCCAGAGACGGCTCGACTTTGAAAGGGGAGGGTGTAATAATGTGCAATAGCATTGTACTTTAATATAGCTAATTTTCCTGTACTTTCCAACATTTAATTAGGATGATATCCGTTCTGATGATCTGTTCTAAGAAAGCGTGTAGGCGGGCACTATTTCCTAAGAATGATGGCTAGAGAAATGGCCCAGAAAGAGATAATGGTGCTTCTGTCCACGGGGGCAAATGTATTCCTGATTGACATGACCTTAATTAGGATTGTCCACTACCCTCTAGAGGAAATGACGCATGATGACTCAGATAGAAGAAGATTGTACCTTTTCTAGGAAATGGTTACGTAGGCGGATATAAGGTATATAAAGAGAACGAGTCTGGACTAGACTTATTCTGGAGCGGAGACTCAGTGTAGAGAGAGGACAGAGAGAGAGGATACAAATCCACGTCTTCAAAATGTAGCGACTCCTTGTGTTTCATCGGGTCGAGCGTACAACTAACATCGCTGCTATACTAACGAACTTTGTAAGGGACATTCCATCGAGGCCAAGGTCAGGAGCAGCTACCTACCCCCCATTAGATTTGGGGTCTTCAGAATCTTGTTGCAAGAGTAGTGAAACAAGTCATTCAAATTAGCATTTTAAGGTCCTACAACTTTACAGATATTTTGTTGAAAATAAGCATCAGCGACGAAGATGAAGAAGTTATCGTCAGTAGTTTAACAATTCCAACCAATACTATACTCTTCAAGCAGAGGTTGGTGGGGAAATTGTGACCTTTTTATTATGTACCGTTTTTTTTGTCCGCTCTCCCCACCGACTGCCAGCGCTGGTGCCCGCGGATCCAATGGTTTTATAATAAATCAAAGCCGGTCCTTCACAATAAAATTTTGATTATTAGATAAAAATAAGCTGCTCGAGCAAAGACAATGGCCAGTGCTATACGTGCTTACCAGTCCCAGGAGTGACGTCAACAGGTAAAACTGCAGTTGTGACGTCAGAAGCAGTAGTGTCTTCATGGTGAGGTTTTTGGAGTCAAGTGGAAACAAAGTAAAGAAACAACAAGAAAGAGAAACAACAATCAACGTTTTACCAATGAATGTATATGATCATTCTTATTAAATTGTCCAGTTGACTATTAAGCATACTTTTAGGAGTAAGCACAATCTGCAATATCTGTTAAGCAGTTTTGTAGGTTCCCGATATGTATTAAAAGTCTAGTTGGATTAAAGGTAAATCTAGCTCGAAGGGCAACATTTGAAACCACATTCAGTTTAGATTACTCAAGCTCGAAGCAATAGGTTTCAGTATATGGAATATGTTGATTATAGATAGAAATATGCTGTCTTGAAAAAGACCCCGATCAATGCTTTACTTGCTTACCTGTCCCAGGAGTGACGTCAACAGGTAAAAATGCAGTTGTTACGTCAGGAGCAGCAGTGTCTTCATGGTGATAGTTTTGGTGTCATGTGAAAACAAAGTAATGAATGAGAAACAACAATCATCGCTACACCAATAAATGTATATGCTCTTCCTTATCAAATCGTCCTTGATCTCATGTTGGCTATTACGCATACCTTTTTTTTTAGTAATGAGCAACATCTGTAATATCACTTAAGCAGTTTTTTTTATATAGGTCCCATATATTATCAAAATTCTCAAAATTCTCGTTGGATTAAAAGTACGTAAATTTGGCTAAAAGGGCAACATTGAAAACCAAATTCCGTATATATTACTTTAGCTCGAAACCATAGGATTCAGTATATGGAATATTATGTTGATTATTAGATAGAAATGTGCTGTCTTGAAAAAAGACACTGGCCAATGATATTTTTGCTTACATGTCTCAGTAGTGACGTCAACGGATACAACTGCAGTTGTGACGTCAAGCGCAGTAGCGTTGTCATGGTGATAGTTTCAGAGCCATGTGGAAACGAAATAAAGAGAAGGAAACAGTTTTTAAAATCGGTTACTTTTTAAGTTCTTTTTTAAATCTCTGGTGAGGACAGGTTCAAGATACAAAACGTTTATATGCTTACATCAGCATCGTAACAAATAAAATAAAAACATAACAGAATTTAAGAATACAAAAACTTTTACGAGGTTAGAACGTGCAAAGTTGGTTATCAGCTACAATAAAGGAAACATGCTGGCTGAATTAAATGTATCCTTGCCTGTGTAGGAGAAATGAAAACCCTGAGCCGTGTTACTCCCGTCAGATGTGAACCTCACGAGTATTGTGTTAGATGTGCTGGTGATGGGACCGTGGATGGCTGACGCGTCGCCTGTGAATCTAGACAGCAAAATTGATCATTCTTTTTTCTTCTTTTTTTCATTTTTGCCGGGGTTATATTTAAGCTTTGAACTACTAAGTATGGAATTCACATTATAGCAAGTTGTTTATTAGAATATTCAAACAAGGAAATGTTAAGCCGTTCAGACCATTACCTCTCTAACTGTGTAGCTGTATCACTGACTCCATCGAGGATGGTCAGAAAGTCAAAATCAGTTTCGAGGTTGAAGCTGTCAAACGTAAGACTAATGGTCCTTCCTTCTGGTGCCGCGATCGTCCACTCACAATTCTCATTGTTGCCGTAGTCACTGGGGTAGTTCGGTGATGTCACAGTACCTTCAGGAGCGGTCAGGGTACCTCCACATCCAGGACCAATGGTTGGTGTCACTAAGTGTAAGAAGATGATTTCAACATTTGCATGGCGTTGTCTTGTTATATATTAAACGTACCAATATACACAACAACCACCCTTCAGACTTACAAGTTCCGCCAATGGGAATCCCGGTATACGTAATACAGCATTGGGGTCGTTGAATATGTTCTGTACTTAGAAACTCTCTAACAACTTTTTCAAGTCTTTTTGTAGCGTTTTAAGTTATTTTTTCATGTTTTTTTTATCTCAGTTGAGGACAGATTCAATTTACAAAACTTTTATATGCTTACATCAGCATCATAACTTGAACTTAGTAATAAGATAAGAAGATAATTAAGCAAAACATGTTTAAGAATATGATATATAAATGTAATGATGGGATTAAATGAGTGCTATTTACATTAATTACATGGAATATCTTGAACATGTACTTCAACGACATGAAGGAATTAACACATACGTCAGAACATTCGCTTGTACAAAAACATCAGAAGATTTGCAAATACAAAGGCATAAGGTATACAAGGACAAGACCATTCACAGAAGAAACATCACCGGATTTAAAAATACAATATATTTACCAGGTATGATGAAGTTGGTTACTAATTGCAAAAAAAAAAAGAAAAACATGCTTGCTGATATCAACATTCTAACCTGTGAATGAGAACCGGAAACCCTGAGCTGTAGTACTTCCGTCAGATGTGAACCTCACTAACATCATGTTAGATGTGCCTGGGCTGGGGACGGGGACGTCTGAGCCTGAGAATCTGAACAGCAAACTTGATTTTTTTTCATGTTACCCAGAAAATATCAAAGCTTTGAATTATCAACATGGAACTCACAGCATGGCTATTTGTTTTTTTACAATCACTCAAAAAGGGAATATTTAGCCGTTTAGACCATTACCTCCCTAACTGTAGAGCACTATCACTGTCTCCATCGTAGATGGTCAAGAAGTCATAACCCTTTTCCAGGTTGAAGCTGTCAAACGTTAGACGAACGGTACTTCCTTCTGGTGCCTCGATCGTCCACTCACAATACTCGTTGTTGCCGTAGTCACTGGGGTAGTTCGGTGATGTCACAGTACTTTCAAGAGCCGTCAGGGTACCCCCACATCCAGAACTGGTCGTTGTCACTAAGTGTAAGATGATGATTTCAACATTTGCATGGCGTTGTCTTGTTACAAATCAAACGTACCAATATACACAACAAGCCCCTTCAGACGTACAAGTTCCGCCAATGGGAATCCTGGTATACGTAATACAGCATTGGGGTCGTTGAATATGTTCTGTACTTAGAAAGTCTCTAACAACTTTTTCAAGTTTTTTTGTAGCGTTTTAAGTTATTTTTTCATGTTCTTTTTTAATCTCAGTTGAGGACAGATTCAATATACAAAACTTGTATATGCTTACATCAGCATCATAACTTGAACTTAGTGATAAGATAAGATGGTTAAGCAAAACACCATGTTTAAGAATACAATATATAAGTGGTAATGATGGGATCAAAGGATTGCTATTTACATTAATAACATGGAATATGTTGAACATGTACATCAACGACATGAAGGATTAACACATACGTCAGAACATTTGCATGTACAAAAACATCAGAAGATTTGCAAATACAAACGCTTAAGGTTTACAAGGACAAGAACATTCATCACAAAAACATCACAGGAGTTAAAAATACAATAACTTTACCAGATCTAATAAAGTTGGTTATCAATTGCAAAAAAGGAAACAGTCTCGCTGATATCAACATCATACTTGTGAAGGAGAACCGGAAACCCTGAGCTGTGGTACTTCCGTCAGATGTGAACCTCACCAACATCATGTTAGATGTGCCTGGGCTGGGGACGGGGACGTCTGAGCCTGTGAATCTGAACCGCAAAATTGATATTTTTTTTTCCTTTTAGTTACTAAGAAAATATTAAATGCTTTGAATAACTAACATGGAATTCACATCATGGCTATTTGTTCATTAAAATCACTCAAAAATAGAATAGTTAGCCGTCTAGACCATTACCTCCCAAGTTGTAGAGCACTATCACTGTCTCCATCGTAGATGGTCAGAAAGTCATAACTGTCTTCGAGGTTGAAGCTGTCAAACGTTAGACGAATGGTACTTCCTTCTGGTGCCGTTATGATCCACTCACAATTCTCATTGTTGCCGTAGTCACTGGGGTGGTTCGGTGATGTCACAGTACCTTCAAGAGCCGCCAGGGTACCTCCACATCCAGAAGCACTGGTCGGCGTGCCTGTGTGTAATGAGATTATAGATGACGTTAACCGTCTTCTATGGAGCAAAATGACGGCATTTGTCAAACTACGTCTTGTATGTCATTCATCATTTTGACAGGGGCTGTCACATGGCATTTTATTGTTATGATTATTTTATGTTTGCTTTTTTCATACCTAATGTAAAACAATATCAACCTACCTTTTTTAAACTAAAACACTACGTTAAAAATGTAATAAAACAGTGATGACGATAATAGAATCAAAGAAGTGTTATCAACAAGAATAACTGAAAATACCTGGAACATTCAAACCAATGACTAGAAAAAGTTGAAAAATTGAAACTACATTAATTTTCCTCTCCCCAACCTTGGCAAAAGTGTTTCATTGGAACTCCCTCCCCGATTTGTTTTTACAGAAAATTGTCCGAAGGCTTTTCAGTTTTATCAGAAATTAATGACAGTTTTCATTTCTCGCTTTATTTGGACTACGGCCGGTTCATATTGGTGTGAAGAAGTAGATGTAAATGGCTTAATTTCTGCAGCAAACGTATTGCTCCCGAATATATGTTGCAGAACAACATTGGCGAGAATCGTCCAGGCATAGACCTGGTTGCTGGACTTTACCAGCCCATGCAAGTCTATGTATGAAGATTAAGTATGCACCCTAAAGGACAAGACACCATTAGACCTCTTCTTTAAGTTCCTTCTTGGCTTTTGACCTTATTGGTGCTGGGTCTGACAAACGTCAATCATGATGAACGGAAGTTTCGTTACTGAGTTAAGACAACATCACGCTAAACACACAATACTGCAACATGTACATGTTATTGTAATGTTCCGCCATTAGTATGGCACATTTAGGCGGGTATCACTGACACTTACAGTGTGTGTTTCAATGCCTTGAATGTTGCGAGGGCCACGGTGAATCCCACCAGGAAACAAGATAACATCATAGCACTTGGGACATATTTTACCGAATATGGGACTTTTTGAAAAATATGTTAATGGGAATTAACAAAATTAATTACCTTGCGATGTCTCCTAGTTGGTCAATAACCTATATGTTATGCGGGAACCTGTTGTCGTCGCCTTAAACATGGTTGACTGCATCATACGTATTACTCGGTTATCATTAAAAAAATCACCGAATATACCCTGTCAACTAAATAATCTATATGCCATGATATCAGTTATACCCACTAAAATAATACCGTCTTCAGATGTACAGGTTAAGACCTTACCAGGACATGCCGGCACGTCACAGAACCCCCATCTCTCGCCGGGATCCGTAGTGTAGCACCAAACTCCGGGTTCGCCATCCGGATTCCGGCAGTAGTTCTGCTGCAATCCGGATGACGGGTGGTTAGCGGGTGTAAAGTCGTGTGCATGCGGTGTCTGACTGTCCCAATGTTGACACGTCCTGCCTGTTTCAGTCACAGAGACTGTTCCGCTGTAAGATGCTCCATCCCCTGTCTGGCAGTCTAAGGGTAGATGAAAAAGGCATAGCTCTTGAGGGCAGGTAACAGGTAATATCTTGATAGTTACGATGTTGGTCCCAGAAATGAATTAAATGTCCAATTTTTTAAAGATAATGTCAGGTTGTATCATCATATGCTAATTTGTTCCTGTGAATACGGAAATCGATAAAACAAGCCTGAATATAAAATTTATGCGACTATTTCCGGCAACAGTTTCTTCATATATTCCATTTCCATTAAATTTCAGTTTTATCATATTAATGACACATCACACTCAGGTCGATAGAATATAATCAAAGATTCCCTAAATACACAGAGACATTGTAGAACGCTAAGGATACATCGTATACCAGTTTCCATTGGCTGAGGCTCGGTTAGGTCTGCCGGTGACTCGGTCAGGTCCGCCGGTGGCTCGGTTAGGTCTGCCGATGGCTCGGTCGAATCTGCCGGTGGCTCGGTCGAATCTGCCGGTGGCTCGGTCGGGTCTGCCGGTGGCTCGGTCGAGTCTGCCGGTTGCTTAGTCGGGTCTGCCGGTGGCTCGGTCGGGTCTGCCGGTGGCTCGGTCGGGTCTGCCGGTGGCTCGGTCGGGTCTGCCGGTGGCTCAGTCAGGTCAGTAGGTGGCTCTGTCGGGTCCGCCGGTGGCTTGTTTTGGGCTGCCGGTGGCTCAGTCGGGTCTGCAGGTGGCTGGGTCGGGTCTGCAGGTGGCTGGGTCTGGCCTGCCGGTGGCTCGTTCGGGTCTGCCGGTGGCTCGTTCGGGTCTGCAGGTGGCTGGGTCGGGTCTGCAGGTGGCTGGGTCTGGCCTGCCGGTGGATTGGTCGGGTCTGCCGGTGGCTCGGTTGGGGCTACCGGTGGCTCGGTCGGAACTGCCGGTGGCTTGGTCTGTTCAACTAGTGACAAAAGACAAATTTATGTTAAGATTTGTTTTTAATGTATTTGACTACGCTCACAAAATGCATTGTTGAAAAGGTATAGATGAGTATTACAATTAATTTTCTTTATTATCACACCTACCGACAAGGTCGCATATAAGTTCATCGACCCCATCAGAACAGTCCCAAACGGAGTCACAAACGGCACTCAGTGGGATACAGCTTCCATCACCGCACAGGGATTCACTTGAAGAACATCCTGCAGTTTTGTTTTTTTACATATTAGTAAAACTCTCACTTTATTGTACCCGTCGGAGTAAGAGCTTATTGAGTATCTTCACGATCTAAATCCTGATTATATATCAGTGGGAGTAAAAAAATCAAACAATAAAACTATCCATATTTCCTTCATTATGTAATGCCACGCCTACAAAAAATGTCATAGAATAATTAATCGATTTCATTAAGTACTCCTTATCTAGAAGAAAAAAGCTTTTTTTACCTAGAGGTATGGGTATGAAGAACGGATGGACTTTAACCAAAAAGACGGTAAAAACGATTGTCAGACCGATGGCCCACCGTCCTAAGCCACGCATGTTGTCCATTTTCTGGTTTTGTCACCAACTATTGTGGAGAAGAAAAATGTTACAATAAATATCACGGTTTGTATTGTACCTCCTTTTGGATAGATGAATTCTGTGTCATGGCTTTAACGTCCACGCCTTTTGCAGTGTCCAGTATGGCTTACAGGTCTGTTGGGCAAATAGATAAATAGTTCACATTCATTGCATCCTCCTCCATTGCCATTACAGTAATTAAAGGGTTATGTTGTTGGTCAAGATTGTGGAGTGCATGGCCCTCCAAGTCGACAAGACAAAGTTGAAAATGGCAGGCATCCTTGCCACAGTAAGAAGACACAAGAAATACAAAAACGTATTAAGAACTGTAATACAGAACCTTGTTTTGTCCAATCTCGACTACTGCTCCGCACTACTGTCCTCCACATTACAAACACACATATACAAACTACAAGTGATCCAAAACCGCAGCAGCTCGCCTAGCCGCAAACACTACTCTTGATGCCAGACTCGACAACCTAATAGTATACACTCAGTTAAACTAGCAAACAGTCAAATACTCACTAGCACCGTCTGCGCATTCGGGAATATTGTCAATGAGACTAAACCTATTATGTACTGAACTGCAAAGAAATCCAATCTATACACACACACAACACGAGACTGTCACAAAGAGGGGCGTTCACTCCAGCCAAACCCAGGACCAACGCTTAAACCAGAACATCTGTAAACATGAGCATAAAAACATACAACACCCTACCTTCTCATATCACAGCTGGAAATGTTTGCACATTCAGAAGAACGTATCAAGCAGTTGAGTAGAAAGAACAAGCACATGTGTCTTGACACATGGTGGTAATTTTGCATATGATTAGTATAGCGGAGTTATTATATCATGTTTATCATGATTACCTTTGTTTACATTTCTATTCAGTTCATTCATTAGTTAAAATATTGCATCATTGTCATTTTGTATTACTTCTGGGATTCCTTATATAGAATATATATTGGATGCTAACAATGTTGTCCCGGAGAAAGGCATTGTCATATGTGCAGGCAGAATTATTCTTATAAATATGAAAAAAATAGTACTTTACAGTAACAATGAAGAAGGAAGTTAAGCCCTTGTCATTTTTGAAGAATGTGGTCCCAAACGTGACTGAGTCTACACCCCCTCTCACACACCCCTCATCATTTTTTCTTTATACTAAATGACATCTAATGTCATCACTGTTCATGGCTGGAGTAGATTTTCAGATCCATACAGCACTCATTGGACAAAGAAGGCCATGTGGATTCAAAAATTGTTTGGCCTTTATTTGGAAATTTAAAAAAAAAAAACTCACAAGCAATCGACAACCTTTGTCATAAGTGAAAAGTATGTTCTGCTAAAGCACGAACTTGTTCATGGCTCAAAAGCATCGCATAGGATTTTATATTAGTATGTAACCCCCATTAACTTTATAAACCGCCGGGTTGCATAAAACCGCCACGTCTAGATTTCTAGTGAAGTACCCTCCAGATATGCACAGTAAAGGTATACAGGAGTGCATTGCACTGGGTAACGTTAGGGTTAGAGATCGGCTTGGACGTATCTTTTGAGGGTGGCGATATTAGGTAATCTGGTGGAATTATATTAGTAGATATTACTGAAAGATGGCAAATTGCCAGTCACAGAAACTGGAAAAAACACATTTACTTTAACTCTGCGAACAGGTGCGCCTGTGTGTTTGACATGTGTTTAGCACAGCATAAAGGACAGGTATGTTTGTGTTCAAAATTCACTAAAATAAAATAAAAGGTTTTGTTATAAGTCAATATATATCTTCTGATTTTGACCATTTTTGTTCATGGATCAAAAGCGACCCCTAGCAACGGTTAACAAAACTGAAACGGCATTTGTCCTTGGTAAGGTGTCGTCCTGACGACGAGAACTTTGCTGTGTAAAATTATTGTTTTATCTTTTTGTCTGTTTGTGAGCAGCAATTATTAAAAAGCTGTGGATGAACTGTGTTGATATATTTTCAGACGGGAAAACGTGTTGTGTACGTGGACACGCTTATTAGTCACTCTACTTCCAAGTTTTTAAACAGGTGTGAGTGCTAGGGGAAACTTGTAGTTGCAGAGTCGTCTTAGTCGCCAACTAGTTTCCGCCCAGTAAGAGGGGGGCTTAAGACGTCATCTCGCCATGGATCACAACACTAGAGTCTGCATGGAGCGTGGGGGATTACTATTCAGTGTTTTTTATTACTTAAAAGCAGAGCAATACAGAAGGATATAATGATGCACATTTAAAACAAGCGACGCGGGAAATACATATTTTATTTTACAATCGTTTTCTGTTAATTGAAGGACATGATAATCATTAAAAAATAGCAAAGAAAAAACATCGCTGCCAGTCGACAAAATTATGCTTGTTGTGTGCATGTACGTAGACAGGAAAGAAACTATGTGAAACCCATTTTGGTAATTGTCGGCATCATATAATCTTGGGATTTAACTCAATTCCGCCATCTAGTTAGGCAAAAACAGCTGGACAACTTGCAACTTGTTGGGCAAAAACAGCATGTCTTCCGTCCATTTCAGGCTGTAGTGCCACCATGGTTGTATTCATGTAGTTTTTTTATATTTTTACTCAATAACAACATTTCATCGCCACTACTACAGATTATATCAGCTGCGCATGCATATATGCTTACAACTTTTCCCTGTCAAAAATTACGCTGAAACGCAACTACATGTACTGTAAATACAGAAATGTTCGCCGGGGTTTTATGTTCACTGTTTTCGCGGCGACCGTTTGACCGCGAATATAAAAACATCGTGAGGATTAATGTCTAATACTGTAGCAGTATGTGACAATAGCGCTGCCGCAAACTTAAAACCAGCGCAAGCACTCCATTTTTGCCGTAGCGCGAAATAAAAACCACACGAACTTAAATGCATATATGAGTATATTTTTTTACGACTAGTGTCTCTGAAAAAAAAGCTGCGTCACGACAAGTCAAACAATCATGTGATAGGCATGTGAATATACGGAGTATGTTTTATTAATTACCACGGAATTTTTATGCGACGTTAAAGCACGAACCTACTGTTTTCCACGATATGCGTGTGAATCAAGTAGAATCGCGCATGCGCGAGCATTGAAACACGTTTGATTAAATTCTAAAACCGACGATACCACCGATCAGGAGAATGTTCTGGATTTCAACACACACAGACATTCGTTTTCCTGAGAAAGCTAGTTTTTGGCGTCTTTCCGTGCTCCTCCTCGCAGAAATGCAACGATATTACTCTCCAGTTTTTTTTTAAATATAAAACGTAACGATCTACCCATTCAACCTCTGCTCGAAGAGTACGACGATATGTCAAAAAAAGAAGGCTACACACAACGATAGATATTTCGGAAACTTTTTGTAACTACTCTCCAAGCAGAGGAGGGGTTCCGGCTGGTTTGTGACGTGTTTTAGGCGGTTTTGCATGGCTTTCTACTTAGTCATTTTTTTGTCTCTTAGGGTTTGAAGAGACGAAGAAGTAATAACAAAGTAGAAAGCCGGACAAAAACGCAAAAAAGTAGGTCAAAAACAGCCTGAACATCTGCTTAGAGAGTAGTTTGTAGCCCAGTCTCTGGCTGCATCGTTTTGCCGCACCGATGTAATTAAGCGCAATCCTTTTCAACTCGACATGTTTCATGATAAGCGGTGCTCAAATTGACTGTACATGTGTTTCTGCAAATGTGTGAAAAAAAGGACTCTCTGTAGCATTTTAAACAAATGGGGACTTGGAAAGGAAGAAAAAGGCGGCATTGGATAAGTTTTTAACAACAGTTAACGACTTGACGATATTCCAACACGATTTTCAACAATTTAGCATTTCTACAACGATTTCTGGAATGAAGAAATAATTCAGTACTTTTTAAGTAAACTTATTATAATACATGAAGTAGAAGTGCAAAAAAATGTACAAAAGAAGCTTAAAACTAACTTACTGAGTTCTCGTGGCGCAAGAACTCGGTGACGCCCAAACTCGGACAGGTGGTCTCTCGAAAATGAACGGGTGCGGTCTAAATATGAAATCTTCTTTGTGGGATAGCTTGGTTCAACCAATCACTTTTCCTGATAGGACTTCACTCGGTCATTTCACACGCCAGATATCCAATCAACATCTTTGTTATTAAAACTACGCCCGCGCGAAGCTTTTGGGTACCTACGAAGCTGCAAATGCATAATTTAGTCAGGTATTTCATGAAGTACTGCGTGAGGCCTTGGAACACCTATAACTTTTTGATTAAATTGTTTCGTAGTCACCCATTTTCTGTTGCACTCTGGGTGAGTTGCCGGGCAGAAATGCTATATTTAGTAACTTTAGACTAGCTCTGTTGAATGAACCAAAGTTTCACATGTTCTTCTGAGGTAATACAACTAATGAGTACAGCCCCCCTCCCCCCATTGTTGAATATTAGGGCCCGGAAATAGGATTTTGAAAGTCTTTTTTTAGTCATTTCTATACATGATTAGTTCAAACAGCACTATCACAATGTATAGCGATGTCCATGATACAAAAATATGATGTCGTTGTAATGCGAAAACTCAAAAGATTCCCTCGAATTTTTGTAGGTTCGCGAAACAAGGGGGGTCATCGTACGGCACGGTTTTAGAGGTTTTAAAATACTCAAAGTATGAAGTTATTACTAAATGAGCTTAACAGTGTTAGCAAATGTCACTACCATAAAGATTTCAGAATTATTTTCAATTTTCTTTTTTTGGCCCTAAATATTGCTTTGGGCACCTTCAAAAAAGTTATTATCTTTGGTTTTCTTTTGGTTGCCGTCTTACTGATTTTTAGATATTAATTTTACATAAATCCAATGACAGGATCGCTCTAAAGAATCTAAATCATGGGAACGCACGTGGTATTATTCCCTCTCCACGTCTGCTTGAACATCCCGTTACCATTGGTTACCGCCTTTTGATTTTCTCCCGCCCTTTGACCCATTACCCACAATGCGCTACGTTCTGTTTAGTTCAAAAATGGCGGTTGTTTTCACATGTTACAAAACATAGTTAGTTCCGTATGTTTTGTTGAACTTTTGGAGAATATTTAGGTGACCCGAAGGAGTATGTGAGGAGAGGATTCATCTATGCAAGATTCTGATGGCTTTGGTTGGAGTTGTGCCTTACGGGAGTTTGTTTATTGGTAAGTTTCTTTGCTCTGAAATTCAGCACTAAGTACTAGAATATATATCCGGGTGGGGAGGGGGGCATACATGCTGTAACTTTTGCTTTTTTTATGAATCCTTAGGGTTGTCCCTTCAGTTTAATGAGTATTTGATTTCCAAGGGAGCCCTTCGGAAAAAAATAACGAATACTGGATAACGTCTTACGGGAACCAAGGAACCGTCAGGCCTGTAGAATCCCGGTCTATACTTGAAATAACAGGTTAGCTTTTATCTTATTGATGGTAAGTTTTTGTAGTCTGACGTTTTGACCCAGAAGACACCCCGTATCCCTGGTAATTACATACACATGCACATGCGATCCCCCCACACACTCACTACAAAATGGACCATTCCACATGCAAGACAGTTGAACAGCATGTATTTGATTGACATGCAATACTACCAGGTAATTGTTAATCCATAGAGAACATTGGGAAGCTCTGGTTCCCATTGCCCCCCCCCCCCCCCCCTTTTTGACGCCTTGTCTATAAATCCTAGCTAAAAGCCTGAACATTGCTGACAATCTCTCCCTTAAACTCTATGTATTACCTACTCACTATATTCACTTTTACTGTCATTCGCTTACACAAAGTCAGTTGTTTATGTTCCTTAGCGCCTTTCCTTTATTTTCCCTTTGTTACAGGTTTGCGATAGCAAAACCTGTTCTGTTTTTGCATCCAAGGAAGGGGGCGGCCATGTTGGATGTGACCATTTTATTGGGAGGGGTGTTTTTTTCGCTAATGTTGGGTGTGACTATTTTGACGGAGGGGTGTTTTTCTTGCTAGTTTTCTTTTTTTTGTTTTCTTGCTAATTTTTTCTTGCTTTGGGTTGGGTGTGACCATTTTTACTGGAGGGATGTTTTTTTCACTAATGTGTGGGTTTGATATATGGAAGTTATTAATGTGGTGGTGTTGTGACCTTGCCGTTGGCACAAATGGACACAAGGCCCAGTGTACTGAAGGACGAGCAAGGTCCACTGAGCATCATGTTGTTGTGGTCTTGTCGAAAAGTAAGGGACGACAAGATCCCAACGATAGAGGGCTAGTATATATTTGTTATTTAATGTGATGTTGGATTAGAAAGTGTTGGAATCGAAAATATTGGGGTTGGTTTTTGTCGCTAATGTTGGTTCCCTATATTTTTCTTAGTTTTGGTTTGGGTGTGACCATTTTGACCGGAGGGGTAGTTTTTGCCACTAATGTTAGGTGTAAGAGATGAATGTTATTGGTGTGGTGGTGTTGTGACCTTGCCGTTGGCACAAATGGACACAATGCCCACTGTACTAAAGGACGAGCAAGGTCCACTGAGCATCATGTTGTTGTGATCTTGTCGAAAAGTAAGGGACGACAACATCCCCAACGACAGAGGGTTAATATAGATTTGTTATTTAATGTGATGTTGGATTAGAAAGTGTTGGAATTGATAATATTGGGGGGTGGTTTTTGTCGCTAATGTTGGTTCCCTATATTTTTCCTAGTTTTGGGTTAGGTGTGACCATTTTGACCGGAGGGGTAGTTTTTGCCACTAATTTTAGGTGTAAGAGATGAATGTTATTAGTGTGGTGGTGTTGTGACCTTGCCGTTGGCACAAATGGACACAAGGCCCATTGTACTAAAGGACGAGCAAGGTCCACTGAGCATCATGTTGTTGTGATCTTGTCGAAAAGTAAGGGACGACAAGATCCCCAACGATAAAGGGTTAATAAAGATGTGTTATTTAATGTGATGTTGGATTAGAAAGTGTTGGAATCGATAATATTTGGGGTGGTTTTTGTCGCTAATGTTGGTTTCCTATATTTTTCCTAGTTTTGGGTTGGGTGTGACCATTTTGACCGGAGGGGTGGTTTTTGCCACTAATGTTAGGTGTAAGAGATGAATGTTATTAGTGTGGTGGTGTTGTGACCTTGCCGTTGGCACAAATGGACACAAGGCCCACTGTACTAAAGGACGAGCAAGGTCCACTGAGCATCATGTTGTTGTGATCTTGTCGAAAAGTAAGGGACGACAAGATCCCCAACGATAGAGGGTTAATAAAGATTTGTTATTTAATGTGATGTTGGATTAGAAAGTGTTGGAATCAATAATATTGGGGGTGTAT
This sequence comes from Branchiostoma lanceolatum, assembly GCA_035149815.1. Taxonomy (NCBI): domain Eukaryota; kingdom Metazoa; phylum Chordata; class Leptocardii; order Amphioxiformes; family Branchiostomatidae; genus Branchiostoma; species Branchiostoma lanceolatum. The sequence goes on from CM068880.1 coordinate 15,805,400, forward strand.
TTTGTCGCTAATGTTGGTTCCCTATATTTTTCTTAGTTTTGGGTTGGGTGTGACCATTTTGACCGGAGGGGTAGTTTTTGCCACTAATGTTAGGTGTAAGAGATGAATGTTATTAGTGTGGTGGAGTTGTGACCTTGCCGTTGGCACAAATGGACACAAGGCCCACTGTACTAAAGGACGAGCAAGGTCCACTGAGCATCATGTTGTTGTGATCTTGTCGAAAAGTAAGGGATGACAAGATCCCCAACGACAGAGGGTTAATAAAGATTTGTTATTTAATGTGATGTTGGATTAGAAAGTGTTGGAATCAATAATATTGGGGGGTGGTTTTTGTCGCTAATGTTGGTTCCCTCTATTTTTCCTAGTTTTGGGTTAGGTGTGACCATTTTGACCGGAGGGGTGGTTTTTGCCACTAATTTTAGGTGTAAGAGATGAATGTTATTAGTGTGGTGGTGTTGTGACCTTGCCGTTGGCACAAATGGACACAAGGCCCACTGTACTAAAGGACGAGCAAGGTCCACTGAGCATCATGTTGTTGTGGTCTTGTCAAAAAGTAAGGGACGACAACATCCCCAACGATAGAGGGTTAATAAAGATTTGTTATTTAATGTGATGTTGGATTAGAAAGTATTGGAATCAATAATATTGGGGGTGGTTTTTGTCGCTAATGTTGGTTCCCTATATTTTTCTTAGTTTTGGGTTGGGTGTGACCATTTTAACCGGAGGGGTAGTTTTTGCCCCTTATGTTAGGTGTAAGAGATGAATATTATTAGTGTGGTGGTGTTGTGACCTTGCCGTTGGCACAAATGGACACAAGGCCCACTGTACTAAAGGACGAGCAAGGTCCACTGAGCATCATGTTGTTGTGATCTTGTCGAAAAGTAAGGGACGACAAGATCCCCAACGATAGAGGGTTAATATAGATTTGTTATTTAATGTGATGTTGGATTAGAAAGTGTTGGAATCAATAATATTAGGGTTGTTTTTTGTCGCTAATGTTGGTTTCCCATATTTTTCCTAGTTTTGGGTTAGGTGTGAGTGTGACCATTTTGACCGGAGGGGTGGTTTTTGCCACTTATGTTAGGTATAAGAGATGAATGTTATTAGTGTGGTGGTGTTGTGACCTTGCCGTTGGCACAAATGGACACAAGGCCCACTGTACTAAAGGACGAGCAAGGTCCACTGAGCATCATGTTGTTGTGATCTTGTCGAAAAGTAAGGGACGACAAGATCCCCAACGATAGAGGGTTAATATAGATTTGTTATTTAATGTGATGTTAAATTAGAAAGTGTAGGAGACGTGATCTTAAAGAACATGGCAGTTGTGGTCTTGTCAGAGATGTAGGGACGACAGCCACAAAAACCATGAACGATTAGTTTGTTTAATGGTGAGATGGCCAATTAGCTTTTGGAATAAAATTAAGTCAATTTTGAAATGGTGAATACTTAAGACCCTTTCCTTCTTACAATAAAGAATGGCCGATGTATAAATACGGTTTCTTTTAGATGCCGATTTGAAGACGACCACATCAAGGATAAAGAAATGACACAGAGACAAGGATTCCCGCATACTTACCAAGGGGGACGTAAACGTTATAACCCTGACTGATTGTGACTTCATAATGTCGGCTTACTACGATCCTTATTAATTACTGAATGTCTCTATTGCTCTCTTGACCTTAACTTCCTAGTTTTACAAATCTCTCATCTCCTGTCTTACTCTGCTCACACAACATTGATTACTTTATCTCTTCGCTGCAGTTCACTTAAACAAATGAATAACCGTCAAAGAATTATAGCACAACAATAGCAGACTAATTCTAAAGTAACCGTTCCAAGTTTGGTAAGGAGTTGCACTGTAACTTCTTGGACGTAAGTGACGGAGTGAAATGTTACTGCAGCTTGCAATTGCATACACATTTGTATTGGGTTTCTACCATTGGTACATCCGGTTTGATTTGAATTGTCGTCGACGAGGTTAATCACCTGTATTTTCTTTCATAACGTTATACATGCAAAATCAGCTTCTAAAAGTTGCACACTAAAATAAACAACAAAATAGACAATACGTATTCGTTTGAATCAACTAAAGTGGACAACATGTGCACGCCAGTGTGTGGATTCTCTAAATCGTGTCAGGTAATGTCTGGTTGTAACAGCACAATCATTGTAACACGGCTCTGATGCTGGTCCGGCAGTGGAAGGTCTCCGGCGACCTCCCCTGCTGCGGTGAGAGTCTGTGTGGGAAACGGCCAGATTGTTCCAGGCCTGGATTGTTCCTCCCTAGTGCACGTGGATACCGGGTGCCCCGATGACCTTGTAGTCCGGTATAGGTGACCTGTGCAGGGATCGAGAAAAAACATACAGAAACATATCAACCTGAATGCTCTCTTCTTTGGTTCTTGTCGTCTCTGAAGACGGTAGACAGCTTCGGTCGATTTAACCTCTTGAATTATTGACTTGAATTAGACTATTCCAAAATCATGATTGGCTTTTCTTTCTCAAAGTAGTTGGCGGTGGCGTGTTAGTCATGTAGTTGCTAGGTCCTACAGCCACAGGGAAACAAAATTTAGAATGTATGTGACACTGATAAGCTGTTTGACATATTTCTTAGTACCTACGAATATGGCGTGTTATACTTACTTCAAGGTTTTGGAGTTCGATTAAAAAAATAGGGCTCGAAATTCGCATTTTAGTACAGGTAAAATTGTACTAATTTTATCTTTAGCTAGGAAAACAACATTTGGAGTTAAATATGCGTGAAACTGATAAGCAATTTCACAATTTTGGGTCCCTAGGAATTTGACCTCTTATCCTGTAACTAAGGTGAGTGAAGAGTGTACGTGTAGGGCTCAAAATCTGCATGCTAGCACAGGTAAAATTGGAGTTGTGCAGGTAGTTTTGACGGACTTTGACTAATTTAGGCCCCCATTCCGTTGAGTTATCTGTGAAATCTTTGGTCGCTCATAAAAGGTTGCTGACATTTGAGATTTTGGGTCGCCGTAGAGATTCCACTTGAGCACGTTTTCCAGGAGTTCGGCACTCTCACGGCGATCTGGTCAATTTTATGTTTTTTTAATGGTATTCATTATATCTTCGAATTATTGTGTTATTAATTACAAATCTTTATAAGTATTCATAAATGTTTCTAACAAAAGGAAATACGAGAATACTATGTTTCAGAAGTTGTTCTGATCATTTGCAAACATTTCGAAAGTGACTGTCAAAAGAGATCATTTTTTTGAATAGATTTGAAATATAGATAGCCAGATAGGTTTATTTCATATTTCGAAATATTTCGAACTAAAGATATGGGTCATTTGCCCCCCGTAACCGTGTTGTGACTTGGAATGGGGTCCTTATGTCGCCGTGAGAGCGCGGCGAAAGCGCCGTCCAAGTGGAATGGGGGTATAACTAATACTTTAAGAATTGGACGAATGCGACGTATCCTTTTTTTCTACATTTGTAATTATGTTGAGCCCAACATACTGTTGGGCGCAATATATTGTGTTCGTATGGTTTCTTTCTCCTGTCAAATCTTGTAATCGACTCAGCTCGGTCGTCCCTGCACCAACTGAGCTGAAATTTGGTATACATGTAGAGTGGGTTAGTACCCTGGGAGCCTTTTTTTATTTTTTGCGATATTGACCTTGAAAGTGATTTTATTGAGGTTTTTCTGACCAAAAACGTACATTTTGGCCTCCTGTGCTCTGGAAATACATCCAAATGACCTGAAATTTGCTATGGTGGTACATAAAACAAATATTTAAAGAATCCCATTCGCACTTTCGGCATACAATACTTCGAAATACGATTTTAGAGGGTGTTTTGGGAAGAAGATCGGCTATTTTCCTCATATGGGGTCACTGACCTATAGGACACATCTTTATTCATCTGGCCGGGTTGACTAATTCGGTCAGCCAATGAGAGAGCGCAGATTTATCAAGCTCAACCTGATTGGTTGAAATAGTCAATTTAATTAGGGGCACTACTAGTACTCTGACAGGTGCAGACACAACTTCACTACTCCCTGGCTCACATCCTTGTGTTGTAAGTTATTGTTGTGTCCTACTGAAGTTATGTAAGTGCAATTGAGAAGGTTCAAAACTTTTCTGGTGGTATTTTTCGACACACACGGTGTTTTTCTGATTTTAGCACTGCATGGAAACAGATTTCTACAAGTTTGCAAGCTTGGACACTATGGTAAAACCTGACATTTCCTCGCTATGTGCACGAATTTTCTACCCCTCTGTCACCAAGATTGGACACTAGTGTGCACAATAGTGCACACAAAGTATCCAACGTTTCCCACCTTAGGAAACATCCCGTGTCGGGACGTTGACAATAACATTAACATTAACGATAGAGAGTTGTGAAGTGCGTGAAAATTTACGTTGAGCAAGGAGGCCCTTGCTTTGAGTAGTTGTTTAAAGTTTTTGGCTAAAAATGACGTAAATCAGTAAGAATTTTCAACCTCCTTACGTAAAACCCTGTTACATGTCTACACTATCGGGCCACGGGGAAGTATTGAATATCGGCGCTGATCGATAGCGCATTAAACAAAATGTGTGGCGTAGCGTTGTACTAAAAAAAATAATAGCATTTGAATATGGGTGCCTGGAAGAGCCCATCCATGCATAGGGTTTCAAATTGGGAGAGATCCATTTCTGACTGGTCTTCAATTCAATTATTCATTCAAATACCAACATTGCAGACATACAACAAACGTCAGCCTCTATGCCACAGTCGCTTTTTGCGTGGGGAGGGAAATGGGCGAAACATGTTTTTGCTCCTGCAAATGTTGCCTTTCTAGTTTTTTATGGTTATTACACGTGGACAAATGCGACGTATCATTTTTCTACATTTTTAATTTATCTTCAGCTAATTCTACAATTGTCGGGGGTTGAGGTTTTCAAACGTGGACAAATGAGATGTACTGGAATTAGTTTTGGAATTTTTACGTTTGTCAGGCGTAAAATTTTAATACGTGGATGATAAATGCGACGTATAATTTTTTCTAACTACACAACTAATTCTAAATTAATTTGTCGGGGGGGGGGGGGTGGTGCACATTTTCATACTTGACAAAAAGATGTACTAGAATTGCATTTCTACGTTTTTCGGGCATATAATTAATGGTTTTCATACGTGGACGATGGGACGTACTGTTTTTTTGTACATTTGTACTTTGTCTTCAGTTAATGCTACATTTGTCAGGGGTGAGATGTACTGGAATTAGTTTTGGAATTTCTACATCTGTCAGGCCTATGATTTTCATACGTGGACGAGTGCGACGATTATTCTTTTCTACATTTGTAGTTTTTCTACTGTAACAGTCTACCTTTGTCGGGGATGTAGATTTTTAAACGTGTACAAATAAGTTGTATTGGAATTAGTTCTTATACGTGGACATGCGACATACTAGAATTAGTTCTGGAATTTCAACGTTTGTATGGCACATGATTTTGAAACGTGGATGAATGCGACGTATTTCTAAATTCTAGGCTGCTAAGTGAAGATACCATGAACTAACTTGAAGGTAGTCTCCGTTACTCCGACTCTACCAAAAACGAATTGCTCATTTTTCATCAAACCTAAAAAGTTTCAATAACACTTTTAACAGCCATTCTGAATATCAAACATACGTCGAGATGGTTTCGAAAATGGCTACTTGCCGAAATCTCTACCTTGCCATGAAAGGTATCTGAAATGACCACGAAAGCGTAACGTTAACATAACAACTGAAAGGACCTACCTGCACAAAAACAGACGCCTCTTACCTTGGTTCTGTACAGATCGGCTCTGGTGTTATATGTCCTTCCAGTCTCAGAATCTAAATTTCCATAGTCGAGTCCTGTCTGCGGAACGTGCAACAACTTTTCCTGCCTTGGAGATTAATGAACAAAGGTCTGGTGTTGCTATTTTCAAACAGTCCATATTCTTCAGTCTCTTCTGGCCGTGCTTCCCCGTTGTTGTTTCCACTGCTGACATGGGGGTGATACATCCCTTCTTGCTCACCATGTTGTCACAACTTTCGATTAGAGGTTAGAAATCTCCATATTATCGCTAGAAATGAGTTGTTTTCTAACACAAGAAATGCCCTTTGTTCTCATACGTCTAGACACTGTGGCCACGGTACTAGACTGTGACTGCAGCTGTGTCCTTCTGTTCGCCCACCAGACGAGTACCCTGTAACTGATACTCCCATGGGTGCATCCATGTTGCTGTGCCTGGAGAAGTCATTAAGCCTCCGAAACAGGGCTTAAAATTGATACCCAGTCAAAGTTTCCATCACAATGGCACCATCCCAACTTTGCTAACATGTCATACCATTTGTGGTCTATATCTATATACTATATTGCCTAAAAGACCTAAAATTTGGTCAGAACAAGATGTAACATTGACGATGGATTAAGGGCAAGGGTAACGGATTAAGGGCTAGGGTTATGGATTAAGGTTATGGTGACGGATTAAGGGTAAGGATGACAGATTAAGGGAAAAGGTGACGGATTAGGTTATCGGGTGACAGATTAACGGCTATGGTGACGGATTAAGGGTTATGGCGACGGACTAGGGGCAAGGGTGACTGATTGAGGGCAACCACTGTGAGGGATCAAGGCTTTCGTGACAAATTAAGGGTTATGGAGACGGATTAAGAGCAAGGATGGATGATGAAGGTCAAGGGCAACGGATGAAGGGCCAGGGTGACGGATTAAGGGATAAAGTGACAGATTAAGGGTAAGGATGGCGGATTAAGGGAAATGAGTACAGATTGAGGGTAAGGATGGCGGATAAGGGGAAATGATTACAGCTTAAGGGAAAGGTAACGGATTAAGGACTAAGTTGACAGATTAAGGGTAAAGATGACGGATTAAGGGAAATGATTACAGATTAAGCGAAAGGGTGACGGATTAAGGATTGTGGTGACGGATTAAGGGCAAAGGTCGCGGATTAAGGGCTATAATGATGGTTTAAGGGTGATGGTGACGGATTAAGAGCAAGGATGGCTGATGAAGGTCAAGGGCAACGAATTAAGGGCTAGGGTGACGGATTAAGGGATAAAGTGACAGATTAAGGGTAAGGATTGATGATTAAGCGAAATAAGTACAGATTATGGGAAAGGGTAACGAATTAAGGGCTAAGTTGATGAATTAAGGGTAAGGATGGCGGATTAAGGGAAATGATTACAGATTAAGGGCAAGGATGACGGATTAAAGAGGAATGATAACAGATTAAGTGAAAGGGTGATGGATTAAGGATTGTGGTGACGGATTAAGGGCAAAGGTTCATTCCTCTTTAATCCGTCATCCTTGCCCTTAATCTGTAATAATTTCCCTTAATCCGCCATCCTCACCCTTAATACGTCGCCTTAGTCCTTAATCCGGATTAAGGGCTATGGTGACGGTTTAAGGGTGATGATGACGGATTTAGGGGAAGGATGGCTGATGAAGGTCAAGAGCAACGGATTAAGGGCTAGGGTGACGGATTAAGGGATAAAGTGACAAATTAAGGGTAAGGATGGCGGATTAAGGGAAATGAGTACAGATTATGGGAAAAGTTAACGGATTAAGGACTAAGGTGACGAATTAAGGATAAGAATGGCGGATTAAGGGAAATGAGTACAGATTAAGGCAAAGGGTAACGGAGTAAAGACTATGGCGACGGATTAAGGGTAAGAATGGCGGATTAAGGGAAATAACTACAGATTAAGGTAAAGGATAAAGGACTAAGGTGACGAATCAAGGGTAAGAATGGCGGATTAAGGGAAATGAGTACAGATTAAGGCAAAGGGTAACGGAGTAAAGACTAAGGCGACGGATTAAGGGTAAGAATGGCGGATTAAGGGAAATGAGTACAGATTAAGGGAAAGGGTAACGGATTAAGAACTATGGTGACGGATTAAGGGTAAGGATGGCGGATTAAGGGAAATGATTACAGATTAAGGGCAAGGATGACGGATTAAGAGGAACGATCACAGATTAAGTAAAAGGGCGACGGATTAAGGATTGTGGTGACGGATTAAGGGCAAAGGTCGCGGATTAAGGGCTATGGTGACGGTTTAAGGATGATGGTGAGAGATTAAGAGCTATGATGACGGGATAAGGGCAACGCTGAGGGATTAAAGGCTTTCGTGACAGATAAGGGGCAAGGGTGACAGACTTGGGTCTCTGCTGACATATTAATGTTTATGATAACGGATTAAGGGCAATAGTGACGGATTCACTTCACAAATCACCATGCAGCGCAGATGACAGCTTTTTCAAATAATGTACATCTTTGTCTAAGCTTCCTGCACACCATATTGCATGGTAATATATCGTTACTGTATTCTGCAATCCTGTTTGAAAGATTTCTTAACAAAAACACCCCTGCAGTTCCGTAGCAAGCTGCTAAGGGACCCAAACTTACCCACTTCTTTCTTACGTGAAATTCAAAAGTGGGGTAATTATGCAAAAGGTTTTAGTGAAAATGTTCTTTTCAACTGAAGGTACCACCGGAAAAGTACATTCTCCCAAGTGGGTGGGTTTTACAAAAATATTCCATTTCAGAACAGTCAGTTTTTAAGATTTTGCAGGGGATAGAGATGAAGTGAAATATGACGTATTTTAACTATTTACTTTACAACTGTTACCTTTCTAGTTATGTCATTTCCCCCCACATTAGTTACACTGAAACGCAAACCTGTTCATATTTGCTAAACAAGCTAATATTTATCTCTAGTTTTATTTGTACTGGGCACAGCTTTTAGAATAATATATCTGTCTGTATTACTTGTATGAAGTAAGGAAAAATACAATGTACAACACATAGGGACATCGTGTGGCGCATTATGGGTAGGGTGATTCGCCCACAACTGAGAGGTCCCGGGTTCAAAACACTGATATGCCCCGATGTTGTGCCCTTGAGAAATGTACGTTACATGACATTCCTCACTTCACTCATGTGTAAATGAGTACCTAGCTTTGGTTAGGGACATCCCTAGGATAGGACGTTAAATGGAAGTCCCGTGTTTGAGAAGAGCTACACCTCAAGCACATCAAAGAACCCACTACACTCATCGGAAATAGTATGGGTCCTTCCCGGTGAGTGGTTCAAAACCAAGTTCTATGGCCGCACATGGGTTCGTCTTTAGTAATAGCTGGCTACTAGTAGTTGGGCAACCCTGGCATGTACATTCTGAAACAATGAATGAATAAATGTATATATAAATGTATAGCTTGTATCAATCTGTAATGACAAATCCTTGGAATCGATATCTTATCCGATTGCTTTGTCTAGATCTTAATCCATGTGATTTGTTTAATCCTACATAGATGCCTCATGGCGAGATATCCTGTCCGGCATCAGGGACTGTACTGTCTCCTCACCAGACCGACAGCTGAACACACGCCGTCTCCAGAAGATATGGACGACCGCACAGAACCCAAACCACGTCCTGCCTTGCCTCTCCGTCCGCACCGGACTCGACCTGTTTCTTACGGTCAAGAAGTTTCCGCCGGCCTCAGAAATCATCATGTCCGCAATCAACATTCCGGACATGGCCCGAGTTGTCAGACACCACGGCGTACGGGTCATTCCCATAGACGTCCACATAGAGACCCTCTCGCCGAAAGTTGAACTTCTGGAAGGTCTCGTCACAGAGAGAACTGTAGCTGTACTCGTAGCGCACCTGTATGGAAAGTGGTTTGAAATGAGTGAAGTGATCGACATAGCGAGAAGGCACGGTCTATACGTACTTGAAGACTGCGCCGAGGGTTTCTGCGGATTTGAGTACATCGGAGATCCACGTTCAGATATTGCGTTCTTTAGTTTTGGTGTAATCAAGCCCTCAACTGCTTTTGGCGGATCGATTTTGAAAATCAAGGACAGCAATCTGTTTTCAGCGATGAACGAAGCTTATTCGCTGTACCCCACCCAGTCATCGTTGGAGTACCTGAAAAAACTGCTCAAGTATTCGGTCGCTACGGTTGGTCTGAACTGGCCGTTTCTGACAGGTTACGGCGTCTTTGTCGTGCAGAATGTTCTAGGCATCGACCACCAGAAGATGTGGATTTCCCTGCTGAGGGGTTTCCCGGACCAGTTTTTTCAGAAGATCCGTCAGCAGCCGAGTGCTGGACTGCTGTCTTTGCTGGTCCATAGGTGGGTAGACTTAGTGCTGCATACCTAAACCCTGGACTTAAATCAGACTGGACCTGACATTTAGGCTCAAGTCCAAAAAAACCCAAACGTCTTGAAACAAGGCCGGACTTGCAAAATGATATCTCTCACTTATATTCTCCTTTTTTTTCTGAACCATCTTAAACCTTCTTTAGTTTAGGTCGTGAAATTTCTGTTGGAAAAGACAAAAATACTGCTGTATTTGTGTTTATCACTGAAATTTTGTGTTTATTACTGACTGTATATGATTTTGCATGTATAGTTTCATGCAAGATTTATGCCAATATGCTAATCTCTATGTGCCATGGATTCAGGTCTTGTCTTAGATATAAGTCTTGTCAAGAAACTGAACCTCTCGACTTGAATTCGGACCTGAACCTTAGAATTAAGGAATGCAGCACTATAGACTGGTTTATTCACAACAAAAACAACTTTACTTACATGCCTTCTGGCATGGGTGGGCTGTTTAATTGCAAGGCTGTTTACCATATAAAGCATTTTTCTTAGGCCTATGAAAAAATATGTTGTGTTTCTGATTACGGTCCTGGAATAAATAGGGTCGGTGTGTGGTTTTTATTACTTGATGTTGTCCGAAGTAATCTAACAAGTAGAGTTTAAAGGCATCCAGAGCATTTTATGAGGCTTAAAACTTGAATGAAAAAACTCAAATTTCTAGTCATTCCTACACATAGTAAGTTTCAATAACACTGTACCATTACAATTTACATATCGACATTAAAGGAGCAAAGACATGATGTCGTTGTGTGGTGAAAACTGATAGAAAATCCAAGCCCTAATAGACTGATCCTGACTGTCCATCACAATTAGCGGTTCGACCAATGAGAGAGTGACTGCATGTCCGTCAAATATTTGACTGCATATCCGTCAAATATTTGCATTTATATGTTTTAATTTTGCATTTCTACATTTCGACGGAGGTGGGTGGTGCTATGGTATCGGTCTATTTACACTAGGCGCGTGAAACTAAAACTTAAAAAAGATAACCATGTAGCTTATTTTTGTGCCGTTTTTGAGCACTTTTGATAAGAAATCTGCACGAAAATGTGGTTAACAGTGGCATTAAATATCAATTTCATTAAGATTACAGCAAGTAGAATATTTCCAGTTTTCAAGCCTCATAAAATGCTCTGGGTGCCTTTAACACTATAAAAACAAACAGTATCAGGACAGAGTTATTTTGAACATCATATTGTAGGTGAATAGATACAAATGGTGCAATACACTGTACATTTGTACATCAACTTACCAAAGCTCAAATTTGTTAGAGTGTGGAATACAGGAAACCTGTTTTCAATTTTATCAATCAGAACTGATGTAGGGTTAGAAATTTTATGTCTCTTGGCAGCGGTCAACCCCAAAAAAGGCTGGAGATTTAGGGAACAGGCTTTCTGCGTGTGAAAAATGTGTGCGTGCGCGTGAAAAAAAATCTTAAAATATGTCAGAAAATGTGTAGTACAAAATCCTCAGGCAGATAAATGTGTCCCTTATTTGTAACCCGTATTTAATGTCTGCAAACACCTGATTTCTAGCCCCCTTGGGAATAGGTCTCTTGGGAATAGTTGATTTTTTTTTGCCAAGCACATCGGTTCACCCCTACTCTTCTCAATAAGTGTGTTGGGTTCTTTTTTTAACAGTAATCCATATGTGTGTTGGGATTTTCAAAACAGTACTCAGGGCTCGAAATTCAGTTTTGGGAATAGGTGCACTGGTGCACCCAACTTAAAAAATTGGGTGCACCAAAAAATGTTTGGGTGCACCACATAAAATAAAGTAGAATGTAACTATTGTAAGCAAAACCTAATGACAAACCTTACTGTTCCTCTTCATGCGCGTTTGGCACACGATCTCGGCACGCAGTTTTGAAGCTTTCAAAATCGAAATTAACTCAAATTCTAACATCAAAATCTTAAAGAAGTACTACAACAAAGATTTTCTTACACTTAGATGTCAAGAATATGCTGTCTACTAGTGTGCAGTGATACCTTTACACATTAGAACGTACGAAAATATTTGGGTGCACCAGTGCACCCACAGTAAAAAATTAGGTGCACAGCTGCAAAATTGGGTGCACTGGGTGCACATGCACCCAGTATTTCGAGCCCTGGTACTGCATATCATTGTGTTATTACCTGTTGTAGCCTCATGGGTATTGAAAAGGCTATACTATGGTTCTGAGCTAAGGGTTTGGTTAAGAAATGATTTAAAACTTACATTGACACCTCTGAATTTGTACACAGATGTATAGGATTCTGCCAGAAGTCGTTTCAAGTCGGAGTGGATAAAGGACGCCATGCAGACATGCTGCTAAAGAACCCATCCATGATGAAAGTAGGCGACAAGGCAGACAACAGGAACTACTGGCTTTTCCCAATACTCGTGGTAGGTTGTAGTTCCATACGCTTTTTTATTCTGTATCTGTATATAGCTGGTATAACGGCCCTTCGATGTAACACACCATTCCAGCTTCGCAGGCTGCAGCTGGTTATATTACACTGAACGACCTGTCACACCTAACTTTTGCACATCTGACTGCAACCGTTCCTTAAATTTTGAACATAGTTGATGTCAAACACTACGTCAGTTGCTCAATACAAAACAACAACAAACTCTTAGTCACACCGATAATAAAACCATGCATGCATCTACCCAAGAATCTAGGTCACATGGTTAATTACCTAATGTAACGATTGTGTCACCACGATTTAAAAGTGCCCGAGCAAGGCAGTGCCACTGATTGGCGAGAGAGCAAAAATTGAACGCACATCAAAGCTATACACACTAATGTAGCAGTATAGGACTATGGGAGAAATTAGTTTTGGGTGCACGTATATTCACAAACAGAAAATAATGGTGTTCAAATTTAAATCTTTCCAACGCTTTCCTTTAACCATTAATAATTTAAGAAATAAAAAGTAAAAAAGATGTATAAAAAAGTATATCTACTTTGAGGCCTGTAACATAGTCTAACTTTGGCCAGATGGTACAGAGTTTCATGTGTTAACCATATGTATTAAAATGATATATACTGTAAAATGCAGAAATGTTCGCGATGGTTTTATGTTTGTGGTTTATTGCGGTTAATGTTTTACAACAATCTTAAAACCACCGCAAAAAGCTGTTCCATGTGACTGTAGCCCTACCATTGTTTCTGACGCTAACACTCCATTTTCTCCCTACCGCGAAATTAAATCCCTGCAAACATTTCTGCATTTCCAGTTAAATGATATCAGTATCATCATTCATGTTTTGCAGGAGAAACCTGATGAAGTTATCGCCTCACTCTGTAAGAAGGGAATCAACGCCTACCGCGGCGCCACGCAGCTCAACGTCATCGAACCTCACACAGACGCATCGCACCACCTCAGCGAACAACTCACACACTACCCAGAAGAAGCCAGGTTTATCATCGACCATGTTTTGTACTTACCTATCCACAAACGGGTTCCCTACTACTACATTGAAAGGGTTTGTAAAGGTTTAGAGGAGGTGCTGCTAAAACATGGTACTGTCTTTCAGAAGCCCTGCTTTGAACGTCCCCTTGTTGTGTTGAATGGGAAACCTGTACCAAAACCGCCTTCAAAACTTTAAAACACTACATGGAAGTTTTTAATATAACTCTTAGGCCATGTTGATTTGATTATATGGGTGACATCTGCACGCGTATCAATTTCTGTCCAGTTAAAAAAAAAAAAAGTTTTCGGCCATACTGTTTATCGTACAAAGCAGCTGCAAAATGAGGAAATAAATACCCTGAATTGCCAAGAAAAAATATTTTAAAAACATGGATACTAATGTCATAGAATGCTTAAGTCGACTCCAAAGTCACAGAAGAAAATGTGAAAGAACAAAAGTCAAAAATCTATTAATCAGTATACAATTATACTGTCTGTTTTGTCATTTGTTCAACCTTCCTTAGATTTCGAAATAAAGCCAACCTTTTTTTGCGAAGCTTTTTTTTTAAATTTGTACTCTCACATCTGTTTTGAGGTCCCCAGAAGATCTATCTACCATGTAATCAAATCATCCTGGTCATACATTGAGCTGATGATTATTGGTGCTTATGTTAGTTGTAACTTATAACTGCTACCTTAGCATGCTGAAGTTAAAAGTTGGATTTTGCTCACACACTGTCTATTCCATCGCGCATGTTCATTAAGCATAGAACACATTCAAACAGCACCCCCAAACCCCGAACGGTGTCACAGAGCCCAGCATCTCATGGGTATGTGCTTTCCACAGGGCGGCCCAACAACCACACACATGCCGTCAAATTGTTCCGCATTTCACTTTACAATGGCAAATACAATTGTCCTTCCTACATGTATCTTTAATTAAAAAAGGAAAAGCGGCTTGTTTTGTACTTATATCAATTTTTGTAAATCACTCAGATTGTGATCACCTGCTTCCTCCAGGTTCGGGGACTGTCGTTCGAACAAGTTAGATGACATACTATATTACTTATTATACAGTGTGTGAGCACCCCCCCCCCCCATATGATGAAATCAATCTGTGTGGTTCAAAACTTGTCAATTGTATAATCACTAACCACTTCTATGTGCCTGCAATGTCGGTGTTAACCAAAAGGCGGTTCTCTTGACTGATTATATAGACAGTGACACCAACTGCAGCAGCATATACCAAAGAAATGTTATAGCTCCCAGTAAGTTGCAAATAAGATACAGTCAAACCTATATACAAGTGACCATCTCTACATAAGGACCACCTGGCCAATGTCACCACTACTCGATGGTCCGGTGAATATTTTTTCTATTGACACAAGCATTAAGAATCTTGTCTATAGTGACCACCTGTCCAAATAGACCAGCTTCCATTGGTCCCATGTGGTCTTCTTGGGCAGTTTTGACTGTAGCTGTATCTTTTAAACCTTTTAAACTCTTTACGAATATGTTACATGTACATTTGCATACAGGTCTCTTAGATGTCTTGAATACTTGCCAAAGTGGTCACTATACATTTGTACGTCTACAAGTTTGACCGTATTATGTTTTGCTTGATCTTTCAATATGTAACTTAAGTAACAAACCTTTACATGTCCACATATGCATTGCATTTAAGTCTCTTTGCCAAAGTGCTGCTGTTTTCTTGAGTGCAATGTAGGACATGAGAGATTTCAACTTTTGTTTATCTCACATAACAATGTTTTTTGCTTGTCTGTATGTGTTTTGCCATTCTCTCATATGCATGTTTGTAACATTTTACAAGTTCCCCAACATTTTTGACTTGTACCATAAGTAAAACTGGTATATGTGATTGGTTATAAGGTATTCCTTCAACTTTAACGATAACACTATTACCTATTACATGTAGCAGAAGGCTTGAACAATTTGACTGGATACTATAGATTTCATATAGGGCTGTGTACATGTTTATTTATACTTCAGTTATCTCATGCAGAGAACAGATGCTTCCATAGCATCTCAAATTATGCTGCTGATTCCAAGTCCCACACACTGCTTTCATCCTTTCCAACTTGCAATTTTTCCTCTTTGTACTAGGAATAATTTGTTTTTGGCCACACCAATTTTTTTTGTTGCTTCTCGGAATAGCCTGTCCTGTTTTTCCCATTTTGAAGTATATCACATCACAGCACCAGTACATTGACGTTCCAGTATTTTGGACCTGTACCTAAGTATATTGTTTTCAGGATAATATAAGGTAAAAGCCAAGGTAAAGCAGTCATCCTCAATTGAGGTGAAGCATAATGTGTTTTCAAGTGGCTAGTGGTAGAGTGCAATGCTCGCGTTTTTGGCCAAGCACATCGGGTCACCCCTACTCTTCTCGATAAGTGTGTTGGGTTCTTTTACGTGCAGAGGTTTGACGCTTGAGGCTTGCGCCCGAAGCTCCCTCATACACGGGGCCGCCGGCTTTACGTCACCATCCAAAATGACGAATGCAATCCCTTACAACATGCCCGAGCTCGAGTCGACCACTGAACGCGGGCCCCAGGATCCACGGAATTTGATCCAGGTGGCGAAGCAGCAGGGTTGCCTTACCGCTTGCGCCACGGGGATACTGATACGCAGCTCTTGTGTCATAGATTTATTTATTGTTACTAGATGAATGTAAATACCATTTGATATGGTATGTTTCATATTCAACCTGGAAGAGACAGACCTATTCATCATATGTATATGTTGCACCTACATGGCTGTTTTTTTGCAGAATTTCCCATGCACATGACAGCATCCCGGTTTAACCATGGCTGATAATACTTACCATAAAGTCTACCACTTACATATTGGTTGCCTGCTACCAAACTTATATGAGAACAAATCTCAGGGACTTAAATGTATATAATATCTTACAGAATATTTCCTTGTAGCATAGGAATCGAATGTAAAAGACAATCAGACCAGCTGTAGGAGACAGACAAAATAAAATAGAGCAAAATTGAGGTACAGAAAGATTGAGAAGGCAAGACAGACCAAGTTATAAGGAGAGAGAGAGAGAGAGAGAGAGAGTGTCAACCAACAATAATTTGCCCACTGTGAGGGAAGGAGTGAAGGTAAATTGAAGCAGGTATACTCATGGTTGGATTTCACGCTAAATTAGACAATCAAGAAATGTGATTTTACCTACATTCTAGACAACTTAAAGGATTTTGACGTCACATGTATGTATTCCTTGTGCTGTTGTTTCACAATCTGTTTTCTATGAAAGTTACTGCCATGTACATGTAGCAAAATAAGGGCTAGCATCGCGAGCTGAACACTTGAAATATTGTGTTGAAATATACACATATTTTATGCAATATTGTTGAATCAGATTCGGTTCACATTTGTATTACTATTACCCAGACTCTGTACTTATTGCACAATGTTTCTTTTTAATTTATTCATGTCTTTGTCTAGATGTTTTGCAGGAAGTCATACTTGTGTAAGAGTGTTACGAAAAGCACATTTGGGAGTGTGAGGTTGTAATGTTTTCTGCACATATCTTTTGCAGTTTTGTTGATTCAGGTCATGTTTGTATTACCATTACCCAGACCCTGTACTTATTGCGCAATATGTTTCTTTTTGAATAAATTCATGTCTTACATGCATTGCAAGACATATTCTGTAAGGTTGTTGAAAGAAGCAGATTGGGAGTGTAAGATTGTAATGTTTTCTGATCACTGGGCCTCTCTAACAGCCTCTAATACCAACATATGATGTATTAGAGTCCAGCTTTTAGAGAAGCCCAGCAGTCATAAAATGTAGTTTTTTTTCTGTTTCTTTGTATTGATTCTCATTATAAGGAAAAGACCATGGCACACATACAAAATAAGTGACACACATGTGTAATAACAAAACTGAATCATATAATCAGAAAACAATAGTCTATGAACACAATACTTGAAGAGAACCACATTGCTGATTAAAACTGAGAGAAATTAGATAAAAAGGACAACATGTAGCTTGCCCAACTTTCCAATATGTTTCTGGATCCTGTCTACTTATTTAGCAATAATATATTCCAATTTGAGCATGAAAGATATAAGAAATAAAATCTGGTAAATCTTATTTCTTTTGGCGATTTTTGAAAATATGACTTGATAAATAATAGAGACTAAAAATATTACAATCTACCACCCAAATATCTGCTTGGAGATTAGCATGGCTGTAGGTGGGGGCAGAACAATTGATGAAGATAAAAACTTTTCCCCCAAAAATCTTGCTGTATCTGTGGGTATATTATTTTGCTTATGAATAAACCAGGGAGATACACACGAGAGGTACAGCGCTACTTAATGTACTGTAAAAGCAAAAATGTTTGGATTTAATTCCGCGGTAGGAAGAAATTAGAGTATTCGCAGTGAAACAAGGTAGGCGGGCAAATGACAGAACAAACTTTTCACGGTGGTTTTAAGTTCGCCCCAAGACCGCGAATAAAACAACCACAGCGAACATTCCCTCTTTTACAGTAAGGTCAGCAAGTAAATTTTACAGATGGCATGAGCGTGCTTATTCATTTTCAACTGATTTCGAGAATTGATACATTTTTCAACTCTGAACATGGTCAATATGACGAGAAGTACTATAATGGTAAAAGATGTGTTATAGCCTTGATTGTACTTGTAGAAGTGAAACTAGTTCAACAGTGGTAACATTGGCACCAATGTAGCAGCCATGAGTGTAGTTGCCGACTGGGTGAGTGATACCAGTCTACTAAACTTGTGACACTTTGACCTTTTAGAGCAAATGTCTGTAAGGATCAAACAATGGTGGCAGGGGTCAAAAAATAGATTTGGCTCATATTTTGCACAGTGATAGTACTTGGCCCACAACCCCTCAAAATAGCTTTCTTTCTTCTCAAAACCAATTGTTGCCATGGCAACAGGCCAAACAAGTTTTGGGGCCATTTTTCCTCATTTGGGCATGTCGAAAACATGAAAATTGGCTTACTTTAGGACAATATTACGAGCACATGCTTGAATATTAGGGAAAAATAAAAACGAGACTAAAAAGACTAGCTCTTCAGCTTTTCTAAGGTAGCTTTAAACTTTTAAGAAAGTCAACTTGAAGTGCTTGGGCAGCCTGAAAACAATACAGTGTTTTAGGCCTTTCAAAAAACGTAATATTCGCCCCACTTTGTAGCGCTGTAAGTACAAAGATGGTGATTGTTTTTGCTTCAAATTCAAACCTAATGTAGATGATTATATTTGCTGTCAATTGCATGCTTGCAAAGTTTGGGGTCTTATTTGGTTGTCACGTGGTTGCCCTCAGAAGTAGGTCCTTTTTCATGTTTGACGTAAAATATGATTTTGAGCCATATTCAAGATGCAATATCTGAAAAGGTAGAACAGTGATCTATCAAATGAGTGCTTGAAGAGGTTGGGGTCTTGTTCCGTTTTCGTGAACTTGTCCATAAAAGTAGGCCATTTTTTAACATGTGCAGAAAGCGGCATTTTGGGCTGTGTTTGATGCTTTGACAATCTCAAAGTGGGGTATTGTTTGAATTCAAATTTGAATCCCAGTAGGGACCCCATGTATAGTCTATCAATTGAGTGCTTGAAGAAGTTGGGGTCTTGTTTCATTGCCGTGAACTTGTCCCTAAAAGTAGGCCATTTTTGAATATGTGCAGAAATTGACATTTTGGGCTATGTTCATGTTTTGAAAATGTCAAAGTGGGGTATTGTTTGAGTACAAATTTCTACCAGAAGTAACCCCAGGTATAGTCTATCAATTGAATGCTTGTAGAGGTTGGGGTCTTGTTTCGATGCCGTGCACTTGTCCCTAAAAGTAGGTCACATTCTTAACATGTGAAGACTATAGCAATTTGCACTTATGTGTAAAGCTTTCACGATGTCAAAGTAGGATGTTATTTGAATTCAATTTTTAAAAGTACCGAAGTGCCCCATGTGTTATCTATCAAATGCATGATTATAGAAGTTTGGATGGTGTTGCTGTGTATTTGTCCCCTAAAGTAGGCCATATTTTGGACCATGTTCAGAAATAACATTTAGCACTACGTTAAGAATTGAAGCTTTTAAAAGTAGATTTTTTTAATTCAAATTCTTTGTGACGATAAAGCTATATTGTCTTCCGATGATTCCTGTGATTACCGGTATTTCACTTTGGATAGTGTTTTCCCCTGCTCACTAGAGGCATTTTGGCGACGCCTCAGGGGCTATCTTAATGGTAGATATATTGTGTGCAGTTTTCAAGAATTCTAATAATTGTACAGGAAAGTCAACGGGACGATAACTCAAGAATGCCTAGATAGATTGTCGTCATGTTTGGTAGGTGGGTAGGTCTTTGTAAGACTTTGAAATGATTGGCTTTTCGGCCCCCTATAGCTAGTGACTTTCTATGGTACTGCAGGGGAACTTTCACTTTAGAGATCTCTTATTTGAACATGCTATGGTCATGATATTTCAGTGGTAGATAGCTCTTTGTTGGAAAAATCGGCCCTGTAGATTTGGATCCACTAGCGGATCCCCTAGTGCTAAAAAGGAATAACCCTAGTATATTGCTATCTCGGTGCGGATCATTAGCATTTCGCCCAGCTTCCAGAGTCCTGTGGATCTCCCCTCACACTATACATGGAGTACCTTTTAGTAAAAGATTGAATTCAAACAACATCCCTTTTTGACATTTTCAAAGCATCAAACACTGCCTAAATATGGCCTACTTTAAGGGACGAGTTAACGACAATGAAACAAGACCCCAACCTCTGCAAGCACTCAATTAATTAACACGGGGTTACTACTGCTAAAAATTTAGTACAAAAAACACCCCACTTTGACATTTTCAAAACAACAGCATAGCCCAAAATGTCAATTTCTGCACATGTCCAAAATATGGCCTACTTTAAGGGACAAGTTCACGGCAATGAAACAAGATCCCAACCTCTACAAGCACTCAATTATTAGATTC
This sequence comes from Branchiostoma lanceolatum, assembly GCA_035149815.1. Lineage (NCBI taxonomy): Eukaryota > Metazoa > Chordata > Leptocardii > Amphioxiformes > Branchiostomatidae > Branchiostoma > Branchiostoma lanceolatum. The sequence continues at coordinate 15,825,958 of CM068880.1, forward strand.
AACATGGGGTTACTACTGATAAAAATTTGAGTTCAAACAACAACCCACTTACTGGACCCGAAGCATGGCAATTTTGCTGCATCCAAAGTTGATTTATTTTACCATGGACTTTATAATGGGAAAACCAAGCAAAGCCAACAAGTTTGACAACAAAGACAACAAAACACACAACACATTAAGGAAAAAAGGAAAAGGGACGGAACGCCGCTTTCGCGGAGTAGTATGTTTTTTGTTCATGCATATCGCAATTTTGTTTTCCTGCCCGTCTTCGAGAGCCTGATCTCGCTGAAAAATATGTTGGGTCTTCATCTTCTTTATTCTTTTAGGGTCTACCAGCTTCAACTAGCTGAAGGTTATGTAGCCAACATACCGACTGTAGGTTTTGCTCCACTCAGACCGGAAAGAGGACCCCTACTCTTTTCGATAATTGTTGTGGGTTCTTTAATGTGCTTGAGGTGTGACTCTCCTCAAACATGGGACCTCCTATTTAATGTCCTATTCTCAAGATGTTCCTAACCCCAAGATAGGTACTTAATCTCACCATAACCTTTAGGTCTCTCTTTTAGAATATCTAGGTCGCTTATTTTTGTATCCCCCTTTTTTTCGCCCTCTCAAATAAATGTTTAGGTCTTCGAAGCTTCAGGGGATGTCATCCGTAAAACGTACTTGCTGCGGAGAGTCGGGAGGCGATGCTCGGCTATGCATAAAGCACAGGTTACACATAAAAATTCGATACAAAGATGTTGTGTTTCGTTTTGTTTTTGTTCCTAATTTCTTACTTCCTTTCTTTCTTCTAATTTCGTAAGATCTGTCTAGATTTCTTGATTTGCATCTTTATTTCTTTAGCAATTTCTTTCTATCGATCTCTGTCAGTTCTCACGTGAAAAAGTTTAAGACAACACTTTTTGGGTCATTTGGCATTCCCATGATGATACACAAACCAACATAAAATATTTGTGTGGGTGATGTTTGTAAGAAAAATTTTCAAAAAAGAGTGCGGTTGCATTTCCATTTAGGTGTATACGGGTTTTAGCAGCTACCTATTCCTTGACTATTTCAAGGCCTATACAAAGTACGTTCCGTGCTTATGTTGGATTAATTTTACCTCTACACTTTCCTCAAAAGGCGTCTGTGTATATTGATAGGAAAAATATAGGATGAAAAATGAGAGGAAGATATAAACCTTTACCAAAACAAAGAAAAGACATTAGCCACAAAGCCTACAATCTTAATCAAAAAAGGCTGTAAGATAAATTGAAAGTAGCGTTCCCTAATCAAGTGACGTACACTTTTCTGTCTGCATCCACTGGTAAAACTAATTGGAGAAACGTGAGGGGAAATTACAAAAAGTGCAATATTTGCAATATGCAAAATTTGTTACGAAAGAAAGTACACCTACTTTGGTTGAAACCTAGGTCAAAAAGCTTAATTCAAAAACCTTACCTCTTTGCCACAAAACATGCTGACATTGCTTTATAATTATAGAATGAATAAGTAATATCTCCATAGATTCACTCGTTTTGTATAGTTATCTTTGCATTTTCTTAAAATTCGTATGGATCTTAGATTAAAAAAATAGGGAGAATGTAACTAGGCATTGCTGTAGTTAAACCTATCAAATGACATACAACTTGTTTGAAGTTGAAAATAAATGGGATCAAATGGTCGTTACGCTCCACAAACGATGATTATTGCTAGCCCAACACTCGTAACATCCCACGCAAGGTCACAGAATTCATATATGGTTATTATTTTAGAGCGGCAATCTCTGCCAAACAGCTGCAAACGTGTGTGTGCGCGCGCGCATGATGTAGACAATTGCTTGTTAAATCAAAATGGCTTATCCTATAAACCAACACGCAGATGTATTCTCTGCTGGTTATATGTTAACTTAGTTTTGATCATATATTTTCAATAAAATCAAATTACAGTCGCTTCTTTTGTAATCATTTAAAAGAGACATTTTGTTTTTTTCATCCTTTCTTCTTCTTTCTCTTTTTTAATTTTTTACTTCATTTGTTTCTTAAAGTATTTAACAAAATAGTGCGTATTATTGATTTAAAGGTATGCCAAGAGATTTGACGTCGGTGGTGACTAAGTTGACGTCAAAATGACGTCGAAGAATGACGTCATGTGTTGTTAGCGACCCCCTGGGATCCGCCATCTTGGATCGGCCATTTTGAAATTTTTCAAAGTACATTTTTTCCATGTATGATCCCAAATAACAATCAAGATCGACTAAAAACATTAATCAGAATGTTTCTGGTTAAGAAAATTCCAGGTTGTGAAGAATCTAAAAGCGAAAAAGCCTGTTTATAACGAAATAATGATTTTGTCCGCCATCTTGGATTTTGAGCGTTGACGTCACTAAATAAGCATAATTTATGAATATTGGATCATTACAGTTACATTAAATCACATGTGATGTTATACATGTAGGCAACTAGTGTGGTTGACCAAGAAAAAATTCGAAACAACTATGTTTAAATCGAAATTAGTGAAATTTGCATAAAATGCCTCTTCAGAAACCCGTTGCCATGGCAAAACCAAAAATGATAAACTTAAAATTTTATCATAATATTGTTGCCAAATAAATTTTAAGGAAAAGTCACCACGTTTTGTTGTCCTACCATACGTCGTTTGGCAGTTATACGATGTCAAAGTTGGCGCGGGTACTTTAAGACCCCCCCCCCGGTCTAGATAGGGTTAAACAGCTTAAGTTAGAACACCTTATTCACTGCCTACGAAATAGGATGCATCATAAAATAAACCAGTTATATCTTATGGGCATAACAATTTCATAATTGGTTTTGTCTGTAGTGGGATAAACGAAGTTGATGCTAACATACCTGTAGTGACGCCTTTACTTGAACTCATGAAGATAAGACAGCTTGTGTATAACCCTGGGCCATCTACTGTAAGCCACCTAATGATTCTGGGCTTAGCAAAAAGATCTCATTTCAGAAAATAGATGAAAGCAATTCTTTTTTTCTTAACAGTGCATTTCTGAAACAGCAGAAACCAACAGTTGTCTCTTTGGTAGAAAAATAACCTCATACCTATACTTTGTATCATGATATATATGGGTAATCAATGTAAATTTTAATAAGTTTAGACAACAACACTTTATCTATTGCTAGGGATACTCTGACTTGGCATTAGTCAGCTTAACTCCAACGTTCTTTAACCCTTGTCCTGCGGCTCTAAACATTTGTTGGGAAGGTTCTTAAGAGTCTACCCGTGTCTCCATGACAATACCTAGCCATAAACTCAAATGCAGTGATACCTTGGTAAATTTATTTCTCATATTGGTAGCTATGATGTTGTCACGATGTTTTAGGGATGCTGTAGCTTTGATAATAATACTTTTTATATGGTTTAAATGCTATTACAGAAACTATATTGAAATATCATGTTTTATAGCATTATTGCCATTGTAAATCATTATTACTGAATCTAGGTAAAGATTGCAAGATATTTTGTAAAAGTAGAGACTCCCAGCTTCCTGATGTTCGATAGCACTATAGTATTACTTGTGAGAGAAGTAACTATATCGGGGTTAAGTAAAAGCATTACCTATCTTTCAAGAGGGGCTAAAATGCCCACCACAGGGAGAATGCATGGTTAAAAAACAGCTAGCATTGCATAATTTTGTTAGAAGCCCTGAACGCAAATTTAAGCATTCAGTTGAGGCTACATAGCACTTTCTGTTTAAATGTTTGTTTTTTGTGCCCGACGATGACAACACAACCCTAAGTAACATTAAAACCTTTTATTTTTAAAGTTCTCTGAACTAAAGAAAAAAAAATCACGGCCTTAAATTGACCTTGAATTTTGTTACAAAATAGATACGATTCTTTTATGATTCGTTGTAATTTACATTTCATGCAAAACATACTAAGTCTGTCTAAAGAACTTAGTAATCTGTTAAGCGGTCTCTCTGTGAAAATCACTACGTACCTGGTGTAAAGTAAACAGGCTCAGGATACAAAAAAATATTCTGAAATGTGGAGGTAAACAGCCAGGTTTCTCTAATTGTTTCTGTAGGTCATGTACAGGTTAAAATTATTACGACTAAGATTACATCTCTGCCTTACACTTTTGTTTGTATCAAATTATGGAGTGAGACCTGCGGAGGTTTTGACGATAGCCTAAGGGTGATGATGCATAGTTTGATTAATTCATAGAATCTGCCACCTATTTGTGAGCTTAATAATTTATAGCAAAAGTCTTTTAGTTATCTGTATATACTATCGAAAGCGTTCCTGAAATCGACAAAACAAGCATATTCATGGACATTTATCAAAATCAACATATATTGATATTAGGGAGTAAACAACAAATAGGTTATGTCGTGTACCAGTTTTCTTTGAAATCATGTCTGGGCTAGAGAGAGAAGTTCAGGTGTATTTGAATAATGTAAGACGAGTTTATAGTAGTGTGGTTAACAGTTTGGCTACACAACTCGTTACTGATATTCAGAGAATGAATTCTAACATTCCTTACCCTTGGTTCTAGCAAGGATTACTTGGGAACGTATTACATACATGAGCATCAATGGCGACACTACTGTTGACTGTCCGTCCTTGGTAAGGAGGCCTCCCTGTGTTATGGCTATTTTGTTATTAAAGTGCAACACCAACTGTTACATTCAACAATATTTCCTAGATGTGTTTGCCTATGTACATGTGTATGTGTTTGTCAATATATGCCATCGAGCCTGAAATGAACAATATACATAAATGTCTTTTGATTCACATAATGTTTCTTACGTTTAGAGGAGAAATAACAAATCATTTTCTTAATTTGTTTTAGATCAGTTACCAATTCTCCTTATTCATGGGTATTTCATGGTATTAACGGTATTTCGTTTCAAATCTAAGATACTTCTGGAAAATCCATACTATTGTAAACAAAGAAGAGCACGAACAACAATTGACATTTTTTAAGTTTATTACAAATGCTATGTCTGCTTGCTTAACACTTTTGAAATGCTCCATGTCGTATTATACTTTCCAAAGCACTGTCTCTCAGAACATTGTGATGAATATTCACCTATTAAAGTGAGTTATGGCAAAATGAGTTCTGTGGTCTGCACCCAGTTTTTCTGTTGCATCTTTTCGTGTAGTTTTTGGTCTGACACCAACCCAATGCCAGCACGTCCTTGAATAGTAAGCATTACGCATAATCATCTAAAATATTCATGTATACAAGATAATGTAAAGAGAAATACTACACAGGGTCTTTCTTTAATCATACACATTTTCAATTCTAATGAAAATGAACTGTCATCATATTACATTGATAAGTGAAAAAAATACATGAAAGTATGTTTTTATAGAGATTTGTAAACTTCTTAACAAAAAAACAAGGTCAGGCCTTTCAATCGTATATACATGTTGTTTCTGTTGTCCATCGCAATAACTTTCGATAGAACAATAGCTTACGCTTCAACCCAAAAGAGTCTTTTTTAGTCTTATTGCATATATGAACCTTATTCTGCAACCTTTGTATGACAGTCTCAATAACCAGAAACGATGATGTTTTGTTCCGAAGCTTAATTGACCATCTAGACTAAGGAAAATTCGCACAATTAAATCTATTAAGGACATAAACAATATCAATATTTATATGTACATTTGCAAATTTGGTGATCATACCCCATACTGTTTTGAAGTTCGGTGGGTCCGAATGACCCACCCCCCCAGTCACAGGAATACCAAAATTAACAGTCTAGTAGATATGAGCAAAATAAAACCTCATTGAGCACCTCTGATTCTGTGGGTGACATTTCCTAAAAATCTAAGATGAATTCTTAAATTTGATGCACTCGAAAATCTATTGTATGATTTGTATTGATTGTATAGGCTAATTTGTCAGGGTTTCAATTATACATAATAACAATGAAGAAAAGAAAAATTCCTTTATGCTGAGATCAAATCTTGTATTATCAACAGCTTAATAATGTAATAGCAGTTTCATAATATAGAAAAAAATATCGTGCCTACCACGAAGAAATTGTATTTTCTAATTGCTACACCCCTCTATCCAACAATCGCCCTATTACAAATTTGAGGCACAGATTTTGAATACTATTCCAAAGACATCCTATGCAAAACGGGCAATTGAAACTAAAAAAAAAAAAAAGTGTTTTGAAAGGAAAGGAACTCCGACCGACTAGCTAGCAGGGTGGTCAGGCCGTTCCCACGTGAAAACCCGAAATCTCTTTGTGCCAAGTAGCCGACAAACGGGTTGTAAAACGGGGGTGTGAGGATCATATCCTGTGGCGATGAACGAACAACACCCTCTGGTGGTCTCAACACCGCCACATCCCCCAGACCTATATCCAAATCATTCTCAGCCCACACCTCGTGGTGAAAGCGCACGTCAATCTTTCGCTCCGAAGTTTTTAGCTCCGAAGTTTTTCTCAGACGCTGTTATCAGGACTCTTGGCACCGACATTTGCTCCTCAGACGCTGTCATCCGGACTCTTGGCACCGACATTTGCTCCTCAGACGCTGTTATCCGGACTCTTGGCACCGACATTTGCTTTGTTTCGCTCCGTCCATCCGGCCCCCGGCGGTCCCGCTGAACAGTCCTGCCCGTAACTACGTACACCAGGCCCCGCTGAACCAGGCCCTTCAGGCTGAACGGCCAAGACAACGGCGGTATCGCCCGGAGCTACGTACACCAGGCCCCGCTGTACACCAGGCCCCGCTGAACCAGGGCCCGCTGAGCAACAGGACAACAGCCAACAGCCAACGTTCAACAGCCAACGTTCAACGGCGGCCATTGCAATTCAACCCAAGGATTCAAACACACGGTGAGCTGCCCCCTTTTACATTAATGGATCCCCCTACTACACGGATCGCCATTACTGGCCACTCTTTTGTCTCTAGACTTGACAATTTCATTCAGCGACGAACGTCCACGGCCTCCGGACGGGCTGTCAGTCCAGACTTTTGGCTAGCGAATGTCGACATTAACTTCCACGGCGTTCCGGGCTGTTCTATTCCAAAATATTACAACAGTGTCCTCCCTATTCTTAGAGAAACTCGCCCACACATTGTATACGTCGATCTGGCCCACAACGACATTTGTTGGCCTTACATGCATCCCGACAAAATTGCACATGACCTAGTAGCCTTATCCGGCCGAATCTCCAACATTCCGTCCGTCTCTGTCGTCGTAGTGGCTGAACCATTATGGCGACTTAAACCGCCACGTGGAATGCCGAACTTCCATGATCGCATCGAGGATTTCCGCCGAGTACTTCGCCCCCTCGTCGACGCGACACCTTCGGTCCACAGATGGTATCACAAAAAACTCTGGCAAAAAAACCCAAACTATTTTGTCAAAGATGGACTCCATCTCAGCGAACTAGGCAACTTAGAGTATTACAGAAGTATACGGGGAGCACTTATCCCACATCTTCCGTCTCGCTGAATCGTACCATTCATAATATTTGACGCGTCTTACGAGCATATGTTGTTGTTCAGATATAATATAATTGGATCCGATACTCGAACTGCGGAATTCTTCGCGGGTAGGCTTTTCTACTCTCCATGTTTGGTCGCATTTTGCGCCCTCTTGGCCCCCTGTTTCTGCTCACATTTGGTGAGCTATATGGTGGTTTGATGCCTAATCTTTACCGTGGACGCAACTTGGTTTATGATTTCTTATATTTGCCTATGTCGTAAACTTTGAATGGAGCTTGACTAGCAAATCATTAATGTCTTGCGTTAACCCCACGGAAATTAACTAAAAGAACATTTGATATTTAGACGATATTACCTTCGTCCCGACGTGTGGCGCAGTTGTTTCTTTTACGACTGTGCTGTCGGGCGAAAGGAATTTCTTTATTCCCTGTCATGTGGCGCGGCTAATCATTTTCCCGTGCTGACGGACGCAACATTGTTTACTCTCATTATCCTTCTGGCGGTTGCCACGGTGACCGACAGGACCCACCTAAATTCCGGTGCACTTTCCCATAACCACACCTAGGGTCCACTGAACATCCCAATAACGCAGGTTGTGGCGTCATGGCTGTTCTTTGAATGTCGATCCGAAACCTGCCTCTTTCGGTCCCGACATGTATATCCGCTTACCTGTCAGAAACATTCTGCCGTGCAACCGATGAATTTTATTCACACCTTTTCTTTTCACCTTGAGCCCTAGCGATGCCACGCACTCGATCATCCGGCGTAGCACCTGAGCCCATCGTGCCTCCTCCGAAGCGGCCGAGGAAAGCGCGGGCAGACAAGGACGCTACGACCAGCAGCACCACCACGACCACGACCATGTCTACAACCACGTCTGCAGACATCACATCCCTCAAGGAATAAATCATTGTGTTCCCGCCAAACCTGATTTGTGTCTGCCCACGTTTATCCTTATGCTCCCTTGATATCGGTAAGGATTCCTTGCATTGTAAAACAAGTTTGCCACGGAAACCTGACATGGTAAATAATATACTACTTCCAGGTCACGAAACGTCACAAAGAACAACATATTTCTATGTTGAAGCAGGCCAGTCATACATAAAATCTTGCGTCATATTTTCAAGCTTCCTGCGTCCTGTGAAGTAATATTTGACAGCCCAGCTGCTAAGCTGAGGACTAGAGCTATGCATAGAAAAATAAGCTCTATTAACCCTATCCAGACGGGGGGGGGGGGGCTAAAAGTGCCCGCGCCAACTTTGACATCGTATTACTGCCGAACGATGTATGCTAGGACAACCAAACTTGGTGACTTTTCCTAAAATTTTGACGGCAACAATTTTATTATAATGGTTTAAGTTTATCATTTTTCATGTTGCAATGGCAACGGGTTTCTGACTGGCATTTTATGCAAAAATCATTAATATTTTGAAAACAATGATATTTCTCGGGTTTTCTTGCACAACTTCACTAGTTTTCCTTCATGTTTAACATAACATGTAATTAGATGTAACTTTCCTGATTTAATATTCATAATCTATGCTAATTTGATGACGTAATCAGCCAAAATCCAAGATGGCGGACTATATCACTATTTCAGGTATCAGCAGGCTTTTTCGCCCTTAAAATCGTCAATACCTGACATTTTCTTTATCAGAAACATTTAGATTAACGTTCTTAGTCTATTTTCAGCGTCCTTTGGGGTCATAAGTGGAAAAAAAGGATTTTTGAAAATTTCAAAATGGCCGATCCAAGATGGCGGATCCCAAGGGATCGCTAACAACACATGACGCCATTCTATGACGTCATTTTGACGTCAACGTACCTACCATTGACGTTGTATATCTTTGCATACCTTGAAATGAATAATACAAATCGTTTTGTTTAATTCCTTTAGATATTACGGGAATTCCCTATTTAGCCAATAAAATCACATCGATGGCGTCATAATTACTGCATATTACGTCATAACGTCACCAAAATTATAGGAATTATAGAACTTGACGTGAATATCACTCCCTACAAATTTGGTGATGATACATCATACCGTTCGGAAATTATGAGGGGGGGCCGAATCAGCCCCCCCCCCAGTCCCAGATATACCAAAAAAGCCCAGTCTGGATAGGGTTAAATGCGTTTTACAAATTTTAATCGATACTGGAAATGACGCATCACTTCATGTTGTAGTCATCATAATTCACAAAATACAGGTGATTTTCTAAATTTGGCTGACTTTGATATACATATATCAGCATGTCATTGATAAGCTTTACTGATCAGACAAAGCTAGGCTGAGCCGGCATGTTTTGTTTGTCTGTCATTTTCCCCATTTATGTAAGGGGCGCTTGGCAGATGAACCGGCGTGTTTTAACACAGTACTCATCATCCCACATGGGACAACCCGAGAGACCTGACCAGTAGAGAACGCACACGCTCTTGAAAGTAAACTGTCTGCTGTTACTTGGCTCTCCTGGATTCCAACTCTGTTAAAAAATGTAAAAACAGTTTTAATTGAAGTTTAAAGAGAAATAAAAAAAACTTTTTTTCCACCAACGGTGCCCTTATCTTAACTCCACAATCCAAAAAGGTTTGCTCCATACGTGTATTGAGGGGCGACTCAAATCCAGAGGGAAGAGATCAGGTTCTACAGATATTTTTCTTGAATATATTTATATTGGCAAATTGTCATTAAAGTCGGGCTAGGAAGCGGTTACATTATCAGCTTATAATGATAGCAACCTCGAGTAACCTCTGGATAAATTGCTACTCCTCAATTTTAATTTCAACCTAAGAAACATTATTCCTTATTTCTATCCACAATCTTCAGCAATTATCTCAAAGAGACAGAAAAAAATTATCATCTGAGCGATATGTTTCTGCGACAAATCTGTCATTTTAGCTGCAAACGAACCTGATACAAATTATTCAACGAGTATAAACAATATGGTTTGAAATAAAGTTTGAGTTAAAATAAGACGAAACATTGTGATGTTCCAACACTTGCAGCTGAGGGTAAAACGATTTTTTTAAAGGAAAGAAGACCATTTAATTAATCATAACTCTCAAAGATCACTAGAACTCTGGAAATGCCAAAGCAGGCTTAATCAATGTAATTGCTTTCTTTTAGTATCTCTTCCCCAGCAATGACATCTGACGACGTGAATCACATTCATAAGCACATTGAAAAGTAATGAAACAAAATTTTCTATATTTGCTAAAGGTTTTCTTAATAGTATTTTTCATGAAATACATTTTCTAACCGCAATCGAGGCATGGTATAATAAATTTAAACTTACTTTGTAGTTGCCCAGAGAAGACCCGTCAGCCCATTGCCAATTTCTCTGATGTAGAAGAAATCCTCCCTTGTCCTTCAGGCCAAACCAAAAGGACTGCCTGTGGCCTTCCGTGCGGACAAGGATTCTCAAAGCCACGTCTTGTTCTTTTGTTTTAGGCATGGCGAGTTCTGCTCCCTCCCTCTTGCAGGCCGCCTCGGCGGTCTGGTAGGACTTCAGTCGGAAATCGAGCTTGATGCAGGTCCTGGCGATGAGTCTGTATCCGACTGGGCAGCGAACACTCCGGGCAGCTATAATGATGATGGAAAGGGACATCGTTCTCGGGATCATTTTACTTGCTTTCACTGAACATGACAGACTGACCCGTTATCGAAACTCGCTTACTCTGAAGGATCCACAGCACGCCATTTTATAAATCTTGAGATTCTAATAGAACAATGTTGAAATTGAATAAACCTATTCTTATCATCATAAGACGTTTTAAAGTCAATATTGCATTTTCTTTTAGTTATTTCCAAAGAAAGGGCGATAGGTTTTATAATATTTTTCTCCCGATCAGATGCAACGTAGGAACTAAAAGTCATAAAATTCCAATGCCTACAATAAAACTGCTTGTACTATCTTCAAGATTACAGCCTTTCGTTTTGGATGGACAAATAATTATATCTTTAGGTAAATATTCGAACTAGAGGCTGTTACACCTTGAGTGTTTCTTTCAAATGATGGCAATTTTACACCTTTTCAAAAGAGATTTTTCAACACTTTGCTCATATGTTATTAGCCATTGTAATTATTCGATAGCGTTTGAGCTGTTAACAGGCCCTTTTTACTTGCAGTTTGTTGATTGCACAATTCGCATGTCAAAAGTGTGCCTTACAACAGTACTTCAAACAAACGTAACAAAAACCAGTTCTTTTTTTAAGGGCACAGGTTACAAAAATTCTTTTTTTTTTAAATTGTTTTAAAATGTTACAGAACTAGACCTTACCACATACTGGCACTTTGCAGTAAGTCCATCTCGTGCTCGGATCCATGGTGTAGCACCAAACTCCGGCTTCGCCGTCAGGATTCCGGCAGTAGTTTTTCTCCAGTCCTGATGACACATAATCAGCTGGTGTCATGTCGTGCCCATGTGGTGTCTGACTGTCCCAGCGTTGACACGTTATGCCTGTGTCGGTCACAGAGACTGTTCCTCGATAGGATGCACCATCTCCAACCTGGCAATCTGCGGGTCGATAAAAGTCAGGCAAAGAGGTATTAATAAATGCTGTCTTGAATTCCAAGTGGGACATGCTAAGGCCAGAGCAAGTAAATTCAACTGATGACATTAGCGCGCGCATTGATTTCAACCCGGTTTTGAAAAAAAAAAAAAACATTCGGCAATGGCCAACCTGCCGAAAATAGTACAATATGTCTAAAACTACTGTCAGTTCTATCGCAACGACGTTCTAGATGCAAAAAAAGACTGGTAAAAACTCCGTACACATGCGTTGTATAATTATTGTGTAAGCAAGCTGTGATAAGATTGCTCCCCTCGTAACCAACTTACAGTAAGACACTGTACAGAATGCCAAACTTGTAATATGGTCTGTAATTGCTGTGCCATTATTATCAAGGACGTGTAATCTGATGTGCTGTTCTTTAATGAATTTAAGTACTTACACATTCGACAACAGGGTCAGATAAAGAAATGATGTATTTCCTCCTTACATATACGCATCTACAATGTATATGAGGGACATATTAGAAATTCAGACGCAATGTTGGTACCTTTTAGCTTAATTGACGATACGATTATTTGAAATATGTTGCGTTCATTACATGTGGCTAATCACTGTACACCTTCGTTGTATTTACATTTGTGTAAGCAACAAAACTACAATAATATTTCTCTTACGTGTAGTTATCGGGTACAGATATAATTCATTGAGCCATGGCTGCCAGCCGGTGTGGGTCCGAGTGACCACGAACCTCCAGTACCGCGCTGTTTCCTGAAAACCGCCGAACTGCTGGTGCTGATCCGTCCCTCCCTGCACGTCAGTGATGTACGCGACGTCCTCCCAGTTGTACGGACACACAGCCTCCGACTTTTGCAATTTGAATTTCGCAATGTCATGATTGGTGTGTCCCCAGTGGATGACTGCGATGCTGGTTAGAGTTGTCGGCGCTGTGAGATCCAGGACGATGAGCCAGTTGTTGTAGTACTGAGCCGTACGAATTGGGTTCCAGTAGGTCTCAATGTCACCATCCAAGGCTTTTCCGGCGTCATATGTCACCCCGTCGTTAACATACGGAGTGCCCGTGGAGTTCACAGCCCACGACGAATCCTGTGTCACAACTGGGGAAAGGGACGCAAAACGAAAGAAACATTTAGAGTGCATTCCAAGTCAACGAAAAGGTATTATAATAATACATGTAATAATTTTGAAAAAAAATCTTATATAAGAATATCGAAATTTTTCTAGAGGATTGGAAATAAAAGTATGAATTTCATTGAATATGGTAAACCATCATGGTAGAAAGGTGACTGCCCTCATAAAATAGATGCTAATCCGGCTTTTCTGTCTGCCTTTGTACATCTTTAGATTTCACTGCAGAACAATGTTTGGTCCTTTCTTCCCTATACTTTGCAAGGATATGTGAATTGCTTACTTCCCAGCCCTCTGACCTATTTATAAAGATGTTAAAAATAATGGTAATAAATGATAAGAAATTGTAGAAATTGATGAATAATGGTAGAATGCTGTTTTAAAGTATCAAATCTCTTACACAGATAATCACAATAAATGTCAAAAAAATATTTCTAAATTATGAGTATAACAACCCTTGCTCTGACTTGGAATGGATTCTATCGATACAAGCGTTCGGAGACATATTTATAACCTTTATAGATTTATTGTTCAATCTCCAAGTTGACCCGTAGATTATTCAAATAAGGCTATCATTGAATATGGAAATACGGCTGTAAGAATAATCTTTTCTGAAATCCGTACACATTACATTTACCAAATTGTAAGTTTGTGTAAAATTCATTTCCTTTGGCAGAATCCTATGTACACATTTTACCATAAAGTATACAAATAAACTGTACATTTCAAAAACCTTTGCATGCCTACAATTTGCACCTAAAGCAGTATTGTACATTGTACATTAATTACGCAAATTAGGATCTTATGGATATAACCAGTATCTGTTTAGATTGTTGAAATCTGCTGAAATAAAAAGAATCTGAAAATACTTTGCTGAAATAGTTTACGTTAAATTGATTCAAGTTTTATCTTATTAGAACACTAGACGTATAGACTTTTCTCAGCAATAGTGCAAATAAAGTGATATTCTTAACGGAGTTAACAAAAAGTCGAACGTTCACATAAAGTAGCTACCTGTGAGATAGTACACTAAAAGTGGGTATGTTTGTTTTAAGTCGAATGTGAGGTGCATTATTGCTGTCAACATAGTAACTCCGAAACAGTGTCATTTATGCTATTGGAGCCACATCATAAACTTTTTATGTTATTTCATTGTACCTAAAGATTTTAGACGAAAAATTCGAACTGAAATAGTGCATCAAATTGTCAATTTTCAAAAGTACCAAAACATCCCTTTGGCAGAATTCCCTGTTTACATTCCATCATAAACTATGCAAATGACTAGTACATTTACATAATCTTTCATTCATTAGTATACGTGGTATGGATGTAACATCATGGACGCATTTTCTTTTATTCATGTCAACCGTTTTGATAGAGAATTTTCAAGGTATGGCTGCCTTGTGCAGCTTTTTATGAAATTATTTATCTGCCATGAATGAATGAGTTATCTGCCATTATGCCTTACCTTCCTGTGTCCTAAATGTATCTTGCGTCTTTGGGTACTTTGTCATTTTCTGTCCTGCCACACAGGTCACAGGTGAAGACGACTGAAGAGGTTAAAAACACGTTGTCATCCGCATGTGTATTATATCTATCCATGGAATAGATAGCACCATTTTAACCCTATCTAGACCGGTCTTTTTTTAGACTTCTGGGTCGGGGGGATCATTCGGCCCCCCTCATAACTTCCAAACAGTATGATATATCATCACCGAATTTGCAGTGAGTGATGTACATGTAAAGCTTTATGAATCCTGCAATTTTGGTACTGTTTTGACGTAATATGACGCAATTATGATGTCACTTATTTCATTTTATTGGCTAAATCCGTCTAAATAGGGAATTCCGGTAATACCTGACGGTATTAACCGATTATTAAACAAAAAAGGGATCTTGTTTACATTAAAGTCAGACAAGACTTATGTTGTCGACAATGACATCATAGAATGACGTCATATGCCTTCAGCTGTCCCTTGGGATAAGCCATCTTGGATTGGCAATCGTGAATTTTTTCAAAATACAGTTTTTGCTACTGATGACCCCAAAACACAATGAAAATAGACTAGAAACGTTGGTTTGAATGTTTTTTTGTTAGATACATAGCAGGTGTGGACGAATTTGAAGGGGCAAAAGCCTGTTTACACCTAAAATTAAGATGTTGGCCGCCATGTTGGATGTTGACTGATGACGTCATCAAATTAGCATAATTTTTGAATGATTAATTATCAAAGTTACACAAGATTACATAGGATCTTAATAATGTATGAAAACAAATGTAGTCGAGCAATTGATTAAACAAAAATTGTGAAAAGGTATAGGACGTCAAAGTTGGCTCGGGAACTTTTAGACCCCCCCTCGGTCTAGATAGGGTTAAAGAGAATTCGAATAATTTAAATCAGTGTCAGTTTGACCTTTGTTATATTCACTGCACGATACTTTTAACCAGTCCAACCCTGATTTGAAACGATGTAAAGCTCAAATCCATTTCCACACATTGGCTCCAGTAGGCCAACAGGCTTTACTGTGACGTGCTATAGCTGGAGTGGGGGGGGGGGGAGGGGCATAACTGATCTATAACTGACGAACATGCAATATGTTGTGTGTTTCTATGCCTAGCCTCATGCTAATAAGCCACATGAGCAGCTTCTAAAGTCTCCCGTGAACGTATCTTACATGACTTCTCTAATAACCCGTCTTTGAGAGTAGAGGTTATCTACAATAAATCGTGTTGATATCGCTCCAAAATGTGGAGTGACCAGTCATCTTCTTTTAATTACCTTCAACCGAAAACCGGTAAAAGAACACTCAATTGTAATCACGGTAACTTTTTTTTACCAAACATTTTTTGCTCGCACTAATCCTAGAGCTTCAATAGGACGTCATCCATAATAAAACCAACACGGCCTTATAATACCAAAATGGGCAACAGAAGGACATATATATGGCGAATCGTTATCTCCCTGAAAAGGACTATCCAAATGAGGATCAAAAACGGTGTTAGATTGGTACAAAGAAGTGTGAACAATTAAAAAAAAAGATTGCGTACAGAGAATACATCTTTTGGAGCGTTGCTAAAGAAATTTAGTGTAGGACTTACGATGGACGTTGATGTATTACCGACGTCTGTTGATGTCGTATCAGTGATTGTTGATGTCATCTCTGACAGTGATGTTGTTCCCTGCAGTGCAGCTGTGACATTTGCCTGAGGAAACGTCGTCATAAAACTGGTGTTACATGCAGGTAACTCAGATTGATAGATTCTCGTGGTCAATCTCTGCAATCACAAAAAAAAGAAGAAAAAAAACTTGAATACTTAATAATTGTTAAGATACATAAAAAATCATAACTTTGGCCGTCACCAAATTTTCTTTTTTTAATTTATGAGACTTCTCCATTAACAATACAGATGATTACTCACATATGTTAGTTATGTCCGCCGTAAATACATACGAAAGTCAATGACGATAATAATAAATTCATGTTGATGAAGTTTATTTTTGGCGTAAAATAAATTAATGTATAGACATGTTTCAGATTCAATGGTACTTTATATACTTATTATGTAAAATAAATTAAAACTTAGTTACTAAAGCTGTGAAAATCATGTCCAAGATATGGGACTAACCAGGTGGGTTTCTGTTTCGTTCTCAGGTTTTGAAGTCAGATGCAGGACGGTTAGAAAAGTAGAGCCAATCAGTGCTGTGGTTATTACAGTAATGATGACACCTTGGAGTAGACAGGAACGAGAAATCTCCATGTAGCAAGTCTTGGACGAATCTATGGAAAATTCAATACGATTACTGGCATGATAAAAGTAGACAATGGAGCCACTGTGACTTATATATCACGGTAATTGCCAACAAGGAATACTAACTCTTACATGTGCGCAGGGCAGGAAATGGTTAAAATATTGTGTTGTAAATACTGTGTCATACAGAAGTTATGATCAATTGAAGAGGTTAAAAATTTATGCCTGCATTAAAAAAAAAAAAACTTTTCTTGCTGTGTTTCTATCATAAATGTTATGCTCTATATACCTCTCTGTATGTATATAAATAATAAATATATATATATATATCAATGGACTGTTCACTTGTTTTAAATCGCTAAGTGTACAAAAAGAGTACACAAAGGCTCATCTCCCTAAACGCCGTTGTGTATCTTTTTGTTAGAAAATTATTTGTAGTTGTGGTATAACTGGTACTGTATGTGTTAGTTTTACAGTATGAAATAAGCATCAGAAACCTGCAGTGTATCCAGCAGACATTTGTGAAACGTTTGCACAACTTGAGTTGGTTCCGATGCGTAATGCAAAATTTTCTGGAGTATCAGATTAACCCTCAAACCACCGTATGGGGTCAAAACTGACCCCAGGCGTATATCAACATGTGCCATTTTGACATTTCAAGTCGAAAACAAAATTCCTTCTATGAGTTTGTTTGTATATATGTCTTATAACTGCTAACAAGTTTCTACCGAGATTGGCTCATTGTTGATTAAGTTATCCGAGAAAGTTTACGCATGGTCCAGTGGGGTCAAAACTGACCCCAGCAAAATCTGCACTCATATTCCCTCTTGTTTGATACTTGTCATCTAGTAACATGTATGATAAGGGTTATGATGATCATAGTAACAAAATGTAATTTTGTACAAAGGTGAAAAAAAACAATTTTTCTAAATGAACGTAAAGATCAATGACGTTGCGACGTATTATGACGTCATTTATGTGATTTTATTGACGAAAACCAACAAATTGGGTATTTCCATATAATTCAAAGGTACACGATAAAACTTACATAGAAATTATGTATGATAAATCATATTAATATTCAAAGACGTTATTTGTATACGGCAACAGGAATGACGTCAAAATGACGTCATGAAAATGATATTCATATCAAGTTACACTAGTGAAATCCGCCATCTTGGTTCCGCCATCTTTAAGTATTTCAAATGCATTTGTTCATCATATAACCTAATAACACAATAAAAATGGACCGAAACGTTTATATTAAGATTGTTTCTGTTTGAATAAACATGGTAATGATGAAATTTGAGGTTGAAATAGCCGGTTATAGCTAATTTGATTAAATCGTCCGCCATCTTGGATTTTGACCGATGACGTAATCAAATATGCATAAATCATGAATATTAAATCATAAAAGTGATATTGATTTAAATTGTTTGGTATTGGTGTAAGAAAATAAGTGCACTTTAAAAAAAACAGCCCTAGAATTACATTGTCAAATCCAAAATTAGCGACTTTTTCCAAATATGGCTCTAAGAAACCGGTTGCCATAGCAACATGAAAGCATTGATTAGATATTTTATTAAATTGAAATTGTTGCCAACGAAATTTTAGCAAAGGTGACCAAGTTTGGTTGTTCTAGCGTAAGACATTCAGATGCTATATGACATTAAGTTTTGGCGCAGGCCTCAAAAGAGCCCGCTTGTCTGAATAATGTTAGTTGCAAAAGACAACGTTCCCTGTTTTTGCATAAATTATGATAATGAGCAGATATTATTCACACCTTATCATGTCAAACTGTCCCTTATAGATTACTTAAACTATACATATATACAAACCACAAAAATAGTCACCAATAAAGCTATATTTGTAGAAAACATTGTGGGGTCAGTTTTGACCCCATACGGTAAGATTAGTCGTAAAAAGGCTACGGTGGTTTGAGGGTTAAGGAAATCCTTCCGCAGAAGAAATCTTTCTCAAGGCTGTAGTTGTTTACATTCTTAAATTTGCATGATACTTGGTGGTCCAATCGCCGCTGGAAGAGTCCATTCTTGTATGTGGGAAATATTTGTTAAAATTCATGGGGTGATTATTGCGGATGAGGGGAGGGAAATGGCTGAAATACGTTGTATGTGCTGTGCTCTCACAAATATCGCCTTTTTAGTTTACGTTCTGTTTGTGTTTCCTCACAAATAACATGCTAGATACAGGTGTCTGCTATATGCACACCCATTGTCTAGTGGGAGCCTGTCAATAAATGCATAGAATCAGCGGGGAACTTACAATAATGAAGAAAAAAAACACAAATTCGTCGAAAATTTGAGGGAGGTATAAAATCTTTGATTTCTTGTTCGTAGTAGTTTTCGTGGACAAACAGTACCTTTCTTTTTCACCTGCTCACCAGATGCGTACAACGGGTTGTTACGCAAACCAGTGGCCTTCTTCCGTGCCTTAATGGGTAATGTAGTATCTTCTTTCTTATCAGTTGGTTGTCGACCATTTTCTCCATCCATACGAGCCTGCCGTCGGTTTTCGATGTCATCCTCGTCGACTGACTGGTACACGTGACTTTTAGGATCATCTGCATCTATGCATTCGATCTCACCTTCTTCGTCTTCGGTAGGAATCGCTGGTTGTTCTGTGTTATCAAGATGAAAAGTGGAACTCAAATATCACATATGAACTTTTCAAACTAGGGATGCGAAATAGAATTGGCCATATTCGCCATAGACGCGGCAAAATATCTCAGGGATCGCTAAATAATCGCCTTGCATGATCGCCATCTCTTTAGCGACTGTTTTGAACGGGTTAAAAGCAGTTGCTACGTACTCGCCTAGGCTAAGTTGGACACAAAACTCCGCGAAGCAATAATGGTGTTTCCAGTTTGAGTCAGGTTTCTTAGTATCCTCTTTCACTACCAACATGCCAAATTTCAGATCAGACAAATTCATTAAAGGATCTTGATATATACTTGCGATGACACAGAACAAGACAGGACGAAATCGGTCAAAGAATGAAAGTCAAATCTTAGCAAAAAAGACATTCGTAGAATTTTCTCCCAGATTATGTACATGAGGCACTTATTTTCATTATTTGAATCGGATTATGTTCACATTCATCTATATTTGAAATATCACAAGAATGAAAATACCTTCATATACCACTTCATAATTACAGTGTTTTCTTTTAGGCAAATAAACTCCATATTTGCGTTATCTGTACCCATCGATATTCATCTTTATCTCAGCTGAACAACGAAAACGTCTGCTTATTGGAGATCAGATAAGCGCGCCAGTTGAATGACGTCTGCTTGTAGAAAGTTAGCCAGGCTAAAGACACCAGTGCTTACCGACAAGAGCTTGGAATCGGTTCCAAACTTTCAAGATGGGGGTTGTCATTTTGTTATATTATGCTATCCATAAATACTGATAGTGTGTAAAAATGTACATCATCACAGTAGCAGACGACATTCCAAACTACATATGGATGCTGACAAAGTTAATTTCAACTTGTAGCTGAGAACGTAGACCACAATACTCATGTCGGAAGTCACTGACTTTCGCTACAGATTAGTAACTACAAAAAGTTTGGTTTACCATTTCTCATTTAAAATATTTCAGAAAGGCATCCATTCCCGATAATACACTTACCTTAAGGAAGAAACCATTAAACCGGATTCAATCAGGATTTAGACCGATAAGCTCTACCTCAACAACCTTGTTTTATGTCACTGATATTATTTTGAGTAACATAGATAAGGGGTTAGTTACCGCTGCTGTCTTCCTTGAGCTGAAGAAGACATCTGGCCATGTGTGTCATGGGGTAATGCTTCATTCGTGTAGGTTTAATTGCATTCGGAACATGGCACTGACATGGTTTTCTAATACCTGGCAAACCGGACACAAACGAAAGTTATATGATTGGTGACTTAGCGAAATTCTGGAGATATCTTTCGGCGCTCCGCAATAGTCGGTTCTTGGAGTCTATATGGTAATGATACCACCGTCTTATTTGTTGCTCAGTGCTGACCAGTTATCAAAACAAGTAAGAAGCCCATTGTAGAAATTTCCTTGTAAGTTATGTTAATGACCCCTGTCATGCAGCATAATATTCACCTTTACTAAGCTTCCTAATGCCACGAGAATGAAATTCCAATCATTTTTCTTTACGTAATTTTAGTATGTTCTAATTAATTACGCAAATAAGGTAGCTATTTGCATTATTGATAAATATCGATACCTCTCTCTTTTTCACTTATATGTCACATGCTTGAGAGTCCTATTATGAAATGCAGCGGATTTGTATTCTTTCCTTGCTAATTATGCTCCTAATTTGCATAATCAGTATTCGATTATGTTAAGCATCAATCGAGCTATCTACGTACCATAAATCAAGACGATCCGTCGACCCCATTTCTAGTTATTCATGTCCGAAGGTCAAAACAAATACATTAAAAACTCCCTCTGCAATTCCAACCAAGGCGCTAGGAAGCTCAAACGTACAAAAATAACTTCATGTGGCACAAACTATCTACCACACAAAATCATGACCGTAGCACCTGCAGAAAATTTGAACTCAAACTATGAAGCTACGCTGTAGTACCTTAGGAACCCACTAGGAGGCCCATCATCAAACTTGAACTTTCCCTTCAAGAAGCCTACCCTTCTGCTTAATATCAAGCACAGCCATCAACATCTCCTCGAGTTATCCTTTGTACAAACATACACAGCCCGCTGCAGTACCGTAGGAATCTACCAGGTGACCCATTTTTTTTTTAACTTGACCTCCGTTTCCACTGAAAATCATGCAGATCCGTTAACAGTTCTTTGAGTTATGATGTCTACATACAAACACCCTAACATACAAAGTCTACTGCAGCAGTGTAGAAAAACGCCAGGTGAACCATTTTCGAACAAGAACATTGTTCTCACAACCACTACTAAACTACCAAAAACATGAAGATCCATCAAAGGTTTCTTGAGTTATGCTCTTGACATAGGTACAGACCCACTCAACAGCTGGTGTAACCGATAATATAACCTTCTCGGAGAATTTAACTATAGTCCAACGCCCCATCAAACCCACAGCGTCCCCAAAGTAAAGAAAGCCTTTTCGAATGGCATTTATTAATTTTTTCACATAGATTTTTAAAAAAATGTTCTCATTTCTAATCAGAAATGATAAGAGCCAGTAGTCTCTAAATGCAATTTGAAGTGCATGAGTTTCAGCATAGATCACCTAGTTTATCAGAAAGTACCTTCATCTTCAGTTTGTCCGGAGGAACCACAGGCGTACATGGTGTTGATAAAGCCGCGGGCTACAGTTATGGTATAAGTACTGATGGCTTCTGTGCCGACTGCTTCCTCATCGTCATTTTGTTGAGAACTAGTTCGTTCGGGGGTGATGATGTCTCCTGTCTCGACAGATTTTGACTCTGCCTCGGCATACATACCTGTTTTATCAAACAACCAGAGTTAGAAGACCCTATCCATGCACCGCCTAGCTCACGCGCAAACCAAATGGTATATGATAAAAGTTGATAATAATGATGACATTTATGATAATGATAGTGCTATTGATGATGATGATAAAAATAATGATAATTATGATAATGATACTAACAATAGTTCTGGCTCAATGCGTATGTAGCGGTTACAATGTTTGGCCCAGAATGCAGCGATCCTGGGTACGACTCCCCTAACATGCCAACGTTTTTGTGCCCTTTGGAGTGGTACTTTACACAATTTTCCTCACGATACCTAGGTGTAAAAATAGGTACCTCACTTCGGTTAAGGAGGTAGACATTGGCATAAATAAGAGGGTTCGGCTCCGCTTTCTAATACAGTACCAACGAGAAACTTGAAAATTATACGATCTTTTGATGCTCCTTTTTTGAGAGAACTAGATGAGAATTTGTACACAAAGCTTATTCAGTTGTTAGCAGTTGAAATTCTCGGGTAATCATCTCGCTTGGTTCGGGCGACGAATACAAAGGAAGTATTTCTCACTCATTTGCATCTGTGTTAACCGCCTCATAACAGACGCTAGCGAAGCACTGTGATATTCACCGACAAGCTCATTATACTTTCAGAACATAACCATTCTTCCACGTGAAATTCTGAATAAAGCGCGCGATTCGTATTTTGGGCGATATCTCTCGATACCAACGCAAGAATTCGACCAAAAAAACCGTCCGAAAGACAACTATCTGGCCGCCATCTTGAAAAAAAAATTATAAGATTCTATTGGGCCGATAGGGAACTATGGGAGAAGACGTCCAAAAAAAGTGGCGAAATAAGTTTGAATCTCTCAGACATTCTCTTTATACGAACCTTAAAAAAAAAACATATCATCGAAAAAAAACTATGAATAACGGTCAACCAATGTGCTGTTAGAACGTGTGTTTCTTAGCCTTTCTATACATGATGTGTTGACCCTAAGGCATTGTAGATTAATGGATATGCGTATACCGTCGCAAATATATAGTTGACAGCCTGTGTGTTTCTTTTCGGTGAGTTTCATCTTTGTGCGTCACACCGTCTTCTCCCGTCACCGCATCGCATGCATGTCCGTCTCGTTAACTGTCTTTTCAATTCTCCGGTCTAAGCCATATCACTGACGGGTAGAATCTATACCCGAACATAAAATACCTTTTCGGATTTCGAACAAGTATATAAAGTTCAATGAAAAAAAATTGTGACTAAATATGCAGAAAAAAAAAGGTCAAAAAGACTATTCTTGAAACAATGACTTCTTAGCTACGATACATTGTGACATTTCAAGATGTTTAAAGATTAAGATAAAACTCGTCTATTTTCGCATAGTGTTCTGTCTTTCTTAAAACCGATAATCTGATGAAATTCGTGTAAATGCTTAGGCGTTCTTGTAATCAATACTCTCAAAATGCGTGCATTTCTGTTCTTTATGCAACTGGTTTGAAGGTCGGAATAAAAAGGAATTGAAAGTCGGTGCGCAACACAAACTACCGGCATCTATAACTTATCATCTCCCACGCAAGGTCGCACAATACCTCTATGATGATTATTTTCTATAGAGCGACATCTTCATCCCGAAAAACTTCAAAACACTGTGTGCATAATGTAAAGTTGCAATGCTTGAGATAAAATCACCAAAACAATGGTCATGATGACTTCTTAATATCACTGTATTGTTATACCAAACTAATCATTGAAAGATAAAGGATTGCTAGCTGAGGATTAAATATCAGGTATTTCAATAAAAAGTAACCAAGAATCGTTTCCTTGAACTGGTACGACTCGGTAATTTAAATAAGCTAAGAAACTGCGATGAAGGGATACAATATCACAACAAAAAAAGACACTCCCGCCAGAAGGTCTGGAGTCTCAATAAAAAAAAGTGGTGAGATTACTCGAGCAGTGCGGGGATCCCTTATCAAGTCTCTAAAATGACCTAACCTTTTTCTTGTCGGCGGTATAAAAACTGGCATGTTGTCGGTAAAGCATTTGAACTACCCCCCTCTAAGGCATAGCACTCGTTACTTCACAATCACTATTATACAAAAAAGTCACATTTGCGACCAAATAAAGCATATTTAATTCATTCCCCCTAGCCTGCCTATGCAAAAGTGGAATGGGCCTATAACATAGTGACCTTAGGTCAAACTGCAATTTCAAAAAATCGAACTCTTTGAAAACAACCCAATGCAAAAAGGACAATTCGAATTTACCCTTATTAACTTACCTCATCCCTAGTGCAACAGCTACCGGTACCAAATATCACATAGTATAACAAGTCACTTATGGTTGAAAGGGTTAAGTGAAAAGTTATATAAGTGTTGATATCTTAATTTTGAAATTTAGATTACCGGAATAGACATTGTACTAACATCAGAGTGTATTCTAACACATCGAACAAAAGCTCAGGGGCCAAAAATGTACAATTTGGAATGAAAATCCCTCGTTGACACACACACAAAACAAAGTTTATTAAATCATATTAGACAGCTGTATACGATAAATAAAACAACAAAAAAGAATTAGGAAACATAATTAAACTACATGTATACGTATACTTATTCTTAAATTTGGTTCATTTGGATTTGGATTCATTGCAACACAGGGGTAAAGATTGACTCAAAATTTACATGTTGAAAAATTACTCAGTGCAAAGATGGATTTGTCCCTAATTGACCCAAAATGGAAAAATAGCCTCACATGCAGACCGGTCTCTTCCACCCCTCACTACCTTCCTTTGTATAAAAACTAGCACAATGCCATGTTCCAGGTTATTACACTTTTATAACAATGATGCTGTATAAAATAGACTTTCTTGGAAGTAATTTGCCAAATTATAAAAATCAAAAACATTCTGAAGTGGTGTTATGCAGTAACGCCTTGGCGTATGCTGCAAGGAAAAAGAGGGGCACGGATAAACATTATGTTATCCTAAAATAGTGCCCAGGGAATGGGGAATAAAAAAGAATTACCTCCGACTTCAGCTTGCTGGGAGGAACCACACGCGTACATCGTGTTGGAAATGACTTGGTCTACGGGTACTGTATAAGTACTGGTGGCTTCTGTTTCATTTCTGATTCGTTCACAGTCATTTTTCTCAGTTTCAATCTGCCTGGAGATGTTGATATCTTCCATGCCAGTGGAAGTTGATTCGGCCTGGATTTCCGTTTCTGTGAATAATTAAAGCGATTTAGTTAGAAAACTTTATCAAGGCGCATCCTCAAATCATCACAGCATAAATCATCAAATCATCACTGGATAACAACTAGTCTTATCCGTAGAGGGATAAGCGAAGTTGATTCAAACGTACCTGTAGCTACGTCTTGACTAGAATTCATGACGAGGATGACAGCTTATGCATAACCATGGTATCTTTTCTATGAGTCACCTAATAATGCGCTTGATGTACGCCCGTCGTCTGTTGAGCAACATGGGAACGATCATGCAGGAAAACAAACTAGCTCGCGTAATGTATAAGTCAAAAATACTCAAGATGTCTAGCAGACAGTATATGAAAGCAGGTCTTTTTTTTAATACATAACAAACTCAATTAACTAACTGAGTGAAAACGAAAGGGACACGTGCCTCGTGTCCTAGAAAAAGTTCGTAAGATGCTGCCGACTGACGGAACAGCAAAGCACTTCTGAAACAGCAGGTATTTTTTTTAAAGGAAAACCTGGTCCTCAGATAAAAAAGGACCTCGTATATAGATTAATCATGTAATATATGGGAGATGTCTGTGTTTTTATATCGATACCTGATACAAATACTGAGAAAGAAAAGATGAAAAAAAATATTTAGGGTGGAATTTAAAATCTATAACCTTGAATGCATATCTCCAATTATCCGTGTTTTACCTTATCTACCCTTTGTGGTAACTAGACATACCTCCCCTTTATTCTTAGAATAAAAAAGGACCGCAGATCTTTTTTTTATTATTAATGGTGTCTTTGTCCATTGTCTTGTACTGTAAATTAAATTGTTTTTTTTTTGTTTCGTTTTGTCTTGTTTCCAAAAGAGAACCGATGTATTTCTATGCGATTAGACAACCCCACTTAAAGCTATGACCAAGTCTGTTTATAACTTAACTTCTGATGTGGTCCGCCATCTTCGATTTATGAGCATGACATAATGAAAGTTGCATATAATTACATCTTAGCAAGAAAACCTTGAAACGCAAATTTTGTACAGTATGCCTGGCAGAAACCCGCAGGCATGGCAAGACAAAAATGATAAACTTATACAATTATTTTTTTTTTTTTTTTTTTTTTTTTTTTTTTTTTTTCTCAAGAAATAGACTTTATGGAAAGTGTTCAATATTTTACAGCATGTTACTTACAAATGTCCAAATTATATACATTCATGACATGTAAATAACATTTAGAAAGTCTTCTGCTAATTTCTTGCATCTGCAAACTGAGCTAGCAGCAAAGTACAAATGATTTTTTTTGTGCAGGGTATAAGGCTACATAATTATCATGGGCTCTAATTTTTTTTTTTTTTTTTTTTTTTTTTTATTTTTTTTTTATTGGTTTTTCATAACATAACAAAACATAATAAGGAAACCATCCAGCAAAAACTGATCGTGTACAGATATGAAATCATAAAAAGAAACAATAACAAAGGTGTAGTTATCAATACAAATAACCAAAAATGATACCAATAATGGTAACATAAATTAACAATAATGTAAACATAAATTAACAATAATGATAACATAAACTTTTTCCAACAGAAATTAAAATGTAGTGCAACAGAAATCAAGGAATTTCCAGCATTAATAGTAATAACCTAAGTTAAAATGAAAGAAGAATACATATACAAGATATTTAACTGCATAAAGTGCCCCATTTCCCCAGGTGCTTATCCAGTTTGCCTTTCTTCATGGCTATATGATACTCTAACTTATAAAAGAAATGAACGAAATTGAGAAAAGAATCAAAATTCAAGGCACCAAATTTTCTACATCTATATATATAAATCTTAGCTAGTAATATTACTAAATTTTCAATGGGGGGAATTCCAAGGTACAAGTTTCCAAAAATAACATTAAATCCGTTTAACAGTAAGTTATACAATTATTATAAAAAAATTTATCAACTAAGTTTTAGGAAAAGTCAGAAAGATTGGTGGTCCTATAGCTAGCAGTTCAACAGTTATATGAGGTCAAAGTTGGCGCGGGCACTTTTAGCCAGTTTACATAGAGTTAAAGTACCAGAGAAATAGGTTGTACCCATTTAGTGTTGCAGGCATTTTTACGCATATTAAGCTGTAAAAAGTGGCCTTCCGCAGGCTTTTTAAATCGGGTTCGAACCTGAGCAGGTGCGTCTTTTTTATCCGACTTCAGTCTAATGCCATTTATCACGATACTGTCGTACATTAATTTTACACATGATATTTTTGTTTTTTTTGCCAGCCCCTCAGAAATTCATGAAGCTTTTAATAAGACGTTACTAGTCTGCAATAAGTTTCCATATCTACGATAGTAATGCGGGGTTGACTTCTTTGAAAGCAGTCGAGAATAAAACGTTGTTGATGATAAATGGGTTGGATGAATTAGGAAGAATTAAATTTTGTGGATTTCTTTATCTAGAAAAGCTTGCATGGATGTCAAAACATCCGTGAATATTTTATTTCTTTCGGCTTCGAAATTTGTACTTTCACAATTTACACATTCTTTCATGAACCGGTACCTTTTGGTATCTACCTTTCTTTATTTCCAATGACAGCGTAATTCTTACCTTCAATACTGATGGACGCCCTTAACTACTGCTGGACGCTGGTCAAAGTCATAACGATACAGATAATATACTTTAGCTCATATATCAAATCAATAGAAACAATTTTCTTTTACATCAACATTGTCTTGACTTTGTCTAATTTGTTTCCCGATTAGACTATCTAAAATTGTCTTCTCTTTATTTGCATATCAATAAGTAATTCCTGGTTAAAACCTGCTGTTGGACAAATCTTGCTCAGGGTGACTAATAAAAAGTATAAGGTGCTACTTAAAAAATCTGACCATTTCCAAAATCATATTGAGTTGCTTAAGTAACTGTTATTTGGCGTAATTTACATGTCAGTCTACTGTTTATATCAAAGTTGTCGGTATTTTGAATGAATTAGAAGCCCCAATTTCTAATAGTCTAGGCGATTGGTGCAAAAACTGTTCAATTTGGGTATTTCTAGTTATCAGCGGTATGTCGTATAAAAGCTAACAAACTTCTGCAATTGAAAACACAAAATAACACAGATAACGATTAGAATTTCTAAATCTTATTCCAAATGCTATGTATGGTCGCTTACACTTTTACTACAGTACGTCTAACACGATTTTTAACATAACATAACATTGATGTATCATACTTACTCAATTACAGTCTTTTAGACTTATAGAATAATATGGTGAATAGTAAGAAATAAAAAGGCAGTCATGGTAAACTTATTTCTGTGTGATGCAGTTTATTTTTCATATCTTCACTTGTGAAAATTGGTCCAACATCTAAACAGCACATCCTTGAATAGTAAGCACTACACAGGATCATTCAAAAAGAAGCATTTACAGAAAATGATATAAACAGAATCATTACACATGATCCATTTTATAAACTTACACAGTTGCTAATTCAATCGAATGTAGATGTTATCATATCACATTGATCCGTCAAGACATTACATTAAGGTATGTTGAATTTGTATTTGTAAATGAGAAATCTTAAACATAAACAAGGCCAGGTCATTTATCCTTATATATATATATTTGATTCCTATCCTTTCTCAGTTTTGATAGACCAGTAATGCTTCCTATTAATATTAATACAACTACAATGGATTGGTATAGAGTTTATTAACGACTTTCGAATTTGAAAATATTAACACCGTGATATATGCTTTAGCCAATGGTAGCGAAAGTAAAAACATTTTCAGTTGGTTATTGTGCATCCTCGGTACGGCATGCTCAACAACCACATGACAGTGATGTTTTGTCCCTTAGCTTAATTGACCTTCCTGACTAAGTAGATATCCACGACTTAAATAAATAAGAAAAAAACATTCTGCTATAAAAAAAAACTTAACATTATTATTATCAGTTTCCTGACAAAAAAATGAAATAATATTAGTGTATCACCTTGGCCAGTTAGCCTATGTTACACAATCGCTCGCTTTTAGGGTTTCTTCCCAAAAGGTTTTGACCATACATCTCAAAGTCGAGAAAACTATTCGTACTGCCAGAACTAGAAATAAGAGCTCAGGATTCAAATCAGTCCAGCAAAAATCAGGCTAGAACGAGCTCAGTATTCTCTGTCACTATGAAAACAATTAATGATTGCCTCCAACACCATGGTAACATGCAGTTCTGAGACTGGCAAAAATTAGTACATGTTAGTTACAATGCATCAATTTACAGGAATTGGCTGTCATCACTTCCTCTAGCTTATAAGCTTTTAAGATGCCTGACCAACGGAAGGAGTACCAGAGGCTTGGGTTAGTCAAAATGATTAAGGTCACATCTCGTTTTGAAATTTTTAGGCTCCCGTAGTTTTGTTCACACTAGCTTTGGACAAAACGTTGACAAAAATGGCAAATTGGACCAGACAGTAAAAGGCAGCATGACTAAAGATACATACGGCACTTTCAATAACGTCAAAGTATGTTTTGATTGAAGAAGTATAAACTAGGTTTCGAAAATTCGAATCATTGAAAAACATTTCCGTTATCATGGTAGAAATTAGCCTTTTTCTAACCACTGTTCTCTCCACCATGATTTAAACTTATAGGAGAAAAAATAATAATACGATTATTCATAAGCTGTTTGTCGCATTGTCTTGTATTTACATAAGATCTCCTTTTATAACAAACAATACCTTTTATACTTTCTAATGAAAACAGAATATCACTGAAATACTTAGAACCTTTCAAGTTTGAAATAGAAAGTCTTTTTAAAGCACAGATTGATTTTTCCTCCGATGCAGTCCCCCAATAAAAGGAGGCTATTTTTTTATCAGTTACTGTTTTGTTGCTACATGTAAATGATCTACGGAGGCCGGCCACAGAAACCGAGTACAAAGAAAAGTAATATACCATCAATAAAAAAAAAACGAATAACACATATTTATCAATAAATCCCGACTCGTGGAGCCTGTTAACGATGCTTTCTAGCTGCTGCGCTTCAAGAATGTCTACTTGGTACTCAGTGCAGGCCTTAATCTACGCAGAAAAGATATCATATCCTTTCATTTTTATGCCTCATTTTTTGTCGCGTAGTTCAACCTTAAACTCTACAGATGCATACGTTTAAGTGATAACAAAATACATTATTAAAAGAACGCGTTATATCCTACCTTCATATTCACAGATCATCGTTGAACAGCCATAATAAGTACAGATATTTGCATCTAATTAAATGTGCGAAATCCGCACATCATTTGATAACACTAGTCGACCAATCTAGCCGTTTTAAGTCGATGAAGTTAAAGCATGTAGACACAGAATGTATGTATATATTTATACATATATATAAAATGGGCTCTTTCAAACTACCAAAACGCACAAAAAGCGTTGACCAGATCTCTGTGAATGGTTTATATAGATTGCATTGCTTTATATATCATAGGAAGTAGTCTCTATTGCCGTATACAACCACATTTGATTTTTCTATTACCCTACATTTATAAGCGGAGCACCAGGGCTACAAGTATGAGTAGATCGTGAAAAACACGTGGGAATTTTCCAGTGATCATACGTTCATTGCTCGAAAAGCCAGTATTATACATTTGTATAATTAAAAACCTCGTATATCTTTTTCTTTATGATAAAGCTAGGGCCAGTATATTTCTATGGTTTTAAAAGTGCATTTTTTTCTTTATTCTACATTTCAACTGAGAGCAATCTTTTCGAAATGTATGAGGTTAACAGGCATCTCTTCAGCAGGTCATTGATAAGCTTTGCTGATCAGACAAATTTCAGGTGAAGCTAGCATGTTTAGTTGATTTGCATTTTTCCCTTTTATGTAAGGAGCGCTTGGCAGATAAATCGATGCCTTTTGGAACAGTTATCATCATCCCACATGATGGTACCACCGGTAACACCAGACAAGTACTGCACGCACAGCTTCGTCCGAGGAAACCATCTGCTGTCATCTGGCGCTTCCGAACCCCAGCTCTGTTATAACATAAAACAAAAATGAATTCAGGAACTACGCGACAGGAAGTTAAAAAAACCCCACCCACATTCGAATTGACCCCTGTTGACGTCAGATGTCTTGGCAGACCTGAACATCAATAAGACACATTTTTTTTGTTAATTAAATAGCTGCCAAAGGTTCTCTTTATAGAACTGTTCAGAGATGTACTATGAAAGGAAATCGAGACATGGTGAACTTACCTTGTAGTTACCGAGAGTAGTTCCGTCAATCCATTGCTAGTGTCTCTTATGTAGAATCAATCCCCCCTTGTCCCTCATGCCGATCCAAAAGCTATGCCTGTGGCTTTCAGTGCGGACAAGGATTCTTACGGCAACATCTAGTTCTTTTGTTTTGGGCATGGCAAGTTCCGCTCCCTCCTTTTCGCAGGCCTCCATGGCGTCCCAGTGGTTCTTCCGTCGGAAATCAAGCCGAATGCAGGTCCTGGCGAGAAGTTCGTATCCGGCGGGGCAGCCGTCACTTCTCGCAGCTGCAATTTTGAAAGAGCAGCAAGGGAAAAGGTACTTGGGACAATTTTGCTTCATTACAGTGCGCAAGTTTTAATTACTTGAAAGACAGAACCATTATCCAAAGTCACTTAAGATATCGAACCACAGCAGAGAATTATATAAATTTTGAAATTCTAAAGCAAATGTTGCCTTTTTTAAACGTCCATTCGTTGGAGACACTGGAATTATATTCATATCAACACTTACAAAAAATAATGCTTCATAGGGCAATGTGGAGTGAAATACGTTCTTCTTGTTTGGTCCCGGCTGATACAGGGCGATAGATGATGATGGATTAAACAGCAGGACATTCGCACATATTACAAACAGTTCTTATCAATCATAACATTGAAAGTTACAGAGGTATATCTTACCACATACTGGCACGTTACAGTACTCCCATCTCGTGCTCGGATCCATGGTGTAGCACCAAACTCCGGCTTCGCCGTCAGGATTTCGGCAGTAGTTCTGCTCCAGCCCGGATGATACATAACCGGCAGCTGTCCTGTCGTGTCCGTGTGGTGTATTACTGTCCCAGCGTTGACACACATTGCCTGTGACGGTCATATTGACTGTTCCTCGGTAGGATGCACCATCTCCCACTTGGCAATCTGAGGGTCGATAACATTTAGCGGTATTAATGAATGCTATCTTAAATTCCAAGTGGGACATACCAATGTTCGATATATGTGGGGGAACGGTATAGGACAACCTAGCGTATGGAAACACTGTTTACAATCCAAGTTTGACAGAACCACATGTAGGATAGGAGAAAGGAGTACAAAGATAAACGTAAGTAAAATGCTTAGCTGGCAATGTAGGGCAAGGAATTTAAAAAGAGGTGACAAGGCTTTGAAACTCAAACACTACCAATTGTATGCGTTCTATTGCAAATGTTAAATGCTGTCTGTTAAACGAGGAAGCTTGTACCATTTAGTCACCCAATAAATTCGGCTAACGTAAACTACCAGGCTCAGTCTGCTACTGACTGTCCCGGTGTTCACATCAGTGGACGGCTGGCTAAGACTGACCAACACAAGTGACTCCCAAGTACACTTTCGAAATCTAGATACAACAGATAACAGCTTGAAGCATTGGTGTTTCACCTAACCCAGAATATAAAGTAAGGTAAGGTCTGCTGGCTTTTATGCTCTTACATGTAAGGCATATAGCTGGCAGTTTGACTGTACAGTTCCACATGTACATAGCGACTTTCTGTACTGGTTATTTTGAATGACAAATAGATACCAGTCAATACTAGTCCATTTCCAGGCATATAACTAGTTTATAAAAGCTAATTCTGCTGTCAGAAAACATTTTTGAAATTGAAAACATAGATAAAATGTATAGGGACTTTTGATACTAGTCTGACAGGGCTGGTTTGAAAGTTGAGCACAAGATTGATTTTCCAAAATCTGAACATTGCAGATTTTATTGCCTTGATATGGTCCTTTTTGCAACTCTTTGGGTCATTCTGAATGGTTAAATACTATTTCTTAAAACTGATAGAGAAAAATATTTGAATATTTTGGTCAGTTTTATGCTTTGAGCTTGAGACAGTCTGGGATTTTAATGAGTTTATGTAGTTATTGGGGCCAATTTATCCCTCAACATGCTGAAAAGATCATATGTCCTTATTGCGTTAGCCAAGGTAAGCATGGATCCTCTTTTAACCCCACCCAGACGGGGGGGGGGGGGGGGGTAAAAGTGCCAGCGCCAACTTTGACGTCCTTTAACTCCTGAATGACGTGTGCTAGGATTACACAACTTGGTCATTTTTCCTAGAATACAATTGGCAACAGTCTGAAAGGAATAGTATGGGTTTATTATTTTCTGTTGCCATGGCAACGGGTTTCTGACATACTTTACAAAATTTCCTTATTTCGGTTTGATGTTTCAAGGCTTTGTTGCTCTACCACATTTGCTTTACCACTTATTACCTAGCTTTTGCCTAATTCATGGTAAGATAATATAACATATGTGGCGTTCATCATATGTTGCTATTTACCTTGCAACTTACTAGTATGTTTTTTGTATAAGCTACGATAATAATGGTGTTTTATCTTACATGAAGATATAGGGTAGAGATACAGTTCTTTGAGCCATGGCTGCCAGCCGGAGTTGGTGTGAGTGACCACGAACCTCCAATACCGCGCTGTTCCCTGAAAACCGCCGAACTCCTGGTCCCTCCCTGCAAGTCAGTAACGTGCACGACGTTTTTCCAGATATACGGAATCAAAACCTCCGACTTTTGCAACGTGAATTTCACAATGTCATGTTTGGTGTCTCCGTAGTTGATGACTGCGATGCGGGTCAGATTTGTCGGAGCTGCGAGGTCCAGGACGATATACCAGTTGTTGTAGTACTGACCCATTCCTAGTGGATTCCAATACGTCTTTGTGTCCCCATCCAAAGCTTTTCCAGCGTCATGTATTACCCCGTTTCTAACCAACGGAGTGCCAGTTGAGTTCACAACCCATGACAAATCCTGGGTTACCACTGGGAAAGGGGACAAAGAGTCGTTAGCAAGTTTTATTAAAACAAGTGTTCGAAAGAAAAAATAGAGCCTTTGTAGATTTCATTTTTGATTTTAATTTGACTCATTGATTATCCGATTAATGGCATTAGAAAAATCATTTTTGAATCATCTGTACCAAATTTACACGCTTATACATGCTATCTGTGTAATGGTTCTTTCTTTTATCAGACTTCATGTATATATCTTAATATTAAAGTGTTATTTTTTTTACATTTTATCAGTCATTGAAAAGCTTACACGTATGTGATTCCCACAATTTACCTCTAACGAAAAATTGTATCCTCACATTGATTATTCAAATTCGGCTTTTATGTGTATAACTAGCACCTGTTAATAAGTTTAAATGATATATCTTACATTTTACGTTACATTTGTTGAAGTTTTTTTATTACAACACTAGAATTATACTTGTTTTTCTTGTAGGTTCCAAAGAATTCGAACGTACACATGAAATAGCCCCCTGTGAGATATTAGACTAGAGGGGGCATGTTTGTGGTAGGTCGAATGCGAGGCACATTAATGCCACTCGTGACGCTAATTCACCGGAAACATTGGGGGTTTATTTTCTTCTTCAGCATGAACTTGCCAAGTGCCGCAAATCCAAACAGTATTATTCATGTTATAGTTTCATCATCGAAAACTTTTTATGCTTTTTGAATGTACCTTTTTTTTAGATAAACAAAAAAATAATGCAATGTATTGTGAGTTTCCATAAGTATCAAAAAGTTTCGTTGGCAGAATTTCCTGTTTACATTATATCATGAACTATGCAAATGGACTACATATTTACATAAGCTTTCATACATCAGCATTTCGTGGTATGATTATAGCATCATGGACGCATTTACGTTTATTCATATCAATCTTTTCAATGCGAGTATGCCATGTTCAGCTATTTATGAAGTTATTTTTAAAGTTTTTTAGAAGATTTCTAAGAAGCAAGTCAAGCTAAAGGAGTTATATGCATTATGTCCTACCTTTATTGGCCCTTAAAGTATCTGGCTTCTTAAGATTCTTTGTCTTTTCTCGTGTAGTCTCACAGGTCGCAGAAGACAACTGAAGATGAAAAAATCGCATGTTCATCTAGTAGACATTCATGGAATTGAAAGCTTTCATCTAATGATCTATGATTTAGATTTATGTCAATTTAACAATATTTCTTGTTACTTTTTGGATACTTAAACTGCCACAAACCTAATTGGGAAAGATTTCGAGCCTAAGTCCATGCCAGCACTGTGGGCCATCACGCATTACTGTGGCGTAATGGAGGGGGGGGGGGGGGGGTAACTGATGTGATACTGACAATCCTGCAATATGTCATCTGTGTCTCTAAACCTAGCCTCGTGCTAACAAGCCACATGACTGTGTAGCTACTGAAGTATCCCGTGAACATCTCTTTGATAACTTCCATTTGGGTCCGAAAAAAAACACGGAAGTTTATGTTGAATATTGCGGCAAAATTGATAATCATACACCCACATGTTTCATAGAATTATAACACTGCTGCAACATGTAATGCGTCTTTGGGACAATAAATCGTGTTGATATCACTCCAAAAGGTTGAGTGACAAGTTTTCTTCTTTAACAACATGTAACCGATAACTGGTAAAAAAAACAATCTTATTGAAGGTTATATGTTTTTGCCAATACTTTTTTTTTTGCTCGCAACAATTTAGGGTTTCCGACAGGAGGTTATCCACATAATCGAACTAACATGGGCCTAATAATGAGTAGGACATATATGAAGATCCAATAGAAGCATTGTAGTAACACATCTACCTAACCAGATCACCAGGACTTTCCAAAGTGTAACATACCAACGGTATTAGATTTGTATAATAAAAGTGTCTACAATTCAAAATAGATTGCGTAGACAAAAACGATATTGTGGGGCGTTGCTAAAAGCAATTAAGTCCAGCACTTACGCTGGACGTTGATATGTCACCGACGTCTGTTGATGTCATATACGTCATTGTTGCTCTCATCTCTGACAGTGATGTTATTACCCCTGACAGCGTGGTTGTCACACATTGGGGGGTAGTTGTCAGTTTTGGCGGTGCAGCTGTGACACTTGCCTGAAGAAATGCCGATGTAAAACTAATGTACCATGCAGGTAACTCAGATTGATAGATTCTCGTGATCGAATTCTGCATTCACAAATTCTATCTGCCCCTTATCTCCCCCACCAATACAAAATGCATCAGTCAACAATTAAAGTAATAAAATATTGCCTGGATATGTTTCAGCTTGGATGGTACTTAAACGTAAGTACTATAGCTGCGCATTCATCTCCAAGATATGGGACTAACCAGATGGGTGTCTGTTCCGTTCTCGGGTTTTGAAGTCAGATGCAGGACGGTTAGAAAGGTAGAGCCAATCAGTGCTGTGACTACAACAGTAATGATGACACCTCGAAGTAGACAGGAACGGGAAAATTCCATGCAGCAAGTCTTGAACGAACCTATGATAAATTCAACACGATTACTGACATGAGAAAAGTAGGCATTCGAGCCACTGCAAATTATATATCACGACAATTGTCATGGTGCCTTACACATGTGTGCAACATTTAAACCACTGCTTACCGAGTCATGTGTTCTATCAGACTAATATGGTGACACAGAATTTGCTTATTGCTCATTTCAGGGCAAAGAAAGACCAGCGGAAAGTTTGTGCAAGTCCAATTTTTGTGACAGCAGTTTACAGTTCAACGTTGATTCAGAATGACTTCTATGAATGTCATAAATTTTCAAGTAATAAGTGTCTGTGAATTATATTATTTCACAAATGTCATTTTGTGGCTTGGCTGTATTCACTTGTTTTGGTGAGTGTCCGTATTGTTTTGAATGTGATAAGACACGAGGGAAAAAAAGGAAACCGTCAGGATGGGAAGAATGTTTTGGTCCGGTTCCAAAACTAGTTGGCTGGTAGGAAGTGACTGGTGTAGATGCGGATAAGTTGTGAATGTGATTGAGATAGGTGCATGTTCTGTGTAAAATGGTCATTATATTATAAGAGGTAAAATTAAGTATGCATGTTTGAGATCTTCCATGTCTGTTTTTCCATGTTCTTTTTGTGTTCCCTCACTTATAACATTCGAGGTACCTTGCAATTTTCTGCTATATTGATACCTATTGTTTGATGGGAGCCAGTCAACAATTACATAGAATTAGCGCGAAACTAACAATAATGATTAACGCAACAATTTTTGAAAAAAAAAAATCAGGAAGGTATGACGCTTTAGTTTCTTGTCTTTGTAAGGGAGTGCAAAACGTACCTTCGTCTCTCACTTGCCCGCCAGATGCGTACATCGGGTTGTTACGCAAACCAGAGGCGTTCTTTCGTGCTTTAATGGGTAGTGTGGTGTCTTTCTTCTTATCATTTGGTTGTTGACCATCTCCTCCGTCCATACGAGCCTGCCGTCGGTTCTCGATGCCATCCTCGTCGACTGACTGGTACACGTGACTGTTAGGATCATCAGCATCAATGCGTTCGATCTCATCTTCTTCGTGTTGGGTAGAAATTGTTGGGGGTTCTTGGTAATTGAGGTGAAACTAAAACTTTATTAAATATTATATTAAGCATACATCTTTTACCAATAGGAAGGCAACGAAGGATTGACCGTTTACGCAGAAAGTGACAAGTCATGCCCCCTTTCTATTCTGAACGCCTCCGTCAAAAACAGCGCTTAACTGACAGAATTTGCCACCGCCACTTGGCTAACAATAATGTGTACCGACTTCTGGTGAGCTTTATGGCTCCGAAACCCTTTCAGAACGGACAAAGTAAAAAAAAAAAGTTTGCCTTCTTTTATGACGTCTGTATTGATCAAATTGACTTTTTTTGGGACGGGATGTATGCATTTGCAGGGAAAGCGTAAAATTTTGGTAAATGTGGAAGCAGGTGGCCGCGCAGAGCATTATCTTATTCGTGGGTAGGAGTACATGGTTGCTGACAAGCAGCAGATGCACGTGTAAAATAGGCCACTTATATTTTTGACGTGTTTACCAATGTGTTTACTGCATTACCTCGTGATCGTTAGTAATTGCATATCAAAAGCTTTTATGTTACTTCTTGTGTACGCTTCACCTTCAGTACCAAGTACGGAAGGGACAACAAAGCAGTAAACGTATCGTGACTTGTAGCTGCAAACGCACGGACATGACCAACCACAATACCAACCACAATGCAGGGTGTTCGACTCAGAACCAAGAGGTCCAGAGTTCAAATCCCCCTGACGCCACCGATGTTGTGCCCTTGGGAAAGGCACTTTACACGACATTCCTCACTTAGCCCAAGTGTATAAAAATACAAATCGGTATGTTGTTATATGTACGTGGCACTGTTAATATAAGTTATAAAAATCTTAATTGCAGTGCCACGGCCTCCTTGTCTTTCAAAAAAACCCCACAATACTCCTGTTGGAGGTCACTGAACTTTAGAAAGTAATAAATATAAACCTAACTCTATGATACCATCATTAATGGAGATATTTTAGTACGCCATCAATGTCCAAGTTTACAGTTACGTTAAGAAAGATAGCATACTAAACCATTGTCAATTAAGAATTACACCGAAACGCTATACATTACCATCTTTGTTTCAGACGTTTTGAACAAAAAAGTGTATACCACACTCTGAGTGTTGACCTTCGTCCATCCTTCCTAACCACGCATATTCCATACTAAAGGCGACCTTTTTGCCATTTTTTAAAAAATCACACACTCATATCATTTTGTGGTCCCCTTGGGATGTCATCCATATAATCAATTCAACATGACCTTACAGATAACGTCTTGAGTAACATGGATAAGAGACTCGCGACTGGTGTTGCCTTCCTTGGCCTGAAGAAGACATTTGACACGGTATGTCATATTTTCAATAAATTTGTGTATTTTGAATAAACTTGTAAAATTTGCTGTCAAATCATACTTTCACGTCATGGATCATATTGAATTTATAGTTACACGAAAACATATTCTTTTATTCTACCAAATAATATTAGTCTTTTCAAATGACTTTTTTAAATTTTTTTTCATATTGATAATGCAAACAATGTTCTGGGTTCCAGCATTGACCACCTAGTTTGTAATGGGAATGAAAATCAGAAAGTACCTTCATCTTCAGTTTGTCCGGGGGAACCACAGGCGTACATGGTGTTGATAATGTCGCGGGCTATGGTTACGGTATAAGTACTGATGGCTTCTGTACCAACTGCTTCCTCATCGTCATTTTGTTGAGAACTAGTTCGTTCGGGGGTGGTGATGTCTCCTGTCTCGACAGATTTTGACTCCACCTCGGTATGCATACCTGATTTATCAAACAGCCAGAGTTAGATGACACTATCCACAACCCTACTTAAGCGTTCGCTCACGCGCAAAACACTTGGTATATAACAAAATTAGCTACAATGATAATGATATTGATCAGTAGTAGATGATAGTAGTAACGACGATTTGATGGTGGTGTATGCATTTGGGAATGGTTATTAACTTCGGTTTGGGAGGTAGAAAAACGGAAGGAGAGGATCGGGTTCCGTTTTCTGATACCATGCTCTTTAAACCGACTATCAATTCACTGCCCCTACGGCCTTAAAGAAGCAGCCATCTTAAACCCACCTACTTTTTTACAATCGTTTATTCAGTACCCAAAATGATCTGAATATTAGGCCTTGAATTAACCTTTACATGAACTAACTCGATTAAGGCATTTAAAGTTTCACTTTGACACCAAATATTGAAAGAATACATCGATTGCTATTCATCTTGTATTGAAGAAATCTTTAGCAACAACCCTTAGTTTAAAAAAAAACAATATATCGTGAATGACGTAAATCTGAATCTCTGACATACTCTAACTCCATGTCGTGAATTACAAAAATTAATGTTTGAGAAAGATGTTGAAAATGTAGTATTCACCTTGATATAATATATTTTGCGTTCAATCTTTACACTTGTTTGTTTGTTTGATTGTGTGCGGCGGTTTTCAAATCCATTCTATTCTCAGTTTGCCCGGATCCCAAATTTTTGGGCATTAAGAAAACGACTTCTGTTGAATTCAAAACGCTGCAGATTCACAAAGATTTTTGGAATCTCGATAAAACAAGGTAATATCGCACCGAATGTAAACCTTTGATCCCGGAGTGATTAGGCATTTACTCGAATTGTATAAACTTCGTGCGAATGTTATAAAAGCCACGAATCACTGTACCAAAAGGCATAAATCTTAATGAAATAAATTTACAAAACACAATGAAAAAGGTCACTCATTGTGTTGGAAAAAGAAAGAGTTTCTGTACACATTGTGTGCTAGCCCTTAGTCATTGTAGAATAATGAATGAATAAACATCCGTATACCGTCACGAAGACATATTTGATATCCCGTGAGGCTGTTTCCTATCTATGAGCTTCATCTTTGCGCGTCACACTACCTTTTACCGTTATCGCAGCGCTTGTCCGTCTCGTAAACGGTCGTCTTCTGTGTGAAACGGTCGAAACCATATCACTGACGGGTAAAACCCATACCCTAACGTATCATTTAATTTTTGAAATTCGTGGGAAAACGTTTGAGCTGTGAAGAAATTGTGAAAAAAAAATTAAAAAAGGAAAAAAATTAAGCTATCAATTCGAACTCAGTTCAAAAAGAATACTTATAAACCCTGTCTCCTTTGCAACGTTAAATTGCGACCTTGCAGATGTTTATAGCATAAAGTAAACTCGCCCGTTTTCGCATAGTGCTCTGTGCGTTTGTCTTAAAATCCATACGAATATTGACTGAATTCGTTAAAATGCTTAGGCGGTGTTGTTATCAATACTCTTAAAAGATAAGCATTTTTTCTTTCTTTATGCAACTGGTTTGAAGGTCGGAATAAAAGGGAATCGACGTCGGTGCGCTACATTAACTACAGGCATCCGTAACTTATCATCTCCCACACAAGGTCGCACAATCCCTATATAATTATCTTTTTTCTATAGAGCGGCACCTTCATCCAGAAACACTTCAAACGACTAGATCCATAATGTAACATTGCAATGCAATTGCTTGAGATAAAATCATCAAAACAATTATTCTGAGGACTTTTTATACAAGTGTATTGTTTTACCAGACTAATTATTATTTGGAAACAATGGATTGCTAGCTGAGGACTGAATATTAGACATTCCAACGTTTCAAATATCATTTCTAGAAATGATAAAATTAGTATTGTAGGTTGCAACGTTTAGGACATTTTCTTTGTTGTTATAAAGCAAACTAAGTCGATTTAGATTGGTAAAACAAGTGAATAAACAGAAACCAACTAACATATATTTGAAAAGGAACAAACCGGGATAAAAAAAATTGTATATAAGCTTAGATAATGAGATAAAGAGATACAATATCACAACAAAAAAGACACTCCTGCTACAAGGTCTGGAGTCTCATTAAAAAAGCGATGGGATTAATAGAACAGTGAGGGGTCCCTTATCAAGTCTACCAAGTGATATAAACTTTTCTGTCTGTATCATAAACTGGCATGTTAGAATAATAAGGGACGAATAGTCAACAAGCTCTTTGAACTACCGCCCTCCCAGGCACGGCACTGACTATTTATCCCCTGCCACAAAATCACCATTGTAATAGAAAGGCCACATTTGAGAACAAATATAACATATATCATTCCTTCTCCCTGGCCTCTCCATGCAAAAGTGGAATTTTTCATTTCAAATTACTTTTAGCCATAAACTTAACATACCATAATCACCTAAGCTTAAACTATGATTGTATAAATTCGAACCCTACAAAAGTAGCCTTTTCAAAA
The DNA here is from genome assembly GCA_035149815.1 of Branchiostoma lanceolatum. Classification (NCBI taxonomy): domain Eukaryota; kingdom Metazoa; phylum Chordata; class Leptocardii; order Amphioxiformes; family Branchiostomatidae; genus Branchiostoma; species Branchiostoma lanceolatum. Next base: position 15,868,332 of record CM068880.1, read on the forward strand.
ATCAAATATTCGAAGTTACATTTACCCTATCCCTAGAGAAACAGCAACCAATGCCAAATAAATAATTGAATAATACAAAATATCACTTAGCAACACAGCTCATTAAGACAAGTCGTTTAATGAAAAATTATCAGTGTTCAAATCTTAATTAACAAAAAAATTAGATTGCGGGAAGAGACATTGTATTAACATCAGAGTGTATGATCACACATCAAAGAAAAGGTCATCGGCAAAAAATGTACATTTTTGAATAAAAAGCCCCCCCCCCCTCGCACAAACTAACAAAACAAACTGTAACGAATCATTTTAAATACATTTATACGAGAAATGAAAAAAAAAGCCAGTTTTTTTTTACCTGTAATGGTATTTACACATGAGCCACCATTATACATGTTTACAGCATATGGACAAACAAATTCCTCGAGTATCAACCTATTATTGACTATCGTAGCATTGAATCCGTAGCCATCACATAATGGTTAGACATCCTTATCCCGTAAGTTTAAAGAACGGTTGAATGCAGGTGTGCAAAGACCAGTTTTTTCAGGCTAGGCTGTGCAATGCTTTAGCACTTTAGCCCTTGTAAGTAATATATCCAGCTGCAGCGAAGCTAGTGTGTTACTCATGCATATACATGTCCTAACAATTCGTCATCGAAGGATCATCTCTTTTTTCAACCAGGTAATTCATTTAACTGACGTTTCGGTAATTATCTACCATCTAGCACTGTCGCTTGCTAAGCTGAATTTTCAATAGCTGATGGGTATCGGGATACAAGAGATCTCGTGGCCTCCCATGGGCCTGTTAATCTGTTTAAATCAAATCTGTTCAATCCTCTTGAAATAAAAGAAAATGTGTTCTGTCTTTGCCCCAAAATGTTAGTGTTTCGACTCCTGTATAACAATACGGCTGGCTTTTGCTGGAGCCTTATAAATTCGGCGTTCTAGGCAGTGAAAATCAACACAATGCAACCAATTCGATTGGCCTCATTGGACGGTGGACGCTGGGCTTACTATTGTGTGAATGTTTGTCTGTAAAATACTAGCTGTGGATAAGATGCTTACCGACGTACATAAAAAAAAAAACCTCTTAAACACCATCAAAGATGATAGAACTAATTTGTTGTTCGTTTCATAGCTCATTTCGGATGTAATTTTACAAAAAAGTGGTGTATTACCACAATGCCTTTGCGATTATACTTACGATACCGTAACCGTAAGGTCACGTTAGGATTTAACACTGTGGCATACGAGCCCAGCGTATTTAATACCATTGTAAAACACAATATATGCCAGGTCCGAAATGAATTCTATGAAATCAGTATGCTGCAAGGAAAAGAAGAGAGACAAAAGCACGTCTGAACAATATATTTTCCTTAATAGTGCCTGAGGTATGGGGTATAAAAATAAGTAAATAAGTACCTCCAACTTCAGCTTGTTGGGATGAACCACACGCGTACATCGTATTAGGAATGACGTAGTCTATGGATACTGCATAAGTATTTGGTAGCTTCTGTTTCCTTTGTTTGTTCACAATCATTTTTTTCAGTCTCAATCTGGGGAATGTTGATATCTTCCATGACAGTAGAAGTTGATTCGGCCTGGTTTTCCGTCTCTGTGTTTAATTAAAGACCTTTAGTTAGAAAACTTTATTTACTACCTATGTTAGAAGACACATCCTTAAATCATCACTAGATAACAATTATCTTCAGTGGGATAAGCGAAGTTAATTCCAACTTACCTGTTGTAACGCCTGGACTCGAATTCATTAAGATGATGACAGCTTGTGAATGACACCAATATCTCTTCTACCAACCACCTTAATAAGGTGCTTCTCGCAAGTTTGATGTATGCCCGTCGTCTGTTGAGCAACAGGGGGATGAGCAAGGAGAAAACCTACTCGCCCTGGAAAAGGCTTATTCTGAATGACTCAAGATACACGACAGACAGTGTATGAAAGCAAGTCCTTTCTTCTTAACAAAGCGAACTCAATTTGCTGACTTGGGTGAATACGAAAGGGACACGTCCTTCGTGTCACAGAAGAAGTTCGTAAGATGCTGCCGACTGACGTAACAACAAAGTACTTCTGAAACAGCAGGTATTTTTTTTAAGAAAGTCTTGTTCGGTAAAAAAGAACCTCCTACATAGATTAATTAGGTAATATATGGTAGATATCTGTGTTTTATATCGATATCTGATACAAAATCTGATAAAGAAAGCACGTAAAAGAATCGGTAGGGTTGAATTTAAAATCTACACCCTTCTCGAATTTTCCCTCCAATGTTTTCACATTTTATGCTTTTTGTGGTAACTAGAAAAACCTCCCCTTTGCCTGTTTGAACAAAAAATTACAAAGGGTCATTTCTTTAACTGAAAGCGTATTTTCTTTGAATCAATTGTTTCATACTGTAAACAAAAGTTCTTTTTTTTCTTCACAAAATAACGGATGTATTTCTATGCGTTTAGACAACCCCACTTTTTTAAAGATATAACCAGAGAAACTCCTGGATTCATCTTACTAGAATCTACGTCGACATTAGTCAGCTTATCTCCTACTTTCCCTAGCATTATAGTATAAGCAGCTCAGAATGCAAACGTGGACATTCAATTGGGATTACCTACCATTTTAGTACCTGTTTTACCGGTTCACTTCACTGATAAGGGCCAACAAGCTCCTAATTATATTTTATAGGTTCCCTTTCATACAATGTAGCAGTTGCCTCATTAATGTTTTCAAATTTGCCTTGCAGACAAAAAAACATTTTCCTCAGTAACCCATCTATTTTCATCATGTGTCGTGTGTACATCATGTTATGATGCTCGATGCTTATTATTTCGTTTATACTGCATTTGTACAAGCCATTTAGTCGCTTGTTCGTTTCTACTGCCTTTTCCTTAAACCCTCTAATGTTGTTTTGTATGAGCGTCGGATGAAAACACGACAAAACAATGAAAAATAATTCGATAGAAAATCCACTCACTATTGATTGCAGAGAAAGTACTATTAACACAAAAAGGAACCGACAAAATTTGGGTGTATCTAAATTTTATTCAAAATGATTTGCTTTGCGTGCTTGCTGAACATATATTAAACTGCCAAAACAATGAAAAACGTGTTCTTTACCACACTGTTTTTCACTCCCTCAAGCACAGCTTATTTAGTGCTGACTATGTAATTTGTTTGGCCTGCAGCTAAATTCTCTATATATTTATTTGTGAAAAGTTACATTGTTCATACGCAATGCTAATACGTTCTCAATTACATAAGATCATCAACAGATGAATTTTACAGTTATGTAGGAGGAAAAAATAACAGTAACAGCTGTAAGACCGCGTGCGTGGGGCCCGGATAGGCTCAGCTTGTCCGTACATCTGTACTGTACTAGCCAGTAACAGGTAAATGGTGTACACCTGTGACATTTGTATGAATATAAAAAATGACATAGCCTTCAGATGAAAGGACACGTACACATTTGTCCTCGTATTAAAAGGAAAGAGGGGTTTGACCACTACGATGGTATGTTGTTTTTCTTCATGGGCAGACTAATTTCGGAAGTTCTTTCCTTCTTTACCATAGCAACATGCTCTTAATGAACAGTTGATGAAGGCCTGCTATTATGTCCTTTGAAGGGCCATGGGATTCGGACAAAAAACAAATCTTTCTTGGCTGTTCGGTTGAGTTGTGATAGAGTCAACAATGTGTGGAAAATTGGACATAGCGTGGTAACAATATAACCTTAAATTGACCAAAAAAAGCTAAACTGTACCCACATTTGACAGAAAGTTGATCTTTTAAAAAATAAGAATAAAAGAACACCAAGTATCTCTTTTGTCGAGTCAGTGAAGTTACAAACAGTATCCACATTTTATAGCATTGCCTTCAAGTTGGTCTATTTGGAATGAAAAAAAAACAGCCTAAAATAACTAAAGTTTGGCAAGTGGTATGTATTAAGCACATTAAGTTAGATTGCATGCTGAGGCTATGGGAACATAATTCTTAAACAGTACTGTTTTAACAAATTTGAAAAAAAAATTGTTAAGATGCAGTTTTCTAGAACATACATGTAACCAACCGTACAATTGAATTGATTAGAATAATTTATTTGGCTGTAAAAACAGGGAGCCACCCGAAAGCTTTTACAGAGGGCTAGCCCTTGTAACTGAACAATATTCAAAATTGAATACAAACTCTCACAAATCACATTAAAATACATATGAAGGCGTTCAAAACACGAGACTGAAATACACAGAAGAAATTAAGATAACTATCACAAAACTAAAGGGCGTATGAAAAACATGCTAGAGACTAAGCTATTAATAACATCTTTAACGAAGTCAAATATTGTGTTTATATTACGTAGATCATACAATAAGTCATCTGAGTCGTCAGTTATTTGGCAATGTCAATATTGAGATAGGTCACTGCGCGAAAGGGGTCCATTTCCGGTCAAATCCGATATTGACACATCACTTGGCATGTTACATATTCGGACCGTTTCCAAGTACCCAAATTGATACCTTACATATTCGGAAATATTTCATTATTTACATATACATTCAGTATCTGTTGCCCAGTTATGTACAGAGTTTGTTTTTGACGGAGCGGACGGTGAGGGATGTGTGGATATTACTAGGAAGAGAGTTCAAGAGTAACATTGCTCTACTCACGACGTATATTCTTTGAGATCAGGTAGTATAACAAGCTGGAGTAGCCGGGTGTTCTGTTTTTAGGGGATAGCTGGAGTTGGAATAAGGCGTGGGTGTTAGCTGTGGCAAAATTTGTGAATGTGAAGGGCGTCGTCCATTCAAGAGTCTGTAGAGAGTCACAGTTGTGTGGAGCTTGCGTCAGTACTTGACTAACGGAAGTGATAGTTGGGTGTAGAGACTTTCGTATGAAGGATACGGTAGCCCGAAGTGGCCGCTGACGATGCTGTTGGTTTGAGTCTGGACGGATTCCACAGTCATTTGGTTGCGTTTGGTAAGACCGACCAGACAATGTTCGCTTTCTCCAGGATTGGCCGTGTGAGTGTTATGTATAGTCTGATAAGTAGGTCTTTTGGTATCTTCTTGCTAAGAGAAACTTGTAATCCATAATATCGTCTAACTTTGGTACTGATGATGTCGATATGGTTTGACCAGGAGAGTGTACCGGTATTTGTGAGGGTAACGCCGAGGTGTTCATGACTGGTGACAACTTGCAGTACAGTTCTTCTTAGGGACACACGAGGGATCTGTCGTGGAACATTGCTGTGTACTTGTCTACGTACATTTAGCATGCAACTATCTGAAAGGTATGTAGATTAAAGTGTATAACCTGCAAACAATCTCGAAGGCCGCTTTGTAAATTTCAATGCCAGTGGCCGGATATCTGTGTACTTACTCCATCAGTCCTTTGCTATGCACTCACAATCCTCTGTACGTCTGGTTATCTGAAAACAGAAAGGAATGCTTGTAAATGATGTTTTCAATTCTAACGTGAAGAACTATATATTGATAAGCTCAAAGTTTAAGAATATCTTGATTGACATTTTCTCGAGTTCTTTATTGATCAGTTATAAACATAAATAAGAAACATCAGGCTTGCCTGTAAGCAGTGGCTGAGTTTCCTCTGCACTGTTCTGTTTCTTCTGTTTCACATGTTCACCATGTTGGTGTATCACCTCACTGGTGTCTTCCATCCATCTATTAATAGAATAGTTAATATTACAATAACCTACTATAAAAAATGTTGTCATAATTTGTATAATACACGAATGGAGTTTACTGCTCTTTTATTTTTCTTGTGTTCAATTTTGGAGTGTATTCATTGCATTGTTTGTTTCTTTGTTTGTTTGTTGTTGAAAAAAGTACCATGTATTTGACAAAAGCCGGCACATCGATTACCGTCTGTTACCTTCGTCATTTGAGGGGACATAGACTCCTTCTTGTTTAATACCGCATTCTTAATAATTGACAATTGTTTCATCGTTGTTTTTTTAGAATATGGATCAATGAACGTGACAATACCTTACTTCTAGAATCACATTTGCTCACCTTTATTACACTTTACATTTGGAACCGCATATCTCACTATTGTTGGACAAGATCTATGTATGCTATTGCGTTTCGGATCGCTTTGTAAGCAGTAGCACATAGCTTTGGTGCACAGGTAACCAAAACATACCTCACTTCAATGCACAGTAAACAAGTTATAATTGCCAGCTCGTATTTAATACGTGGTAATTGTCCCTCTGGTGTAGTGGTCTGTGCCTCTGTCTCTCACCACATCTGGTTCAAATTACTTGGATCAGAAGGACTGGGGTTCAAGCCCAAGGTAGGACACCTCTGGACAAGAAGCGCATTGAGTCATATCAAAGACTTTTTGAAAATGGTAAATAATTCTGAAACAGTATGGAAGTTAAACACACTTCACTGCCAGTGGACTGGCCCCCTGCTGCAGTGATTGCGCCACAGTACTAGCGTGGCCCGGGGCTATGAAACGAAGATGTGCACCGCCCTAAACATTAACAATGGTGTGGGAGGATTTTAAGTAATTAAGAAAGGAATGTGCTATCCAGTCATTCACCAACCTGTGTAGTGATCAATCACAGCGAAGTATACGCTTTATAATCGAATACATGCTAAATATGTTATATTTCACGTGCAAATAAGTCTGTTGATTACAGAATTGCACAAAGCAAAATACTTGAAGCAATTTCTTTTTTTTTCAAAGTAGGGAAGTTATACTCACTGTAGCAATATGATGGGAACGAGAAGTAGCCCGGCAGATATGATGAAACAGAAGCCTGGGGAGGAGCTGAGTGTAGCTGTATATAGTTTGTTGAACAGGAGCGAGGCCAACAGGGGGCACGTGACCTCTATTGCAGACAAGACAGAGAACATAACACCTGCGGTGGTAAATCATCAAAACATCAAGAAAAATAATCACCCCAGTACAGCTACTACACACATCCACACAATACGAACAAAAATGCTTCTGAAACCCCTCTCAAACTAGATCCGCTGCACGTTGGTGGCCTCACTGCGTCCAAAATTTGGATTCGTGTTTTCTTGAGTTTGTAATTAGGTATCATGCAAAACGTGCGCGTATGACTAAAAGCACAACAAAACAAAAAGAGCGAATGATTTACTTTCAATCGATGGAATTTGTTGAGGACGCTGTCAAATTGCTCGGTCGCAACGAGGTCGCCAACGTGCCACATGGCGCTAGCTAAGACCAGGGGTTATATTAATAAACACATACCTTTTTCTCCATCTGCGACTGTTTTGGAACACAGAGATCTGATAGTCACTGCTATGAAACCAGACAGAATCCCTAGTACTGGAACTATAAGGTGAAAATAGAAAAAAAAAAGCAAAGAATAATTTGCTTAAGTGTGGTATTTTTGGTAGTGCTTGGAATAACATTTTGCACATTTCTCAGTAGCATAAAACGTATTTCAACGACATTAAATCCATTATTTACTGTCATCATTAGCTAACATAGGTTTTTAGTTGACGTGTAAAATTGTATACTATTATTCTCTACCCTACTTACGTCCAATCGTAGATGTGCGAAAATTTGAATTCCTATTCATATTGGAATTGCTTTTGTATGTGTGAGTTTGTGTGCGTGTGTGTATGCCTGCGTGCGTGTGTGTGAGTCTGCGTGTCTATATGTGTGTGAGTGTATGTATATGTATATGTGCGTATTCTTCTGCATGCATGTGTGCGTACTTTATCTGTCTTACCGAGGAACAGCATCCATACGGTGGACACAAAAGCAAGAAGTACATGAGCCGCGATCTTTGACAGCGCCCCAGCTTGGCCCACTTTGGTATCGCACATCAGTCGAGACATCAGAGGTAGAATAACCATAAGTCCGACTGACTAAACAAGACGATTGAACAAATAGTACTTTAGTCCAACCACCAGAATAACCATCAGTCCGACTGACTAAACAAGACGATTGAACAAATAGTACTTTACTCCAACGACCAGAATCACCATCAGTCCGACATACTAAACAAGACGATTGAACAAATAGTACTTTACTCCAACGACCAGAATCACCATCAGTCCGACAGACTGAACAAGACGATTGAACAAATAGTACTTTACTCCAACCAACAGAATCACAATCAGTCCGACAGACTAAACAAGACGATTGAACAAATAGTACTTTACTCCAACCACCAGAATCACCATCAGTCCGACAGACTAAACAAGACGATTGAACAAATAGTACTGTACTTAGTCTCCAACCACGATGCCTCGCAAAAATTTCTTTTCAGAATTATCATGTAAACCAATTCAAATTACAGTCTTATCATGTTAACATAGAGGCACAGACAATCATGAAGTAAGGTTTCAAGTATTATGCTTGTTTGTAAGGAAATGTCTTACTTACTTACTTACTTAAAATATGACTTGATTATGGTATCATAGATACGTACCAATGCGATTCCTCTGACAGCTAAATACAGTCCAAACAGGGTGCTGGTCCAACTGGATCCGAGCTGGTGTTTTATGAACAGAAAGCCAAGGTCCTCGGTGCCTTAGAAAATGAAACATGAACATTATCAAGAGTAAAGGAGAAAATATATTATAGTTAATTTCGGTTAAAAGAGAGTCAATCCCTCATTAAAAACTGGGGGCGTTATAGACTTTCTGCAACGTATGATTCATTGCTCACCGACCGAGTCACTTGTCCTACCTAAATAAATGACGTCAAAAATCAGTATATTAGTCATTCCTTGACCGATATACTCTCAAAGATAATTTCAGATTCTTATGCTGGAAGGTGCAGCATAACTTCAATACAGAGAGTCTAGATATGACTCTATTCATGATCATATCGTCGTTTTATCGTGAGGTTACAAGACAGTATTATGATGAAACTGAATGAAAAAAATGCTTCACCTGACAGAAAAATGGTGACAGTGAATGTCACCAGCAGGAGAATGACGTGCAGTCTGCCATTTCCTTCCCTAGACCTAACAATGACTCTCCCCCAAGACTTCACGTTCTCAATGTTGAGTAGCCCTTTCGTCTTGCTTCTCAGCGTCCGGTCTTCCGATTTCTGTATGTTACCCTCATTCGTTTGAACAGACTCTTTCAGCCACAATAAGATATAAACGACTGTTGTAGCGTTCAAACCAACATAGAGGATGAAAACAGGCAGGTATCCCGCCTTGTCCAGAATTACTCCACTAACAGCTCCCCCTACCGCTGCGCCAAGAGATGACATCGTATCCAAAATTCCAATCCGCCATGTTCGCGAGCTGCCATCCGTAATGTCTGAGACATAGCTGTAAGTCGCCATAAGGACACAGCCATACCCCCCGCAAAGACTGCTCACGATTGTACCAATAAACATGTAGGGAACCGCGCTGTAAATGAACACTGACTGTATGATAAGATTCCCTCCAGATATGACAGCGCCAATGAATGGCAGAATCATTGCACTCTTACGACCAGTTTTATCCGTCCACGACCCGAGTAAGAGTAACATCAGAACGGAGGGTACCAGATCTGCAATGTCCATGTACAGAATCCATTGAGCAGTTTGTTGTTGTACGAACTGTTCCTCTGTGTGATATGCACTGATATTGCTGCAAAGTTTGGAGTCATTGAAGGCCCGTAGACAAACCTTGTAATACATAAGTTGCTGAGTTACAGAGTCAGAGAGAAGCGATCCAGTCATGTACATGAATATGACTGGTTCAACTGTCAGGTACTTCCGTATCCAGGCTGAAACTGGGGGCGCCATTTTATTTATTCACCTTATGATGTCAAGGTGCAAGAGGTGTGAAAGCTGAAAATGGGAGAAAATGTTGTCACAAACCAGAGCAATGACAGACTATGGAAATCCCACAAACATTGGTGTGAATGACTACATGCAAAACTACATTGTAACGCAATCAGACTTTAAACCATTAGTCAGCTCGTACATCGATGGAAGTTACTTCCGGGAATGACTTTTAAAGAAACTCTCAAGATATTTGCCTACTGTTTTCAGTTATTTTCTATGCTTAAAAATCCTGGAAGGAGGTGATATTTGACAAAACAATGTGAAGGCAATTAGGTTGAAGAATAATGCAGTAATACGGGAAATGACATGCATGGGTAAGTATTTTAGATCACTGCCACCAAAGGCGAACTATTATAAATAATGCCAATAACAACGACTATCAGCACAGCGGATTGGCTTAAAAAAATAGTACATAGTAGAATACCTTGTAATATCACGTGTTGGAATATGACACTCAGCGACATCCCTATAGAACTGGCTCGCCTATAAGTAATATAAGTTCATGGCGCTCCAACCACCATGGCAGTCGTGTGGTGTACAAAGTCCAGCTTGGGTGCATGCGGCAAGGTCTAACTGTATGTGCTCTGTGGACACACACGTCTCAGTCAAGCAGAGCAAAGGTCATTTCTTCTCAATGTACGTACTTTTGCCATGGATGGTAGGTTTTCGTTGTTATTTGTGAGGGTGTTGTGGACACTTCAACTCGATATTGTGGATAAGTCTGTAACTTGACCTGTTGGCAAAAATCAAATGATGGTTCATCTTAGATTTCTGATAATTTATTGCCTGGATTATATTATAGGATTGACACTCAACGAATGGATGTCAACATAATCCATAAAAGCTATGGATAACTAAATGACTCGCTTTATTTGCTTTAATAGTTTGGGTATAACACTATTGTTCAAAGGATACTGCAGCATAAAGTCTGAAATCATGTATCTTATAATTTCATTGATAAAAAAACATGTTCTTTTAGTTTGTTTTTTTGACATATTGTATTTATCATATTGCCTTGAATCCCAATTATTAAGGCCAATGATTACCCAAATTGAATATTGGACTTGCAATCTCTAGTACACACATTTCAAGGTTACTGCAGCAGAACTTTCGCTTTTTTATTTCTCGCGTTCTAAACACGCTTTTGTCATGATTTTAATTTTAATGGCCGATTAATATGATATGGAAATGGTTTTGGACTAAAATTTGTATTTTTTTGGTGAGGTGAGGGGTTAATTTTATGCTAGCTGCCATTTTTATGCGAAATCTCTCCAATGATATACTGCATCACCCCTGAAGTGGGTGTAATCATATTCTAAAATTTACATTTTTCGAAAATATCAGCCCTTCTACATCAAGCTTGATTCTTCCATGCCGGTTTTATAATAAATTTAATCTTCTCGTCTCATGTTTTCAATACAAATATTTTTATCCAGGACGACGCGTGTGCCCATGGGAGCAGGTCGCCAACATGGAGTTGTTTCTGATCTTTTCCAGCCTGCTACAGAACTTCACCCTCAAGCTGCCAGGGGGCGCTCCTCCCTGGACCTCTGGATGAATATTGGCAATGATAGAGTTAAGGTCTCATACATGAGATTCATTGAAGCTTCTCTTTCTCCTGTAATTGTTTTTCCTCCTACCCATACTGTCGACTTTGGGATCTCGATAACGACTATTCCCTGATGTATATTCCCTCGCGGTCAGAAGAGACTACCACAGACTGGTGATCATGCATAAACTAGTATCAGGTTCTGTGCCATCTCACCTCCAGCTGTTGATTCCCACCACTAGAGACAGTCAAAGACCACTGAATCTTCGCCGACGGAACGACACACACCTGCATGTTCCCTACTCCAGAACAAATACCTACAAGAACAGCTTCGTTCCATATACTACACGTCTTTGGAATAGCCTTCCAAAGGAAGTGAAGGAAGCCGTATCCTCCAATCAGTTCAAGCAGAAGTGTCGAGCCCACATGCTGTCACCTCGTCATCACCAGAAGTACCGCAGGCTTGGTGACCGCCGCAGTAACATTCTTGCGACCAGACTACGTCTTGGCTGGTGTCAGCTCAACTCCACGTTGGCCAAGTTCAACCTTACCTCTCGGAGATGTACCTGTGGTGCGACATCCGAGACAGTCACACACTTCCTTCTTCACTGCCCCCTGCACGCAGTGGCACGGCAATCACTAGCAACAGTAGTGTATCACCTCTTGGAACGACCCCTTTCCACCAACCTCCTCCTCCACGGGTCTCCAGACAATGACACCACCTTAAACAAAAGGCTCTTAGACTCCTTGCATACTTATATCATCTCAACGAACCGATTCTAGGTACAGTTAGTCCGTGGACAGAATTGAAATCGTTCTTAACTAAATTAGACAACTCCAAGTATTTTTAGAATCATCGATTTTTTCTATGCACGTTTGTTGACACCTCCACCCGTTCCTCCTAGCTTGTGTTGGCTAAACATGTCCTAGTGTTGTGAGACAGTCGTGAAACATTTACACCTATATCCTGAAGTCTGACCTCCGAACAAATTTACGTACAAATCTTTCTGATCCAATTCTCATAGTCTGTATTTAAGTATTTTAAGGACATTTATTGATGTATAACTGAGTTGTATGACCAATTTTGATGTTAAGTTAAACTGTATCATAACTTAGTTAAGTGTAATTTTCTATTAATACATTTGTGTTTTTGTCCCTGTAAATGTTGGCTCTCGAAATCAGCCATGCTGCCTGAGAGACTGTGTAGTGTCTTGTTACATTTGCAAATAAATAAAAAATAAATATATTCCCTCTCAAACAAAGAGTTTATGCAGGGCACACTTTCCAGACAAACTCGTCAACTGACCGATCTACTGACTGTTTCCGACACGTCAGAAGGGTCAGTGAAACCAATGTTTTTTCCGGTGTCGACCCTTTTGTTCTTTGTCCAAAAACAGATACGTGGCGCTTTCAATGAACTCTAACAGGTGTCAAAGGCCAATGCGTTGACGTACGTAAGACACCCTAACTTTCAGGGATAATGGCGAAGATAGTATTCTTTCGTTTTAATGATCATTTACTTAATACATTATACTTAAGGTCTCACTCACTTAAAGAGTCCGTGGCCAAAAAACAACCGTTCTTAGAACGTGGGTTTATATGGGTGTGAAAATTCCTTTTAGCTGGCCAAGCTGATCACAAGCGTCAAACTGATGAAACTGAAGAAATCAGCAGGTACAATTCGGCAGCCGCGCGCGAGGTCGGAAGTATACACCTGGGCATTGTATGTGATGCGGTCATGCACTTACAACTGGAAAGTGCCGTTTTGGCAAAGCTTGTTATTGTTTTAAAAAGGGATTGTACGTAGTGAAACTGTTGGCAATTTGTTTTGCATAATCTAGGGTAAATGTTCTCAACATAGGATGAAAAACATTGGCACATTTTTTTATATCTTCATTCCGAACGCGCCCATGTAAAACACGTATTATAACATGTAATCCTATCGGGCGAAAAAACTCATGAATGAGACCATAAACGAGTAGCAATTAGCTGCAAGGCGCTGAGATGTAGCCTCGCATGCACCTATTAATTTCATGGAGCTCGGTGGATTTGGAAACTTTCCTCACTCATGAAACAAAATGGAGCCTGATTTGTTAGTAAGTTTGGGTTCCCATTTACTCGGAACACATGTATGACAAAGGATTTAAGTACAATATTTCAAATACCATAACATGATTTGTCTAGTAAAAGGGACTACCCTTTAGAAAAACTCAAAATTAACGTATTATAGTATGAAACATACCTGATGCAATTTATGTCTCAAAAATCATGACGTCAACATCATTTATAATAATGAAAGCACGACTCAATCACCCCAAAAAAGCTATCTATACCTCAATTGACCATATTATTGGCAGAACACGAGATATTAGAACCGAAAGTTCCACTGGATTACCTTAAGACATCTCTAGGATGTACCCTTGTTACAAAACGAAACATTTACGCATACTTCAAAAGTACAGCCTTAATTGTCGTGTATAAAATAAACAAAAAACGGTGGTCATAAGAACTTGTTTAGATATAATAATGCACCGTTTTGATAGCAAACGTTTGAAAACTGAGAATGGTAAAATAAGCCGGCTTTGCGTCACGTATGATTATGAACGTCTGATAGTACTAGTAAAATCCCGCCATGCCGTTAAGTGAAATTAATCCGAACACTTACATTTCCATTTTAAAGCTGTGTATTTCTGTTTTGCTACATTTTCAGCCAGTTTACTCCTAGATTCACCTTGTAGCTAAAAGATAACTAATAGACATATGCGAGCATTCGTCTGAAACTAAGCAAATGTCATTGACAGGGTGTTGACCAACTTTACATTAACATGTTACCGCCAGACGCAACCGGTATATGATGTGAAATTGCTAAACACTATAAAGGTATCATTTACACATGAATTAGCGCAAATACCCAGAATAGGCGGTCACAGAGCAGTTAAAAACTTGTTTGTTCCAAGCTTGTGAACAACCAATCCGTAAATGTAAAATGTTATTTCCGTGTGTGCTTCGTGACTGTCGACCGATTTAACGATTTTTTAAATGTGATAACATGTCAGCCCAGTGAACTGGTGACTCACCCAGCTATGACAGAGGTTACCGTCTTACAGGTCAAAAAGCAATTTCAAAAATCCTGTTTTATCCTGTGGAGCGTTGTAATCATCGCCCCGAACCAAGGCCACACACACGTTTTCTTGAAGGCAAAATCATTCTGAAGAACGTCAAAAGTTAATCTTTCACAGAAAAAATGATAATAAGAATATGTTATATGCAATGTTAAATGAAGTATCTGGAAAAAAGGGGAAGTTAATTTGCAAATTCTAGATCAACAGCGGAAAAAGGTAATGGACTATGTTTCATCATGCAATTTTCCCACGGTAGCATTAAATCAGAACAAAAGTGACCTGCGCCAAACCAAGGACATTTCCTGATCGCAGTAGCTCGTTGCCACTACTGCGTATAGGACTGATTATTATTTGTCCTTCGACACGTCCCAAAATGGTATAATCTTTGTGCAATCTTAAGTCTGCAACTCACCAGCAAGCATCGCTTATCATAAAAGGTCATGTAATGATGGCTACTTCCTCGTTATCACTCGTGTTGCTTCTACTATTCCGTTGTAATGTGATTTCAGAACAAGGTAAGTCCCATCGATATCGTTTATCTGTTTGTATCCAGCTGGTGCTACTATCTTTTTATGCATCACGATAATCCAGTTTCAACAGTGAGTACTATGGCTTATTATTTTCCTTGGTTCATGTCTAGAGCTTTATATCCAATACCTCTTTTTAAAAAAATCCGACAAGTATTCTTCGAGCTTTTTAACTCCAAATGTAATCAGCACAAAAACCAACTAGTTATGCTAAACTTAGGGCATTACAAAACAATATAGCCTTAGAGCGAAACTGAGAAAATTATACAACCGTAAAAAAAGTATGGGAACTTCCTCGTTATGTTGCTTAAAGGTGACGTCATTTTCTTATGACGTAAGGCCAATAAGCTGACTCTTACCGGGAAATGGTAACATCCTGTTAATGCTTTGGTCGCTTCAATGTATGGCTGTACTACTTTAACCATTTAGACTGCTGGGAAATCAACATCGATTCCCTTTTTATAAGCATCATGAAAATAAACAAACACAAATCCAAAATGAGTGTGCTTCTAAATGATTAATCGCCTACTCAAGCAATAGGATTATATTTTATCCAGTTGCTTGAGTAACTATTTTTTGGCGTATCGTATATGAGAATTCTAAGTCATATAATTGGATAAAAAACAGTTTCAGTGCTCCAAGACTTTTTTTCGTCAATAAGGTAATGTTTTCCGTCTCATTTGAGGGTTTTTGTTTGTTTGTTTGTTCGTCTATTTGTTTGTCCGTTTGTCTATCTGTCTCTTTGGTTGCTTTGTTAGCTGGTTGATTGGTTGAAGTGTGGGTAGGTATTATCAATGTGAAGGCATTTCTTTGATGGGCCACCTGGTGGTTGTCAATGGTACTGCAGGGGCACCTGGCGGTTGTCAATGATACTGCAGATTTTTCGTTTTCATAACTCGTGTTTTGTCCTTAAAATTCGATGTAGGCTTTTGCTTCCTATCTGCCTTTTTTTGGTCAAAACTGCAAGGGCCAGTTTTGTTTGAGATTTTAACTAAAAAAATCAGGAAAGTTATCCTTCTAGGAAAGGTTTTTGTTCTGGGGCCTGTGCCTAGCCTGTTTGTGGGATGTATTCATTAACAGTATAGATCAAGAAGTCCTTGATGTATGTGTACGAAATTTGGGTTGTTACTACATCTTGACATATCAAAGACAAAATAACATTCATGTCCCCCTGGTGGATTTTTATTGTACTGCAGCGAGATGCCTGATTTTTATATTACGTTGTGTTATGAACATGCTTTGGTCATGCCTGTTCTATGGTTAATAGGGGTAGATAGCTAATTGGTTAATGAGGAAGTGGTATTGGTCTTTTACCCCCTATAATTTTTGGTTAAACTGCAGTTTCCAATTTTGAGAGATTGGTAGATTTGCAAGATGGTTGACAAATAGGGATTCGAATCGAAGATAAAAAATGTAAAAATGAACCGAAATCACCTAATCCTAGCTAGTCTAAAAGTACTTCAATACTTCTGTTTGTCCCGAAAAATACCATTCAGAATTCACTCGTTTAATCCCAATGCTAAAAAATGATTATGCAATGGCAGTTTAACCGGTATCAAGTCATGTAGCTTTCATGGATTGATAAGAATGCCAAAATACCCCACAGCCCTTGGATTAAATGACCGTGATTACAGTGAAATACAGACTTGATGCTGCAACACATATTCAAAAGGACTGAACAGGATAAAGAAAAACCATTGTTGGCATTACATGAGATTTTACCATGATAATCAAACTGATATAATATTTCTTCTTCGTTCTCTTCTTTTTAGCTTTACCAACAGGGATGACAATGTTCCCGACAATGACGATACCAGAAGCCCTATGTAAGTTGAATTTTGCAACGGTCGTTATACCCTGATGTTTGTACTTTGACAATTTAGTTCTAACAGCAATATGAGATATAAAATTCTTCGCTGCTATACATGAGTTTACAAATTATCAAATAGACTTGGAGCTGTGTAAGACAGTTTTAACAGTATGAGAATAATGTGTCATTCCTTTGTGATTGGATCAAGCTTAAAAGGTTGATCTACTTAAAAGTTTGATCTAATTACATTGAAATGACACCCTATATTTTATGGATAAGTGTTGAGGGTGCTAAATTTGTGGCTATTGTCAAAAAAGGGGTCTTCCTGTTCCTGCTAGTCGGCTTTAAGTCTCATTTTGTGAGGGAGTCCATCTTAGAAACCTAAGCTATGGCCTTGTAAACGATTTAACATATAACTCATAGTTAAGTGCACTCTTTTTCTTCATATGCGATATAGTTTTGTGATATTTTGTAAAAAAGATCTCTGTATTTTGTCTTGTCTTGTATCTTGTGTATGCCTTAACATGTCCTAAAGTTGTATTTCAGTCAGTTCTTTGTGAAAGTTTGTATTGTATTTTTCATCTTGTTAAGTTACCAGGGATAACCCTTGCTAGTTGGGTATACCTGGCTGTATCCTTTTCTACGGCCAAATAGATAAATAAATGAAATCAACTGAAATGATGAAATCATTTTCTCACGGATAAAGTTGAAAAGAAACAATCGATGAAACAGGCATTTCATAATAGTAGCCCTTTAGCCTTTTTTAAAGTGGTTTGTTATCCATTGTGTCTAGCACACGGTCCTTTTAAAGGCGGGGCCTAACCCTCTCCACTGAATCCCGGTTCCCATTTTCGCACCGAGTGAGGAAAGTCGTGTAAACGCGCATTTTCTAAGGGTACAGCATCAGTTGAAAAAAAAAAGTGGGATGTCACCAATGGACGGCCTGATATTCGGTTTGATTTTGAATATAAAACATCACAGAGTTAAGAATTCGGAGTGTATTTTTTCTTTGAAAAGTTCCACCTGAGGTCAACATACGTCCCTCGCAGATTCAGAACCTGGTAGTGGGAGAAACGATCACAATTACATGCAACGCAACAGGGTTTCTTGATGATTTTAGCTACCGGTGGACTGTAGATGGAACAGCTATACGAAATCAGAGAGGCCCTGTCTTCAGGTTGGTGCTTGCTTAACATACGGTTTTTGCATATGACGTCACCACAGCCTTCATAGTTGGTTAAACCTAGAAGAGTCAGATCTATTACGTAACTGTGATAACACACAATGTGACGACAGAACGTGTAGGGCACGATTTCCTGTTTAGGCGTGTCATAATTACACTGGCGCAAACAACCTGTATCTCCTCTGGGTTTACTTTGATTTGAGTTGATATGAACATTACACCTTTACTTTGTGGGCAATCGCTACGTCTTCATTGCTAGGAAGATGTCGAAAGCGTATCTTAAGTCATTATCGGGCTAGCTTACGTTTTGCAAAGTGCATTTGGGGGAAAAAGCATGGACAAAATGTTGGAAAACAGGATTGGCCAAAGTAATTATCATAAACCTTTTTTTTTGGTTTTACTACTAAACTGTTTAACTCTTCAGGCTTAAGGGTACCATGTAAGGTCATTTAGACTCAGTATAAACGTGAATTTTGCAGGTATGAATCTGTAAGTGGTGTTCACAAGGTCAAGTGCATCGTGGGTAGTTCAGGTGGTGAGACGGAGTCCGCTGATTGTACTGTGACGGTACTTCCAGAAGGTTTGGACTCCAAGAATATTTCAATTTCTTGTGATGAATACTTATACGTATGCTTTATACGGTTAACGTAATGATATTGTATTCAAACACACCACCAATAGTTTGTAAAAACAGTAAAATACGGAGTAATTGTAGCTTACGATAAGCGTTAACACATTTTGTAAGAATGAGTCGAGTAACCCTGAGACTGCTACTTTTAACATTGATTATAACGCAGTAATACCATAGTAAAACCGTGGTATATAGATTTAGATAGTTAATAGTTGACTGTTACATAATAGATTGAAATAGTTATATGCATCTAGTCTACTTTTGAGAGAAAAAAACAATATAGAATGAAAATTAGTCAAACATATAAAAAAAAGGTACTTTTGATATGTGTTATCTTGCAAAGCATGCAAGCTCAAAGGCCAACTATGTTTAGTTTTATCTCCTATTTAGTCGACTAAATCCCTAGATATCGTTACAGAGCTACAACTAACTTAAGTAATACATCCTTTATATTTCTCCCAGATACCATGACGTTTGTTTCTAGTATCAGGATAACTGCCAGGAATTTCACTCCTGAGATGGCAGATTCTAATTCAGCTGCTTTCCAGAGTATCAGCGCAGAGATCGAGAACTGGGTTAGATAACTACATATGTATATGTGTGGGCCTAGATAAATGCATTTGATATTTCAAGGGAAACGCAAACTGTCCGGGTAACTGTTATCTTGCATTCTTGGGTTTTACGTTAAGATATATGTAGTCATATATGATTTTAATCATGAAACCTCAAGAAATATCCGATGTATCTTAAAATATACTTTGTTATATATATATATAGATATATCGTTATTTTCCTAATGGTGTCTACTAGAATCTTACATGGATTTCCCGTCTTAGTACCTGCAAGCTGCAAGAAGTGTCCCTGGCAATATTTCAATCAGAGTAAAGGACGCAAGGTAAGTCTGATTTGTTGAACCGATGCATACCACGAGACGATTAGTGTTTATCTATTTGCGTGTATATGTTTTGTCTATAGCTGTGGGTTATACAAGTTATCACTGTTTAATCTTATACCAAGTGTTATTGTAGAGTTAGATAAATTAGTAAATAATCTGATAATTGGTAAACGCGTCAATAATCTTTGAATTTTCTGTACATACTGTCCTTTTTTTACAGTAGTGTTCCTTAATTTGCCATATACATTAACATCGATATCACACTTGTTGTATAGACATCTTTTTTATTATCTTATCCATTGCAACTAAAATGCAGATAGTTTGATTTGGATTTGAAATGTCCTGATTCTATTTGTTGCAGACCAGGAAGTGTTATCACAAGCCAAAACATTAACATCCAGGGTTCTGTGCTTCAAGATCAGGACCTTTACCACAGTATCTCCAATGCTCTCAGGACAGCTGTGCAGACACCTAGCTCTCTTGGGGTGGATCCAAACAATGTGACACTCTTTAGCGCAAGTACGTTACTGTTTTATTATTACTTTCGCCTAAAATGTTATGTTTAAGGGTGCGTTTATCCGTCTGTGGACAGGAGAACTGAAGAAAGCTCCGAATGTATATCGAATATTTAACGTTCTTCGGTAGAGTTTGCTGAAGGAAAATGTGATTAAATAATGGATTCCTACCGGCTTTCTTCGGTCCTGCAGCTAAAGTGCTGGTTACAATATCTCGTGTTCTGAATCAGCTATGGTCACGATTTTTTTTTTCATTTTACAACTTATTGAAAGCTAGCCTTATTCTACTAAAATCATGTCACCATAGCCCATGGGAGATCTTGTTTATCTGCAAAATTCTAATTTATTTCAAATCTTGTAGACAAAGTATTTTAACATATTTTCTTCGTTTGCTGACTTAAAACAATGTACATATAATCAATGCTACTTATGTTATTAAAGTGTCTATCACACCAATGGCAATAAAAACAGCGAAATTTCTGATTATACACAAAAAAAGAATAATTCTTTAAATATAAAGATCTTATAAACACTAAATACACACGATTTTGATAACAATTCAAAGAATCATCATCCATATTCTTTTGATTGCCTACGTCAGGTAGTCGAATCAAACGTTCATTATTACTCCGATGACGTCGCATTAATAACAACAACCGCGTATTAGAGTAATACCTAACGTTCGATATAATAAGCTGGTGACAGGAATCAACACTGGAAATATGATATAGTTTTAACTTTCTAGTTTGAAACACTATAAAGATGTTTTTGCTGCGCAAAAGTCTGCTTTGTTTAAAGTGATACTATTTCCATTCAAGTTAGTAATAAATGTTTTTAGATGTCATTAATGCTTTAAACCCGACAGCAACGTGCTACAGTGAAACGATGACAGTGACAAACCCATCCCCCATCCCTGTTACCGTGACCTTCCCAAGCACTGCGGGGGACAAACACTCCTACTCAACACAAACGTGTGCAAACAACACGAACAGCGGTATGACTCAACTAAAATACTTTACTTCGACACAGATATCTGGGCATAGATGAGAAAGCTTTGTGACATTTTATATAATAATAAAAACCTTAAGTATTTCGGTGGTGATCTGAATTTTTAGTCAGAAATAGAGCTACTCACAATTGGCCATATAAATTTAATCAACTAGTGCAGTTCACTGCTCCACATACAATGTTAACATTTTTAAGTCACAGTTTGGCGATCTTGCATAGCTTTGTGCTAAAGAGAGGCAGCCAGCCAGCAAACAATCCAAACCAGCCAATCAAATAACCGACAGACAAACAAACCACCAATAGGCCACTTGAAAACACTATGAAGCAAGCTGGACCGGGTATTAATTGCTATACGTGTGAGGCTTTTCTGTATTGAACTGTGGCATTTCAGACCACTACTGAGCCAATAGCGATGATTGGAAATGTACTATCCCATTAGTTGTTTTAAGGACATTCTTATGACATTTATGAGCTTCTTTAAAATTAAAAAAGATATGTCACAAAACACTTTGTAGCATATCAAAACCAATGATTACAACATAGATCTAATTTTTTTTTTCTCTCATCTTTGTTTGAATTTCCAGCCGGCGTTCCCCTGGCAGTTCGAAGATGTACCGGAACGTTTCATACTGGACTCAGCTGGCTTAGCCCAGAGCTGTTAGACTGTCGGTTAGATTTTTCTAATCTGGCACAGGTAATCTATATTAAGAAATACATGCAAAAAGATTTGTCCCTTTTATAAGTGAAGTTTTTACCATCAAGTGACTTAAATGCATATTTTCGAGAGAAAATGCTGTTTCCAATTTAATCGTAAAATTTTAAAATCAACCATGATAAAAAGGGAAATCACTGCCTGAGACGTAAATATCAATTTCTTTTTCAGATGTCCGTAACTCCTGATAATGTAGCAGAAGTTGCTGCAGACCTACAGATTCTAACGTCGATCGGGAGTTTACTTTCGTCAGAAAACATCACAGACGCCGCAACTGTCTTTGAAAACATTGCACAAACCACTGGCGATGAAAATGTGAGTCTCAACAGTGTGCACATTTTCAAATGTAAATGTAAGCATAACTTGTTAGAAATGTGAAGCAATATAGGTTGTTTGCAAATATATTGTTTACCTAGACCTTGGACCCCTTGTTCTTCTTCGTGAGGTTTCTCCGTGTTGCATTATCCGAGCGATAGTTGCCCTTAAACTCGGTCTTGTGTCGTTTATTTATATTCGTGTTTTTCCAATGTTTGAGGAGTTTGGTCTTCCAATTGAACTGAAGGTTACACATTATGAACTGATATTTGTAGTGGTTTTATCATTACGTAACCATCTTAGCCTTTAATTATATGAAATAAAACGCATAAATGTGCTTTAACTTACAGGTTGGCTACTCTGTAGTCGCGTCCGTTGATCAGATTATGAATGCTGATGATGACGTCTTCTATCGAAGTCAAATCAAGGATCAGGTTCCCTCTAGGTACAAGATATGCTTAATATTATTAACCATTAGATAATAAGTAGATACATTAATGAATTGAACATATTACTTTTGAATGCATTGGTTGGAATTTTTTAACGTTTTTAGTTCGGCTGGTAAATGGGAAAGCATGTTAAGACGTTTTGAAAATACTAATTTCAAAATTTTCGACTGATGAAAACATAGGTTATAATGCTAAATCAATCGGTCTTGCTCCATAGCATTTTGTACTTGTTTTGCTAGAAAGGAAATATAATATTGTTGAAGATCTCTTTGGGATTTTGGTTTGTATTAATGTTATATATTTGTCTTCAAAGAATTGTACGGGCTCTAGAGCAGTTCAACGATCGTATCAACCTGACATCAAACCGTTTCCGACGCATTGAGCAAAATATTGGAGTGGAAACCTATCAGGTTGCGGCTTCACAACTGATCAACAGGTAAAGATACAACTGTAACAGCAAGAAAATGTATCGTATAGAATAGTTTAGAGTTTGCAGACTTTTATTATCTTCGCCGAGTACTTGTACTCGGAGAAGATTATGTTTTCAGTTGAAAAATCTGTTGGGTGGGTCTGAATGTATGTCAGGAGCATAACTCAAGAAAACTTCAATGAATCTTAATGATTTACGGTAGGTGTGTAGTGGTTGTGCAAAGGAAGGTCAAGTTCGAAAATGGTTGACCTTGCGTTTTTAAACAGTACTGCAGCGGACTTTGCATTTTTTTGTGTTCGTATGTAGGTAAAAAAAGTGACGGAAACGTTGATGGATCTTCATGTTTTTTTGCGTAGATGTTGTGAAAACGGAGGTCAAGTTCAAAAAGGGTTCCCCTTGTATTTTCCGTCGGTAATGCAGCGGGCTTTGTGTTGATGTGTATTTGTATGTCGCCAGCATAACTCAAGAAGCTGTTGATGGATCTGTTTGATATCTAGTGGATGGGTAGGGTTTACAGAAAGGAAGGTCAAGTTTGATAATGGGCCTTCTAGCGGGCACCTAAGGTACTGCAACAGAGCTTAAAAATTTGGAGGCATATTTTCTGAAAGTGCTATGGTCATGATTTTTGTGTGGTAGATAGTTCATGCCACAGAAAGTAAGTTCTGTAAATTTGAACCCCCTAGCGGCTTGTTAAGAACTGCAGTGGGTGTTTCTGTTTTGACATCCGTCATGAATAACTTGAGAAGGGGTTGAGAAGTCGTCGTGATATTTGGTATTTACAGAGCTTAGATGGTGCTTTAAATCATAATCAATGACTAATTATGCAAATCAGGAGCTAATTTGCATAATTAGAAAGGAAAGTTTGTTAACCAACTGCATTTCATAATCGGATTTCATGTCGCATTTCATGGGACTGTCAGGTCATGTAACCAGATGGCCTTGCATAAACGTACATGTAGGTCAAATAAATAAACTATCCTCCAAGCAGAGGTGTGGGTCCTGCTGGTTTTTAACGCGTTCAGTTTAGGCATTTTTTAATTTTTTCACCACGATTGGCGACATAATGAAAAGGGGACAAAACAGAAAGCCGGAAAAAAACACCTAAAAACACGTCAAAAACCAGCCAGACCCACTCCTCTGCTTGGAGAGTACACTGTACCAAAACTGCACCACTGCTAGGTGCGGAAATGTCACATGTACATGTACTATGTCTTTCAAAATGTGTATGATATGGAATAAAGATTTATTCTATTCATATATATTGACTGTATCAATTCATCATCAACTTACAACACTGCAATATCGAACCTTTGTGGCCCATATAATATCAACATACTCATATTTTTTCATGACCAGTATGACTGATATATATACATTTGTATCAGCACACTCTACACATATAATAGTCCTGTACCACCAAATGATTTTTAACCCCATCTAGACTGGACTCATTCGCCCCATCATAACTTCCAAATGGTATGGTGCATGATCAAATTTGCAGGGGGTGATAAGCACGTAAATATCAATCACTCTCCATAATAAGCCTTGATTATTTGGCGAAGATAATCTGTTCGTGGAACTCTAGTTCTATTTATCTTGTATAAATAGATACTGTATCTACTATGTATAATGGCACCTCTCTCTTTTCTCTTTGTAAGACTGCCCGACAGTATTACAAAATGATAAGCAGACAGCTTTACAGCATTTTAACACCATAATCTTTTTGATGTGCACAATGCAGCCTCCATCATTATTCATTAACGTACTGGGCCCTTGATTGTAGCCTGGAATCCAAACCTATCATAGCTCCCAATGACTCGGGAGCTATACTAGGTTTGGATTTCAGGCTACCTTAATTGACCAGTAACGTCAGCAATTGTCAACAGATGTATGTAAGCTTTTAATAGCCGGTGTCGCTCTAGATTTAGCAGTGTTTGTTCTTAAGCGACCCTTTTATGTTTACAGTGTTGGATTTGCATCCCTTGACGGCAATGAAAATCTTGAGAGCGGATTTGTACGGTCCTACTCTGACTCATCATATATACCCACTGATCAAGTGGATGCTTCGATAGCATTACCTAAAGAACTTGGATCGACCATTTCGAATGAAAATATATCAGGTTAGTTAATCTTTGAATGTTGATATTTCTGTATTCAATTTTATAAAAATACTTAAAAAATACTATGTTGTTTACAGCAAAGTGAATTGACCATTATCAGTAAAGCTACTGATATATTAGTTTTTGTTATCACTCTCTTAACACTTAACGTGGGCACTTTCAAAAGTATTTGCTTGATTTTCATACTTTTAGGACATCTGACAAGTACAACTGATAATTTCTTATCATGGCATGTTTATCTTGAACGATATGCTAGCCTGGTCTAGTGCTTTAACTTTTTGCCTTATATTACGAAAATATTTTAAGTTTTATAATATGTTCAGAGAAATATAAAATTTTCCGTTTTTTATTGTCAAAGGTTCAACAGATGTGGAAGTTCGTCTGAGTTTCATCATCTATCAGAGCAGCCGGTTGTTCCAGTCCAACCAGACAGCTCCTTCCTCAACCAACACAAAAACCAGGGTCAACAGCAGGGTAATTGCCAGTAGAGTCACTGGGATTGAGCTCAAGAATCTATCGACCCAAGTAGTGACAAGATACCTTCCTATTGTAAGTGTTTCAATATGTACTCAATGTGCGACCTAGTGCCGCGTACCTAACGTAACATGAGGTACAGGTACCGGTACAGAGGTTTAGGTACAAGTTTGGACCTGTACCTGTACCTGGACAATTTCAAATATCAACATCTTTTCTTCTGAACTTCTTCAAAAAAGCAAGAAACATTAATATAGGTTACTAAATCAGTCAAAAAATAACCATAGACTTGGTGTATATTTATATCGGTACAGTACAGTACTGGTTCTCCATGATCCTTTATTTTGGATCCGAACCTGTAATCAATTTTCGCGGTACCGTACCGGTACATAGCACTAGTTTACCTATTCTTCACAAAGTATATTTTCTAAAAGCAATCTTTACTTTTTGATTAACTCACAGTGCATACAGTGCAATTTAAATCTGGAGAGTTGTTTTGTTTTTATTGAACTAGCAATCCATTATGTCATAACTTTTAAAATAACCATTCCAGAAGAAATTTGTTTTTATACAATGGTATTATCAATGTTTATATATTTTTTTTCTTATGAAACATCAGGCGATATGTAGAATTTAAAAGAAAAAAAATGAAAAGAGAACATGTATAACAAAAGACTGGTCGTTTTATCTTTATTTTAAACAATTTCAGACTTATTACTCCGTTCTTGATTGATTATTAAAATCTTTGTATCTTTTCACAGATTCAAAACAGCACAAACAACACTGTTAACAACATAAGATGTGTTTTCTGGGACTTTTTTGCTGAAGGAGGGGTTGGTGCTTGGTCAACATCAGGATGTGACTTTGTTGGGATTGACAATGATAGGGTGCTGTGTAATTGCAGCCATCTTACCAATTTCGCTGTTTTGATGGTGAGTCAATTCAGATATATAGGCAGTTTCAGCGAAACCTCAATTTGATGATTCTTTTTTTTTTAATGCAGAGTATGGATTCGTAGATAAGTACAAAAAAATCATTTTTAAAAGGGTGTGTGTTTAAGGTCAACACACATGGCAAAATCTGTCAAAAACTGTTGACTTCGCATTATGGTACTCGTAAGAGACATAGCATCGGACTGTAACGATTTACTGTCCTTTAACGTATTAATGCTATATTTTAGGATATCTACGAGGGCCTGCATGCGCACAGCTCCGCACTGGACATCATCAGTAAAGTTGGGATTGCCTTGTCCATTACTGGCCTCATCCTTACTGTTATGAGCTACCTGGTATTCAAGTAAGTTTCTCGAAGAGTTAGTCAGGCTGTCAGTACAGTCAGACTGTTTATTAACGATCAAACAATCAAACATATATAGCTTTGTATTTTTGATATGTTGGAACAAAATTGAATATATACACTGGTACTGTAGCATTTATCGATCGTGCTAAACTAGTACCTACATGAAGATAGCTTTTAAATTGATGCCCTCACGTTTACCGTTGCGCTGGAGAAGACTGGTCTTTACATGCCAGTAGTACCGGATCTGGTGTCAGTGAATACCTTCTGTAGCTATAACATTTGTTTTGTTCCCATAATACTTACAAATCATACTTTGTTTCCAATGCAAAATGAGGCAAACACGTTGCCCAGTATATTTCAACTGATATTAAAAAAATACGTACATGATCAATAAATTATTAGACTAAGTGTAGATATAATAGACCGCAATCAAGTTTTTAAACTTTTTGTGCTAAGTCTAGTTTCATATAAGGTATGGTTCTATAAATTGCGTTTACTTTTCTATGAAGCTAAAATTGCTGTTGCTGAATGTTTCTCAAGATGTACAGTTCTTATAGTTTTGTCCATGTATATTCTTTATATTTTTTCCATTTTACCTCATTTTTGCAGGGAGCTTCGTCAAACAAGGCCACAGCACATCCTTGTAAACCTTTGCGTCGCCTTGCTGGCAACTCTCATTATCTTCCTGGCAGGCATCGATGCTACCAACTCCCCAGTTGGCTGTACCGTCGTGGCGTTTTTACTACACTACTTCCTTTTGACCGTGTTTATGTGGATGGCCGTTGAAGCTTTCAACATGTACCTGGCCTTTGTGAAAGTTTTGGGGGCACATGTTTCCGAGCTTCTTCTTAAGGCGGCTGTATTTGCATGGGGTGAGTTGATTCACATCAAATTAAACATATGATATCAATAAAAAATTTACGACATTTAACTGTCGTGGTAGATTTGTCCAAACGACCGGCCCGATCGCTTCAGTAAACACATGACGTCAGTTTTTCGTTGAAATACCTTGAAATTCTTGCCACCCGCCGTTTATGTGGATGAAAAAACACAGCTCAATTATCTTCATAATATACATGTATATAAAACGCACATAGAAATGTAGGCATCATTAGCAACTTTATTACAGCATCATGGTTCTTTTCTTTAATTCCTTGGGCCATGTGCCTTGTTCAAATAAAAACAATATAATAATCTGTACATATTCTGTATACATTATTACAGACGTTGAAATGAAAATGTTAAAGTTGTGAACATGGTAGTTTCAGTAGTATATTTTCTCCCATAGCTATACTAATGCATGTTTTTCTAACGTTTCAGGTCTTCCCTTTGTTATTGCCATCATTACCCTTGTTGTGGACGTCCCCAGTACCTACCCTAATGGAAATGAGACCTATAGGAGCAATAGCATGTAAATTATGAAATAAGACTTTTTTTTGCCATGGCAACCATATCGTTTTTTAATGAACTACGAATTATCTGTCGCCATTTAGTCTTCTTGATAAATTCAAAATATATGACAGCTAAAATGAAGAATAAAACCTGAAATACGGAAAAAAGTTAAAGCGTATTTCCTTCCAATACACTGAATCCATCTATTAAATGATGGATCTTATTATACCTCATTGAATAAAAGTAGTTCTAAGAAAGCTTTTTTTGGGGTGGGGGGGCAACTAATATTCTTTAATATTCTGCTGTATTAATATACTAGCATAGGAAATAAAGCTGTAAAACTTAATAGTTTTTGCCATTTTTCTGCGTTTGAAAACAAAGCACACTGTAAGGCCGCAGGGATTATTGGTAAGATATGCGTAACTTTAATTAAGAGCAACATATGGCAAAGAAAAACGGTTCAACGTATACCATTTTACTTACTGTTTCAGGGAGCGTATACAATCAGCTTAAGATTTCCTTTCAGTGTATTCTATATTGCCACTTTGATCAGTATCACCCAAACGATATCTGATAATAGTTGTAAGTTTAAAGGAGACACATTTCGCAAATTACTTCAGTGCCTATTGGTAAAGCTTAAGCTTGTTGTTGAATTCCAACTAGGGTACGGGGTTTTTTTTTGGATGTCGAAGTAATGTATTTTGTTGTGGTGTAGTTGCTGGCTACAGGGTAACCAGCTGTACTATGGGTTCC
This sequence comes from Branchiostoma lanceolatum, assembly GCA_035149815.1. NCBI lineage: Eukaryota > Metazoa > Chordata > Leptocardii > Amphioxiformes > Branchiostomatidae > Branchiostoma > Branchiostoma lanceolatum. The sequence continues at coordinate 15,897,308 of CM068880.1, forward strand.
TGTTGCCTGTGGGAATTGTGCTTCTGTTCAACACCATCGTGTACATCATGGTCATCAGCAAGCTGGTCTGTCGGAGGAGGACCGAAGGTGCGTTCTTAATAGTTGACCATACATGCAAATGCAATATAACGCGTATAATATTTTGTTCAAATGTTCTTTTTTTAAATACTGCCACTTTTGATACTTTCTGGATTGTGCAATTGTGTAACTATATAATGCAGCAATTTTTTTCTATGCCTTGTTTCTCCGTAAACATTTTTAGCAATCCATATGCCAATTTCCACGATAATTTACATTTTTTAATGCGTAGGGGGGTTCACAAGTGCGTATGTATAAGTTTTGCGGCGAAAAAAGTAGTTTATTTTTGGATCGATAACCAAACTAAAAAACGATTGGTCAAAGTAATTAAACAAAATCACAAAAACGTCTTCCCCGAAAACTTTACCTAAAAAAATGGTCAATACAAAATTCTAGAAAGCTCCCACCCCTTAATACCACAGTTATCACGGGAATGAAACGCTTTTATAGGGAGAGTTGCTGATTCCGGCAGTAGTGGGATGAAACAGCAGCTGCGTATTGCTATTGCTGTCATGGTGGTGGTCGGACTCACCTGGATCTTCGGCTTCTTCATGATCAGGTAGAGATTCAATAGATTAAAGTTAACATTGTTCTAGTAGGGATTTAGATATGTGATCCATCTATAGATATTTAAAGACGATAATGCCATTGGTCCAGATCGAAATTCATCATTCTGACATCTGCATTTGATAAGAGATTTAGATCAATAGAGTATTTCATTGACAACCTGGAAAAGAATATTGTCCTAAATTGTAATGCAATAAAGTAGCAACTTGATTTCCCGTCTATGCTTTATATAAACATTCTGACCTGTTATGAACTTTCTTAACATATTCACATTAGCCAAAACTGTATATCTGATAAATACAACACAGCATGTTTACCAACGTTGCATCCTCGTAAACCAGGACCCATATCGCTCCACGTTACATCGGTCGCGGAATGGGCCCTGGTAAAATGGGGCGCCACATATGGTTATGACGACGTCACCTGCTTCCCCTCATCGGAAGCAGCGAGCAACCAATCAGATTACGTGTTCCATCGTTGCTTTGGTTACCCAAAACAAATGGCAGCCGATAGTTTTGCTTCAGCTGTGAAATACTTGTTTGGATTAGAGCGTCTTCGTCAGCATCAGCAGTCCACCCTACAGACACTGCTTGATGGCAGGGACGTATTTCTAAGTGGAAGGACAGGAGGAGGGAAGAGCCTCTGTTATATGGGCTTCCCAGCGGCAGTTAAATCCGAGCAAGCCCACCGACCTTGTCCGCGACTACCGTCTGGAGATGAGTTCGTCAGTCCGCTCATTGCCAAATAAGTTCAGCTCATTAATTATTCATGAGCAAGTCTCGTCGACCTGCCATAACCAAATGTGGCGCCCCATTTTACCAGGGCCCATTCCGCGACCGATGTAACGTGGAGCGATATGGGTCCTGGTTTACGAGGATGCAATGTTGTAACCTGTATTGATAAGTAAAGAAAAAAAAATCCTAGCGCAGAACGATACTTGACTGTAAGATTAGCATAAACTACTATTTATGTACCTTTTGTTATCATTTTTGAGAGCAAATTTCATATTCCAGGTATTTATATCGATTTTGACAAATAAAACCGATTTTCGACAAACCAATACCTTTTATCTAATCACTATTCTGTTGTGTTCTAGTGATGGAAGAATTGTGTTCTCCTATCTATTCTGCATATTCAACTCACTGCAAGGATTTTTCATCTTCATTTTCCACTGCCTACGACAGAAGGAAGTCCAAAACATGTGGTTTAAGTAAGTAGAAAAAAGCTGTATTTTATATATATATATGTTTTCTTACTGTTAGAGATATTGTCTCGAAGTTAAGTCATTCATTGAAATTATTTGCTTCATCAAATGACGTTATCATGCACTTCACCCTAAACACAGTCATATGGGACAATTACACATTGTATGATATATGATATAGGAAATCAGTAAAACATTGTCGGCTGTTTATTAACTTCATTGCTCATCTTGAATTCAGGCATTTCTGCTGTCTCGTGGAAAACTCTTGCAAAGACAAGTCTTCAGCAGGGAAGTCGTCGTCCAACCAGAGTGATGCTAATGCAGATGATGGCTCACGGGGACAACGGACAGGCAGCATGCCAGAGTCAGTGCCTATGGACATATTTATGGAATAGTTTGTACGAAGTATTAAAGGATGTCCCGATTCAACGTTAGACTACATATATCTTAGATATATGAAAATGACTGAGACGAACTTATTCACACCTCTTAAATGTTATTTCCAACATCATGTTTAATATTGGTTTTCTTATTCCATTGGGATTGGAAAAGGCCGTGTTCATCTGAATTCCAAAATGTGCAACAGTAATCGATTCTAAAAAAAATGTCATATTGCTTTGATAATTTCACAAACAAATGCATTGTTAATAAAACTACGCTGTAACTAATAAGCATGTTTTTATTCATATTGAGGCCATGTTGATTTGATAATGTGAATGACATCCTCTGGGAACCCCCAATCCGATGCGAGCGTGCGAAAAAAAACAAGTTCGGCGAACAAAAAATCATTATGAAATTTAAGTGGTCAGAAAGGATGAACACATACTATGGTATACCGGATAATAGATTCTTCATTTTAGTTCTTCCACATCTTCTTCTTTGACTTTTGAATTCATTCTACGGTATTATTATCCGTTTTTCGATTCTTTTTTTCGTTTGCAATTAACCGTTTTGTAGCTGCTTTACATGATTTACAGTATGGCCGAAAACTTTTTTGGGAAACGGCCGAAAATGGATGCGCACTTGGATGTCAACCATATAATCAAATCGACATGGCCTAAGCAAAAATTTATAGAATTTTCAACAAACATTATATGGTAATATTGCTTCCTAAATATCTAATTAAATACAAGCATGCCCATCTTTTAGCGCATTCCATGTAGCTCTGCCATCGTGGAAGTCTTGATTATGTGGGTCCAATAAATCACACCCAATAGTGAAAAATCAACAATGTATCATCAACATAGCAAATGTTTATGCTTAACCCTGTATATGTTGGAGAGCTAGCGGTTTCCAGCTTCCTTCTTGGTTCGTTTTCACTTTTATATGGTTTTCTAATACCATTTGCCATACATTACTAGATTTAAGCTACGTGTCTTGACATGAAATGGATTAAGAAAGATGTATCTTTAATCCAAGGCTAAGATTTAGGACACATTTTTTTTTTAAATCACGTAGTCTATGCATATCGTTAGTTCTATTCCAAGTAATTTACTGATGTTGCAGGCTTATTGTGCAAGATATATATATTTAGCATGGGCATTTATTTACTATGTATTAAAGCTATGTACTAAAAGCAAAGCATTAAAGCCTGATTAGTGTCATTATCTACTGAAGGAAGATCTAACTTCTGACAGAACAAAAAAAGGCTGATGAACTGGTCACAGAACCTTTCCATTTGTAGATATATATGGAAAATTATAACATGTAGACCAAACCAAATAAAACGAGAATAAGAAGTTTAAAAAATGAAATCAAAACAAAAAAAATTAAAAATAAAAAGTAACTTATTTCTTAATTTTGACACCCTCTTGATTTTGACACCCTCAAGCTATTGCACATTAGCTTATTTAAGATTTCAATCGAACACTATTAATCAAGGGAAAAGACATTTAGAAAACAGACAAGCTAGCCCGACATCGAACGAGAATCACCGATGACGCATAGGAGACACTGTGAAATTATAGCGTTCACTAATTTCTTCTTAATTCTACTTATACTATTCTGAAGCAGTGTTGTTTTAGCATTGTATTACCATGGCCTCCGCACGATGTCATGCATGTTGTACGTCATTGGTGTGCAAACAAAACAACACTGTCATGAGATGAAGTAGTTTTCGTTTACCAAATTGTGCATGGTGTAGGCATATGATGACATGTCATTGTTAATTGAACGGCGTGGATCAAGTATTGTTATATGGGGATAACATGTCATGTAAAGCTTTATTTTTACCCATTTTATATATTGTACTGTTCAACTCCATTGAATAACCCGCGAATGAAAAATGATGCAAGCTGTTTCAAAGACGACCCTGCGGTATAAGACAAAGAAAAAAATGCCAAAATTGGTCGGCGCTTGTTGAAAAACAGCATGTAATCGTAGTACGTCACAATGTGTCCTTGGTCAACGGGGACAGCCCTTATAATGTTTCAACACCTCTATGTATACAGTTTAGGCACTCTTTACTTTGATACCCCTACGTTTCGTATGTTAGATATAGGGTAAGGAGATAGTTTATGGAACATTGAGGGGTCGCAGCATAAGGTTGATGGAAAATAGGAATGGAAAAGGTCACACCGCTTTTACCGTTTTGAATATACGCGGACCTTTTCATCTAACGACTAATCAAGGTATCATTTTCACTATTCATAGATCTTTTACTGGTATAAGTGATTGACCTGCTACTTGCCAACACAGTACAGGTATAAGCACAGGCAGAGCCAAGAATGGGGTCCGGCAACAGAAAAATCAGCCAGCCGCCTACCAAACCTTCACCTGTCCACCAGAGTGAGGTACGGTATTGTAAAGACGCTTCTGACAAGAGTCAGGAAGAGCAAGATACGTTTTCATGTACGTACAAAGAAGCAGAGAGAGTGTATTATACAATACGAGAGCAGGATCTCCCACCGCCATTACAAGGAACTGGGTTGGACCAAGCTAAGCCAGAAGCGCAGGAACGCCAAGATGAAATAGATGCTGAAGGTATATACGGTCAAATCATATTTCTGTCACTATGTGCGTCTGCAGTTACATGGAATAGTGCAGTGTCTAAAGTTCGTGTTGTTGGCAAACAGGGATATGAGTTGCTGATTTCGCATCAAAGGGAAGACTATAATGTATTCATGTACGGTTGTTTAGAGCATGCTGATGTGAAATGGGCATGGTTGTAGAATATACCTTTATTGTTGTGGACAAAAAGTATGTGCGCGGTTTTTGACTCCGTGTGTCTGTACATTTTGAAATATGTCTGTAGTTATATGAGAACACCGTTAGTATATTGGCAATTGTTTTGCCTGGGTACTGTTTGAAGTTGGTAGAACTAGTTCTTTCTGCTTACATTTTTGGTTAATTAGAGGGCGGTTTGATTTTTTAAGTATATATCGCACCTACATGTACATGTACGGGTCTTCCGTCAGGTGCGTACCACCTATCTCCATCCCTGGTAACCTCGAATATGTAACTCCAAGTCTTAAAGAGTAATGTCGTTTCCCATGTACAAATTGACATCCTCGAGCGAATAATTTAACCCATTATTTTTTGTTTTCCCCTCCGCTTTCCGTAGTTTTGTGTCCAATCTGAAAGAAACCTAGGTAGACGCAGCTCATACATCCTAGCGACAAATCATTTGAGTCGGTCGGTAGCTACGACAGCTTTAATGTCCACTTGGTTTGGTTGATTGAGAACATTAATTATATATTGAAACATGATGGAACAACATGATGCGTAGAATCCTTCGGAGGCCTCGTTGATGAATAGCTCACCAAGCGTACCTATCACTATCAAATGTTTAGTTTGCATATGATTTTACAATGAAGCACTATAAATGTAAATACACATTCAGTAGAGTTTCTGAATCACCATTTTTGATTTGTTTTTATATTTACAAAAGAAATATTGCAAAAGATAACGTTAGAAAATCTTTTGAATGGAATGGAAAATAAAGATAGTCCACGAGTCACTATGCCCCATGGTACAAAAAAAAGCAATTCTCTTTTAAATATAAAAAAGAAAAAGTATTCCAAACATCCTTCGGTGTATCCAAACATTTCACATGTTTACAAGTTTTAAAAAAAAAACCATCAATATGTGCGTGCTTGTCTTGAATATTCTAATGTAATGCATGTAATCTTATTGTCTGCCACGTGAGCACACAAGAGAGCTATACCTCACACAACCTTTGAGTCAATGCATAGGTGTGTATTCCCATTATTTCAAGTAAAATATTGACTGAACCATTCAATGTTGCCATCAGTCATTTAGGCAGGTACAAATCTATTCAGAATTGCGTTGCTTATGGCGAATAATGTACACAATTGACACCACATAACCATACGAGAGGGTTACTTCAAGTTTACGGTAGCATGATTCATGAATGGCAAGAAATAGGATCTCTTTTCCCTAAGTCAAATTAGAATTATTCAGATAAGCGTATTTGCTCATCTCTAAAGACCCTGTATCACTGGACTGCGGCATTTTGGCAGTTCTTTGGCTGAATGATGGCGGCATTTTGCCACTACGTTTTTCAACCGTCAAAAAAAAATCGGCATTTTAAGCGGCACTTCGGTGGCAATAAAACGGCGCTAGGGCGGCATGCCGGTGTTTGTGCACAGCACATTGTCGGTAGCCATTCGCATGATGCCGCTATCGTGCCGAAGTCCAGTGACATAAGGGCTTAACGTGCCTCTCCTCAAACACGAGACCTCCATCTTAAGTCCTTTTCAAGGGACCAGTCCACACATGTTGAAAGGTTGCTGCCTGTACATTTCGTGCCGATACAAATGTATTAGCAAGCAAAGGTTTTGCGAACGCCATCGAATGTCATGCTCGATCGCCAACGCATTAAGAAGCTTGTCTCAGCCTGCTGTTCATACGGTTGTGGAAAAATCGGTTTAACAAAGCACCTCCGACTTTGAAAGCAAGCTCTTTGAAATGCTTGAATTTTACAAATCAGTCTACTCGCACAAAAAACAAATACATAAACAGCTTGCCCTGGTAGTACGTCACACAAAGAGCATGAAAAGGGAAATGTCGACAAACCTTTTCATCTAAAGACTAAGCACAGTATCATTTTCCCTATTGATATCTCACTCTGGTATAGACGCTTTGCCTGTTACTTGCTAGTAGAGTATAAAGATGCACGAACAGCCAGAGCCTGCCCGCTCCCCGCGCACGGGGTCCGGCAACGGACAAATCAGCCAGAATGATGTCCGTGATGATAACGGGGCTTCTGACAAGTGTCAAGAAGAGCTAGATACGTTTTCAGACACGTACGAATTCGAAGAAGCAGAAACAGTGTATTATACAATAAAAGACCAGGATATCCTCCCGCCATTACAAGGGGATCGGTTGGACCAAGCTAAGTCACAAATACAGTCACGCCCTGATAAGAACGATGCCGAAGGTATGGTGCCTCACGTAACTTTATTCTTGAAAGATACATCATGTTTCTGTCAGTACCTTTGTGAAAATGAAAGTGTTTTAATCAGATCGTGTGTTTCTTCTTTTTCTCTTTTTTGTTGTTGTCTTCGTTTGCGTTTGCAATTCAAAGTTCGTGTCTTGGGCAGACAGAAATTGTTGCTACTTTTGCAGTGAAGGGAAGAGATACCAATTCTTGTCGGATCACAGTGTTAGTGATCCTCCCCTTCCTACCCTACCCTAACCTTACCTATCCTGAATATTCCCATTCCCACTTCATTCGTCCCCATTACATGATAGTGTCGCGACTATCCTATACTTGTGAGTAGACAGGAAATGAAGTTCTCTTCGGAACTTGCGGAGAAGAGAATGAGTATTGCATGTGCGTGTTGAGAGCATTTTGTATGTGGAATGGACATGGTTGTAGTATATAGATGTTGACATTAAGTATGTGGTTGGTCTTGAATTCCGTGTTTTCAATGTGTATGTTGGTATCTGGTCCCAGTGTTGTTGTTGTTTTCCATATAAGGCAACTTTAATGTGAGCTCAATGGAAATGACACTACAAATACTAAACCAGTAAAGTTTGTGGAGGTTAACAAAATATACAGCTATCCCTCTTTGACTACTGAGATTACTTCCCTGTTGTATATGTCAAATATTGTGTGCACCCAGAAGTGCACACTGTTCTGCAGACGGGGTGTGTGGTAACAGGTACAAGCAACTGGTATTGTATAGAGGGGCCCTTCAAATATGGAGGGAACACCAGACGTGGAGGAACGGCAAAAGGTGTGGTTGTCTGTAGACAGTACTGAATCCTGCATTCCTGACTTGGATGTTTATGCACACCTCAATTGAAGCTTTTTTTTCTCTTAAATTTCTGTGCCTTTCCTCTGTTCGAGATAAGATGGAAAGTGAACGAGTTGACTGTAATTGTAAACAACAGAAAAGTCCCTACATCTTGGTAGACTTTTGACTAATAAAAACACACCATGGATGTGCACAAAAGGAAGGAAACACATCTCACAGGTACAATAAGGTCTTTCACAACTGTCACAACTCTGACACTGGAGAAAGACGTACATGTTCCTATTGGAGGCCCAGAAACAAACATTTCCTACTCTGTAAGCAGTTTTATACCAGTTTGCTCCATACGTGTACGTTGAAACTGTGAATTTCAGTACACCTTGGTAACATCTACAATGACGAAAACTTTAAAGGATATCTTTATGCAAAAAGTCTTTTTCCTAAGCTCGTTCTCCTGCCTTCCTGAAGACCAATAGCAAAAAGGTCTGATTTTTGTCTGAGCCTTGCAACAGAGATACATGTAATGCCTTGTTATTTCATAATCTATTTTCAAGTTGGTCACTGGAAAGGCACCTGATAGCTACACTGTTCTACTACTTTGGTGGCTTGAGATAGACACACTAGACATAACCTAACAAACTTTAAATGATTACCTACAATGTCAAGACCATAACAGCTAATAATCGATTATCAGTCCTTGACTTCCAGCTTTACTGTAATCTGCTGCAGGTGAAATATTTGCACCATTACTGGTAGTCTTACAATAGTAGTCTTACAACAATAAATATCATTCTCTCTTCCTCATATGGCATCTGAGTGTCTGCATTCTCCAGACATTCTCCTTGCTTTTTTTACCACTTTCCATTCCATTAAGTACAGCATGAGTAACCTCACACATTATCATTAATATATTCAGAGTTTGATCATTTATTCACCAAGAGATCTATATCTAGCTGTAGAAGCTACACAATACAAAGCCTACATGTAGATGAGTTGTGAAAATAAAAGTTGGAATTACACCAGATCCTCCTACACAAAACATGTTCAGTTGAGTGCTAAATTGCCGGGAATAACTTTTAGTCAGTCTGTAGATACTGGCCATTTAATATACATAGTATTTTTACAACAGTATTCAAATCCAACCCAAGCTGGGATGTTTGTAATGTATTGTAACGTAAGATGTGACAATGCAGTAATAGTCAATTGTGCCCCACTTTGGCTAACATCAGGATTTGTAAAACTTCTGCAAAAGTTCTCCAGCAATAGACAGCAATTGATAGCACTATGCTGAATGGGGACCAAAATACTGTTCAAAACAAGGAGCACCACTTATCTGTGTAGGAATCTTTGCAAAACTTTGGACAAAATTCGTTGCTAAGTACTGCCTTAAAGGCTACCATACCCCGGAAGTGCTACCATAAAAATCATGGTGATGAAGAAAGTACATCAAGGAACCACAGTATTTGCTATAGCAAAGGAATATGAATATACAGAGCCGAGGATTTTCATCAGTGGAGAGCACGGCAGATTTCGCTGCTGATCCACTCCCATTCCATCTGGTACGTGTAGCCTGCCCCCCTCCCTCCACTACCATTCTGCGTCTCCTGTAACCTTCTGGAACACGTCCCAGTGTTTTTAAGGGTTGATCCCAAAGTTGCGTTGCGCAGTAGAGTACCTTTATAGTCCCTACTTAAAACCTTTCTTTTCCTTGAAATTTTTGGCCCAATCCGGAGACTTTTTTTTGGTTAGAGGGCACAGGTAGGGTCTTAGCTTTCCCATTTTGGTTGAAATTTGTTTAGTTTGCCATTTTAGTTGGCGTAAGGATAGATGTGAGTTGTTTGGTCATGCGGAGGGATACATCAGAAATCTGGGGTCAAAGGTAGGGTTCCCTTGAAACTGGCAGCTTTCCTCGGAGTTTGAGCTGTACAACCCTCTGTTTTCTTTGCATGGTTATCAACTAAACCCTTATGACTTTCCAGTGTAGAATTTTTAAGATTGAAGTTTGGGTTAGTACTTTTCTGAAGTCTTGTTTCCGTGTATCTTAACATGCTTTCCTATCGGAAGCCATAACTTTGAGGTTAGCCCTTCATCCGGGGCATCTGTCTCAGGAAACTGTCCAATCCACACGCAAGGTTAGCGAGGAAGGTAGGGCCAGTCGCCATGCCTAGATTATCCCGCATCCTTGCTTTAAACGGTTCTACCGTACCAATTGATGCACCCTCCGCCCACGGTCTCTGATATCCACGATGTCGTATTTAGTTTCACACCTAGCGCAGCACAACTTCAACGAACGTACTCTCTCCATAGACAATTGCGCTGTGACTTTGACCCTCCAACAGACGGCACTGGTCCTCCTCCTACAATCATAGTGTTACTGAGCTCACCTCAGTCACGTATTGACTAGGGCTCCTTCTGGTTCTTTCACAACGCGGACTGCGCACTCATACAGTTTACCTTATTGCCCCGTCTCCGCACGGACTGCACACCGTCGACCCATCACATGGTCACACAGATGTGTGTTGCTGTAAATGAGGCTTTAGTGGCTGATACATCTCTTATGGTGGGTTTCAACCAGTGTTCAACCCAATGCCCAACGATGAGCTGGGCATTGCAGTGAGTTGCATGTAAACAGCACCATCTTCCCTGCACTGCTGCTGGAATTTACCGTGTTGCAGGAAGGGACTGGAATGCGGGAAAGGACCCGGATGTGGCGTGAAAATCCCTCACTGCTGCCGGTGGTGGTACTGACCCCCATAGCTCTGTGAATGATATTAGTATTCATGAAAGTTGTAGTTTAGAATATTTGAATGTTCGTACCACTCTGTAAACGGCTCTATCCTGCCGAAAATATAGTGTGGAAGAAATGTGTATGTATTAGACGTACCTTGCCAGTAAAATTTGCTCGAAATGCCCATGTGCTGAAGGTTGGTCAATCGTCTTGACACTTAACATCTGCTTGGGGACGCCTAGGATCTCTGCCAGGATACCTACTGAAATCTCGGACCTTCCTCTCGTGATCACTCGTTGGGGGAGCTCTAAGAGTGCGCATCAACTTCTTGGCCTCCAACAGTATCTGCAACACATAAACTCCAAATCATGCAAGTAAAGAAAAAAAGAAGATAAATATGACTCTGAATTTGTCCATTCAAAATGTTTCATTTCAAGAGATGTATGCTTTGTGAAATGTCTGTCACCGCCATGTCTACCCTGTCTTCTTTTCCTGGTACTGAGGAAGTGAGCGGTATTTTTTTTTTTTCTTTTCCCGTAAAATTCGTCTCGGAGGTGGAATGTTCAGGACTCCCCACCTCACTGTCTACTGGATCCTGCTGACTTCCATATGGGCTCTGCTAATCGTCATCAGCAGCATCAGCTGTAGGCTGTACATCAGGAAATTGCGAGAAGAAAAGACATGTTGAAGCTTTCACAGAAAAGAAAAGCATTGTACGAAAAATGGAATATATCGGTTTGAATATCTTCAAAATACGGACTAAATCATTGACGATTCGTATTTTTTGTCACTTAGTTAACTGCACTATAGGAATTAAAAAAAAAAAAACTAATATGATTCCCCCACAATAATCAATTGCCAACACACATAGATTACCAGGATACAGAGGAAATATTCTAGGTTAGCAAACTTGGCCGACATTGTGCACATAACATCAGTGTAATAACAAATCAAACGCTCGGAACAAAGCTCAACCCGCCAGGACAATTATTACAAATATTTCTCCTTCGAAATTCGAACAGATTGAATTGATGTTCAGAACAATGCACTACAATACTTTCTACTCACCAGTGGGCAGGGTGCAGTGGTTCTTCTCCCGATCCTCGCTGTTTTTTCTCAATAAACTCCTGTATAACTTGTATCCTTCTGGGTTTAAAAAATATATTTGTCGAGCAAAAAATCGGGTTATTGAGCCAAAATTCAGCCAGTACATCTTCATTGGTCAGAACCTGTGGATTCGTATTTTATTTCCTCTTGGAAGAGATAGGCTGTAAGCCACAGGGAACCTCTGATTGTTCCTGCTCTTTTACTGGTTGTGCTTCCTTTGTGGGGGTAGGGAGGAATAGCGGCCCACTGAGTCGTCCCCTTGATTTTCTGACCATTCGCCGGAACAGCAGAACCGGCCGAGTCACCTGGACTTACTGAAGGAACTGCGACCGGTTTGACTCTATGTATACGTAGGGAAAGGGGTACTGGTAGTGAGTCCCATTTCTCTTTCCTTTCTTGCCTTTGGGCGGAATCACTGGTGGCTTGTACAAAGTGGCTGGACCCCTAATGTCATTCTGAATTTTGTTTGTTTGTTGGTGTCCAATCAGATTCAAGATTAGTTTATAGGAACGCACACTGATGTCACTGAATCGAAAACCAATGATCAGATCTAGAAATGTACCAAAATAGATCTTTTTCAGTCATAAAAGGATGTTCACTTGATGATACGTATATGTGGTAACGCATTCGGGTTTTACGAGGTGACCATTATAAAAAAGGTTATATATATATATTTGCAACGAGCAGTGAGAACTCATTAACGTATTTCTATGAATGGTTCATTCAACACTTTATTTCTGTTAAATAGAGAGCATACACACTAACGAATTGACGCAAAGCTATGTAAGGCTTTGCTTTCCTGGCAGACTGCAGTATCATATGCATTACATTGGAATATTTATTGGAGAAGTAAGCATAGTGGTGATTTTTTACGCACAAAAGTGGCTCTGAAAGTTCCTCTTGCTTTCTGTCTTTTTTCTGTCTGTGATATATCCGTTACAATGACTCGCATACTTATAGCACTTATTTCACCACAGTAATATTTGCCTAATGTCGCTGATAGGTACAATTAGTCGTATGCAGAATGAACTAGTCTAACGCGACGCACGCGAAGAGCATTTGAATTAGTGTGTAAAAGCCGATGGGACACAAGTAGAAGCCCGTGGAATAGTATAGAATACAGACCTTTCCGAAACAACCGTATAGCTATGGAAAGTACTCGGGGCTCAAGTATGACATGAAGGGATTTGAATTAGTCATGAACAGAAGCTTGTAGTGGTTTTAACTCAACCAGGATTGGCATAGCATCCTCGACGCTATACCTCAAACGCTATGATCCAACATTGGTTGCAGAGCTTAATACGTCATAATAATGGCAGCTGAAGGCAACCGAAATGTAGGTAAATTGATTGCTTGTGGCGATTCTATAACGTTAACTCAATATAAAATCAATATAAATTTCCACAGACTCAACAAGGACATGTTTTACACTGCTCCGTTCCCATCTTCTTCACGGCATTATCATCGCTATCTCAGTTGCAGTCGTGGTTACCATAGGGGTTGCTGTAGGCATTTACTTCACTGCCAATCCGAAGAGCAAAGGGGAGCTTCATCCGGTTGGTCTTCCTATATTTTGCACTGTACTGTCAGAATGCGTGTATCGTGAAGCATAATCATTATGAAAGCATAATCATTATGAAATTGCAGACTGGCATCGTACTATTCGAGTAAATTGTCCTTCAAGGGTCTTAACAGCGACAGCACTTTTTGTATACAAAAAATTATAAGCAGTAACTTGATTAGAGGCAAACAAGCACACTACTTTTTGCTTCTCACTCACATATGTAGGTAACAATATTATTCGGTGGCCAAGGTTCGTTATTTTCTTTACAATATTTGTTGTTTAAAAGCTTGCCTTCTTCTCTGACTCAGCCACTGACCAGCAACATCATTAAAAATGTGACGGCAGTCGGTCATGACCTTGCCTCTTCCCTGGAAAACATGACAATGCCAGAGATGACAACCACACTGCCGAATATGACAGAGGTTACAAGACTTTCATACCCTCGATTCCTTTTTTTCCGTGTAATTAATTTTCAGTCTGGCTATATTTTTATTTTGTTTGCATTTTCAAGTACAATGACATGGTAAAGTTAACACGTCTTGCCAAATAGAGTGTTTTGATTAGTCCATTAATGGTGATTTTATGATAAGTTTTGTTTCTATGAATGATTAATATAGCTTCTTCTATCTTTTCTTTCCTAAGACCGACATGTTGCAAAGGAGGAAGCATCTGAAGTCAAATAAACCAGACATGTCAACGAACACTACAGGTAATGTACAAACAAGGGCAACAGATTCTTCCGGTTTTACACTGATTGTGCAATATATGATAAAGGACACTTAATTCTTTGAATTGGAACAAAAATTAAATATTTTCTTAAATAATTTCACAGAATAGGGTCTAAAGGAATCTAATTGTGTCTTGATCATGAATATTTTTGGTGGTTCTATTCTACGCATGAAATCACATTTTGCTCTAAATGTCAGCAATACTTTACTTATACTGAGAACGATTTTTCAAAAAGAATGTTACTAAAGAAGTAAATAATAGAATGTATTTGAAAAAGAAATTTCAAAGCCAGACATAGCTTTGATAATCTATTAGTAATCTTTGAAAATGTTTTGGTGTTAATCTGTATCTGTTTCTATAAAGCCGGTATAACTGATATAGTAGGAAACATTGTCTTACATACTCTTTTCTATGTCAATTGACAAGCAACTTACTCTGCTGTCCGTTTCAATACTGATGTTGAGAAACGTTATACGAATCACGTATCCTTTCATGGCTTTATCGTTTGTGACAGAATGTCTGGGTCTCACTTTTCTACGCGACAATGAAAGCAAAGATAAAAAATGCCTGTCATTGATAAGGGATGTATATTTAATCTAATACAAAATGATAATAAGAAAATGCTAGGGTCCGTTTTGACCGACCAAACACGGTAATTGGTTAACACTGGTAAAATCACAAGAGCTTGTAAGGTTTGTTTACAAACTCATGATAACATTTTTCTCCGACGAAGGATGTCCATTTAGAACACACATAGATCGGGTCCTGACGATCAGATGATGATAGGGTCAATTACAAAATCATGATTTTCTTGTGCCCCATAATGGACAAAAGCGTCACTACTTTGTTGATCGATGCACGGTGACAGAATTCTTGCCGTTCACTGAATTTTCTTGAAGGGACATATTGTAGAATTTGGTGGGCAAAAACTACAAATATTCAGACTTGGAAAAATCTACATTCAGATTCACATGTGTAACTTATTTTTTTTATATTTTTCCCAACATATGGCCGTCATTTTGTCACGCGCTGTCACCCCTCATTGATAAACGACGAAAATGCGACATGTGTGAAATCTAACTTATTCGCATATTGTTTTTTTGGGGCCCCAAAGAAATAATATGTAAATATTCCACCCGTCGTAATAAACTCTTGATGCTGCAGTTGCTATGAGTGACGGCTGCCCAGTCGGGTACAAACTCCTCGCCAGGTCCTGCTTCCGGCTCAATTTCCGAACGATGTCCCACGGTGACGCCAGAATGGCCTGCAAGAGGGATAGAGCGAGACTAGCCATGCCTAAAACAGAACAGATAGACCTCGCTCTGAAAGACCTGGTCCACAAGGAGGGCGGAAACCTTGAACATTGGATCGGCATGCGGAATAGGGGGGCCTTGATTCGTCGTAAGATACAATGGCTTTGGGAAGATGGGTCTATGCTGGGCTACAGAGTAAGTTCATGATGACATGCCTTTAAAATACATCACCTGCAAAAACAATACAACCAGAATTTATCTTGTATTTATTAATAAAAAAAATTAAATGTAGAAGTATATTTCCGTCCTTTTTGTTTTAAATCATTGGCATCTTTTAGAATATGTTTTATGCATCTTAAATTGGATTTTCATAACGTGTTTTATGAATCCCATTTATGAAATCTAATGGTAGCGAAATAAAAAAATATATATTTATAATGCCCAAGTAAATACATTTCACCAGCGAACGGGATGGCTGTCTGGAAATATACGAAAAGAGCACAACAAGTTGATACGTCTGTGTGTTATGAAACCAGTGTAGAATTGAGGTTACTTTTTCGACGTTAAACTGTTTCCTCATGTTTCAACAGGGGTGGAATCCGGGAACGCCAGATAACCGTAAACGGTCGCGTCTAAATCTACTGAAGAACTTGTGCGGGCAGTACTGGTCGGGTCCCACTGGTTATCCCATGTGGGATGATCGTAGCTGCCTCAAGAAGCGCAGGTTCATTTGTCAAACGCTTCCGATGCCCCCGGCATGATTGAAAAAAGGAGGAAAACAAAATGTGCTGTATCCTGCTTTTCTCTTGTCTTACCAAATGTGATATAGATTATTATGCCAAATACTTCTTTATTTACAATCTGGAATATGCAAAAGATGTAATCTCTCTTCAGATTCAGAGACTAAGACTCGCTCGCTTATTTTGTGAATTATGACTATGGCACGCTCTTCTTTTATAGTCGAAAGGTCACATTTTTTTCCCATGCCCAATATAGGGTCCATTCCAAGTCACCGCAAGGTTTGTTATTGTCACGGCACGAAATCCGGTATTTAAGCATACTTAAACGCAGCGTAAACGTGACGTTTATTCACTATTTCCGCAACTTAACGACCCCTATACGTCTGCTTAAAGATTGCATTTAAGGTGTCCTTTCCGGAAGTGCGTTAATGTACGTATTGGCACTCATTCACGTGTATTTACGTAACTATTCGACGCGTAAAGGCGTCGTTATGGACAATCTTTCCGTACCTATACGGAAGATCCATTACGAAAAGTATGCGTTTCTTGAGACCTTTCCGTTACCTTTCGTCCATGTTTATAATCCGTTTTCGTCACGATTTTCTCTACGTTTATGTGCCGTTCACGCAGCCTGAAAGGCAACTTAAAATCATACCTTTCCTCGGTATTTCCGTGACCTTTTAACGACCTTAACGTGCTACAAACGTGGTATCTGCAAGGCGTTAAGGCGTCGTTATGGACAATCTTTCCGTACCTTTACGGAAGATCCAACACGGAAAGTGTAAGTTTCTTGAGACATTTCCGTAATCTTTCGTCCATCTTTATGATTTATTTCCGTCACGATTTCCCTACGTTTATGTGCCGTTCACGCAGCCTGAAAGACTACCTAAAGCTATACCTTTCCTAGTGTTTTCCGTAGCCTTTTTATGAGCTTAACGTGCTAAAAACACGAGCTAAACGTGCTAAAAACGCGAGCTTAACGTGCTAAAACGTAGTCTCTACAATAAGTTTCCTTTTCATTATACAGTATCTAATTTGATCCTTTACTTAACTTGCTAAGGATGGCTTAACCATTCCGAACCCTTACATATACAGGTAAATATGAATATGAAAGGCAACAGGGCCGGTAAAAGTTTAGAACAATTTATTTGAAAGATAATAACACTGCACAAAAACGTGTTACGCCATTATAGCGAGACCCCTCCCCACCTTAACGAATATACACATTCAAAATGGAATAAATGATTTCTTACAGGAGAGCTAGTTTCATTTAAAAAAATGTCACCTTATCATTAATAAACTATTCAGGCTATTCCTTACCCCAACTACTAACTATTACAATGTGCTTCCAAGTTTTAACCCTAGCTAACTATTACATCGACACCAAAACGTAACCCCTAACACTAACTAAAACCAACGTCTAACTTTTCTTCCCTCCCGTGTCTTATTAGCCTTTACCAGGCTCCGCGGATCGCTAGGAAGATAGTAGAAATTGGCCAAATAGAGTGAATTGTAACAGTACAATCATTCTGGGTTGAATAACACTTACTCGGTACTTGCGGTTACGTCATCGGTCGTCATATTCTAACTTGTACTTGACGCGGTCAACGAGGGATCAATCTCACATTGTCGGTAAATTCTCCCTTCACCATTTTGCGACATTTCCAAGTCCACGATTTCGGTCCCAGTGTTGGGAGAGACGACAGGGATAGTTCCTATCAAGACAGGTAGACAGGTTCCGATTTCACTCACGCTTATCTCCAAGCAGATCTATAGGTTGCATCAAGACCGTATCAAACCAGAGAAAGTACTTGGATTGCTATACATACAAGCTCCTTCCAGTTGGATACGGTCTTTGCAATCCATTGGGCCTGGTTGGAGGCTAACTCACGCCGTTGTTTAACCGTTGTCTCCACTGGTACCGGGTGGATTTGGAGATACAACAAAGTCCAGAATCGCGTGCCCGCATGCTCCGTTCAGCATCTCCACCCTCCTTGCTTTCACCCAGGAAGTATAATCCTATGAAACCTCCTTGGTTTCACCAAGTTGTACAGGCTGGTGTACATGTCCTTGTCCCAGCTTTACGTTTTTCCGTCTGGGTTCCGGGTGGTAAGAACAACGTTGTGGCCATAACTTGTGGGTTGAAACGACTGAGTTCAAACATCCTTCATGAGCTGTCTTCGCTGTAAAAAAATAACTGTCTATGGGATATACGGTTAATTTGAAAAAGCCACCCTTTTCTCTGATTGGGTAATGCCCTGTCACATGGCATTCCACTAGTAAATATGGAGATGTTGCATTACCATCTCAACGTACCGCCCCAGCTTGTTTACGACTTCACACTGTATAAATTTGCAGTTGAAAAGCAGACGTCCTTGCGTTTCGCTTTTGCCCCGAACACAACAACTGACGCGAGCGACAATAGAAAATACTGTTAGCGGCGATCTCCCTAGAAGTTACTTGCAGATTATAAAAAGGAAAACTGCGTGAGAACACGCGTTATTTGATGATTTTTGATACAAACAAAGGAACAAATACACAAAGCTGCCAAAACGTGCCGGCGTCGCGGTCTCGATCCGCGGACTGAGCCAATTTGTGCGGCGGCCAAAGACAGTACGCCCGCCGACCTATAGATTAGCAATCCGGGGGAGTTGTAAGCTCAATGTTCCGCGTTGTTTTCTAAAACTGAGAGCACCGTCAACCCAGCCTAAAGGTAACGGAAGGATATCGGAAAGGTAGAAATAACGGCGAGGATAAACGCTCGCTTTCCGACAGCTTTTCTCTACCTAAACATAAGAGTGGGTTATGTAAACTGAGCCTATATGTAACGGAAGAATATCGGAAAGGTAGAAATAACTGCAAGGGAAAATGCCCGCTTTCCGACAGCTTTTCTCTACCTAAACATAAAAGGGGGGAGGTCTCCCCCCTTCTAAGTAAACCGCGCCTAAAGGTAACGGAAGGATATCGGAAAGGTAGAAATAACTGCGGGGGAAAACGTCCGCTTTCCGACAGCTTTTCTCTACCTAAACATTAAAGGGGGGAGGTCTCCCCCCTTCTATGTAAACCGACCCTATATGTAACGGAAGGATATCGGAAAGGTAGAAATAACTGCGAGGGAAAACGCCCGCTTTCCGACAGCTTTTCTCTACCTAAACATAAAAGGGGGGAGGTCTCCCCCATTCTATGTAAACCGACCCTATATGTAACGGAAGGATATCGGAAAGGTAGAAATAACTGCGAGGGAAAATGCCCGCTTTCCGACAGCTGTTCTCTACCTAAACATAAAAGGGGGATGTAAACCGACCCTATTTGTAATGGAAGGCTATCGGAAAGGTAGAAATAACTGCGAGGGAAAATGCCCGCTTTCCGACAGCTTTTCTCTACCTAAACATAAAAGGGGGATGTAAACCGACCCTATATGTAACGGAAGAATATCGGAAAGGTAGAAATAACTGCGAGGGAAAACGCCCGCTTTCCGACAGCTGTTCTCTACCTAAACATAAAAGGGGGGAGGTCTCCCCCTTCTATGCAAACCGAACCTATATGTAACGGAAGGATATCGGAAAGGTAGAAATAACTGCGAGGGAAAACGCCCGCTTTCCGGCAGCTTTTCTCTACCTAAACATAAAAGGGGGGAGGTCTCCCCCCTTCTATGTAAACCGAGCCTAAAGGTAACGGAAGGATGTCGGAAAGGTAGAAATAACTGCGAGGGAAAACGCCCGCTTTCCGACAGCTGTTCTCTACCTAAACATAAAAGGGGGATGTAAACCGACCCTATATGTAACGGAAGGCTATCGGAAAGGTAGAAATAACTGCGAGGGAAAACGCCCGCTTTCCGACAGCTTTTCTCTACCTAAACATAAAAGGGGGGAGGTCTCCCCCCTTTTATGTAAACCGAGCCTAAAGGTAACGGAAGGATGTCGGAAAGGTAGAAATAACTGCGAGGGAAAACGCCCGCTTTCCGGCAGCTTTTCTCTACCTTAAAATAAGAGTGGGTTATGCAAACCGAGCCTATATGCAACGGAAGATATCGGAAAGGTAGAAATAACTGCGAGGGAAAACGTTCGCTTTCAGGCAGCTTTTCTCTACCTAAACATTAAAGGGGGGGAGAGATACCTTAGAATAAAAGTGCTGTTTTTTGTAAGCTGTAGCATAAACACGGATAAAAGAAGATGAACTAGAAGATAGGTATGGACCTAATTTTGCTACAAAGTAGACGTACAATGTGCGTGCACATGCATGGTGCGTTGTTAAAAAAAAAAACTTGTGAGAAATGACTTAAGCGGGATCGGTGTTTACTGCAAATGGGTGTATCTTAAAGATCGAAGACCGTTTAGGGTATACCAGCTTTTCTCCGAGATTCTAAAAATTGAGGCACTATTAGTCCCCAGGAGAGAATATATCTGCTTGGAGAATATATTGGTTACTGATGTACCACAATGTTTCATCTATACGATGTATTTAAGGATGCTTAAAGTCCATGGAAAGATGTAGCATGCATTTAATTCATGTTAACGAACGCGGAAAGGTTGCGGAAAGCTCAAATCTTACTTTCAGCGGCATAAACGGCCCCGTAAACTCTGCTGAAATATTTCCCGTCCTTTAATTCTTGTTTCCGTCATTCGGAAAGTTTGCTTAAATATTCGATTTCGTGCTGTGTGTCATAATTCAAAAATATTTTCAATTATTGTAATTATTTGAGATTTGATACTTTACAAATATTTTGAATGTGATTTCAACTTTAGAAATATTTCTAAAGTTTTCTAAACCTTTAGAAATATTCATGATGTGGAATATGATATTTACAATAGTCTCAAAATAATGGTAACAGCATTCTAGAATTATTCACCAATTTCTACCATTTCTTACAATTTTCACCATTATATGAAACATCTTACTAAATAGGTCAGAGGGCTGGGAAGAAAGCAATTCATACCTCATTGGGAAGTACAGGGAAGAATCCTTTCCACAAAGGACCGAGCGGTGTCCTGCAGTGAAATGTAAAGATATCTAAATGCAGACAGAAGGGCCGGATTAGCACCTACTTTTATGGGGGTATCACCATTCTACCACTGTTAACCATTTTCTACCATTTTTTTTGTAAATATTTTTAAAAGTGAAAGAATCACATAGATGTTTAGGAATTATTCTAAATAAAGAGATTTAAGTGCAGTTACTTTTAAAATGATCTAGTTGAATTGAAATAAACTCATATTTTTATATATCGTCAGTCAGATATGCTTTCATTAGAAATTTGTCAAAGTTAGTACAAAAATGATTATAAAACCCACTTGGTGACTTTAAATGGACTCTAAGCATGTGTTTTTCTTTTTTTTTTGTACGAAGAGCATTATTTTTCATACAAGCTTTCTTTTTTTTTTAGAAATTTATGAAACACATATTTTCATATGCTTAGAATGTTATATTTGCAGATGCAGATACTTCAAAATATTGTTCTTGCAGTCCTAATCAAATTCTAAGAATAAAAAAAGGACTCGCTTAAAACTTTCTAACGCCTAGAATTATATTCTTGTGCTAAGATTTAGTTCGTTGTACATGAGACACCTTTCTGTCCTCAGGACTGTATTTCTTAAACATAGAATTAGTTTCTTAAACTAAGATAGAGGTACATGTACTTGTACCAGGAATATATTTCTGTCATAACAGACTGAATTCCGTAAACCTTGTAACCGTTTCTAAAAACAACTTAAACGATTGACGTTCTTGTACCAAGAACATCAAGTAAATGTTCTTTTACAAATTATCAAAGGTACATGACTGTACTGGATGTTTCAGTCATACTTATCATCATTAATTACATTAATAAAAATCTTTTTTTCTTTTACTCCTTATTTTCAAAAAATTGCAAATATTTTAGAGAATTTTTAATACCGGTACAATCAATTTTGGCAATCTTTTCGAGATGATACTACATGCATGCGAATAACCTAATGTCTTTCTAAAGCCATCAGTGCTACGGTAGTTGGCATCATTGATCTTATAATTGATGACTTGAAACTGTTTTAATCTTTTTTTCAAAGCTGTTCCAAACCTGAGATGGGGGCATCCTCATCGGTTCAACAGGTTTCCATGCGAGGAGGAATGTATGGACACAAGATGATCTTGAATAATGAATGATTGTCAAGTCCTTATATCACCCCACTCCTCCCTGTAAAAAAACGTAAATGTATGTAGCAACATCATGGTTTTCATTCATTGAAAATATTGTCCTTTTTTTGTATTTTGTATCTATTAAAAATGACATTTTCTGCTTTTACTGATTGGTCACTGAAGATGCCATGGTTGTTTCACGTTGATTGAGATACATGGACTTGGTAGACACTCTTGGAATAAGAAGGTATGAATGGATAGTAGAAAAGTCTGCATTCCCTTATAATACGTATATCGTAAAATTCGTACTTCCTATATGTATATTGGGCTTTGTATGTATAACGCGGTAGGTTGAACTATCATCTCTACAAAACTAGAAAGGTTGTTGGAAATATAATTATGCAAATCGGTCTGATATACTGAAATGAATAACAACAATTAAAATATAATAAGTGTTTATTGCGTATTTCTGCCCAGATGGACCTACATGTGGTCTATAAGAAGCAAAATATAAAACATGAATTAATAGAATGCTACATTCTAACATTGAAACGTAAAAAAAAAAAAACTGTATACTATTACTAAACTAAATGTTGATCACTTAAAAGTTAATTCTCTCTTTTGGAAACACTTGAAATCATAACTGCGTAATTGTCCATTATATGTTCGTTCTTACATGACATCATGTATATAAATGTGTCCTGCGTTGACATATTTGTACACGCTTAAGGAGTTGGCCGGCGATTGGAGCTTTTATTGCACCCTACCATGTGTAACAAAGGATACAAAAACAAACGGATTGATGCTCATTTCACGTATCCGGTTTCTACTCTATAGGTATCGATTGGTAAGGTCGTACATCATAACAGCCGATCTACATCTGAGATATAGTATAACATACACATGTGATAGGGACACAGTTGTATGTAACTCGTACGGACAATCTAGAAGCTAAGACGGTATAAAAAAATTAACAAGATAAGGGAATCATTTTTCAAATACAGGTATATTTCTGATCAATCAGAATTACTACATTATTATATTAACAGTATACGAATTTATAAAAAAAAGGTTTCTAAAAAAAGTGTTTTCCGTGCCATAGGTTGATATAATTACACACGGTATAACAATTTGTAATGCTTCTTGGGTACAGGTTCTTACATTAAATGCGCGTGCAGTGTTTATTCTCCAGGTCAGTCACAGCATATATAGATGAAAATCATGGCTACAGCCCACAATATTACTCTCCCTGCGAGTTCATGATGGGATGGTCTATGTCAGATATCGTGCAAAATTTATGTAGCACTCTTATCTATGATAAACAGGGAAGCATAGCATTTCTAAATAAAATGTTAAAATAACATAGCTTTTGTTGTTTTCTTTTATGTGTTGATGAAATTATGTTTTTTTTTTCAAGCTGGGCAATACAGTTTTACGCTTTGCTGGTCTCCTAGCTGGAGAATATTACACCAAATATCATGCAGAAAAGGTATAATGAAAATGTAAACTTGAACAGAATGTAAAGATGACATCGTAGCAGACTGCTCACCGAACCTTTACATATGGTAAAACCCATGGGATTAATGGATAATAATAAACATATGCAAAACTTTTTATCAACTTACAACATGTGAATCAGACCCACCACAAGCTCACTAAAATATCAAGTAAAATGGGGGTAAGGACGCTACATATGCGGACACGGACGCTATGAGGGGAACGGACGCTTCCGTTTCAGCAATCGGATAGCAAATTTTTACGATATTAGAAAAGGGTCAATTTTGGGTACGGACGCTACATTTTCAGCAATTGGATAGGAGATTTAAATATATCAAATTGGGGTACGGAGGCTACATACATCTGTATGGACGCGCCACAGATACGGGCGCTACAGGGACTAAGGAAGCTACATTTTTAGGAATTGGATACCAATTTCAAAAGTTTTGAAAAAAAAACTCAAATGGGGGTACGGACCCTACATTCTTAGCAGGTTTATAGCAATTCTTACAGTATTGAAACTGATTCAACTTAAGCCACGGGCGCTTCTAATAGAGGTACGGACGCTACAGATGGGGGCAACGACGCTTGTGATTTAGCCTGACTACCAGCCTCCGTTTTGAACGCTGGCTAAAAAAAATGGTTAGCAAGCGAAATTTTTTGAGCCAGCGGTCACTACGGAGACTGGTACTCAGGCTATTTCTAATGGGGGTAAGAACGCAACATCTGGGGGCACGGACGCGACAGATGGGGGTACGGACGCCACAGATGGGGGCACGGATGCTTCTGATGGGGGTACGGACGCTACAGATGGAGGTACGGACGCTCCTGATGGGGGTACGGACGCTACAGATGGAGGTACGGACGCTCCTGATGGGGGTACGGACGCTACAGATGGGGGTACGGACGATCCTGATGGGGGTACGGTCGCTACAGGGGGACGGATGCTATATTGTCAGGAATTGAATTACAAATTCAACAGAATTGAAAAAATTCAAATGAGGGTACGGACGTTTCATTTTCAGCAATTGGATAGCAAATTAGTTAAACAGAATTGAAAAAAAATTCAAATTCGGGTACGGACGATACGGATGGGGGAACATAGAGGAGGTTTAAGCCTTGGTGGTTCCAAGAAAAGTAAGCAATGCGGATGAAGGGTCCAAGTAGCCAATATCTGCGACAACAATATAATCATTTAATATAATCAGTCTGATAATAAAGAGAACAAAAATAGTTAAATTTGAAGGAAGATAAGTAATTGCTAAACATTGTGTTATTAAGTAATCAGAGTGAGGTATTCATTGTGTTACTGCGATGTACTATTGTGAAATATGTTCATCAATAATGTACGAAGTATTGTTATATCTGTTCATTACCCTCGCCGAGAATGTATGCATTCGCGGTAAGGTTATGTTATCGGTTACGCCAGCTGTAGAGTGGGTCCGTACGTATGTCGAGATCATAAGTCGAGAGAGCTTTGACGGATCTTGCTGATTTTTGGTAGGTAAGTGGCAGTTGTGGGAACGAAGGTCAAGTTCGACAATGGTTAACCTGGCGTTTTCCTAAAGTGCTCCAGTGGACTTTTTTTGTTAGTGTGTTTGTATGTAGACAACATAAATCGACGTATTGATGATGGATCTGCATGATTTTTGGTGGGTACGTAGAGATTGTGAAAACAAAGCTCAAGTTCAAAAATGGGTCACCTGGCATTTTCTTGCGGAACTGCAGTGGGCTGTTTATGTATGCGTATTTGTTTGTTGACAGGATAACTCGAGAAGCTGTTGATGGTTCTGCATGATATTTAGTGAATAGGTAGATTTATTAAAGGGGAAGGTCAAGTTCGACGATGGGCCTCCTAGCGGGTACTTTGGGTACTGCAGTGTAGCTTCAAAGTTTGAGGTCGAATTTTCTGCAAGTGCTACGGTCAAAATGTTTGTGTGGTAGATATTCCATGCCACATGAAGTAAGTTGTGCACGTCTAGCGGCTTGTTTGGTGCTGCAGCGGGTGTTTTTAATTTATTTATTTATTTACGTCTAGCGGCTTGTTTGGTGCTGCAGCGGGTGTTTTTAATTGATTTATTTTGACCTTTTGACATGAATAACTAGACTTATGCTCAACGGATCGTCTTGATTTATGGTATGTAGATAGCTCGATTAATGATTTACATAATTGAATATCCATTATGCAAATCAGGATCTAATTTGCATAATTAGCAAGGAAAGTTTATAAATCTGCTGCCTTTCAAAATAGGACTCTCAAACATGTGACATATATAGCTGAAAAAGAGAGAGGTATCGATAGATACCAATAGTGCTAATAGCTACCTATTTTGCATAATTCATGAGAAAATACTAATTGAAAATACCACAATAGTAAATGATTGGAATTTCATTCTTGTATCATTTGGAAGCTAAGTAAAGGTGAACAATATCAGTCAAAAATCATGCATTACAAGGCCTCATTAACATAATTTATAAGGAAATGTCAACAATTCCCTTTCAATTTGCTATTTTTAAGTCTATATAATCAGGTTAAATTGCACTGACAGGTGGCCTAGTTTACCGGAGCAGGCTCCCTGTGAGACGTCCCTGGAGGACACATGTGATACTTCACTTGCCTGGTGCAGGGCTCTGTTTTGGGGTCAGGGAGGTCACACGGGCATTCAAACACAGCAGTCTTACGATCTAACGCTCACCCTGTTGGAAGGTATAGGTTTGATAAAAACTGATTGATATGTCGACTATGAAGGTAAGGGCATAATTGAAGCAAATACATTGCCAACAAATTGCCTTATTTTCTGTAGTAAAGATAAAAGTTATGATACCAATTAAGCAAAAATATTCTTACAGTGATTATTTTTATAACTCTTGGGAGAACTCGTGTATAGGTATAGGTATGTTTTAAACTTTGAAAGAGAATACTAGTAACTCAAGAAGGTGATGACGGATCGTCATGATTTGTAGGGATGTACATAGTTTGAGTGATGATTTACATGATCGTATAAGAATCATGCAAATCAGGATCTGTGATGTGAAAAAGGATACAAACCCTTGCATTCCATTGTAGTCAAACACGTGACATGTAACTGAGATAGAGAGGAATATTGATAGATATCAATTATGCAAACGAATACCTAATTTGCATAATTTATGACAAAATACTATAATTCCAGAGTGGTAAATAATGGAATTTCATTCTTGTGGCGTTTGGGAGATAATCAAATGTGGACTTTATCAGACATAAATCATGATGGCCTCATTTACATAATATATGTGGAAATGCTACAATGGCCCTCTTTCCTAAGATTTTACTTTAATGCTGTGTTTTGTGTAGAGAAAAGGATCACTTGAAATTCATGCAATCGAGGACCTTATTTACATACTGAGTGATAAGCATTCACTCGAAAAGGCTAACATCAGTCGGCGAAGGTATGAGGTCGTGGAACTCTAGTTTACCATAATAAACGTGAAAATACTAACACGCCTTCTTTACCCTATCATGTATAGATACGTAATGATTAAGGTTTTTGGAACAAAACTGGTCGCAGCACGTATCTTAAGTGCAATCAATTTGTGTCTGGTTTATCAATCTAATGACGAAATTGAATGACTGTCGGTTAAGAGTAACAGAATGGTATAAACAAATATATTCTCTATTTAACACAACAAGTTATGACTCGAACATGTTTCGATGTCTATCATATACCTTTCTCATAGTATCTGTCTGCAGTGCTGATATCATGATATCAAAACGTAAGTAGGTGAGAGATATTACTATTTGTTCAAAGCAAAACTCCATTATGTTCTACCAACCTGATGAACTTAATGTCGAAATGTATTCTGTTTTCTCTTACAGCGATCATAGAGATTTTGAATGTATGTGGATTCAGTTTGATCATAAGAACGAGAGACGGTGACCAATACTGTGACCACTTTGAACTGTTTGGATTTATGTTTCAACGTGAGATATGACTTGAAAACCTGAGATAAACGAGAGGATTGAATATTAAAACCTTTAGAAATATCAATAGAGAAGCGGGTTCAAGAACAATTTTGCTGGTGACTACTAAAATCAAAGCATTCATTCACTGAAAGCCACATTGCGTGTTCTCATTTCTTAACATTAGACAAAACACATGGATATTTAAGAAAACATTCTCTTCAATTCAGAATCAGATAACATAGCTGATATTTGTATTGTTGCTTGTCCTTTAATGTCAAAGTATTTTAACTTGTTTCAGAACTACCATGTACGCGCTTTAATCGTCCAAATCCAAAGAATCATTCTTGCTTATTTTCAATTATTCTATTTTCATCAACTTTACACTAGACATATTAATTTGTGCGGGCAAAGTCTACTCGTGAGCTAGGTGTGCTCCATTATTCTGGTCCCCTAGTCTGCTGCTCTACAGAAGATGAGCACCCAGGGAGAAGAGCCGCGTCAGGTGGCTCACGG
This sequence comes from Branchiostoma lanceolatum, assembly GCA_035149815.1. Classification (NCBI taxonomy): domain Eukaryota; kingdom Metazoa; phylum Chordata; class Leptocardii; order Amphioxiformes; family Branchiostomatidae; genus Branchiostoma; species Branchiostoma lanceolatum. Next base: position 15,925,563 of record CM068880.1, read on the forward strand.
TAGAGATACCGGAGATATACATAACCCGGTATCATCCTTAGGACAAGATGAAGATAAAGGTAAGTTTCAATCTAAATCACTTGATATGTCGTTATATCTACTGCAAAGCACATGTTATATTATAGGTGCTGCTGGATGCACTAATAAATGGTAGGCTTTTACCTCAGCAGTGAAAATGGTCTTTCAACATGTACGTCGTTACTAAAAGATTGATTTGTGTGTGTGTAGGTATTGGAGACATCAGAGGACTCGCATCTACCGACAAGACTAAGGATGCTTCTAACGGTCACGCCAACCACCGTTCAAAAAAAGGTGGCACCAACACCGTCCGCCAGATTGGTCCTCCAATGAAAGATGGTAAACATGCAACCAACGGAGAAACAAGGAGCACATTCCCCGTAACCGTCAGCTGTAACATCAGTGGGTCGGTTACCAACACAATGTACGCAACTGGATCACCCCAACAAGCTGCTCACAGAGGTACTTTTATCGTTACTCGATAACATTTTACGCTTTAAGTATGTTTTTGAAGCCATGTTATTGTTTTGTGAAATAATAAGGCACTGGAACTGTTAGAGTAAGGGTAGTATTATAGGTTTTTAAAGCAAAATGCGGGTTCTCCTAATTTCCTGTATTAACTTTGACAATAAGCATTAACTTTTAACACCAAAACTTCTCAAAATATTCTTCATAGATTATCTAAACATTAACGTTATATGTATATTGATTACAAAACAAAATGCACTAGAAATATATTTAAAGGCAAAGTTTGGACCCAATACGGCCAGATTCGTCGCAATAATTTATTGGTCAGATCAGGGTTAAAAACGGTAAAGAAAATGCTGTGTGCGATTTTTTTGGATTCTTAATTAGAATCATGCTAAGTTTAAGAATCTGTCTCTCACTTAATGAATCAGTGCATTAAAAATTTTAAAGATATAGTATAGTTTGCGGGAACCATTTAAATATCGTTATTTGATATTTGCAGCGGTGCATTCATAAATAACACACTCTCAGAATATACTACGTTTTCATATTATATGTCTGAAACTTTAAGTTGTCCTCAGAAGATCGGACCAGGTATTCGGAAAGAACTTAACCCTGTTCTCTCAAGCCGGATGGAAATTAGACAGATTTCCATAATTAGTTTTTCAGAGACTTTATAAACAAAATTTCAAACACCTGAAACCTTAATGAAATATTGATAGCCTTTGTAGAATAAATTTTTTATCTTGTCGCATTTGTAAAACATAAAAGACCGTAATTTGCAAAATCTTTTTAAAGAAAGATCCTCAACAAAATAACAGATATTGTATACGTCTCGCTGGTCTTACAGAGTGTTCATCGGTGTCTGCCATAAAGAACAAAGAAAGTACTGGAATATTGCTTTATCTGGTTTACCTTACCGGAGAAAGAATGTCAACGTATGTATGATGATGACGATAATACTTACGTTTGAGTTTTTTCCATTGACAGATATGATAAGTTTTGTCGACATTTCATCATTGATTATTCAAATAACTTGTCATTAACATAACCATGCATAGTGATGTGCACCTATATCTAACTAACACGGTGAGCGCCGTGAAAGCGCGCAGCGAGCGCGGTGAGCGCCGTGAGAGCGCATAAGGATCAATGGATCGCAGCAAGCACTCTGCGAGGATTGAATGGATTCAACGGTTCTAAGGTTCAAACAAATTTGATTTTTGTATCTTGAATTTCTGAGAATTTTGTGTTTAACTCAATATTTTGCTCATGGGTACTACAAATGGACAAATAACTACAATCAAGTACATGCTTTTATTCAGATAAAATTCCCTCCGAGTTTTATTGTCAGTAGGTCAAACAGAATTCCAAAATTATGTGATTTACTTTCCTATTGTAACGTAGCATGATAAGATATATTTATTGCAATCAGGCTACATGACAGAAAACACAGAAAAAAACATATTTGAACAAAAAGTTGAACATGTATACACAAAGTATAACTTAAGACACACGCTGAGTGACCGTGCAGCGACCAAAATTGAATTTGCTTCCCCCTTGATTTCATAATTTGTATATGATGCAAGAGGTAAATATATGACTTCAAAGACAACAAAGCACACAAAACGTTAAAAATTTTGTTCCTAATCTCTTGAATTCGTTGAGTGATCTGTGAAAACTTTGGTCGCTCATAACAAGTTGCTGACATTTGAGATTTTGGTCGCGCGCAAGGGTCGCCGTAGAGATTCCACTTGAGCACGTTTTCCAGGACCTCGGCACTCTCACGGCGCTCTGGCCAATTTTAAGTCGCTGTGAGAGCGCGGCGATAGCGCCGTCCAAGTGGAATGGGGGTATAACAGCCCAAACCAAAAGCTACGCGCAAATTTACTTCACCCTAGCTGTCTGTTATGAAGTTCCTATGAGAACCATTTTTAGTCAGGGTAATGACTTGTCGGGTGTCGAGATCTACATTAACTGGAGACGACGTCACCATTGATGGATCTGCCAACGCTACTGAGGCGCCCAACCCAACTAAGACGTCCCTTGTATCTGAGTCAAGCCGTCGTGGAGGGACAGGTGAGCGGGAAACAAGTGTCCTATTCACCTTAGAGGATCATAGCCCTAATATCATGAAGAAACAGACGAAATCAATCGACCGCCTTCAACCCGAGGTTGGTGAACAGGAGAGTTGGGATTGATAAAATAGGTACGAGCAACCGTGGTTGGTCTACAACACGATGTGTCTCTAGGCACAACAAGAGACAGATGACCGACATGTTCTCCCGCGCTTTAATTGAAAATGACGCTCCCATGTCCACCAGAGCTGCATCATTAGCATGTATGCCCCCTCCTTTTTACTCACTGCGACTATACCTGCCGACCTAGGGCCTCGTTGTGTCTAGCTTCTACTTATCCAAAATATGTCACAGCCTCTATTTTATATATGGCTGGCCCGGGTTCAGAGCCCTAAATCTATATGGGGCTCTTTAAATCCCGAGTGGGTGCAACAGCAGTTCCCTCACATGGGCTTCTAGTGTGCTACATCTCAGGCACAGCCACGATTTTATCGGCACGCCAAAATTACCGTGGTGAGGGCGCGGTCAAGGGAAATAGTGCCTTATAATATCTTTTTTCAAACACTAATTTCTTGATTGACATTGTACCACAATTGTTTACATTTATTTTGTTTAAGTCATAATATGTACAGCATTGCATTGAGAAGATATATGGAGTGATAAGACATAGTTATCTTAATAAAAGAAGCATTAAACACGGTAGAACAGTACCCATCACTAAACATGGACTAAGAATAGTAGCTACGCAGGTTTTATTCAATTCCTTGACATTTTGTCTGCAGCACGTAGCTCATTTTAAAACGAAAAAAAATGATCCATTGATATCTTAACCATTAGTCTGGAGCACCATGGTATGAACTTTGAAATAAGCACGACATGCGATAGTTTTCTTACTATGATCAATTGCTATAGCATACAATGTGCTATTTGGCTGTATTTAAACATATGTGGGCTGAGATTGAGTTTCGACAGTCATGATATTACAAAGCCAATCGTGCGTGGTAATTAAACTTGTTTATTTGTAGGTCACTAATCAAAGACTGGTATTCTGAAGAGATTTCAGTCTTAAGTCTACTTTTTAGTCTGTTGATGGAATACAAAACATCATTACTTCAAATTAAAACGATGAGTGCGATCTGTCAAAATGATAGAAATTGCAAGTAGTCAGGCACGTTGAAACCTGTATGTCTTGTAATTATGCATGTTCGTCTAAATATCCAACGTTTTAATCGGGTACTGAAGATTGTATTTAGCATGGTCTTAAAGTCTGAATTTAGCAGGTGTCATTACTGTTTGAAAAAAAAAAACTTTATTAAAAAAATGTCTGTCAACAAAGTCTAAATTGAAAATTTCGTATAAAAAATTTGGCCCTTAACTTGACATTTCGTTTCGTTCGATAGCAGTGGTCTTTATACATAAGCCGTTTTATACATAGCCTACGTTTCGGTGACCATAAGTCAGTTTTCTTGGTGTAATGCTAACCGGTCTACTTTGCACTGCAGCTCGGTGTCGCTCATGCAGTGTGAAGAATGCAGTCCAATACGTGACTATGTTTATACCCCACTCATATAGTCATATAGTCCATGAATGGTGTACTTTGTCAGATTTATACAACTTTCTTTATCCACTGCTTTCATTAGTTGTATTCTCAATATAACGAGTCACAATTTTCTTGTAAAATGATCGGTGCGTTCTGTTTCTGTTTAAACAGAATTGACTAATTTGAACCCAAAAAAGTAAAGATAAATACATGCAGCATCACACTTTGTCTAATTTTCTTATAATCTACAAATGTCACAGGTATATAATTTTCACCATTTACCAGTAAGAAATTATGGTACATTCGCATAAGCTATACAAATTATGTTGGAATTTGTTGATGTTCCACATTCCATAGATTATATACGAAAATTTATAACTTAGCCACATTAACCCTCAAACAAAAGAACTTTTTTTACTAAAATAACTAAACAGGGTCCTATCATACCCCAAAGTGTTTTGTTCAGTAAAATCCTTTTTTTTAATTTCTTCGGTGATCATTTACTTATAATCATTATTGCATCGACAATGTATGAGAAATATGTTTACGTGCTATTGTGTAAATAATTCCATGTCATTATCATAATTTATACAAGAAGATCGGAAGGACCACTTTTTGCGCTAGCCCTATTTAGGCCTAGAAGGGGTGAGGTCGATATCAGATTCCATGCTGCTCCTGAACTGCTTGCGCAAGTAACTTTCTAAAAAAAGATTAAAAAAAAAACAATTGATAAAGCAAGTTCATCGTTTTTGTGTTGTCATGTCAACGGGTTTCTGACAAGGATGTGTTACATATTCTGCTTATTTCGGTTATAACAATGAATTTTTTTAAAGGTTTCCTGATTGTATTTTTAATGTTTGTGCATATGGTTATTTGAAAAGCAGATCCGTAGATCTGAGATGTACTTACTTACTTTACTTACTGCCCTTTATTCCTCCCGGCATGTAGGGCAGCAACAAAAGTTCGCCAGTTCCGTTTGTCCTGGGCAAGGCTCTGGATGGTGTTCCAGGTGTGGCCAAAGCACTTCAGTTCTCCTGCTACTGTTCTTCGCCATGTGTTTTTTGGTCTGCCTTGTTTTCTCCTCCCTTCCGGGGTCCAGTTCATCGATATTCTTGCTATGTCGTTTTGATCTTTCCTCAATACGTGCCCTATCCATTTCCATCTCCTTCGGAGGATGATTGCTTCCATGCACTCTTGTTTACATTTGTTTAAGAGTTCCTCATTTGAAAGAGTCTTTGGTCAGAAGATGCGAAGAATTCTTCTCAAACTTTTGGTGTGAAAGGTTGACAGTTTTTGCAGATCTTTCTTTGTCATCCTCCAACATTCTGAGCCATATAGTACGGTTGACAGGACACAACTTTGGTAAAGTTTAAGTTTTGTTTTTGTAGAATACTGTTGTGACCTCCATATGTTATTCAATATGTGAAATGCATTTCTTGCTTTGTTAAGACGGTTTTTGATGTCTTTGTTAAGACGGTTTTTATCTGCACCTCCATCATAACTAACAGTACTACCTAGGTATGTAAAGATCTCAGTATGGGGCAGATTTTCACCGTTAGCCTGAATTTGGGAAGGATTCGGTATATTCAGGGCCATGACCTCAGTTTTCTTTTGGCTTATCTTCAATCCAATTGTTCGACCAAAGTCACCAAGACGGGATGTTTTTTTCCTGCATGCGGCTATGGGTATGCGTGAGCAGTGCAAGATCGTCTGCGTAATCCAAGTCTTCCAGAACTGAAAAGAATGTCCATCTAATGCCTCTATTCTGATCTTTAGTTGTTTGTTTCAGGACCCAGTCAATTGCAATGTTGAATAGTAATGCTGACATCACACAACCTTGTCTAACACCTGATTTAACATGGAAAGTTTGTAAGCTATTTCCAACTCTGCATATGAAGTTGTTGTAAAAACTTTTGATGACAAGAACTATTTCTTCAGGTATTCCATACAGAAGCAGAATATTCCAGAGACTTTCACGGTGAATGGAATCAAAAGCCTTTTCAAAATCGACAAAGTTCACATACAGTTCTCTTTGCCACTCTGTGCACTGCTCAATAATGTTACGTAGAGTGAAAATATGGTCGATGCACCCTTTTCATCCTCTGAAGCCAGCCTGTTCTTTCCTTAGGAGCTTGTCAACAGCCTCCGTTATACGATTGACAATTATCTTTGATAGGATTTTGCTTGGTATTGACAAGAGTGTGATCCCTCTCCAGTTATTACAGTTTCGTAAGGAACCACGCTTAGGGAGTTTGATGATGATTCCTTCTGACCAGTCATCGGGTATTTCCTTATTATTCCATACTAAGGTGAAGAGTGGCAGAAGAATTTCAGCTGCTAGACTTGGATCTGCCTTGAACAGTTCTGCATTAAGATCTGGTTAAATTAAGAAATCGAATTGAATTGGACTTTGGGAGAGACAAGACGCTGAATTAAGGATTCCATTGATACTTTTTGAAAGGGATGAAGATGATTTCCTAGAGTATATCAAGTCATGCAAGAAATGCTTTTGAGGTCAATTCTAAATTGAGCAAGGAATTGCCGCCTCCCAACTCCATCCCTGTGCAAACAAATGTACTGAGCACGGTCGGCATCGATATCATAGGGCCAGTACAAGAAGCAATAAGTATGCCGTTGCATTGACGGACCACTTTTCTATGTGATAAGAGTGTGACTATGAGTTCCTGTTCTCCGTGGTATGCACGCTGGGATGGATGGAGGTATTGATAAGCGAACAGGAAAAGGAGGTTGTAAATGAGGCTGCGTGATAACTTGATGGATCATTTTAACACTGATCACCGCATTTCTCTAGGTTTGTCATAACCTAAGTTGGAATTCTCATGTACATAAGAAAGTGTCAAAGTGCAACTCAATACTTGCCATGATTAAGCGATCTGTTGGTTACAAAGCTCCCTTCATAGTCAAGCTCACCTAACATCGTTCATTAGTTATTTCACATTTAGACTATTGCTCCCAGGTGTGGTCCCCGCACATGAGATTGGTCATGCGTAAGGTCGAGGGAGTTCAACGGAGAGCCACCAAATGCATCTGTAACAACAATTAACTGTCATACAGGGATAGACTCACCGCCACTACTCTTCTTCCACTGTGTTATAGACAGGAGCTTTTCGATGTATTATTTCTTTTGAAATGTTTTCGTGGTTTTTTATCGAAATGACATATCTCATTTTGTCAACGTTTATGTACCTAGTAGATCTCTTCGATCCACTGGTCAATTCAAACTTACTGTTCGCCTTTGTAAAACTGAAACATTTACCTTTTCATATTTCAGTCGTATTGCACTTATCTGGAACTCTTTACCTGTAACAATCCGCCAACGCATGTACTCAAACCTCAGCATTCTATCAGTCAAGAAATTACTAGCTACTTATTACAAATCACAGGTAAACTCCATATACTCAACCGACAACATATGCACCCGGTCCTCTATCTGCAGATGTGACAAGTGCCTGGCAACCTAAAATCATACCTGTTGTTTTTCTTTTGTTCATTTTTTGTATTATATTGTATTGTTTATTTGTTGAGGAGCCGGCCCTGTAGAGAAACTAGGTTTCTGTTGGCGGCTCCTCACAGATTTGCTTCTAATCTGTAAAGCCTAATAAATAAATAAATAATAGACGGTAATTTATTTCACATTACATAATAAACAATGCAAAATCATCTGGGGTCCCAAGCGGATAACACGCACACTTTAGAAGGTAACTCATACAAAACAAGAGTCTGAGGACCCAAAATCTCCATGAAATTTGTTTTTTATTTTATTTATGTTGTGTTAGGTTTGTGTATGTTATTTGTTGTTGGGTTGTTATGTTATGTTTTATCTGCTTCAGGGTGGTTGTGTTTATATTTGTTTTATGTTGTCTGTTACGCCTCAGTGCATTGGTTTCTCCTTCTCTTTTGGCTCTCATGTGTATCTCTGACACCTGGAGACATCCCGACCTTGCCTACGAAGTTGTGTAAATTATAAACTATCAGGGACAGCGGTTGATAGAACACAACTTTACAGGTGAATAAAAGACAGGGGTACAATAGATAAGCAGGAAAGGTTACGGGTGACCAGATCATGTCAAAGTGCTACGTAGTTACCTATAAACTGGTAGCATTGTACGTTAGATATATTGTGGTCCACAGTGCCATTGCCAAACCATTGAGAAAATAAAGCCAGACCACAACTGGTACACGGTATGAGCAAGAAACAGCCTGTTAACAGGTCAAAGTGAATTTACACATAATCAAATGTGTGATGTGTCCTGGTTACTTCACATACCTTATGCTTTGGATCCCCATCATATATCCTTTGATCCACAGAAACTGATCTTGACCTCTTCTTTGCTATTTTCCCATATTATTCAACTGGGGTCCTCAAACATACAGACAGACTGGAATGAGTTGCCTTACATTAAAACCATGTAAAACTGTTCCTTTCACTACCTGCTGTCAAGCTTCTAGTCTGGTCAAATCAGTCCCTACAGACTGTTAAGCGCCAACAGCTGTTAACAACCAACAGTTGCTAAATTGATTGATGGGCTTGGCAAGCTAAAGCCAACAGCTGTTGACCATTGACCCACTTACGCTATAAGTAGCTACTAACAAAGTGCCCGATATAGGATAGGCCAACACAGCAAATATAGATTTCCCCATTACTTAGGCAAATTAAGTCCATTTTGCATAATTTGCACTTCATTGTATACAACCCTCTCTAAGCTACCTGCCAAGTAAATAACATGAAAATCTGTCGCTCCTTTCTTCAGTTATTCTCCTTTGAAGATTTTGACAAATACGCCATTACAGTTCCAGTGACACATACCAGAGGGCCCAAAATCGACCTTGACCTTTCTCCTCCCGACAACTACCCACATACCAAATATCATTACAATTCATCTACACGTTCTATAGTTATGCTGATTTTACGCATCCGGTGACACAAACATACACACACAGTGACACAAACATACACACACGCGCACACACACGCAAACACACTAACTTTGCATGATTTGCACTTCAGTGTGTACATCTCTGTCCAACCTACCTGCGTACCAAATAACATGAAAATATGTTGTTCCTCTCTTCAGTTATACCCCTTTAGAACATTTTTACAAATAGGCCATTGCAGTTCCAGGGACACAAACCAGGGGGCCCAAAATCGACCTTGACCATTCTCCTCCCAGCGCACACCCACATACCAAATATCATTACAATCCATCTACACGTTCTACAGTTATGCTGACTTAAAGCATCCAGCGACACACATGCAAACGATTTACCTCCTTACTTATGCAAATTCGGTCTCATTTGCATAGTTTGCACTTAAGTGTGTACATCTTGGTCTAACCTACCTGTGTACCAAATAACATGACGATCTGTCGATCCACTCTTAAGTTCTTCTACATTGAAGATTTTTACCAATACGCCATTGCAGTTCCAGTCACACATGTCAGGGGGCCCAAAATCGACCTTGACCTTCCTCCTCTTAACACCCACCCACATACCAAAAATCATTACAATCCATGTACAGGTTCTACAGTTATGGTGACTTTAAGCATCCCGTGACACATACATACACACAAACACCAAACGCAAGCAAAACAGTATATCCATGAAAAAGCCTTTTTTCATGGAGATAAAAAGGCCAATCTCGGTAAAAATGTCTTGGACATGTACACAGACTAAAAGAACAAATTCTCCGACGAAAAAATGTTGATATAGCACACATTGATACACGCATGGGGTCCAAACAGACCCTTTAATATCGCGGTTGAGGGTTGAAGAGTATAACTTGTAATCGGTAGGAGTCGCTTGGTTGCCGTCCTTTTTAGTATGTTTATGTATCAAATAAAAAAATAGCACAAGTTAGCAACCAACATGCAAATTGGGGTCTTATTTGCATATAATATGAAGTGTGAAGTAGAACCAGTGAGTATTGCCCTGAGGAGGGTAGTAGGTGATTACGCAGATGTCTTGTTCCAGTGATTTTCAAATCCATTATTCAGAAATAACTAGTGTCACTAATAAGAAGCTATTCATATAGTATATGTATTGCGTCGATAGACTTTTTAACGATTAAAAATATAAGTAGCTTTCTTCTTTGAAAGAAATATGAATCTGCATTGTCGTTTTCCCTACTCGACTGAATAGAGTTACCAGCGATTCCTACCGAAGAGGAAGAAACTGAAGTTAAAACCGTTGCTTCTGAAGACTGTGAGGATGAGCCTGAAGCCCACGAGTATAATTATATCGATAGAGATGACGTCAACAACCTACGGCAGTCTGGTAAGGACAATGGACAACCATATAATAAAGATGATACAGCACTACCCGGCAATGCGCATAGGGACGCACCTGACTTGTTAAACAACCCAACCTACGTACCCGGTGCACTTCGAGGAGATCACAACAAAGGTAAATGTACCACCTTGCTGCCATTAGTATATTATGAGCACATCAATGATATCTATTTATACCATGATAATTACTTAAATTCATGACGTTGTTGACTTTCAATATATTTTTTCAGAACATTATATATCATATACCTAAAGAGGATCGATGGATTACTAGCCCGTTTCAAATTGATTCTGGTTTCGGTTCGGATTTTTTCTCACGATTCGGGGTCAATCTGACACGATCTCAGAAAGACGCTTAGCGTTGCTCCAAACATCATTTTCCGGACAATTCAATGTTTTTGGTGGAAAGGGATGCCTGGCCACTGCCCTTCAAGCTCAGTTGACATTCGAGAAAATCTACGATTTGTATCTTGATTCAGGGACTACTGTCATTTTATATTATAAAGACCTAATATCGACATCATTGGCAAACCAAAACTAGTGTTTTAAACACATTGTGATGATCTCAATTTATCCTAATGGGCATAACGTTGCAAAAGATATGGAGCTATCTTTTAAACCGTGCTTCCTATATGGAACATGCCACTTACATCATACTTACTTACAAGTTTTTAAGAATACGCAATCAAGTAATTTTTTTAATATAATTGATGTGTATCGATTATCTCTTCTTTCTAAGTTACATTAACATAAATCATTAAAAAGGATGATCCGTCTACTCATTCAAACGTTACTCTTTTTTGAAGGCTGGTAGAGTTTTGAAAAAGGCACTAGGTGGCCAAAGCAACATGACTTATTGTCCCTTTCAAGAGATATCTACCACTAAGGAATCAAGACAGTTGCATTTTCAGAGCACGATCACAGATATTAAAATCAGAGGTTCCGCCGCAGTACCAAAAAAAGTAACAAGGGGTCCGAAATTTAATCGTTTCCAGGTCTAACCAAGACCTATCTAGCTAAAGAATATTAGCGATCCATCAAGGCATTCTTTTGTTATGGTAGTGACTGACAGACATACTGGCACAAACACACACACGCACGCAGACGCGCGAACAAACACACACACACACACACTCACTCGCACACATAATACACATACACACTAAGGCTGACCAAAACAAAACCCTTTTGGCGAAGGTAGAGAATCGTTCGATATATTGAAATACGTTGAGGAAGGTTAGATCTTTAGCTTTAAAACAATAGGAGCGAATTGAGTCTTTAGCAAACAACCTTGTTTTGACTTACACCTCTATTGAACTTTCTGCAATTGTCTTCACGTCATTAACATATCTATTAATGGTTTTGTATAAAACCTGGTTCTGCCAGATCTTTCCTTACTTACTGACGAAAGATAGCGGTTGCTCTCTGAAACATCTGTCTGTTTAAAAATTTCATCCAGTTGCTTGAGTAACAATTTTTGGCAGATATTGAAATATCTACTGGTTTCAGACTAGTGTTAATTACCGACGTTTCACAGGACCGACAGAAGTATGGTGTAAATGTCTCCGTTCATGTCTACTCCGTGGCATCATCATCGCTCTTGCAGTTGCAGCCATGGTGACTGGAGGGGTGGTAGCCTGCATTTACCTATTTGTCACGCCGGAGTACAAAACAGGACTCCAGCCGGTCAGCTTTCTCTATCATGTTATATTTCCTTAGCTATCCCTTGATATCATTATTGCTATGCTTTCATTTGACATGAGTACAGTCGAAAGTCTTATATCCACAAAATATCAATTATGGACCTAAATACAACCGTTCAAGTGAACCATTTCGCTAAAGCGTTGATCAAGCGATTCTCATCAAATGATAGGTTGGAGATTTTTTAAAGGAAAGATTGGAGAGTGTTCTTTACAAGTAACAACAGTTGTAAACAAGTATGGCAATGAAAACGTATTGCCGTGGCGACATCTACTCGGTTGATAGTCATCAATATGTGTCTGTTGTTAGTGTTTGCCTCCTGTACATGGTTAGATAAAGCTAGCGTCCATTGAGGCAATTCTATAGAGCTAGTACTGTAAAACATGAATTGCTCTAGTTTGGCGAAAATAGAGCTCACAACAAACCAGAACAGCACAAACGTATTTAAAGTCTAAGCGATAAAAAAGGTGAAGGCAAATTCTCGAAAGCTTTGCTTATAACATACAAATTCTGGCAATGTATTTCGACGGACAAAAATCATTTTTGTTTATAATAACAAATAATCTTTTTTCGCAGCCATTGTACAGCAAAAACTTTCCAACTGATTCACCTGTGCTGACCAACGGTCATAATCTTACGACAGCATCTACCCTGTCCGGTACTTTGCCAGCGGTGACAGCCACACATCCAATCGTGCCAGCCACGATGCCAGAGGTGACCACAACACATCCGAAGGTGACAACTACGCTGCCAAATGCAGCAACCGCAATGCCAGAGGTGACATCCGTACTGCCGGTCGTTACAACCCATAGGGAGGTAATCAGATAATTGTACCTTCCAAGTTCTTTTTCTTCTTCTCAATAGCCTTGTATTTCTCGTCTTTTCCCTTCCTTCTTGTATTGACGTGACTAATTTTTTTTTTTGGACATGTCTTGCGAAATCAACTTTTTAAATGCATTCTTATATGATGTTTTCTGCCCATGCATCGAGATAAACATGTCTAAGTGTTTTCTTTTTTTTCTCAGTTGTTGGTATCAACAACCAGCTTTATGCGTCAGAGGAAGATTCTGAAGACAGCTAAGACCGAAACAACGACCACGAATGGTGAGCCATAGAGGCAAACAATAATTCTGCTTTTCAGCCAATCTTCGTTCAAGGGGAAATGATTATTCAACAGTTGCGGGTGATCACAATTTTGGAAATTCATTTATTTAATGGTTTTACGTCTGGTGCTTTTCCCTTTCCATTTTATGGTTGTGTAATGCTTAAAAGATGATCTTCTTTGGATGTTGTTTTCTCCAGGATGCCAGAGTGGTTACCTGATGCATAATGATATCTGCTTCAAGGCCTTCAACACGCCGATGAATTTCCTTGATGCATCTTGGACCTGCCGTACTGAAGGTGGGACTCTTGCTATGCCAAAGGATGCCAGCACAAACGAATTCCTGATCTCCTTGAAGGGTGGAGTAGTTGAGCAAAGCTGCTTCTGGTTCGGCTTGGTGGATCGGCGTAAAGAGGGAGTCTGGGAGTGGATAGACGGCACCCCACTAGGAAACTACAGCGTATGGAGCCCAGGAGAACCCAACAACCTAAATGATGAGGATTGCGCCCAATATGACGGGGAGATATGGAATGATCGTACATGCTCCGGGGCCAACGAAAAATTCGTCTGTCAAGTCAAACCACCAGGTATGCTATTCCGTAATTCAATCATTAACTCAAATTCATTGTTTAGAGCAACATTTCATGCATGATTCAGCTTTTTTTTCTCAAAGTCAAAACACTGATGAACCAAAAAAAGGATTTGCGATCACATTAACGTCATATGCATTCATAACCTGTCACCTATGCAAAAAGTATCCAAAATGTGTGCTGAAAATAATCATTTCCAATTGTCCCAAATCATATCCCAAAATCCAGTTGAACATGACGTTTTCCAAATGTAACCCCTGACGTAAAAATAGACACCTGAGAACGAATCCTCATGTACAAATAGCTCATTTAAGTTAGTCTTCTGATACTTGGATCGAACACAATGGCGCAAGACTTAAAAAAAGAAAATTATTTAAAATACTGCTTTGATAGATTGAACGCAGTTCTTCACATTTCACCCCACATGTTGCAATAGACTATTCTAAAGGCACCCCTTGCAAAATAAACTGGAGTAGCTGTAGCATACAAAATTTCATTCATTAGGATGTATGAACAATTACCATCTGGGGCATCCTTTTTTATATTGCATACCCGTTGAAACGCCTTATGACGTAATACACAAAGAGACTAAAAGTTACATATCCGGACAGATGGATTTGATCCACTGACAACGGGAGGTGCCACTACGCTTTTCGATAAGTGTGATTTGTAATTTTATGTGATCAAGGTGTAGCTCTCTTCAAATACGGGACCTCTATTTAATGTATTGTCCGAGAGAAGTCCCTTACAAAAGCTAGGTACACGTTTTCCCAGTAAACCTAGTATATTTTTTTTTTCATTTGTATTTTCCGAGGGAACAACATCAATGAGACAAGTCAGGGAATTCAAGATTTGATTTTTGTAAATACCGAGAAATCCCATCCATGTTAACTTAAGTGAAGTGACATAATTCTAAATGTGAACATTACAATGCATAGATTTTGTGAATGCGGAAGTTATCTGTCAAAAAACTGTTGTCATTGAATTATGCAAAAAAGGTGTAGATTTGGGGAAATAAAATAACGTAACTTGTGACAATAGAATATTGATTGCAATAGAGTATGCTTATTCAAACCCAAATGTGCATAGTTTGGTTTGAATAAATGCCACAATCTAGTTATCTTAATGGTGGAAACTTCATAATTTGTATCACGTAGCATGAATTAGTTTGTAAAAGGTGAACATACGATGCAAAGATTGTGTTAATGTATCTATGATTGTGTAAAGGCCATTTGAATGAGATCTAAAATATTACTTGACTGAAAGAGAGACTCAGTTTACTTGATCCCGAGTCAAAACAACGTTATGTTCCACGACCTTTGCTCTACTTAATTTCAGCTTCGAGAAGTGACGGCTGTCCAGTCGGATACAAACTCGTCGCCCGGAATTGCTTCCGGCTCAATTTCCGGAAAAAGTCCCCCTCTGACGCCAGGGTGGCCTGCATGAAGGAGGGAGCGAGACTAGCGATGCCAAAAACGAAAGAGTTGGACATCGCTTTGAGAAACCTGGTCCGCACGGAAGGCGACAACCGCCAATACTGGATAGGCATGAGGGGCAGCAGGAAATTGCTTCATAAGATGCACTGGTGGTGGGAAGATGGGTCTAAACTCGGCAAGTACAAAGTAAGTTCATCAATTCATGTATTGTTTGCTTTTGCTGAATACATCATCTTAACCCTTAAGCTGCCAGTCCCGACTTAACAAGGGATACAGAAATATGCCTTGTGTGCTGGACCCGGTTATAACCGGGATAGGGTATTCCCCAGAACAAAATAGCTTTGCGTGCGTGTAGTGTGCGAAGCCGGGAAGTTAGGGGAGTTAGCGTCGCCGGGTGTTTCGCGGGTTTCGTGAGGGAGGTCAGGGGTCAAACATTTTTGATTTTTACTTGGCTAAAAAACCTGGCAGCTTAAGGGATTAAGGAATTTTTTTTTTAAATGCACCCTATCATTTCATATGTGTGTAAAAAAGTTTTATCCTTTTTGAAATATTTCTTATTTCAACATAAATAAATCCAAAGAAACATCTGAATCGGAGAAATATCAATTTCAGAGAAAATCAAAATTGATGTTTTTCAAATCAATACCAGAATAAACGTTTAAAAGGTGTAATAACTCTGTTTCTTTTTTCACCCTAAAAATTAATTTTCATGTTTAATAGCTTCTGAACTGAGGACGTTACAAAGCCCATGTTCATTGTTTGCCTACACTCTCATAATCATCTGATTTCTTATTTATTTAGATCAATCTCACTCTTTAGACAATTTTGAAACGTATATAATGGACCACATTTCAAAGTGGACTAAAAAATTGTTAAGCTACTGGTTACGAATTTTTGTTATAAACCAAAAGCATATCGTAGTTATCATCTTGACCTTAAACTGATGCATATATGTTTAAACAGGGATGGCGACCAGGAGTGCCAAATGACCGCAGATGGACGTATCGAACGACACTGTGCGTAATTTACGGGCCAGGCAACACTAATCACCCCATGTGGAATGATCGTAACTGCAAGTACCTTCACAGGTTTATCTGTCAAGCGCCAGTGGCATACATGCAGACAAAGGGTTAACGAACTATGCCGGCCTCTGTCAAGCCCTCTTACATAGAAGTAAAGCTTATCTTGCCAAAAATATACATCATTAAGTCAGGCATTTCAAACAATCTGTGTCAGATGCTGGAAATGACAACTGCACTTATCCTTATTGATTATGATGACTACGAATAGTACGATCTTTTTTATCTGTTTTTTTTTTGGTACATGATAAAAAAAGGAAAGAACGACATGGTATCACAACTAAATGAAAAATGTGTGTACAGGTGTGAAGACGAAAAGCAAACAAAAAAGACAGCCTTCCTTAATATATTAACAAATCGTTAATAGCAACTAGTCTACATGTCTACATATCAGATTAATTTTCAGCCATTGTCTTATTTTTTATCATTACCCAATGTACTTACGTACACACAGTAAATTAATCATTTGGTTCCGGACCATTTTGCATTTGAATGGGGCTGAATCGGGATATTCGAGGGCAGAAATAGTCCGGCAATCCATGTGTAGAAAAAGTACACGCTTGCATATGTGGGCTAGATGTAGGAAAGCTCATTTTCGACATTAGCAATTTTTCAACGGTCAATTTTGTCCGGTAAAATATTTCTTACATTTGGCTTGGATTGGAAAAAGGTCAATGATAGAGGTTTATGATTTTTCTTTAGTAAGTTTTTTGGGGGGAGGGTGGCAGTGAGGTCGCAGTAATATCGCCGTCTAGTAAAATATGGCCCATATATGTGCACATAAAAATTGCTTTATTAAAAAAAAATTACAACTAATTACAGTCATTCATAAATCATCTGAATGTTAAAAACCTGATTTGACCTACATTGATTTGGTATATTATTTTACATTAATGGGCAGTATTCATTAGTTTTTAAAAAATGGCAATATTCTAGTTGTGAGGGGTTGACTTACATTTTGAGCATGTTGTATGTAAATATAGTTTTTTTTATTTTTTATTTTTTTATTAAACAACAGAAGAATATACAGGACACAGAGGTGATGTACTCTAGCTGAAGCTAATATTAAACATCACCTCTGGAAAAAAAAAATGCAAGTTACATAGACAAGTACAATAGCAATGAGAAACAGCAATTGGGTCGTCCAATACAAACAAGCTAACAAACAAACAAACAATGAATATATCAATATACCTGAACCTAGTTTTGAAACGTCTGCTTGTCAAAATATAGTGCTGAGTCAAGCCTAAAATGTTACAGTTGAAATCATACGAAACAAAGGATGAACCTCTTAATAATAAATAAATGAAGGCTTGATCAGACAAAGTATCGATATCAAGAATAGGGGCTAAAAGGTTCCGTAGGTTGCCCAGAAGGTTGAGTCTTTGTTGATTGTATATAGGGCAGTACAAAAGATAATGAGCAACGCTTTCGCTTCGACATCCGCAAGTGCAGGCTGGACTTGTTGCTAAGTTGCGTGTAAATAAACTTAGGTTAAGACTGCACGTGCCGGTGCGAAGGCGTGTGAGGAGGGCGCAAGTGTACCGGGGGCCATGACTAAAATGTGAATAGAAAGAGGGACGTACTAATTTCACTAGATGTTTTTTAAACAACGAAAGATTTAAGGATCGAACAGCTATACCAAGACCGTTCCAATGATGCGTTGCATAAGGAATAAAAGACTTTTGATATCGAGTTGTAGAGCAGAGCGGTATCCTTAGATTAAGTTTGTTGCGAAGATTATAAGAAGTAGAAATGGAGACTTCAGGAGGGATCAAATCCTTAAGATACTGGCGAGTATGGCCATGGACAATTTTGTAGAACATGATCAGAAAGTGAACGTGACGACGATCCGAAAGTTTTTCCCAACCTAATTCAGAAAGTAGCGAAGAATACGAAGACCCTCTTACAGCCCCTGAGACTGCAAGCGCGCATTCGTATTGGACACGTTCTAATCGCTGGGAATCATATAAAGTACATCCATGCCAAATAATGTCAGCATATTCAAGGAGAGGACGAATAAAGGATTTATAAATAACATCAAGTACTGTTCGCGATAATCTAAATTTCAATTTGTTAAGAGTGGACACTCGTTTGGACGCCTTGCCAATCATATGAGAAATTTGTGCTTCCCATGACAAGGTGGACGTAAGAAAAGTCCCTATATGCTTGTGGGTTTTGACTGATTTAATAACACAATTATCAAGAAGAAGAGGGGGGTGGTTGGGAGGATTTGATTTCTTAGAAAAACACATTTCTTCAGTCTTTAAAGGGTTTAGGTTCATAAGCCATGTTGAAGACCAAAATGATATCTCCCTAAGATCAGTATTGAGTCGATCAGCTGTAACGTTAGGATCTTCCACAATGTCCAATAATGAAATATCGTCAGCAAATAAAAAAGGGCATGTAACTAGACCGTCCACCATGTCATTAATGAAGACAAGAAATAAGAGAGGCCCTAAAACTGAACCCTGAGGTACACCTGCGCCAACATAACTCCAATCCGAACATTGACCATCAATAACAACTCTTTGCTCTCTGTCAGAGAGGTAGCTATGGAACCAATTTAAGATTGGGCCGTCGACCCCGTTTCTCTGCAGCTTGAAAATAAGTCCTTTATGCCAGACTTTGTCAAATGCTCTAGAAAAGTCTAAGTAAACCGCTCTGACTTCTTTGTTGGAATCTAAAGCATTAAAGATTTTATCAGTAATACAAATAAGTTGATTTACTCCTCACTTGAAAGTTCATCTGTGTTGGTAGAAGTCATTCTGA
This sequence comes from Branchiostoma lanceolatum, assembly GCA_035149815.1. Taxonomy (NCBI): domain Eukaryota; kingdom Metazoa; phylum Chordata; class Leptocardii; order Amphioxiformes; family Branchiostomatidae; genus Branchiostoma; species Branchiostoma lanceolatum. The sequence goes on from CM068880.1 coordinate 15,944,652, forward strand.
ATGGAGTTTGAACTATAAATGCCAACACAAAAATTGGACTTACCCAAATTTTCGACTGAACAGCACCAGTCTTTGTCAAGGAATGAGCAATCCACTGCTTCTGTGACGTCACGTTATGCAGATGAGACACGTGACTCGGACAGCAGTGGATCATAGGTTGCAGAAAGTCTATGGCGCCCTCCGTCTCTGTTGAGGGATGGTTGTAATGCCCGGATGTAGATGGACTCCTTAATCCCTCTCGCAAAAAATTCCGATTCTGTGTCCAGGATCTTAACCTTGTCCAATGAAACCGAATGTCCAGGCGACTCTAAGTGAATGTGTTTTGAAACTTCAGAAGAGGTTGTGCTCGGACGCTTGTGTTCGTTGAAGCGGGTTTTCAGTGAGCGTTCAGTCTCTCCAATGTACGTTTCTTTACACTGGCCTCTAATGTTTTGACCTTGACAAGGAATGAAGTACACAACTCCGCACTTGTCCTCCCTAGGTGTTTTATCCTTAGGCGCTACTAGTAGGTGGGACAGGTGAAAATTTCAAACTCAATATTTTTCCTTCAAATTTTGTAGGTGGATAGAGCATGTCACAAGGATCATAAAACATCTTAAGTTTTTGATCTAGCATCTTTCCTTCCAGGATTATGAATTTTTGAAATATTATTTTTTCACTATTTTTGTAGAAAAAAACATGTAACAAAATGTCATATATTTGAACCACTAAAGTAGCTCATGGTACGCTTACATTTTTTTCTGTGGTACATTATGTACACAACATTCCATTTATCACCCAAACTTCCCAGTGATGTGCACATCTGGGTCCCCACCAGCCATGGAAGTTTCATATTGATTGTGTCTGTTATACGTCATATCATATGTGTTATACTACAGTATTCCCCTTCAATCTCAATTGAACGCTATTTTTGCTTTTATTTCACAATTATCTTACTCTTGCAATATCTTAACTGATGTTCAACACCTACAGATAAAATCTGTATTTTACCTTCATAATAATTTAGTATATGTACAGATTGCAGATAGATAAAAAGAATTAACATATGATTTCACATTCTCATTCTTGTCTTTATTGTGACCAAATATCCTGGCATTCCTTGTAAATGTTCCACTGCTGGAATGAAAATAAATAATTAGTAATTGTGAATAGGATTATGGCATGTACATTTATGGCATGATTATTTACAAATCACTTCTAAGTTCTACGACATAGACTAACTTGGGTTTCTTGATGTAACTCATATTCATAAATCTTTCACCTAAAAAAAGTAATGCAGCATAAAGATTAACTTTAAATGAATCAAATGTCCTATAGCAGCTCTTGTAATTATGACAAAACTTAATGGAGTAGATTTATGGTATAAATGACTATACTGTAATACAAATCACATATTGAATGGCATCTATGATTTTCAAGAAAAAAATTCACTCAGTTTGCAACAGATTGACTTCTTGAGAAGTGGAACACAGTACATAACAAATTTTCAGTCCTCAGTTCCATTTGCTTGATTTAGCAGCTTCCAACACAGAACATAACAAATTTTCATTGTTTGGAGTTTCTCACTTATTTCTTGAGCTCTGCTTCTATGGTAAAGACTTTTCCTTCTGAGCATTGATTTTCAGTTCTTTCTCTCTTGTTGCCAAGGCCAATGCAGCATCCTTCTCACTCTCTACCCTTGCTTTCTTGTTGCTTTCCACTGCTAGAGCACTTTCTTTCTTGGACAGTTCCCTCATGTTTGTCTTCAATGATTTCTTCATCGTAGTTGCTTGTGATCATTCTGTCTCTCTTCTTCTGTTCTAACTAACTCTAAGGCCAGTGACTCAATATCTTCATTTTGGTGACTTTTGTCTTCTACTGCCTCTTGCAAGTTAGCACAGAGGTCTCCAATCAACAATGTGCTCTTTCAGAGCCTCTTGCACTTCATCTGAAACCTGCAAGTTCAGCTCTGAGTGATCTCTCCCTTGCTTCGGTTCTACGCAACATTTTCTTCAAAGCTTTTTTGGAAGGGCTCTTCTGTCTTGCTAAAGCTTGACCATCATGGGAAGCCATCGTCTGTGGGCAGATGTACTTTTCTTCCAGCAGCTGGTCTACATCCTTGTAGATATGGCCATTGTGTATCAGAAACTTGTTCTTGCCTAATTCTGCTCTTCTCTTATGTAGGGCTTCCACAGACGTCCTCAGAGACAAAGGGTTCACTTTGTTCTCCCCAAGGTTTTGCAGCCATGTTGCCACAGCTTCCCATGTGCTGCCAGTTGTCATTCTGTAAGCACGCAGCTCCAGTACAATCCTAGATCCTGTTATTAATCACAGGAATAGCTGAAAGACTTGCACGGCCATCTAAGACAGTCCTGTCAATGCCATGCTGGCTACAGCTCTCTCCGACATGCTTAATGTCCTTGATTTGAAGACAGGGCACAGTCTTGTCCCACACTGCTTCATCTGTCGCTTGATTTGACCACATGTCAGTTGCTAGGAGTCTTTTTAATCTCGGGTCTATGCAAGTTAAGACGGCTGGCAACTTTCTTGAGATTGGGAACTCAATTTTCAATGTACTGTAGTTGATGATGTCCCTCACAACACGGATACTCAGAATCAAATTGCAAGAATGCAAGCTATCTGGAATAAAAAGTAGACAAAAAAATATCTGTCATTATTATCAAAGAACATATTAAACAGTTTAAGTTTTACTTCAATCTGTTAACAACAGAGCAAGGAGGTTTAAATTAAACCTGCTTGAACAGAAGCATACTTTACATTGTGTTACCTTCTGTTGTGTTGGTGAATTGGTTGGTTTTATCATTCTATCATTATTGTTCCACAACCAAAAAAGAATTATAAGAAACAGAAAATCAAAGCAACAGCAGCATATATTGTTACCTGTTGCTTTAGGAGTTGAAGTATTCAATAAATACATGAACCTTTGCATCAGGTTGTACGTAAACCCTAAACTGACAACACAGGCTTGGCCTACTTAACCGATGAATCCTCAAGGTATCCTCAATGTAACTAAATTCACTCAGACTGCCCCTCCCCACCCTTACATGATCTTACATAATCAAAAACTTATTGACAATACATCTAGATTTCTTTTCAATTAAATCATTCAATAATCTTCTCTATAGACCTTTAGGAAGGTTATATCAATATTTTCTTGTAGAGACTTACCGGGAATCTTTTCCTGCTCCACCAGAAACCTAAGCTCGTCAGGGGAAAAGGCCTCGTGTGGGGGTTACCGGCGGCCATGTTGGAAACTACCACTTTTATCAAGGAAAATCCGGGGGTGTTCCAAATGATGAAATCATAAAAAACATCTTTTTCTAAGTAGAAAAATAGTTATACAACATGTTACAAGCGGTGTATTTTGAAAATTCGATAATTTTTACATATTTTTATAATTTTAAAAACTATATTTTCCAATATTTAAGTCACGAAATAGTAAATCTGAAAAAACACCACCGGTAATGCGTAGCCCCGAATGTTCTGCTACATTTTTCATGTGATTTTGGTGACTGGAACATGTGGAACACACCAGGAAACAGCTTTGAAAAACATAGCGCGCAACTTGTTGACAGCACTTTCGCGCACTGACCCCATTCCAGCGCTACGGTAAGGTGTTGGCTCAAGAAACATGTGAAAAACCTCAGGAAGTTTTAATTTTAGCAAAAAGTTGTAATAATGTCTTGGAGATAACCTTATTGTCAGCAATTCTATGAATTTTCAGCCAGAAATAATGTACTTTAAAGCAGATATGGCATTTTTTCTGAGAGGAATGCTGCATTTTGGACTTTTCTACGCTGTGTGTCATGTGGATTGGCCCCCCTACTACTAGGGCATTTCGAAGTGTTTTTGTTGGCTTAAAACAGGTCTTTATGCCATGTGATGTGAAAATGCGTCTAAGTCCTTCAGACACCCCTTTCGTGTAGGGCAAAGTGACGAATCCCCTGTTGGTTCCCTTGTTGTTCCGGGTCTTGTTAGTACTGCTGGGCCGTTGGGGTTTGGGCGCAGTGGCTTTCTCAATAGCCCAAGTGGGATAACCGCACTTTTTCAAGGCACTTGTAATGTGAAGTTTCTCGTCTTCTTTGTCCTGTGGATCCATGATAAGGGTTTCCGCCCTGTGAAAAAGGGTACGGACAACCCCAAGTTTATGGTCCAAGGGGTGGTTTGATTGGAAGTTTAAATACTGGTCCGTGTGCGTGGGTTTGCGGTAGATCTTAACTTGCAGTGACCCGTCTTCTTGTACTGTTGTTAAAGTGTCAAGGAACGCTAAAGATCTATTCTCTTCCTTCTCAAACGTGAACTTAATGTCTGGGTCCAAGTTGTTTAGGTGTTCTGTAAAATCATCGGCGTACGCCTTCTTTAGTTTAGTAAACGTATCGTCGACATATCTGAACCACCACACAGGGGGGTGGGGTGCAGATTTGATGGCAAGTTGTTCCAAGTGTTCTAAGTACAGATTGCACACAATGGGGGAAACTGGTGACCCCATTGCGGCCCCATGGATCTGCTGATAGAATACACCATCATACACAAAGTAAGTACAGTTCAGGCAGATTTTGAGTAAGTCAACCAACTGTTCTGGGCTCAAAGTAGAGCGTTGGGGTAAAGACTTATCTTCCTTCAGTCTCTGTAGAATTACATCTGCTGCCTTATCAACCGGAACTGAAGTGAAAAGTGCTGTCACATCATAAGAACGGAGTTCCTCATCTTCTTCTACATGTTCATGTTTAATCAGTTCTACAAATTGCTGTGAGTTCTTAATATGATGTCGAGTATTGCCCACTAATGGGGCAAGAGTATCTGCCAGATACTTCGCACAACAGTAAGAAATGGAGTCAATACTACTAACGATGGGTCTCAGTGGAATGCCAGTTTTGTGGACTTTAGGGAGACCATAGAACTTCGGAGGCACTTGTGTGGTTGGGTATAACCGTTTATAGGCAATGTTGTTTAACCCACCTTCAGTCTGAAACCGCTGGAGTACAGCTATGAGTTCGTCCCTGTATCTTGTTGTTGGGTCCCTTTTTCCAAGTCTACGGTACGTATTCTTATCACCAAGTAATTCCAAACACTTTCGTTTGTAGTCTTCCTTGTTGAGAATTACCGTCAGCCGCCCCTTGTCCGCTGGTAAAATCACAATGTTCTTATCCTGTTGTAGAGACTTCAGACCTTCCTGTTCTTCTTTAGAAAGGTTGGACTGAGGCTTCTTGGGTTGCTTGAGGATGTTAGCGACCTTCGACCGTAGTAAATTGGCCTCTCTCTCGGGGATTTTTCGGCATGCAAGCTCCGTCTGTGTTATGGTGTCCACCACTTGTGTGTGCTTGTCGGTAACCGCGAAATTCAAGCCTTTCACTAACACTGAAAGTTCCGGGTCACTCAGAAGCCTGTCTGAACAATTCTTGACCCACTTGTGGATGCATTCCGAGGGTAATGAACGGCTGGTCTGTTCCTGGTTCTTCTGCACGAGGCGTTGGAACTTGTTGATTTGTCTTGTCTTTGTTACGCCATGTTCCCAGAGCTGTGACCTATTGACCCTTGACCTGACCTCTTCCGCGACTTCCGCCGGGAATATCTGTTCGACGCTGGAATCCAACCGATCTTTTTCTTTGTTCAGTAAGTTGATCTTTTGCACGGTTTGTGAAATCCTTACGTTTAGCAGTTGTCTTTCCGCTCGTTTTAGTATGCTATTTGCCTTGTTCCCTTTTACGACACTGGACAATTTCAGACTCACTGGAGTAACATCGTGATGTTTACAATGGAGATTAAATCTCAGGTGGTTCTGGTGGCGCGCCAATTTCTTTCCAGTTCTTTCCAAGTTTCTGACAGTTTTCAAGCAATCCTCGCCATAATCATTCTTAATCTTCACTTGAAAGTTCATCTGTGTTGGTAGAAGTCATTCTGAATGGAGTTTGAACTATAAATGCCAACACAAAAATTGGACTTACCCAAATTTTCGACTGAACAGCACCAGTCTTTGTCAAGGAATGAGCAATCCACTGCTTCTGTGACGTCACGTTATGCAGATGAGACACGTGACTCGGACAGCAGTGGATCATAGGTTGCAGAAAGTCTATAAAACACCTAGGGAGGACAAGTGCGGAGTTGTGTACTTCATTCCTTGTCAAGGTCAAAACATTAGAGGCCAGTGTAAAGAAACGTACATTGGAGAGACTGAACGCTCACTGAAAACCCGCTTCAACGAACACAAGCGTCCGAGCACAACCTCTTCTGAAGTTTCAAAACACATTCACTTAGAGTCGCCTGGACATTCGGTTTCATTGGACAAGGTTAAGATCCTGGACACAGAATCGGAATTTTTTGCGAGAGGGATTAAGGAGTCCATCTACATCCGGGCATTACAACCATCCCTCAACAGAGACGGAGGGCGCCATAGACTTTCTGCAACCTATGATCCACTGCTGTCCGAGTCACGTGTCTCATCTGCATAACGTGACGTCACAGAAGCAGTGGATTGCTCATTCCTTGACAAAGACTGGTGCTGTTCAGTCGAAAATTTGGGTAAGTCCAATTTTTGTGTTGGCATTTATAGTTCAAACTCCATTCAGAAGTTGATTTACTGTCGAATCTCCGCGGATGAAGCCCGACTGGAGGGAATGTAGTAAATTTTGAGACATCAAATGGTTATACAAGTGTTTGGATACAATTTTTTCTAAAATTTTGGACAAACAGGGCAACAGAGATACGGGGAGATAATTAGATACATCATCTGGTTCTCCCTTTTTGAAAATTGGAACCACGTTTGCCCGTTTCCAGGCCTTTGGAAAGACACCATGGCAAAATGACAAATTGAAAACGTAAGCGATCTTATCAGATATGTAAGGGCATATGAGTTTAAGAAAGCGATTATCAACATTATCGTGACCACACGCTTTGGATATATCTAGAGCGGATACATAGAGTTCAATCTCGGCAGGTGTGGTAAAACATTCTGAAAATCGGACATCAGTGAGAAAATCAAATTGTGGGAGGCTTGCCTTGGTGTCATCTACAGAGGCCTGAGCAGTGAAAAGATTGTTGAACATGGTTGCCTTTTCACAAGAATCAGTTACATACAAGTGACCTGACCTTAAGGGAGGAATATTAGAACTCACTTTGCTACCATAGAAAGATTTAACAATGTGCCACCATTTCTTACTAGAACAAGGAGAAGACGTCAAGGAGTCAGCGAGACGGCTGTTGTAGTTAGACTTAGCAAGTAATATTTCGCGTACTAGTTTATTTCTGACATTACGGTATGCAGACCACAGTGTGGTACTGTTCGAAACTTTAGCATTCCTATGTAGCTTGTCTCGCCGACGCATCAACGATCTAATCCTGGGAGACATCCATGGTTTATCTCTGGGTCTTATAAGAATGTCCTTATGGGGAACACATTTGGTTTTGGCTTCAAATATAAGATCTACCAGCTTATAACATGCATCATCAACAGCGTTACAGTAAAAAATTTCATGCCATTTGGAATCAGACGAAAATTCAGCTAATAAGTCATGATCGATTTTAGGATATTCCCAGATAGTGCGGATATAAGGGCGCGGGGACTTTAAGGACATATTAAAAGTAGTAATTATGGGACAGTGGTGGCATCCAGAAAGGGGAGACAAAACTGTGGTAGATTGTAGTTTTATACAATCAACTGGAAATATAGTTGATACGGCTGTTTTATATAATGAGATGTATCTGACACATATTAGGAACGTAGTATATTAAATGATTAGGCTTTTGCGTATTTCAAACGATGTAGGCTGCTTTCTGCGCCTACAAATTCCCTGAAACATTGGCCTATTGTAAATTGTAAGTGTTTGGGCTGTAATTGAGATTGAGAAAATTTAGGTCGCCACCTTACATGGAAACTCAATACAACCTCCCACTTAGCAGGTCTCAAAGGCACAGGGATTCCTTCTTTATGATATGACGGCTTTCAGGGACTTACAAAGCCTGGTTCAATCCACATGTACGCTTTTAGTCGTCTGTCATTATGTTAAAGAATATATATTTAATGTATATGAGTTTAAAAACATTGTGATGTAGTTTTATACAATCAACTGGAATGATTTCCTTTGCTTTTAGAATTGTTAGAAATGTAATGAAATGCAGATGTGATGTTGCCTCATATAAAACATGCCTGCAAAGTTGGTTTCAAAATAACGATTGATTGAATTGCACCACTTACTGAAGGCGTGGATAAGGCATTGCAGCGTGCTGGGTTAAGCCGAATGCACAGAGAAAGTAAAAAAAAACAGACGGGCAAAAAGCCTGTCAGAAAGAAGACGGCTAGACTACGAGATATTCATGTCGCCAATGGCTTTGCATTTTGTACTTTTGAAATGTCAACAACATGTTAATCATAGTTAAGATCAAGTTCATTACAGGAAATGATATCAAGTAACGAACAGAAGAATGCGAACCAGAGAGGGATCTGTATTTACACAAGTACATAGTGTAATATACAAACACCGGTGTGAAAACGTTTCTTCAACTAAGCCATGTGCACGTGAGCTTTACCCGGCACCCGGGTTGTGAATTATATGTCTGAGAATGAAAGCAGGGTGTGTTTATATTATATTAGTCGTCTTAGATTCCGTCTTAACAATTAAGAAGAAAAAAATCAAAAAAGACAGGTAGTTTTAACAGAATAAAAACCAGACATTAAGCTGTTGTATTTCATAAATTAATCCATGTGACTGAACGATCGTCGTTTAAATGTAGTCATAAAGGTCTAATTTGTTCACACACCAAAAAACTATTCTTTAATTCCAAAATCGTTTCTGTATTTTTTAATAGTTAGTCAACAAATACAACGTCTGGTATGCAGAAAATGCAACCATTTACCACGCCGTGCACAAAGAACAGATATATTATGATGTGCTTTATGCAATTTATTTCAACTTCGTTATGATACAATGTATAACAACAAGAACAAAAGAAACAGGACGGTTCCTTTTTTTTCAATCCTATGTCCAACATGAAATAAACTATATATACAAAGTACCGTTAACGACATACATGTACTAAATAGGAAATAATATCAACAAACACGAGTTTAAAGAAATACATGTAAAAAACGGATACATGTGAATAAGATTGGTATCAATTAGGGGAGCAGCTGGGGCATGAACAAGTCAACCAAGAGCATAGATTTTTAGGATCGAATCTACAAGAGGTGAATAGTGACCTTTGATCGCTTTATTAAAGTGTCGATTGAGGTATTCGGGCACTGTTGAAGACCTTTAAGATTGACTGGTAGTGAGTACTGAATGAGAATGATTCGTTGAAAATAAGAGTTTTGGAAGGTGGTCGTAGCGTACTTGCTCATTTGTAGTTTGTACCGAGAGTGTGACCTTAAAGATAAATGCGGATACTTAATGACATTCTAGATGTCAATGTCATATAGTCCTGCGAAGCATTTGAAGAGAAATAATAAGTCTAATGTTTCGTTACGGTATGACAATGGTAAGAGGGAAGAAGTCATTAGTCTCTCTTTGTAATCAATTGAGTAATCGTTGAGTGCTTGCCAATGGTAACAATGGCTTGACAACACATTTATGTAACCAGGGATAATGAAATTTAGATTACTAACTGAACTGTGTGCGTGAAAAAAAAGACAACCTACGAAAGGAAAAGAAGCACCCTTTGCAAGTGAAGAGCATCTTTTCCTATCGTAAAACGCATAAACGTCTGTGACGGCCGTACCGGATGGTCAAACTTTGAATTGAAAGATTGATTCTCATTTGCACATGTGATTGCAATCACGCAATTCTAATTTCCAAAAACAACAACATAAATGTCTATTTTGTTATTATGAGTAATAAAATCAACCAACCCGATTACAATTCAAAACGCGGGTCACTACATTTTTCAATGCCTTCAAAAAAGAAGTCGAACCCAACCAGTCAACAACAGGTAACTTTTACGGTAGACTAAATAACTATTTCCATTTTCATGTATCTCCATTTATATCACGCCTGAGCCGCGAAAACGTTCGATACTGGACAGGTGTCCCGGACCGTGTGATAATTTTCCGTATCACATAGGGTTCAGGAGTATCACACGTGCTTCCATTGAATATTTCGAATGCATTTCGAGCGTACCGAGTGCGCCGCCATCGAAAATTCGAATACCGGGTTCTCGAACCAAATTGTTACATTTTTTTTCCAGTTTCGCCGCTGCCGGCGAAACTGGACCTGAGACGAGATCATATCATGGGTGCGACCATGGTAGGTAGATAGGTAGGTAGGATGGATCTTGGAATCATGGAACATGCGTCGAAAATTACATGCGATCCATGGATCTTGGAAGGTGGTACATTGCATCCATGTTTGTATACATGGCCATATTACATCTATAACGTTGGGTAACATAAATTCGCGGGGTACTTAAATTCGGGATTTTTCGAAAACGGGGTATTTAGGGATATGTGCTAGGTGCAACATCAGTAATACCGCTAGAAATACACACTTAACAGACTAACGTATTCAGAACACTGTCTGAAAAGCTTCGATAACCATGCATTAGAAGTTGGCTACGTCAAAAACTCTCCGCCCCTTATTGTCACAGTCTGAGGGCTTCGTGGGAAAAGTACATAACATGGTTGTCGGCTGGTTTATAAGAAAAATGTCACATCCGCTTCCTGCTAAAAACAATTATTTACAAGACAACTTATTACAATCTCTTTTGCTAACCTGCAACTGGATTCTAGGTGGGATCAATCATCAAAACTCCTCTCTGTTGCTACAACCTACGACACGTGTATTTTCCCGCCGCCATATTGTTAACCAGAATCCTGTTGTCAAGCAGACGACAAAGGTTTGTGAGGAACACTTTTTTGTCTAAATGCTGCGTGTGATAGTGGACTGAGGAAGATATTTTCCTCAAAGTTTGCTCCTAACACAACAAGGAACACATGGACATAGTAGTATTACCATTGCTACGGCATCCAGCTAGCTTGCCATGAATAATGTAACGTTACACGTTGCCCGATGATGACGATGGGCCGACTTTGAGTGAAGTTCTACCGACTCAACACACGGGTTGTTCCCGAACTGGCCTGATGTGTGCGGTACTGCCGTTTTTTCGTGTATTTTTTTTTTACTTGGACACGTTTATATCCATAGCACTCTCCTCAAGCCAAGGATGGAACGAATAGCTGCTGTATAAAATGTGATTAGCGGTAAGATATTCAAGACGAATCTTCTCTCCCGAATTAATGTGCCCCCCTGTCCGACAGCACCGTCATTGTGCGTGCGGCGGACGATAGTTTCAAGTTGAAATATTATGGTGTCAGCACGACTAGAGACAAAATCTACCATATATATGATTAGTGCAAAGATAGTACATGATACTGACAGAATTATAGAAACAAGAGCTTTTAAAAAAAGCTGGCGTTTCGGCTACGTTTATGAGTGTGAATTGTCTTTTCCCTTTACTTGAAGTAAAATCTGCCAGAAGAAGTCAGTCAAGGGCTGTTCAGTCTATAAGAAAAATTGTCATTTTGGGAAATGAGTACTGTTTTAATAGAGAAAGGCAGATTGGGGAAAGCAATTTTGAAGTAACGTCACTTAACTTAAGTGCTTTTGAAAAAGCTGGTCTTGGCCAACAACTTGTACTTATTTGTAAAATGTATAATAGGCTCATTATAAAAGCTATCAATGTAATTATGTACATGGCACGCAATAAAACATAAAATTTGAAAAAGCACCATTGAATCATCAGCACTATGGTAATTAAGTGAAATAGAAGTTCATAACAGCTAAGGTTCTTTCTAAAATGACTACCAAATGTCAAACAAATCAACAGCTACCTCATCCGTATTATTCTGGTTTCCGCATTTACAACATTTCTTCCTTATTTTCCTGGGTAATTTTGCTAAAATTCATGAAAATTCCCATAGTTTTGTGCCGAGGGGCGCCACTTTCCACGTCCGTGTTGTCTGAATGAAGTCGATACTGAACAATGGAGCATTTGCTACTGTAACAAAGAATCGCTGTTTTGCAAACAACATCAAGAGCCTCTGTTTACATCGGGGATAGAAGTTTAGTGGCGAGTGTTTTGCAAGAATCATCTTACCGCGCATAGGAGCCGCTGCACGGTATTTTCCATTACAATGAACAGAAAAATTCGAATGCCGGGTTTGGAATCTATGAAGTCCTGTTCATAAGACAAAGGCCTTGTATATATTAAATGAATATTTAAAGATAACAAATATAAAATATTTCTTAATATTTATTAATGAAAAAAAAATGATATCATAAATATGATATTGATAGATTAATATAATATCAATATATATTTTTGATATTCAATATCTAAAAAGAAAAAAAAAATCCATGTACGGACACGAACCCGGATCTTCTGGGTCCGAAGTGCTTCGCGTTGCCAGATCGGCCAAGCTGCGGTACGTAACTAGTTACTCTAGACGTAATGCTATAACCTCACCATATGGTATCATTTATGCCGATATTTGGTCGTTTTCTTGACGAAATCATTTTTTTTCTTCTGCAATCTTGTGGAATAGATGTAATATGGTCATTTTTCAGGATATCAAAGTCCGAAACCACAATGCAATGATATTTCCGAACAGTTGTAGCAGTTACATGCGGTCGCCCTCCTGTGTCACATGCAAATCTAGCCTGCCTGCCTTTTCGTGCTCTCTTGCCATATAAGGCAACGGCTATACAAGGATTTGGGAACGTATTGCCATATAAGGTCTTATTGTGTGCGACACAGTGTTGAACCAAGCTTCCCTGGTTCCTGCCTGCAAGGTAAAAGCCAGGACAATGCGTTCCGGCGCGCATTGGTTAGGTCGTAGAACATCGGCCAAAAGATTGTCGGTTCGAATCCCTGTTGGACTTCGAAAGTTTTTTTATCTCTTTTGTTCTTCTTTTTAAACATCCGTTTGATGTATACAACGCCTTTGTTTTATTATCGTAGATTCCAAACCATGCTTCGATTTTTTTTCATTGTTATGGAAAAAACCATTGAACGGATGCTTCTACGTATGGTTGACGGATTAAGGGTTATGATGACAGATTAAGGGAAAGGGCGACGGATTAGGGTTTGTGGTGACGGATTAAGGGTTATGATGACGGATCAAAGGCAAGGGTGACGGAGTAAGAGCTATGTTGACAGATTAAGGGTTATGTTGACGGGTTAAAGGCTAGGGTGACGGATTAAGGGTTATGATGACGGAATAAGGGAAAGGGCGACGGATTATAGTCTGTGGTGATGGATTAAGGGATATGCTGATGGATCAAGGGCAAGGGTGACGGAGTAGCTATGTGGACAGGTTAAGAGTTATGTTGACGGATTAAGGGCTGGGGTGATGGATTAAGAGTTATGGTGACGGATTATGGTCTCTTGTGATGGATTAAGAGTTATGCTGTCGGATCAAAGTTTATCACCACGGATTTAGGGCAAAGGTGACGGATTAAGGGCTATGGGGACATATCAAGGGCAATGCTGAGGGGATTAAAGGCTTTCGTAACGGATTAAGGGCAAGGGTGACAAATTAAGGGTTATCCTGTGGGATTAAAGTTTATGTAAACGGATTAATGGCAAGAGTGACGGATTAAGAATGTACATCACATCCCGTTATGATATACTCCTCAACTAACCACATGTAAATAACCATGTTCATGAGGCGAAACTAGCAGCTTTTTGCAAAATCACTTGTTTGACGATGGCGACATCTAAGATAAGGAGGACTACTGTATTTTTACGATTACGATGACGTGTCAAGCTCGGATTATATTGATAAGGTGAAGAATCTCAACACCCAGAGGAAGAAAGAGTACGACATCAACCGGATTTTGCTTTTCCTTGAGGCCAATGGTTAAGTGAGGAGGCCGACAAATATCTCGGCAGAATATTTGCATGAGATGCTGGGCAGAGTCTTGCTTGGCATACGTAAGGACACTTGGAGAAGAATACGACCAAGACAGGCTTACACGTAAGCATCATTCAATCGCTCGGTATCTAAAGGAGAAGTCCTACCCAGCAGGGATCGTAACCAACAAAAGGTTTGCACACTCCCACGAATGCCTTGTGGCGAAGCTGAAGAGCTTAAAGAAGGGAAATGGGCAACAGACAAAACCGCGCGGACCCGTTGAGCAAAGCCGAGATGAAGATTTCGGAGGAGAAGAAGCCCATTGGACCGTACAACCCCGAGAGCCTCATAAGTGGTCTCTGGCTCACCAATGCTATGTTGTTTGGGATGAGGTCCAGGGCAAAGCACAACAGCATGCTTCTCTAAAAATTCGTACATATTTTTTTCATGAACAGAGGTCACATGAAATAAAGAAAATATACGTGTATTAAACTGTAGTCTTTTAACATGCTACTATTGATCAAGTGGGTAAGACCGCGCTCGCTTCGATTAGGATAGATTCCTTTGCAATAGCTAGCTAACATGTTGGTTTGTCAAGTAATCATATTCAACAGACGCAAGTATTATGCAACGTTAACCAACTATGCAAAACAAGTTTAAAGTTTGAAGCGATGTTCTAAAACAAGCAACTAATAGTTAGTATCTTCACATTAAAATGCCCCGTCTAAAAAAATTAACGGCTGAATAACTGTGAACTTGTCGAACTGTAGAGGAGCGATACCACTTATTATCTGGGCTTCCGGCCACATGCAATGTCATGTCACATACTAGTACTGGTTAGACAATGGCTGTAGAGTTACCAACTTTATCGTGCAATGCTGACATTTGCAACCGATTTCTATAAATCCAAATGATTTACCTACCGATGTCGTGCAAAAATAATGAGTTAATTGCCTCGTCATGACGTTATCGTGTCATTGTATCCATTATATTGTGGCCGATTGATGTGTGGATAATGGAAACAGCCCGATCTTTGAAAAGAGGGTAAGTTTTCAAGAGTCGCGAAATATTATTACGGCTTTTCTTGTGTTCAAGTACTTGGTTCAACGTGATAGCCTTTATATAGAAATTTTGAAACATCGCACTGTATTGATATGTCTTGATATTCCTAGAAACTCTCGGGAAAACGCTTTGTAAATTCCATATTATGTACACAGAAAGGTCAAACTTTACATCTCTGCATCTGTGTCCAATTATATGAAGTAACCCCAGAAGATGGCCCGTACTGACTGATCATTATTTTAACAACTAGCAGCTTTACTTCACTAGTATATGATCCTAATTTCATTTGAAAATTTAGCAAATAACAGTTGCATTACGTTACAATTGTTTTCTCTTTTACCCAACCTTCCGATCTGGTAATATTTACTTTTAAACAGCATTTACAGTAGTGAATCAAACCATCGAACTGTGTAATATGTTTCCAAGTAATAGACATTATTTAATCATTCATGTATGCATATTAGCGGAGACTTCGTCCTCCATTTAACACCCGGAAGTGGTGAACTATTGTGCCCGCCTGTCAGCCATATGATATGCAAGATTATAGATTGTAGCTGTTTTTACTTTTAGATACACATTTGAAGTTTATCAAAGAATAAGCCCTCACACGTTGTTGAGATCCATATGCAAAGCTCATGTCACTCTTTACGGATTGCACGGTCAGCACCGAGGTCAGTACCAGTTAACGTTCGGAACCGGACACGCCGTGCGGCCATTCAAAAGTAACTGGTAGTCTTGAACAGGCCTGGACGTGTTGCTATTTAAAAGAAGCTTATAGCCTAGAAAATGCTTGACTGTGAGGCCATTCAGAGTAACTGATCGTCTTGTACAGGCTCGCCCGTGTGACCGTCAAAAACAAATTGATAACCAGGGACAGGCCTGGCCGTGTGGACAAAAGAACTGAGTATAAAGGAACAGTTCTAATCCTGAATTGACGAGGAAGTACAACAATAGATTAGGACTGTGCTTAGGGTGTGATCTCAAGATAAGTCAATGTCAATGTTGAGCATTTTATACAGGCAAATTTTTAACCTTTTTCACAATTTCTTTCAAATGAGGTAACATGTTACAAGAACAAAGACACAAAGATTGTGATAAAGTCGTTATAAAACTGTTACAGTAATTAAATCTTAAAATGTACAGAATCCGATCGGGATTTCTACCGGTAGAATCGCCAACTATTCTGTCAGAGATTCTGCTAGCGATCCCTGTCGACAAAGTCCCAATCGTGCCCTCTACTGGCAGAATTGGCGACTCTGTGAGATTGCGATCTCTACCCTGACTTATTTGTTTTTCTTCCGGGTCAAGTCAGTTATTCCTGGTCACTTTGCCGCAGCTTTTAAATAGGTTTGTAGGGTTAAACAGAAACCTAGAAAATCATCAACAAACTATGGAATATTGCCTTTGATTGCTATTCATCCAATTTGTGTATGGAAATAAAAGCTATGCTATCTCATTGTATTTTTAACATGGGAATAATTCACTAATACAAGACGTGTTAAAACAGTGACATCGATGAAAGAAGCCAAAAAAAGGCATGCTGGAAAATTTTGAATGAAAATATAGATTTTATAAAATTCTTCATGATCTGCCCAAATAGCCAAAAATATATTCCCAACGCTTAAAAGACTACACAAAGGATCCATTTCAAGTATTACATTCATTGGACTCAAAAACATGTTGTTTACAAGATAACTGAAATTCCGGTACGGGTACAGACTGTCACCGTGCTTCAGTCATTGAATAATTCAGAGAGAGATTTGTCAGAAAAGACCAAATGGCTGAAACAAGTCAAATGAATATTAGACTTCACTCACTCTAACAACGTCTACCCGAGCTGCTACCTTATTTGGTAGAGGTTACCTTGGAAACCGTGTGACGTGATATTTCGTGACAGAAATGAAATACCACACGAACCTTCTCTACATTAGTTGATGGGAGAATCATGCCGTACATGGTACGGTGAGTTCGTGCGCCGGTACTTTTTAACAGAATTTCACAACAGAGAACTGGTACATTCAGAGCCGGCCGCCCCGCAGCAGAATGGGAGGCCTGTCGCCCACCAGAACATCCCTGGCGCTGCTGTGGGGTCTGTCCTGCTGTCTGTCAGGTGCATTTGCGACAACAGGTATGTAGCTAACTAGTTATTAGTAAAGTTACTGCAGTCAAGAAGCATATGACAAAAACAACCGCTTAGTACCAGCCTCCTCTCAAAGTAAATTTTACAATCTACATAGACGGTTGATAACTCAGACAGACAGACAGACAGACAGACAGACTGACAGACAGACAACATAACTTTACACAGTCTGCGCTTGCGCTTTGTAGATATACTGCTCAAAAAACTGTTCTCCATATATATACTCCACACATGACGAAGTATTTATAATCATAGTTTGGTAGGTTCATAGTTGTCTTCATAAGCGGCTTCTAACTGGCTTAGATGAGCGGTTATATGTCCTTTCAGCTGGCGTCTATCTAAAACAGCGCCTTTCTCCGCTAATTAGTCTGAAAAGATCGGGACAAACAAGTTTACGAGATTCTAGCGTTCGACCTGCACACGCGAATATAGCCACTACTTCTGCCATCGATGAATATCTAATATGCATTCTCATTCCAACAAACGCTGTTGTTGTTTCCCCATCGGTATCGTCAATCACATGGAAAAAGATACTAGTAGTTGACGGAAATGTGCCGTGAAATACTGAGTATGCAAGGGTCCTTGCAGTTTACCCCCCGGAACAACGCGGTAGAAATTTGCAAAAAAGTAGCCGCACCTGGTACAGAATATTTCGTTCACCATTAGTCATTCATCAGGCTGGTAATTCAGTCGTTGATAAAGTTCTGTACTTATAAGCATGGGATATTTACATGCCGGCGCCACCTGGTGGTAGGAGGTAGAACTGGCTATTAGAGTCAAGGTAAAGAAAGCAGAGTGACTACCGAAATGTTAGTTGGTAATAATAAGACATCTTGATGTTGTAAGAAGGATTTTTATCATATCGCAACGATTGCTTGCTACGACTTCCCGTAATATCACACATCATAGCGACTTTGAAATGAATATGTACATTGCAGAGACAGTACGTTATTTTGTTACGATGGACGACGTGATAAAACGTAACGATACAACATAACGTTAATCCACCCTGAGGTGGCTTGTTACTTTAGCCCTGTCCCCCATTTAGCTCGCGTTCTACTTCACAGTTTCCCTGTAAAGACATCAAATTAGCATAATTTTTATCAAATGATTTCTTCTCTACCAAAACGACATAGAAACCGTACGTGTCAAAGTCCTTTACTTTCTAAAAGCTACTCCTTTCCTTACTAAAAGATACTCATCTGTCCGCGCTGATATTTCAAAATTTGAACGTAAACTTGCGTAAGACACTTTTGTCAGATTTCAACCCCGCGTGCTTGGTTGACATCTTGTTTGTACTCCCCCTATTTATGTTGAAAGTATAAAGTTTATTTGAATAAAATACATAGTAGTCCATAGGACTAAATTGCGTATTTCATAACAAAAAGTTGGTCATAAATCACAAGCAATGTCCATTATCAACAACATCAGCGAAATACATACAATATACATACACATTAAAATTGTTCAGAATCTCAGGTACTGTACTTATCATCACCTAACCACATTTGATATACATACTTATAAAATAAACTCTATCTGACATAAGTACTTGAAAAATTGACTCTATTTTACACGGACAACGCCTAGGTAAATGTTTGTCTGGACAAACAAGTAGCACTTCGCATATATTAATCGAGTCCCATTTTACGAGTCACCATTAAGCAGTCCGACCAAGTAGGGTTTTGGAGAGTTTTTTGCTCGTGATTTACGGCAATAAGGAGTGTCAAGGTAATGAGAATTGCGGGTTACTCGTCCGGAAATGTCGAACCTCGGCGGGTGTAACCAGTCCCGGAACTCAGATTTCAGTAGAGAAACGGCAAATGAACGGCAGATGCCGACACGACGGTCCGCCAGAGAGCTGAGGTTGAGCGTAACCAATGCATCCTGGTAGCTGTTGTAGAGGGGCCCAAGGGTGATCTTGCAAGCCCTCTTCTGAATGCGCTCCAGGCTTGCAATTTACTTAGCAGCCAGGGACGGGTGCCACACCGGAAGGGCATACTCAAGTGCTGGCCGGACATATACGGTATACACCGTCATTAAGTCGGAAGCTGACATGCCGAAAGGTTAAAGTTTGCGCAGTAGGTAGAATTTTCTATTTGCACCTGAGATCATATTACTTACAGGCAAGCTCCAACTTAGATCACTTTGAACTGTCACACCGACAACGTTGACGGACCCTACGGTTTCCAGGACATGATCTTCAAGGTTGAGTGGGTGCTCCTCCTTGCGACCCCACTGATTTGTTCTTCCATACCTTGTCAGAACCATAACTCATAATAATAAATAACGTTTCTGTTTCAAACGTTGTGACAAATTGTCAATAACGTTGCTGAGTAACCATTGAGTAACCATTTTGGGCGTATCTTATTACCTGGTTTTCTAACCTTCATCAACGTGTAAATAACGTTGTTTCCTGTGTTCTTTTGTAGCTATTGTCACTATAAGCGATTAGTTGTTTTGTATTGTTGACATTGTCTTGAGTGTGGGAAGGGCAACTTGTAATGGCGTTGACACACCTGTTTTTTACCTGAATTAAAAAAAGGAATAGAACATTTTTTTTAAAGTCGTCAATGAGTAGTATAAGAAACAACTGTTTATCCAAGGATGCTTTGTAAAGATAAAAACACCTAAATTTATCTTATATTCAGTCTTTGTTAGTTTAGGATGTTGGCTGTAGATAATTGTATAAACACAAACAGACAACATTACTTGACTTAGTCTGCGACTGTGCTTTGTAGAAACGCTCCTCGTAAAACTGTTAAGTACTTGCATATTTTATTTGAGACAAGTTCCTTAAAATGGCGAAAATACGTCTACGATATACCCATTTTGCAATTCTGAGGTACGTTTTTGAATACGGCATTTGGCATCATTTCCGTGTCGAAAATACAAAAGCAGAATACGTACCTTTTGTTTAATCCATGTGCCGTGTGACATTAAGTACGTGACGTTCGACCTACCTGCGCACTTAGGTGTACCATGGAACAGATGGTTATCTTCTGTGCATGTTTGACTTCCGGCTTCTTCCAGTAGAGCTTGCTTAATGATTCTCCGTCCTCTTCCCCAGGTTTGTGGCTGGCACGGCAATCATCATGGGTTGTGGACTCCTCCGGCACACCGTGGGTCAACAACGGGGTGACATATGATGCCGCAAAAGCCTTGGATGGCAACACTGGGACCTACTGGAACCCTCAAAGCGATCAAAACTTCAACAACTGGTACATCGTGCTAGACTTCGCATGGTCCCAAACTCTGACCCGCATCGCAGTCACCAACTACGGAGACACCGTCCATGACGTCGCAGCCTTCACGTTGCAAAAATCACAGATTGGGAGTCCTTACGACTGGGAGGACGTCGTGTCCGTTACTAACGTGCAGGGAGGGACGGACCAGCGCCAGGAGTTTGGCAGGTTCCAGGAAACAGCGCGGTATTGGAGGTTCTTGATCACTCGGACCCACACCGGCTGGCAGCCATGGCTCACAGAACTGAACCTCTACGGATTCTCATCAGGTAAGGGGAAATGTCATTCCTTGTTTTAACCTATACAAATATGGATACTAGGGAGGGATAAAAAAAATAGTCACATTTGATGCTTTGAAGTTTAAAGCACTGCACTCGTACTAGGTTGAACGCCACATATCTTATAACACACGTGACGTAATATAAGCAAAGGGACGTTTACAATATCGCAACGATGGCGTGCTATGACTTCCTGGGATATCACATACCATAGCAATATTGTACTTAATATACACATTGCAGAGACTTCACATTACGATAAACAATGTAACACGACATACCGATACCACGCAACGTTTATACACTATACGTACGCATGGTATGTCATGCGATATTGTAGGAAATCGTAGCTCGTTATCGTTGCGATATCACGAACGTCTCTACCACCACATCGGTATCTTAGCAAAGTGATTTTGTTGCGTATAACGGAATATAACGGTATTTTTCCCTAGACGATATCTTAGACGTAAAACGATATCGATTTAATAGTAAAAATACATAAGTCGTAGACATATTTTCGCTATTTGGAGGTACGATATTATGACACGGAAATGATCCCAGGCATAGTTGGCAAAATGACTTTTAACTAGCTTAGATGATCGATTATATGTTCTTTTCGATGTCGTTCATTTGAAATAGAAGAGATACGGGTCTATGTGATTCTAGAGCTCGACTTGCACACGCGATGTTCCGCAGTGCTTCTACTATACGCTCATAGTTGTGCGTAAAAAAAAATTGTTTACAATAGGTCACTGATGCTTATGCCTAATTCTACTGAAATTTCCCCTCGCAGTTATCAATGCCGCCTTGGATAAGACGGCGTTCCAAACAAGCACCCTTCATGGGACGGAAGGAGTTGCCGGCCTTGCCGTAGACGGGTTCACCAATACCCACGTATATGGCGGCATTGGGTCCTGTACACACACCCAAGAAGAAGCTAATCCCAGTTGGTGGGTGGATCTCGGCCAATCGTATATGATTGGCAGGTATGTATTTGGCAGAAGACGACATGTTCGCATATCTGAAAGCATGCTTTTCAAAAGAATGGCAACATGATGACGTACAGAGCCAACAGCACGACATTCTTTAGATTTGAATTAAAGGGATTTAAATTGGTGTATCAGTCAAGGCCTGGCATAGGAGAGGTACAAATCATAATTGCATTGCTTGTATTTAAATTATGTGAATTTAGAATGATGTTTATATGGTAACATTAATCTTCAAGCAAATCCAACTTAATTGCCATTGCCATGACAATATCTACAGGGTAGTCATCTTCAACCGCCAGGACTGTTGTTCTGAACGAATCAATCCCTTCAACATCCACATCGGGGATTCTGACCAGGTCAACGAGAACCCCAAGTGTGGTGGTGATCATGAAATTGACGTGAACCAGCCGTCCGTTTCCATCCCGTGTCCGGAGATGGAAGGACGATATGTGGGCGTTCGTCTCGCTGGCCCTTCCCGAGTCCTGACCCTGTGCGAAGTCCAACTTTTCACAGGTAGGCGTTTGTTATATTTTATTTACTGGTGTGTTAAGATAAAAAAAAAACTAGCGTACCTAAAAGTACGTTTGAGAACACCAGGTAGAAACAAGCAGCTGCACTTTGACAACATTTACACAATCCTTTTGCTGTTTGGTTAAATCATTGTTAGGTTAATTAATGTTAATATACCTTTTGCATCAATCCAAGTCACAGAGGTTGTTAGTAACTTTGCATAACTTGTTGCATGCCGGTTTTTAACTTCATAGATGAGGTAAAGAAACTATTTGCAGAGAGCCTTACAACCATTCCTTATAGAGACGGAGGGCTGCCATAGTCTTTCTGAAACTTCTGATCCAATGCTGACCAAGTCACGTGATCTATTTTCATAACCGTATGTTATAACGTGAAGTCACAGAAGCAATGGTTTGTTTATTGCTTGACAAAGACTGGACTTGGACAGTCAAAAATTTGTCCAATTTCTGTGTTGATAAATACACTTCATCTATGCTTCAAAATGTTCCTAAACTGCGTTTTTTTTAAAAATCTTGTAGACTGCCAGGGGGGAGATGGGGCGTCCTACCGAGGAACAGTATCTGTGACCAAGTTTGGCTTGACGTGTCAACGCTGGGACAGTCAGGCGCCTCATGAACACGACAAGACGCCGGCCAGCTATCCGTCATCCGGACTGGAAGAGAACTACTGCCGGAATCCGGACGGTGAACCCGGAGTTTGGTGCTTCACAACTTCAATCATGAGATGGGCGTTCTGTGACGTACCAGTCTGTGGTAAGCCCTGTATATCTATGTTTTGTCACTTTCTTGGCTATTCAACTACAAAATCAATCGTGATTCTCATTGCACAAAATGGTGATCATAAGAAATGAGATATCATCGGTACATGAAATCAATCAAAAGGAATCAATTTGATGTGATTTAGATTTGCAGATGATACATATTTGTTGATGTCTTTTGACTATAATATTTCTAATATCTCAGTCGAGGTCAACCAAGTAATTTGTCCAAATGGAACCATCATGGACGAGACTCGAGTCTGTGATGGTATGGACGACTGTGGAGACAATACAGATGAACTACAATACTGCTGTGAGTTGAGCACCAGCCTTTTTTTTCAGTGATAAAACACATTAGCATCTATCAACACATGATAGATGCTCATAGAAAATGTTCCTTGGTAGCTTTTCCGTTTAGGTCTTTTAAACTTTTTCTGGGACGATTGACATATATTTCCGCTAAATTGTAATAAAGTAATGCTTGATTCTGGTCAGGCCTCAACCTTAGAATTGATACAAACAATAAAGTTTAACTACATAAAGAGATTACCATAGGGCTTACTTAAGGCCTTTATGTAAACATTTATAGCACGTGTTTGAGGGCTCTGGGTAGGCCAAGAATCATAGGTTTGCCTAAAACTTACATAAGCCTCTTGTTAGCCTTTTGATATATGTTTTAACTCATGCATGATTTATTAACAACTTCTCTATGTTTTAACACAGGTGAGAAGCAACACACAATAAGCTGCTCCAATGGAAACTGCATACTTCCACGCCAGGTTTGTGACCGTAACAGTGACTGTGAGGATGGCAGTGATGAGCTGTATTGTCGTGAGTATAGTCGATACACTTTGTTTTGTATTTTCTGCCTAATAGTCTTGCCTCCGTCTTTTTTTTAATTGCAACACATCGAGACGAGATATGCACAGTAGTGCCGTGCTCAAGCATTCTGCTTATGTTAGCGGCACTGCGTGACTAATATACAATCAATAACAGAAGCACATGTACATCAAGAGGTTAACATGTGGAATTGATGATTCAAAAACGATTGCAATGGCGATTGATTATGAAAACGAAAACTCTCGTCACGGAATCTCCCTTTTTGACTATAATTGATATATCTACATGTGTCGTTGGTGTGTGACAACCGATGTACCGCGTACTGCATCATCATTACTCCTATCCCCAAACAGCACAGAAAACATGCAACTGGATAGAACAATATTATAACTGACATGATTTTGTAACTCACAGCCCTTTCTACCTGTGACAATGGGGCTCTGTTCTATCCGGCTACTCGATGTGATGGTAGAGATGACTGCGGAGACAACAGTGATGAAGAGAACTGCGGTAGGTCTCCAGAGAGGCATACACGGATATGCAACCTCACAATAGACCAATCCCGAAGCCAAGCCCTCCGTTAAAAACATCGCTTGGCGGACAAAAATGGCAGCCGTCGCTAGGTTGTCAATAATGCTGTATGAACACCAGTTTAGCTTTTTTGGGCTCCAAAACCCTTTCAGAGCGGGCCAAAGAAAAGTGCTACGCCCTCTCTGTTAAAGGCTCCATCCACCGAGTAGAGTTGTTTGAGGAGGGAGAGATTTGGAAATATCACAGCTTCCCTTCTTTTCTTTCTTTAACAGATCTAGAGTTAGTTAATACATTTGTACTAGAACAAAACAAAGTATAATGTTACAAGTTTATAGTTGACTAAGTGGCTGCTAAAAACTATTGTATGTTTTAAACTATCTTCAAAACATAACTACCGTAATACAAATCTCTAAAACTATGTATATATTACACATGAACAAGAGGAAAAGGAAAGGTTTTGATCAGATAACATCTGATTCTCTAAGTATAAAGAATCACAAATCTGTTTGGAAAAATAAGAAAGTCTCTTACATGCCATTGTACTACTGGATTGTCTTTAAGGTATCTGAGACATATATCCTGTAGAAATCACTTCTAGCAAGGGGTTGGCAGTCATCGCTTTCTTAGTCATAACATCAGCTTATTGATAGCTTCCTGGGACCCATTTCAGAGTCACATCTGATACTCTCACTAGTTCTTTGATACTAGATATCTCAATTCTGAGACGCTTCTCTAACACTAGAATTGTTGATTCAACTGCCTGTACAAGGCTTCTGTTGTCAGTGATTGCCAAAATGGGTACATTGTGGGCTGTGCTTATTTGCAGGATCTCACGAAGATAGATAGCCTCTTCGAGAGCATTTGCCATTGCCAGAGTCTTTGCTGCCAGAGTACTTCTGTATACTCTTTAATTCTGCCACTGTGCCATGCTACAAGTGCACACTTCCCATAAGAGTCTGTCATAAAAATCAAATGACCACCGCAACTCCCACTATTCTCAAGGTTAGCCAGACTGGCATCAGCAAAAACAGTTAGACTGACATTCTGCATTCCACTGATTCGGGGATAGACAATTTCCCCCTCTGATGATTTTAGCTCTGTGACATTTTTTCACCGCGTCAGTCAAATGAGTGGTGGTAGCATGAGCACACTTAGTAGATAAATCTATAGTCTTGAAAGATATCTCTGGTCTTGTACCATTGGATAGCCAGTTCATCTTACCTACAAGTGACCTAAACATCGTATATTCCTCATTGTTAAGGTCCCTAACAGTATCAGCTCGGGTAGTGGGCATGCCTCCATTGGACAAACCTTGAAGGTACTTATTCTGGTGTATCGTCACCTTGTCGTTCTCCTGAACAACACTGATACCCACATATGTGAATGTTCCTGACTCTTGACGGCTGGTGTGGTATTTCTTAGCAAGCGGCGAGATGATCTTTTCTTCAAACAGTTCAACGCCACCATACAGAAAGCCATATACATGAGTCAGAATGAATCCATGTATGACTCCATTTACATGATACAAAAACATTGCGGGTTCTATGTCCGAAGTCTGACATCCAATTTCAATGAGCGTGTGTTTCACTGACATATAGAATGTCCTTGCTGCGTCATTGAGACCATACAAACATTTACGGAGCTTCTATAATTTTCCCATCATTTCATAGCCTTTTAGGGGTTGTACAATGACGTCACGAGAAAATCTGTCACCTTATAAGAATGCAGATTTGATTGCCATAGTTTTTAGAATCCAGCCATACATGACACATAAAACTATGAATACTCTTAACACTTGCTTGATTAGTAGGACTATCAATCATACATATATATGCTCTTGTTCCTCAAAAGCCCTAGCTACCAAACGGTATTTCCTTGAACCATCTTCTTTGATGGTATCAACCAATCTTGTTAAGATGTGGTCTTGACCTGTATCGTCTATCATATCAAAGATCTCAAAATCCTTCAGTTTTCGCATTTCTTCATTCCTGGCCTGTTGAATATTAACATCAATCGTTTTGCTGTGTAGCACCACATTATCTCTGCCTACACAGATAACATCCCTTATAGTTGGAGATTGTAACTCAGTGTTCTGTACATGGTATAGTCTTCCGTTGTCATCTCTCTTCCACGCCACATCTGAGTTCCGCTCCTCACTTGCATTCTCCACGTCACTTTCATTGTCCGTGTCATAGACAGGATTACCTGGAACAGGTTCATCTTCACGTGTGGGATTATCTGGTCCCTTAAGCGGAATGTTTACCACATCTTGCTTAGGTTGCTCAGGTTTATATTCCTGGCCCGACAAAACCACTCTGTTAAGGTGGACTCTAAGCATATATGCTCCATGTCGAATAAAGACAATCTTTCCGTCCTGCACTATAACCTTTGCCGAACCATACCATAAAATTCTGAGCAATTGTCCCTCTTGTAATACACCTGTTCGTTGGGAGCATATGTGCGTTCAGCAATTCTGATTTTATGACGCAAAGCTCTACGCACTCTTTCAGACGACTCGGCCTCTGTGAACGCCCTTCTGGAAGCGGTCAGGGCTGTTAGGTGTTTCAGTAGAACATCTCCTTTGACCTCATTGGTCGAAGGAGGGTGTGTCTCAAATCCAGGCAGTACTGGGTTTCTGCCGAACACAATTTGGTATGGGGAATACCCAGCAAACATGACCATGGCATTTTTTGCTGTGCATACCCATGCAATGAGCTGATCAATAGGTGTGTTCGTAAGCCAAATTTTCTAGCATGACATCCATCACTGCATGGTTACGCTCACACAAACCATTGGAGAATGTTGAATGACCCGCCGTTGTATTCACTTTTATGTTCAGCCTACTTCTGAACTCCATGATTTCTTCTGCTATGAATTCCCCCCCCCCCCCCATTGTCCACCATAATCTGTTCTGGGATACCGTATCCAAAGGCCAATTTATAACTCCATAAATGCCTCAACTACGTCCTTGGGATCCTTTCTCGCAATTCTTTTTGCCAACATCAAGCGTGAGAACTCATCCACAAAATACGACAAGTACTGCGATGCCCACTTCTTAAGGTCCATCGCAACAACTTGATTGAACCTGGTTTCCTTGGGCAATGCTACTTCCGGCCGAGCAGCCCCACGCTTAAATCGCTAGCACACATCGCAGCTTAGACAGATTTCCTGCAGAATAGAGGCGTAATGGCCTCTCCATGCGTTTGCACCTTGTAACAACTGTGTCAATTTCTCAACATTTGGATGGGCGAATTGCCGATTGAATTTGGAAAGATCACAATTCACACACGTCTACCGAACTCACGTGTTGTATTGACAGAACAAAATAACTCTCTGCATGGAGTAGAAAGCTACATCCGGAGAATTGAAGTGGCACAAAAACAAGTGTCTATAACAGATGCTAAAAAAAAAACAATTTGTGAGACTAAATATATTCTATCCAGGGAAACCAGATCTAGACTAGGATCGGGCCACTTGCCGATTACTTCGACGTCCCGAGGCAGTCAGCTCGCCCGATCTAAATCAATGCTACGGGAAGTTGTAGCCCCGGGCACTGTCCAGGCACGGTTCGTGACAGTGCCGGAGTGTCACAAACTGTGCTTTTGCCCCAGGCACGGTTTGTGACACTCAGGAACTGTCACGAACCGTGCCAGGACAGTGCCCGGGGCTACAACTTCCCGTAGCATTGATGTTTATTGTGCAAATTACAATATTCGTTATCAGAAAATTACAGTGGTCATTTGCGATTTGATGTAACAGAGAATACAGAACCTAAAGGACAGAAAGTAAACATCTGTAATTGAAACAGTGCCTGTGACTGTGTACTGTTAACTTTGCACCAATTCCTACCGGCCAATGGTATGATGTACAACAAAATTTAGAAAGTAAAGCTTTATGTTAACAGGCTGTTACTACCTACAAGACAAAGGGACAGGCTACAGAGGCCACGCCAGCGGGAGCGACTTGTGTCAATTCTGGACATCTCAGTATCCCCATACCCATAACCATACTCCCGACGCTTACCCATCGGCAGGGCTGGAGCGGAACTACTGTCGGAACCCGGACGGGAAGGACAGGCCGTGGTGCTACACCATCAACCCTCTCCTCAGGTGGATGTACTGTGATGAAGTCTGGGCCTGTGACGGTACAGTCAGCGCTTTTTGTTATCTATTTTTTTTTTAAATATTATAGATCCACATAGAAATTTCGATCTGTGAGGTGTCAACAACAGGACCGTAGGGCACTCCTTCACAAGGTCTGCTCCCCGACTGGACAGCAAGCGATGATGATAAAATTATTACACAACGAAAATCCATTTTTGGGTTAATGAGCGTTAATATACACATTGCATCAATCCCAGTCACAAAGATTGTTAGTTGTTGCATGTCAGTTTTTAACTTCATAGATGAGGTAAAGAAGCTATTTGCAGAGAGCCTTACAACCATTCAATATAGAGACGGGGGGCTGCCATAAACTTTCTGCAACTTCTGATCCAATGCTGACAATGTCACGTGATCTTTTTTCCATAAGTTATAACGTGAAGTCACAGAAGTAGTGGATTGTTCATTCCTTCACAAAGACTCGACTTGGATAGTGAGTGGAGTGAGGGAGTGGAGAGCAAATGATGATAATAGAATTAGTAAACAACGAAAATTCAACCGATTGATACCAAATCTTAGAAAAAATGCAACTGCCAGTCACAGTAGTTAAATAATGAAACACTTAGGAAAATACAAAAATACAGTATAAATAAATCTAATGTTGCAATAAAGATAGTCAGAAATATAAAAAAGTGTCGGTATTTTGCGTCAATTGGCGGTTATATCAGATGCAGATGCTATGACAGACCGCACCCAGCATAACTGAAGCTATGGTTTCAGATGCAAACTCATCCTCACCACTTCATTTTCGCCGCTTTTCATTCCTTCCACTGAGGCGGGCCGTCAGTAATACTTTACTGTCGTTTGTGTTCTTCGACGTTTAGTATGAGGATAAGAACCCAACTTCCATACCTCTACCAACAATAATGATTTTGGAATGATACTCAATTTTTCATTGTGGCAACTGTAGCCAAGAAGATCATTCCGGTAATTATCCCCCTATGTGCGGAGGGTTGGAACTTGCTAGCACTAATTCCATTTAACGGCATATATGACCTACTTGTTTCTCATTTTCAGCCGAACCAACAAGTTGCTTCTACACGAACGATAAGGGAAGGAGCTACACAGGGCACATAAATAGGTAAGAGATCAGAACTTGGACGTTGGCATTTGTCTACTGTAGCGAACAGATTTTTACACAGACTATCTACATTATCATTGAGTTGTTTAAAAAAGTGCTTTCCTACAACTGTCATAGAGTGGAGCTCGTTGACACCAAGCACTGTAGGAGCATCCTCACCAGATAATGTTAAACGACGCTTATAGCTAAATGTGAAAATGTTAAGTGTGACAGGTCGTTTAGTGTGATATAGCTAGCTGCTATCTTGCCGCGTGCCTACAAAGTTGGTGTGTTACGCCGAAGGGCGGTTATACAGGCTTTTTACAGGCTATATAGATATAGATCATCATTGCTTCGCATCCCGACAAATCGCTTTCAAAGTTGCCTGAACGACTTAATCTGACAAAACAGAAGTGACAAAAGCTGACTGCTATTCAACGTTAAAGAAGATAGCTTCGACTACGTTTCTTTAAACGTTAAATCACGGTCAGCTTCTATTACTTCCAAAGTGCCAAAATTGTCAATCTGAAAACATCTTTTGAAAGCTGACACCTTCCAGCATCTCACTGGCGAGGTTTTTTTGCCAGATTTGGTCATTAAAGCAAATGTACCGTCACACACCATGCCTGTCACGTTCTATGCTTTCCCAGGCACAGAACGTGAGACAGCCCGACCGTCACAGACTGTGCCCGGAAGTGCTGTCAATCACTGTGACTGACGGGGCAGTGATGCCCGCGTTTCCATATAAGGCAGCGTGTTTTTGTTTACCGCAGTCCCCCCACCCCCCGTCATATTTGTTTTTGGGGCGCTGAGGTAAGGAGGAACAGCGTAATTCTCGCTCTGTAAAATAATTGAAAAACTTAGACCTAGAATTGAAGTGGCACAAAAAGACAGTGTCTATAACAGATGCTAAAAAAAAAAAAAACAATTTGTAAGACTAAATATATTCTATCCAGGGAAACCGGATTTAGACTAGGATCGGGCCACTTGCCGATTACTTCGACGTCCCGAGGCAGTCAGCTCGCCCGATCTAAATCAATGCTACGGGAAGTTGTAGCCCCGGGCACTGTCCAGGCACGGTTCGTGACAGTGCCGGAGTGTCACAAACTGTGCTTTTGCCCCAGGCACGGTTTGTGACACTCAGGCACTGTCACAATCCATGCCTGGGCACAGTTTGTGACAGTGCCCGAGTGTCACAAGCCGTGCCTGGGTGAAAAGCACGGTTTGTGAAACTCCGGCACTGTCACGAACCGTGCCTCAGGACACAGTCGTGAATGGCACGGTTCGGGACGGATTTCTGTTGTAGAAATGCGTGAGGAGACGTCCGTCTGTTTGTGCCACATCAACTCTAAGTCCAAATCATCCAAGACAAGCGCGAAATGTATTTCAATGAGCGAGAATTACGCTGATTCTTGCTCATCCCAGCGCCCCGAAAAAAACAAAGATGGCGGGCTGCAGGGAAAAAAACGCGTTGGGCAGACTCCTCCCCCTCAAAACACTAAGCTCCGCCCAAAAGCACAGTATGGGATAAGACCCCCTGTGTGTCACGAACTGTGCTCGGCTGGGCACCATTCGTGACGGTGTCCGTGTGTCACAAACCGTGCTTTTGTCCCAGGCACGGTTTGTGACACGCGGGCACTGTCACAAACCGTGCCTAGAAACCAAACGTGACAAAGCACCAAACGTGACGTAACAGCAAACTAAGAAGCAATTTGTCGGGTCATGGCTGATTCAAATCTGAGTTTCAAAGCGATCGATTGGTCGGGGTGTGCAGGTGACTGTAAGTTTCTCCCAGTCCCGTTTGTTGGCAGCAAGGTGGATGATCTGACCATTACACCCCAAAATGCGTTCTATTGTACCGTCTTGATTAGTAAGTTAAAAGAACCCTCTTCGTAAGGTTTTGACCGCAAACAGGAATAATCTTAAAAAGTTACTACAATTTTTTTTTTTCATTCCTTTTTGATTAGATGAATAAACAAAAGTTCGGAGACCTCATACTTTCATGAAGTATTGTAATTATGGAAATGACTTTCACATTTACATTACCTATGCAGAACTTTCACTAATACTTGTTAGACATATGAAATTCCTATTATTTACCACCTAGATGAATTATGCACTTTCGCATTGAATAAGCAAATTAGGTCCGTATTCGTACATTTGGTATCTGTAAATGTTCCACCTGCCATAGATTACAGATGTTTCATGTATGTCATATAATGAAACACATTTGACTTATACAATGTTCCCATTTTTATGCAAATTAAGTCCTAATTTGTACAATATGCATCTTACTGTGTTCATGTCTGTGTAAGATACTTGCATACCGAATATCACGGAAATTCGTTTTTCCTTTGTTCTGCTCCTTGAACCATTCAAACAAAAACAACCCTACATTTCCTGAGCAAAAGGTTAGGGGTCCAAACAAACTTTTTTTTTTCTTTAGATCAAAAGCAGTCTGCCACCAAAAAAATCAAGACCATACCATGTCGGAGATATAAAAAACATATACAAACCAGACGTTCTGCTGCAGCACTGAGGTCACCCACACGGCGGCCGAAAGTCAACCTAGACCTTCGTCTCCCAAGATCTACCCACATACTTATTATCATTACAATCCATGCAGAGGTTCTTAAGTTATGCTGCCCACAAATATCCGGAAATACATACACACACATACACACACAGACCCAATACAATACCTCAATTTTTCATGACGGTACAAACGTATTGCCTTATCCTCGGCACATAGAATAAAAACTTGAGAGGACGTGTTTGACCGCAATTTTTAAAAATACCTGTTTACTTACTGTATCGAGTTTAACATACGCTCTTACGATGTATGCATGCATCATGAAATTCATCATAATGTGTCTATTCTACAGAACAGGAGACCGGGTGTGTCAGAGATGGGACTCCCAGTCCCCCCACAGCCATCCCCACATACCACAGGCTCACCCTGATGCAGGCCTGGAGGAAAACTTCTGCCGTAACCCTGACAACAAGGAGGAGCCCTGGTGCTACACCACGGACGAGTCGCGAAGGTGGGACTACTGTAACGTGACGAAATGCTCAGGTAAGAAATCGTATAGAAGTCCATTGCTGTATCCACAAATGTATGGTTGGATAATCGTTATCTTCCTTGATTACCACCTATCAGTTGTCCCATTCAAGATGGGTCGTGACAATAGCCTCGTATATACCCAATCTCAACAACATTAGCAAACGGCAACAACACTCCCAGTTATACCAGTGTCATTAGATGGGGCAAACCCTTTGAGAAGAAGAAGGAACAAAATTGGCAGTGTATTCTAACATGCTTTGGGTGTGTTACCGTATCATTGTATAACGAGAATTATCTCCATGAAAAATGGAGATATGTTTTTGGATGTGTGTGTGTGCCTGTCTGTGTGTGTGTGTGTGTTTCCTGACTGCTGTAGTCAGCATAACTCAAGAACCTCTTGATGGATTACAATAATATTTGATATGTGGGCAGGTGTTGGGAAACCGAAACTCAAGGGTTATTTTTGGCCCCCTGTTATGTGACCTTGGTACTGCAGCAGAACTTCCGTTTCTTGTATATTTTGACCTGGATGTGCTATGGTCTTGATTTTTCCGTGACAGATACCTTGTGATGCAATGAAGAAGTGTTGCAGGTTTGGGACCCCTGACAGCTTGCTCTAAAACTGCAGGGGCGTTATTGTGAAAAAGGAGAACAACAGAACAAAGGAACAGCTGATTCCCATGATATTTAGTATGCAGGTAGCTTACTAAGATGTACATGATGAAGTGCAAGTTATGCTAATTTGGACTTCATTCGCATGATTAATACGAAATATATATTTGCAGTGTTTCCGTTATAATGCTCAAATACATGTAACATTTATGGCAAGTGGAACATCAACATATATCAATTATGCAAATGAATTCCTAATTTGTATAATCAATGCAAAGCGCCATAATTTATCTAAGTGGTAAATGATAGGACTGTCGATATTGCGACAAGTGTAAGTAAGTTAAAGGTGTTCATGGAAAAGGATGTATTATGCAAATGTGTAATCATTTGCAAAAACAGAATACCTAATGGCGATATGAGGTCTCAGAACTCTTGTTTGAAATGAAAGCTTTGAGGATGGATGCAGAACATTACTATATTTCCATATATGCACATATATCGTTAGCTGTTTCTCATCTTTTGTAGACCCAACGTCAAGGGATTTCGAGTGGTGTATTTCAGCAAGCTGTGCGTCACATTGCGGCCAAACAGTCAGACGGACCTGTCAGTGCGACCAAGACTGCAGTTTTTTCAGCGACTGCTGTAGAGACTTCGAGTGCGTTGATTTCAAACATTTAAGACTGCAGATTTCTAGAGCCATTGTAGGTAACTTCGTCAAAATGATATGGTACAAAGAATTTTCGTCTGACCTACCACAGTCTCCCACATGCTCCTAAATGAGAAAGGTTATATCACAAAGCAAATAGTCGCGTAGGACAAGCGATTCGATAATTGTAATCTTAACAAAATAGACATGCTTTTATCATAACTGGTTCAAGAAGAATCCTTACAAATATACGTCTTATCATGACCAACTCCAGATCACTGTACGAATATCTAATCAGGGCTCGCATACCAAATGACGAAATCAACATAAACTAGTGGCGGAAAAATCCGTCGTCATTTCAGATAATTGATATTATGATTTTTTTTCCTCAACAACACAGAGAAGTATGCAGCATACCAGCTCAAACGCCATATGAACGTTACCATCAGAAGTGGAAGTGTCTGCCAGGCTATTACAGTGGACCATCTTACTGGTTGGTTGCTGACTGTCCTGATGACTGGACGGATGGCGTCACAAGAGATCAGTGTTTAAAACAAGTTGATCCCTACAGCCCGGGTGACCTTGTCTACCGGATGCCTGTGCATGACGGTTCAACACAGATCAACTACAGAAATATATTCTGTGCTCTTTGTAACAATGTGAGTATGGAAGAAGTAATTACATGGGACGCCGTACCTGTGTGCACTGGCTTGACTAGTAACTCGGCACGCCCTGTTGTAACCACACAAGTATACAACAACATCCTGAATATTAGCATCGACTTAGATTGCCCTGGAACTGTAAAGCTCGAATTCCAACCAATAGTAGTAGACAGCCTCGGAATTTCAAAAAATCTGAACGCCAGGCGATGTACTCCTCATGAGGTCGACATGTCAAATGTAAATTGTAATGCAACTGCCTGCAGAAGTTACGAGCTATTACTGACGGATGATCATAAGAGTTACAAAAACATTCACTGTGCTCTTTGTGAAGGACTTTCCCTTAAGGCAACCAAAAATTTACGTTGTTTACCTCTAGACACCCGCCTGACGCCGTGCCGTGATTATACATGCATCTCATTAACTCATCTGTTCAACTTTGATACTGATGAGAGTCACGAAAACAGCCCAGACCATTGCCCTCCCAACTCTGTATACGATCCATTTGTGGATTCATGCCGATCTTTCTCGCCCGTAAATCAAGGATCGGGGAACAAATCTTACCCTTTCCAAAACTGCAGCAGGCCCATTCTGAATTTCACATCAGAAGAGTTCGAAATCCTCCTCAATGGTAGCATCCACCTGTTAAGTTCTAACGTGTCTTGCCCAGATGAGCAGGTGGTCATTCTGAACACATCAGCATCGATCTGTGGGGACTGCCTCATGGAGTATTTTTCGAACGACACCCGCGGGCTCCAAACAAGCGGACATGCTGATAAGAGTTGGTTAACTCTAGGTTTGGTGATAGTGTCCGATGTCGCCGTTTTTGGTTTCGTGGTCCACACGTTCAGGTCAGGCGAATGGAAAAAGGTCCCAGCAAAGCTGAAGGTTATCATGATGGCAAGTATAACAGTTGCTGAATCCATGTTTGTGGGACGGGCATTTTTCCTTTCAGGACCTTTCTGTATAGCGTATGCGATACTTCTGCACTACCTTATGCTGACGGCCTTCACATCCATGAACGCACTGTCCGTAGATCTCTTTCTTACATTTCGTCAGGGTTCGGAAAGACCAAAACTAAAGAAGTACCTCTTGTATATCTGGATGGTGCCGGTGCCCGTAGTCGTAGTGGCAGTGATTGTGGACTTCGGCAGTTCAGTCAGGGTGGGTTACGGGGAGAACTGTTGGATCGGCAATCCGACAGCCAGTCTGGTGGCGTTTGGAGTTCCTGTCCTGTGTGCCCTCATGATCAATGCTGTCTTCATCACTCTTGCCTTGCTGGCCATAAGAAGGTCATTTCAGATAGCTAATGCTGCTTTGTCACGCTCGGACCTCAGCAAGATCTGGGTCTACATGCGTATCTCATTTCTAACGGGGTTTACCTGGATTTTGGGCTTCATCTTTCCTTTCGCTCAGAGCACAGTTCTCGAGTACATCTTTATTGTGCTGAATGCTTCTCAAGGCCTTCTACTGGCAGTGTTCCTGACAATGACGGCGAAGGTGGTGGAGAAATGGAAGTCCGCGATCATGGCACGTCTTGGTCTGGCTGAACCTCATCGGGACAATGGAACAACCACCACTGGTCGCAACCGTCGGACCACCGGTGAGAGAGCTCAGACAATGGCAGGAGGAACCGTGTCTGCTGTAGACATTCCCATGAAAACTTTCCCTGATGCCAAAAACAGAGCACGCCATCATCTGGGTGAGCCTCGTCAGGGTAGTGGAGGGACCGAAAACGCCAACAAGCAGCAGACCACCGGTGGGGGACCTGAGGTAACGGAAGGTGGATCCAGCTCTGCTACAGATATGCCCGTGACCATTAAGGCCGATGTAGAGGAGAATGAAGCACATCTTCAGCTGGAGGAATCTTGTCAGGACAGTGGACAAGCTGCCACCGCTCGCAAACAACAGACCACTGCAGAGGGAACTGAAATAACGGCGGCTGGAACCGGCTCTGCTACAGACATGCCCGTGATCATTATAGCTGATGTGGAGGAGAACAGGTCAAATCTTCAACTGGATGAAACTGGTCAGGACAGTGGACTTACCGCCATGGTCAACAAGCAGCTGACTACCGAAGGGGGAACAGAGGTAACAGCTGATGAAACCGACCCTGATACACACATGGCAACTTCTGCTGATGTACATGTTGAGTGGAACAGGGCTCCTCTCCAGCTGGATGAAGCTCGTCAGGACAATGGACGAACCGCCACTGCCAAGAAACAGCTGACCACCGCAAGGGGAACAGAGGTAACAGCTGAAGGAACCGACCCCAATACAGACACACCCCTGTCAATTTCTGCTGATGTACATGAAGAGGAGAACTGTGCATCTCTCCAAGTGGATGAAGCTCGTCAAGACAATGGACGAACCGCCACTGTTGTCAGCAGCAAATGGGGCGATGGCAGACAAAACCGACACTGCAGGCAACGTGGAGACTCTCGCTTGTGGGGTTGGAGAGATACAAGCAGCTTGGACGGTGCGGCTGACATACCCATGAAGACCCTCGTCGATGTTGAAGAAAACAAGACTGAAGACACCCGATATGCCTGCGCTCTAAATCTAGATGAAAATGAGACAAGTCTCTGATTGTTTATCGTAAGGAAACTAAAACATGTCTTTATAGCCCTTCACATATGACGACAAAGAAACATGACGTCACCAACCACAAGTAACAAAATAATTGCCCTTTAAAATCAGCTTTGCTTTTCTCCAATGTCCAAATTTGAACAAATTTGCTTGTAGGTGTTTTGTTGAGCATGGTCTAAGACAGGTTAATGCGTTTGAAGGTGGTTGTTTGAGCCTTGAAGAGACAAGCCAATGCGTTTGCGTGTGACTATGACTGCAAAACTCACGTTGAAACATATTCCTTTAACCATGCAGCATGGGCAGTTAGTCTTAGTCACGTTATTTCAAACAGCCTATAATGTACTTGGCAGAGAAGCCGGGGCGTGTTTCTTAACAATTCCCTCATTGCCCCATTGCGACTCTCATCAGGATTTCCTGTTCTACTTTTAAAACTATCAATATCCAGTTTTTAATATAAGTATTTTATTATTTTACTGAAGGATTCTGATACCCAAACAAGTTATAGACTATTGCTAACGCATACGCATTTGCAATTTTAGGGCCTTTACTATGGCAAGAGAAAATAACATGTACGAAATGATGTTTGAAATATGTTTACGTTTATGTCAAACTAAAAATACGTTGTCTAGTTAACAGGCAAGCAAAGAAACTAGCCAGTTTACTCAGGAGTAACAGAGGAAAGTCCCGATGTTAACAAAGCTGCCAAATGTTAACCAGAAAAATATTCGGGAATAATTTTCGCATTCTCTTACTGCGCTTCTCAATTGTAGTATCTGCCCGACACCTGGCGACAAGGGGCTGTGAATGATGATATAGTCCAGATTCGTAAATAAAGCTGTAAATAATCCCTTCTGCCTTGGGAAAAAAAAACTGCATGACTTTTACCATACAAGAAAGTTTGTAACATTATGTATGCAAAAGACAGGACTGCATAGCATTGTTAGATAGCCTAAGGTAATACTCAAGGTAAAAAGATTGTTAGTGTAGTGAACATGGCCGCTTGTATTGTATGGACTATGTAAAAAAAAAGGCGAACTGTATCGTACCTTTGCTGGATACGTAATACTCTCTCTCACTCAAGGCCGCATGCTCCCAAGGGGATCGTAGCGCTCGGCATATGGTCCTCCAGGTAGATATGTCTCTAGCTCCCTCCCAGGCGGTGTTCAGGTTGAGGTCATCCTTCAGTTGGTCCCTCTGGTACGGGACCATTTGGTGGGCGTCGGCTCTCTCAGCGGGGTTGCTGGCTCCAGGGGAGGGTCCGCCCACACAATGTGACCAAAGAGGTGGAGATGTTCGCACATGAGTATGGATAGGACGAGACTGTTGTAGAGTTTTGTTTGAAGGGAGAGCTCCCTGTTACACCATATGTTGTCCAGACTAGCCATCGTGGCGGCGGCACGACCAATTCGGAGATGAGTGTCGGAATCAGTCCTGCAGTCGGATGAGATTGTGCCACCAAGGTAGCAGAACCTGTCCACAGCTTCAACCTGGTGGGCGTTGATCACAGGTCCAGCTTGGGGGGTCTCATAGTCGCAGAGGGACTGTACCTTGGTCTTCTCCCAGCTGGCCATCAGGCCGAGCGGATACGTAATAGGTAAAAAAACAATTCTACCAAGTGATCATCTGTATGGAAATTGTCTATGTAAAAGGAAGTACTGTTTGATACCTTTGATGAGTAATACTCAAAATTTCTAACATTTTGATCATTTGTATAAGAGTTCAAGCCCCCGTCTAGTACTATGTTTAACAAGACCATAGCACACCTAGGTCAAAAGATACAAAAAATTGTTCTGCTGCAGTACCAAGGTCACATACCAGGGGGCCCAAAATCAACATTGAATTTCGGCTTCCCAATACCTGCCCACATACCAAATATCATTGTAATCAACAAAGAGGTTCTTAAGTTATGCTTACAACAGTAGTCCGGAAACAGACACACAGAGACACACACACAGACACACCCAAAACTATATCTGATAAAAGATAAAAATGGCAAAGTGGCCTAAGACATGCGCTATAGCATCAGGACATCACCAGTCAGTGTTGTCGGTCCGATAAGCATAAGCATTAATGATGATTTAAACCATATTCTGCATCAAGAGGCATTTTCTTATCCACCAGCTCTGCAGATGCACTAGTGCACCGTTAGGTACAATATTATAATGATGGGGCATTTGTTCGTCATAAGTCTCCAAAAGAAAGGAAAGCATGCCAAACATATGAAATGACATATCAAAAGTGATGTAAAAACTCAGATAATAAATTATACCCACCAAAATGTGTAAATAATTCTGAATTCATCAAGTACCGATTCACGATTCATAATGCGTAAATAATGATATATACTATGAAACTCAACAAGACTCCTTGTTGTAAGATTTAACTATTGATTTTTCATTGTGTAATAAGTAACAATTTAATGCTGCTGTGATATGGAAAAGCCAGTGTAATTCAATTGTCAAATGCTATAGGGTGTCTGCACGTGACGACATATCCGCAATGTTGAATGATGACGTCAGACTCAAGATGTCGCTCATATACAAATCAAATCTAATACTGAGTAAATTACGGGTATTACTTCCGGTCGTTTCTAGTGACGCTGAAGAAGAGTGATGGATGTCACTCTATACGTCCGTAAGTAATCTCCGTAATTTATCTAGTAGTATTTGTTTATTTATTGGTAAATGTCACAACTCATAACACTGAGTCTCGAGGCAGCGTAGCTGATATTGGAGAGTCAACAGATAGGGGCAGACAGATGTATAGGTAATAGTATCCAGTAGTAGAGTTTGAATTGTATATGACTATTGTTTATCTAGATGTCTATAGTAACCTTCATCAACGTGACCCATGATATCATACATGTGCATATTGTCAAAGCCATGGCGTAACACCTCAGTTGCAAAATATACAGATTCTATTTTACCTCGTAACTTCTGATAAGTCAAATAATCCAACATGGCGGACAATTCTTACGCCATGACCACGTCAGTGCAAACACCCTGTATATGATTCACTGCTTTACAAGATTGAGAAAATTTAGAAGTTGAGCTGGTGTTATTTACACACGATGAGAATGTATTCTTATCTGTTAAGTGAAAAAGATGATTCAGTATTATCCAGACGAAAAAAAGCGCCATGTGGAGAGCTACAAAATGTAACCAGCAAAAAGACAGATTCAAAAACTAATTCTATAAAATGCGCAAAATCTAAAAATGTAACGTTGGTAAACATAAATTCGCGGGGTATTTAAATTCGCCATTTTTAGAAACGGTTTATTTTAGGGAAATGTGCTAGAGGCAAAATCAGTTGTAACGCCAGCAATGCAAACCGGATAGACTAACGTATTCAGAACACTGGCTGAAGAGCTTCGATAACCATGCATCAGAAGTTGGCGACGTCAAAAACTCTCCGTCCCTTATTGACACAGTCTGAGGGCTTCGAGGGAAAATCACACTACACGGTTTTTCGCTGGTTTATAAGACAAATGTCATATCCGCTTCCTGCTAAACATAATTATTTACAAGACAACTTATTACAATCTCTATTGCTAACCTGCAACTGGATTCTAAGTGTGATCAATCATCAAAACTCCTCTTTGTTGCTACAACCTACAGCACGTGTATTTTCTCGCCGCCATATTATTACCCAGGATCTTGTTGTCAAGCAGACGACAAAGGTTTGTAAGGAACACTTTTTTGTCTAAATGTTGCGTGTAATAGTGGACTGAGGACGATATTTTCCTTAAAGTTTGCTCCTAACACAACAAGGAACACATGGACATAGTAGGATTACCATTGCTACGGAATCCAGCTAACTTTCCATGAATAATGTACACGTTGCCATGACGGTGGATGTCGACTTTGAGTGACGTTCTACCGACTCAACAAACGGCATGTTACCGAAGGCCTGATGTGTGCGGTACGACCGTTTTGTCGTGTGTTTATTTTTGTTCGGACACGTTTATATGACCTTGGCACTCTCTTCAAGTCAAGATGGGCACAACAGCTGCTGTATAAAAGCTAATTTGCGGCATATATTAATGACGAATCTTTTCTCCCGGAATAATGTTCGCACCTGTCCAAGAGCACTGTCATTCTGCGTGCGGCGGACGTTATAATTAGTTTCAAGTTGAAATATTATTGTGTCAGCACGACTAGAGTTAAAATCTAACATATATAGCATTAGTGCAAAGATAGTACATGATACTGACAGAATAACAGAGAAAATGATGGTTTATTGTTCTGCCAGATTGATTTCAATCAAACATTATCGGAAAAAATGCGATTTTATGTTAACCAACGTTACATTCAAACGATGAAAAGGTTTATGATACAGAATGCAGAAAGATTCAGGTGCACAGAAATAACTTTGGGTGCACGACATAAAATAAAGTAGAATATCAGCAAAACGTACATACAAACCCTACTTCCTCTCTTCTGTTTGTAATTCTTGCCTACTAATTTAAGCAAGTAAAACATCAGGTACAATTGTATTAATTTTCTTTCTGGTACTCAAATTTCAAAAATATTCTGTATACTAGTGTTCGTGTACAATGATACCTTTACCTTGTAGCCCTCAAACATATCTTGGAGCACTGATGCACCAAAAAATAGGTGCGCAGCTCCAATATAGGGTGCACAAAAGTGTACATGCACAACTCATCGGGATCCATTAACCATTATCCAACATTCACTGTGTGGTGGTATGTGTATTTACAAACCTACTGGCAAAATATTATGGAGCCACATTAACAAAGATATTAATTGTAGTGTGCCGGCCCCATGATTCAATTTGTAACAACATTACTTAATGAAGAATACATAACATGGTGCCAATCGCTTTGAAGTTCTTGTCTTTCTTTTCATTGTGATGTTAGCGTTCTTTATAGTTGCACTCAATGAGACCAGATGTTGACTACCGGTGACACAGCGCGGGCGCATGGCGATCTCTTGCCATCTCTATCGGGCCAGCATTTGCCCTTTCGGCCCTACCAGTTTGAGCCTGACGCAGAAGTAACTGATAACTGATAGCGAACCAGAATTTCATGGAAATGATTGAGGAGCCGATGTCCTCGTTGAACTGAGCTCGCCCGTCCTCCTGCGTCATGATTTGCTTGTAGATTTCCTTGGCATTGTTGCGCATTGTTACATGTGGAATGTCTGATTGTAGGTTAACCTGCTTTTGGCGGAAGACCACCCTGAAAGACAAACACTGAACACACACTGATATTAAAGATGCTGGGGAATATTCAGAAACTGCCGGAGAATTGCTCCTACAAAGACATTGGTTTGTTGCTGTTAGGTGAGAAGGATCATGACAACTATCTACTACTATTATGTTATAAATTTGTCTGTTATGTGTTTAACGTTAGAATGACATTCGACACAAACATCACATACTAGGTCCAAAAGGTGAGTTGCAGATGACTGATGCCATGCTTCTTACTACAGGAAATGATACAATAAATGCAAAAAGAATAGTTAAAAATGTTTGCCTAATTTTACGATCCATACCCGTAGGAAGGCCTAGTGGAGGCTATTATTTATGTATGTATGTCTGTCCTGTTACATTAGGTACTGTACCATAGGAAGATTAGCTGATACTGATGTAAGCTAATTATGGAACCTTTTAAAATGAAAGTCGAATCAGATCAACACCATTATAATATATTCTATCACTATTTAATACTGTATGTATCAGATATGATGATATCAGTATATAAACACACCAGTTGGATAAGAGTAAACAGTGGCACCAACCTATAGAGATAAACAATATGGTAATCTCGCAAAGGTTTGATACCATGAAATGACTCATTAGTTAGATTAAAGTACACTGTCGCACCAGTCTATAAAATATATT
Source organism: Branchiostoma lanceolatum (assembly GCA_035149815.1). Classification (NCBI taxonomy): domain Eukaryota; kingdom Metazoa; phylum Chordata; class Leptocardii; order Amphioxiformes; family Branchiostomatidae; genus Branchiostoma; species Branchiostoma lanceolatum. Next base: position 15,987,523 of record CM068880.1, read on the forward strand.
CTAAAAAACTTATTTATATAGTATTTGAGTGTATGTCTTGCTTAACACTGGTTGCTAAGGACCCGACAGTAACGTTAACACGTAAACATAACGGGGGCCGCCCGAACCTCGCACGCGCCCGAACATCGCACGGATTTTTTACTGATCTTATTTTGCATAAGTACGCCGTGTTTGTGTCCAATGACTATGCTGATAAGGAAGGTAAATAACCCAAGTTAATGCACATAATTGTCATTTATATTCAAAACATATGTGTACATATTCATTTCTTGTTTTGTCGAAAAGTAGTATTTTGACAATAATGATGGCAACGCTGAGTAGAGGGTCACTGCGTAGCTAGACGGCCCGGCACCTAAATATACGACCTGTGCCAAGCAGATACATAAGTCACACAGCTATCATACACATAAGAAAAATAATTTCATAAAACACTAAAAATTTGGGTCTTTAAGTGTTTGTTGAGAAGAAAACCGACCAAAGAAAAACAACGTAAACATTGCTGTCGTCTGACGGCCAACGTTCCCCCTACTCGAAACGTCCAGCTGTCAGGTCACCGGATTCTACAATCTGTGAACAGTTATTCGTTCGCGACTGAAGACCAGCAGAGGAAGATGTGTTACATCCTGATGGGAAGCGCAGAAAGTTGTAAACCATCCGCACCTTTAGCACCGGCATTGTCCTCCGCACAGCCAGCAATCTAGATCAGCTTCGTTGGCGCCACGATTCAAGGGGGCACCATCCACATCGGCGAGTCATCTCATAACGCACAAGCTTCGCAGGAGATCAACATTCTGTTTTTGTACGTGTGTTAAAGCGTACAACTTTTAGAAATAACGTGTTTTTGTATGGAATTTGTTAACGTTACAAAGCAAGGGCAACTAAACTCACAGATGCCATCGAATCGAGTTTTTTTCCCCGAATCATTTCTCGAATTGATGTTTCTCGTATGAAATAAAGTTGTTGACGCAGAATGTCTCGGATTCTCTCCCTTCGTTCAGTAGATTGGCAATCAAATTAATGTTCTGCGACGCAGGAATGACATATATAAAATACAACACGGTGTATTCCGTATCACCCTCGGTCCCAGCCCTCCCTCGGGTCAGATCCGACTCGCGGTCGGGCTGGTGCCTCGGATGTTGCGGAATACACCGTGTTGTGTTCTTTTTGTACATGTCTGCAATTAGCCTTTTGGCATGAACTTAAGTTATTGCTACCTTCGCTGACAAGGTTATGCAGAGGGTAGCGTCTGTATGTGTGTGTGTAAAGAAGCAGAATAACTGGAGAAGGCCCGGATGGATTGTCTTGATAATTGGTAAGTGGGTAGATCTTGATGAGACCTTGGATTGATTAGATTTTGGGTCCCCTAGCGGCTTGTTACGGTACTGCAGCTGATGAAGTGAGAAATATGAATAGATATCAACTATGCAAATGTAGACCTCATTTGCATAACCAATGCAAAATACTATAACTGAAGATGGGCTTGAGTGATGGTCATGATTTTTGGTATGTAGGTAGCTTACGTGAAGCTTTGTACGATTAGACGGCAATTAGGCAAATCAGATGCCAATTTGCATAATAAATGAGGCAATTTTAAAACTTGCTGAAATCCATGATATGACTTCAAATATGAGATATTTGTAACTGAGAAAGAGAGTAATGTTGATAAACAGAAAATATGCAAATGAAGACCTAATTTGCATAATTAGTGACATACATCTATTATTCCATACTGGTAAATGACGGCAATTTCATACTTGTTTTATTATAGCATATGTAAAGATTAAAATAACACTTGAACAATTCCAAGAACGCTCTAACGATGACAGAAAAAAAATAGAACAAATGCACTCTTGTATGTTTATCAGCATATTTTCTAGTTCTCTAGGACTTCATACACTTTCGTGCGATCATGAGAGGAAACTGGTACTTCTTGGAGTCCCACGGCGGCTGGATGGTGATGACTTCCCACGAGATGTTCTCCTTCCTGAAGCCTGCTTTCATGAGGTGTGAGATCTGGGTCTCCTATAAGAGTAATTTGGAACAAGACATGATTTTAAAAAATCTGGGTGGGGTCACCTGAATTAATACTAATAATTGTGTCAAAGTACTGTCAGTGTCAAAGTCCATTATATCAAAACAGTTGTCCCTCGCTTTTTTTTTAAAATCCGCTTGTTTTGTTAATTTATCTTTTTAAATACCCCGAACATTTCGACGGCATATTGCTTCAATACAAATTCTTGTACTCAATACGTTCCCGGCTGTTCGCCGTGCTCTAATCTTCGTCTTGAGTACAATCCGGACGCTGCCCTCACGTTCGTAGAGCTAAACTTTTGATTTGTTTTTGAAAACGACGCTGACAGAACACGAGATGTAACTTTACACTTTTACAAGTAAGGTCGATATTTTCGAAAGAGATAAACATGTGCATTGTTTATTCAAGTTTCAAATAACCCTCGTACACAAGCCATTACCAACGAATGACACGATACCGCATTGAATGATTTACTTAAATAGGGTAAGGTACGCCCTTTTTTGAGACCCACTTACGTTAGTAAACCTGATGCTCGTTCCTTGATTTTACAATTACAATGAGTTTGATATCGAAGGAATTGAAATTACACAAGCTTTGTAATAATTATACATAATACATTAACATTGATAAGGACACAGCAGAAATATATTATGCAAAGACATGTGCGCATGTGTATTCATATGCGTATGTGTGATTTCTCTGAAGAGCATCCTTAGACTAGTCGACCAAAAACAACCCCAAAATACCTTGAGCATGGTGTCGATGTTGTCGTACTTTTCCCTGAGTAGTTCGCCCCAGGAGGTAAGGTTGCAGTAGGTGAGCACACTGCCTGACTTCAGTAACCTGAAGGCGTGCCTTCCAATGAAGTCAAACTGATGAGTGTGCCACTCTGTGTCCGACAGGGGTTACGTGTCGTACAGAATACCTACAAATAAGGTTCTATGTATCCTAAGACAATGTCCACTATTACTATTACTATTACACAGACTGCGGACACATAGGTCCATATATGACATATAGAAATACAAAAACAGATATGACCATCGATAACGATTCTTTGTTCTCATGAACACTGATTATTGAAAAATTTGTCATGGACGCTGATTATTGAAAAATTCTTAAGACTATCTTCACCCCGGATATTGTATATGAGCATTTTGGATTAATAATGCTGCATAAGCAGACCTCTAGAAATTAGCATTTCCATTGCGTGTCTTACGATATTATAAGAATTTACATCGACGTCGAAGATAAGTGCCACATAAAGATAATATAACATTTACCCAAATGTAGCTAATCCAATGGATGACATCTACACAGGCGTTGTCTTCATATAATGCAATAAATCAAACAGGCATATAATGGTCCGAACAATTCTCACGGAATGCATATAAAAAGAAAACTTACTGACCATCAAAGTACCCCGCAGGTAGAGTAGGGACAACATCCTGCCACATACCCTTCTGTTGGAAAATATGGTAAATACACCACTCGGATAAATGTTTTAAAACAATCCAGGTGTCACAGGCCGGTTAAAACGGCCCAATCCCTGTTGTTCAAATGTTAGGGCCTTTCAAAGCGGCCCTATACTCAACACTATGATTACTAGGTCCTGTCACTCAAAAATCATATATCTGATGTTCAAGATTTAAAAAAAATTACGTTTTATTTTAGAAAAAAAGCATATAAGTGTTCCAAAGGAATTAGAGTAAGGTAGAAGCTGGGCTCAAAGACCACCCTGGTATGTGTGAAATTCGCCAAACAATACCTTTTTCAATGTCATACACAAGCTTTGAATCAAGAGCTGGAGAAAGCTCAAGGTTATTTTTCTATAATTCTGACATCAAAATGAAAAGGGTATGTGAAATAACTATGACTTAATCACAGAAATCCTTTCAAGGGAGGTCGCTGTTTATGTTTTAACTGGTTTATTACCATACTGCATATTTGTTGTTGCAAAATTTAAATCGCCTGACATTTAAGCATTAGTGTATTTACACCGTATAAAGACTCCCAACACAACCAGACAACACTTGTAAACTTTGTTGATTCAGTGACCCATCAGTGGCATAACAAATAGAACTTATGATTTTAAATTGCTAATATAAGATTTACTTGTGTGATTATGTTTTTTTTTAAATTCTTATACATGTACATGTTGTTACAGGTCGGAAGGATGACCAAACCCTATGGCCGGACACAGACTGTGGATGTATAAATACATACCTAATAGACACACCAGGCCCATTTCATTGACAGGCTATGAAGGCGAACAAATCTCTCCAGGCCTACAACCTGTTTGTGATAGGGCACGTTAGGGAGTGTCGGTAACACATTATAAGCAGGGCTCGAAATACTGGGTGCCAGTGCACCCAATTTTGGAGCTGTGCACCTAATGTTTTTACTGTGGGTGCGCTGGTGCACCCAAATATTTTCGTACGGTTTAATGTGTAAAGATATCACTGCACACTAGTAGACAGCATATTCTTGACGTGTGAGTGTAAGAAAATAATAGAATCTTTGTTGTAGTACTTGTGTAAGATTTTGGTGTTAGAATTTGAGTTAATTTCGACTTTGAAAGCTTCAAAACTGGGTGCCGAGATCGCGTGCTAAACACGCATGGACTTCCTGGTCCGGCTTGCTACACTGGACAAGAGAACGCTGACTTCCTCTCGTTCCCGGGCTCTTCACAAGTCACATGATCAAAACATGACGTCCTTTGTTTCGGGAATTTCCGACACTATTTGTCATGCGCGGTCATGGGTCAGAAGGAATCAGGTGATACCTTCACACTATAAAAGGCAACGTGTTACCACACCTGGGTGTTAGTTATAGGCCTCCGCCCGCCGACGGAGTCCCTAGCTCTTCGTCTACGAGATCAACCACCCGGAGAAAATGTCCAGCAAGCGAAGCCGAGGAAATTTGTCTGCAAGCCGCGAATGCGTTCGGGCACGTCTGTACGGCAGCTTGCTCTCCGTTGTCCCTTCTTTTCGAAGGGGAAGGATAGGTTTGTTAGTGGTTATATGAACTGGTAGGGGTGAAAGTTTAAGCATTTATTTTCTAGTTGTGTCGAATTTTTTTGCTTGTCCACGTGTTGCTTTATCCTATCTTTGAAAAGCTGTGTTCGAGAGACTCTAGTCTTTGGTGGGTTTTGTATTTGTTGTTCAACAGTTGCGCAAGATTTTTGCTTGATTAGAGACAGCCGGAGTTATATTCTCGTGCTATTTGGTCCTCCTTTGTTCTCTTCCAGCCACGCTGACACGCGGCCAGGTGCTCCAACACGTGTGGCCTAATTAATTTACGTTCTTTTTTCAGTGGACGCCGCTCACTCGTAGACACTCGCTGAATGTTTGGATAGCAGGATATGTCTAATCTACGTTTGTTTGTAGATATTTTAGGAACTTAGCAGGTTAAACTTCGGGAAGCTACTGCCACGAGGCCAGGACTATTCCATTTTTTCGTGCACTCGTTCGTTGCATTTTACGGGCGTTTTGTTTCACATGTGTAGTCTGTTCCTGCAGACTGGTTACAGGTATGTGACACCTGGCTGCACGTGGGAATGCCATTGTTTTTCTTCCTCATGTCTGTTATTATTCAGGTGTTTGTGTGCGAGGTACAGCAATGTCAAGCCTGGCCTCTCGAACGGCTCCAGTCAGGTAATAGCGGCTCCGGTACATCAGGCACCAGCCCCGGGTCCGACGGCGGCGACGAGTGGTCTGGTCCAGCGAGGGACAGCTCAGGCGTTAGACCAGGTCGTCACACTGCGGGACCTTAACGAGGAGTCACCTTGGCCATCCGGCAAGCAGTGGAGCCGTGCGTCCTCATTCAGATTCACGATTTCCCGGTAGAGTAGGCGGTAAACACTTCCCGTTCTCGAGGATTTCTTTTGTTTGTTTTCGGTTGAATTTATTTCAGACGTTACACGATTGATTGTGAGATTGTGTATGGGTGCTGGATGTTGTATGGCTGGCCCGGGATAGTCATGTAATCGGCACGTTGTGGTCCCTTGAGGCCCGGGCAGTGTGGTTCAGGACATGCAAGGATTTGACATTGTTTTCCGTTGTCTTGTTACCTTGTGTTTTGGGACACATCCCTCAGTTCTCTTCAATGTGTTTTGGCTATGCAGGCTTCACTGTCCCACGAGCCCGTTCTACCTCCGGCAGTTCCCTCGACATGCGCCCGGGCAACCCAAGGGATCCTGCCAACGGCTACCAGGCGCCATGCAGGCATCATGCCAGAGCTTCACCGTCCCATGAGCCCGCTCTACCTCAGGCATTTCCATCGACATGCGACGAGGCAACCCAAGGTGTCTGACGTCCCTATCACGCCAGTCTCACCCTAGTGGTAGCCAGTTTTTGTGCACACCTGGTAGTTTGGTTTCCTTGTTGGTATATTCCAAGGGTTTGGAGTGTGGAAAAGACTGAGGTGTACGCTTTCTCACAAGAGATCCCTACAGTTTCGTGTCGCTCTCTCTAGTTTTGATTTACATGAGTTATGACGAAATTATCATTGCTTTGTTGAGCTCTGTAATATATTTTTTTTGTCGTGATTGCGTTTCTCTAATGTCTTGACAAAATATTTGATTGTTGTTTTGCTTTCCCCTTTTACGTTGTGAATGTTTTCGTTGTTGTTTATCTACTTCTGCATTTCGTAATTTTCCCTGTTGTGTGTCCCGGTTTTGGCAGGTGAGTATGTGTTATTTTGTGTATATGTTAATTTGTGCATGTGTTCCCGGTAAGGCATTAAGCCAAGTGGGAGTGTTATTTCCCGGGTTCGGCACTTTGTCGAACAGGGTATGTGTGGTTGTGTACATGTGTTCCCGGTAAGGCATTAAGCCAAGTGGGAGTGTTATTTCCCGGGTTCGGCACTTTGTCGAACAGGGTATGTGTTGTTGTGTACATGTGTTCCCGGTAAGGCATTAAGCCAAGTGGGAGTGTTATTTCCCGGGTTCGGCACTTTGTCGAACAGGGTATGTGTTGTTGTGTACATGTGTTCCCGGTAAGGCAGTTTAAGCCAAGTGGGAGTGTTATTTCCCGGGTTCGGCACTTTGTCGAACAGGGTATGTGTTGTTGTGTACATGTGTTCCCGGTAAGACATTAAGCCAAGTGGGAGTGTTATTTTCCGGGTTCGGCACTTTGTCGAACAGGGTATGTGTTGTTGTGTACATGTGTTCCCGGTAAGGCATTAAGCCAAGTGGGAGTGTTATTTCCCGGGTTCGGCACTTTGTCGAACAGGGTATGTGTTGTTGTGTACATGTGTTCCCGGTAAGGCAGTTTAAGCCAAGTGGGAGTGTTATTTCCCGGGTTCGGCACTTTGTCGAACAGGGTATGTGTTGTTGTGTACATGTGTTCCCGGTAAGACATTAAGCCAAGTGGGAGTGTTATTTTCCGGGTTCGGCACTTTGTCGAACAGGGTATGTGTTGTTGTGTACATGTGTTCCCGGTAAGGCATTAAGCCAAGTGGGAGTGTTATTTCCCGGGTTCGGCACTTTGTCGAACAGGGTATGTGTTGTTGTGTACATGTGTTCCCGGTAAGGCAGTTTAAGCCAAGTGGGAGTGTTATTTCCCGGGTTCGGCACTTTGTCGAACAGGGTATGTGTTGTTGTGTACATGTGTTCCCGGTAAGACATTAAGCCAAGTGGGAGTGTTATTTTCCGGGTTCGGCACTTTGTCGAACAGGGTATGTGTTGTTGTGTACATGTGTTCCCGGTAAGGCATTAAGCCAAGTGGGAGTGTTATTTCCCGGGTTCGGCACTTTGTCGAACAGGGTATGTGTTGTTGTGTACATGTGTTCCCGGTAAGGCATTAAGCCAAGTGGGAGTGTTGTATTATTTCCCGATTCGACACTTGGTCGAACGGGGTACGTGTTGCGGTGTGCATGTGTCCCCGTTAAGGCAGTAATTTCAGCTGTGAATGAGCGTTGTTAACAAGACGTTTCACCAGGTGAAGTGTTACCTGTTCGACACAGTGTTATTTTATTTACGTTTTGGCCGAGTGTTATGTGATGAGATTTTGTGTTTTTGTTCCGGTATTTAGAGACTGACAATGCTTTGTCGAGAAAGTTTCAGTAATTCCTTTTGCCCGGCGTTAGATTAGCAAAAGTGCATTGTTGTATAATGTGTAATGATAACAGGAGGTGTTTTGTATTCTTGTTTTCTTTTATTTGCATGGTTTTAACAGGAAATGCAGGCGTTAATGGAACGCACGGAACATCTTGAGCAAAGAGAAACAGAACAAACCACCATGCGGCTACTGAGGGAGGTCTAGTCTTTTCAAGGGCTTGATAACATATAATTATATTTGATGAGTTTGTAAATTCGCATCATGTTTGTCCTTTCTTGGGCATACTTATTGAAAGTCTGTTTATCTGCCTGTGGTATTCTATATTTTGTCATCAATAATTGTACGCATTTGTACTGAGGTACGTTTACGCGTATTTATGTATAGTTATATATATATGTTTTGGTTTGGCTGTGGGTACGTGTACACGTTTATAAGTATACTGTAATTAGTGATTTGTTAACTAACTTGATTTAGTTGATTCAACGTTCGATAGTCATCAGCAAAAAATTTTCGTCATCGCTTATTTTTCTTCACCTTTAAGGGAAACAGTAATGTTTATTCCCTCCCTTCAATTTTGGATTAAGACATATTCGATGTTATATTGGAGAATTGAGAATGGGAAGAAAAATAGAAAGCAATATCAAGGTTAACTTATTACTGAAGTTGTTGAAGTAATTCGAGTGAGATTAAGGCACATTGAACATGAGTCTTTATCAAAGGGGATGGCAATATGCACTTTGAGCAAAAAGGGCGAAGAATAGAGGATGAGTGAGGGGAAAGAATGAGATATCAGTTGCAGAAGGTTAGCATTAGATAGAGTTAGTAAGGGATAAATGTGACGTTGTGATGAAAGTAAAAGGTAAGGTAGACTGACAGATACAGCGTTGGCGGAAGACGGCAATTTCCGCATCACCCATTCCGGAGGACCTATGACTGCGCATGACAAATAGGAAACTATTTGTCATGCGCGGTCATGGGTCAGAAGGAATCAGGTGATACCTTCACACTATAAAAGGCAACGTGTAACCACACCTGGGTGTTAGTTATAGGCCTCCGCCCGCCGATGGAGTCTAAAGCGACCCACCCACCCAAACCCCAGAACATTTTCTCCGGGGGCATAGATATCCGCTCAGGGGCGTTCGCCTCAGCCGATATGAATCGTTAGGCTCCAGACGGCAATTTCCGCATCACCCATTCCGGAGGACCTATGACTGCGCATGACAAATAGGAAACTTTCTGTAATAACTTCAGGAACGAAAAAATGTTAAATTCGCGTATTTCCGTCTTAACCTCGCTAATCTCCGCTGTCATATCGTCACTGTCTGAGGGTCGGCAAAATTCGGCTTTAGATTTCCTGGATGTTCATACCGTCTCAAACATGTCCAAGCAAATTTCCTTCTTGCGATTTCTTCAAGGCCCGAGGTCAGGGCATGAGTGTCATAGAAGCGACGATAGCGTCCCTTCAAGCCCTGGTGATTCCAGTGATGAAGCTGAAAGCCAGGAAGGACAAGAAGCACCGCCTTGTCAGTCAGAGGAAGGAGAAACATCCAGTTCTTCCGCCGAGGCAGAGGGGGAGGGGGGTGCCCACGTGCGCCAGCCTGAAGTAAACAATAAGATCGCTGGCCCGTCCACGGTGTAACTTCCCCGGGGGGGCCCGGAAACGGAGTCGGAGCTGGACTCGGAGTCAGAAGAAGAAGATTTTTCGGAGACAGAAGAGACCGTCAAAAGACCAAGGCTTTGCGTGAAGCTTTTTTTATTGTCACCCAGTAATCTTTTAAATATAATGCTTTCCTTTATTTCTTCCGTTGCGTTGATTTTTTTTCTTCACCGCTAACGCGCTTTGACCCTTATTCGTCACTAGTTAGTCTTATTGAAATTTTGTCGAGAAAATGAATGCACCACAGTAATTTTGTACTCATATCAAAAAAATTATTTTGATTGATGATTAAAAAATACATATTTCATTCGAATTATTTTTATTTTTACTTTATTTTTCAGGTTATTCCTGTTTTTGACTTTGCAACTAAAAAATTTGAAAGCGTATCCCAATGATCACAGTGACCAATATTTATTTAGAAATGTAACATACCATTGTAACATACCATTGTTTCATAAATACAACGGAAATTCTATATTTTCTAATGATATTCCATTTACAACTTTTCTGACTTTTGAAAATTGTCCGTAAGCTCAGAAGAGGGACAGTAAGGTTTGTGATCAGGTTTCGCTTACAATAGTTACATTCTACTTTATTTTATGTGGTGCACCCCAAAATTTTTTGGTGCACCCAATTTTTTAGGTTGGGTGCACCAGTGCACCTATTCCCAAAACTGAATTTCGAGCCCTGATAAGGAAGGACAGAGTGTGCTTCCTTAAGGCAAAGGTTGTGCCAGGTGTGTGTTGGAATGCATTGTAACAACATTTTCAAACTTACTTGAAGTGAGAACTCTTGAAGATGAAGACAGAGTTTCCCATCATAATTAATTGTCAGATACGTGTTTGTATATCTACTGCATTAACTTATTTCTGATGCTTGTGTTTTTTAGGTCAGAGAGTGACAGATGACCCCCAAAACCCCTGGGGTATGCTAAAGAAGATGGAGGGGTATGTGGTGGCAGCCCACTGCACCTACATGGTATGAGCGGGGGAACTACTGCAGAGACGGCTCTGTAGACAACACTACGATGCAGCCCGGCGATCCACGCCCACCGTGACATGCTGTTGACCTGAACCTAAACCATTCTACTTTTGCATGCGTTTTAGTAACTTACTGTGATTCGCCATTACATACGTGCCAATATCTTGGAAGGACATGGTTGTCAGTTTACATTACATATCAAAATGTTGTATGTGCTTTTACTTTAAATTCTAAAAGGCATGTTTTTGCACTTCTTCCTGGAATAGTTACATATCTATGAATCAACGACTTTGGGATGATACAAAAATATGTTGACTTTTGATTTATTACATGATTGTTACAAGTCTTTCAAAGCAGCACCAGAGACCCCGCGGTCTACGCCGGAACAGCAGGACAACTCACCACCGTCACGTGGGTGACTAGAAAGACATAAGAGATAATAGGATGACAAAAAGCAGACTATAAGAATACACGTTTCAACATCTTGTCCTTACTTACACATGGCATTATAACATCTAAGTATGATAGATGACTTCAGAGATGGACATTGTGCCAGAGACTACATCAAGTTCACAGGAACAGCCAGAGTGCACACAGTGCTTTACTTATTCAAGGGGACAACAGTCCAGTCGCTGCTGTCCCCTGTTGTTTCTATTTATCTGGCCGACGCACCTTTAAGGAGAAGGGCCTAGAGATTCCCGAACGGATGGATGAAAAAAGCTTAAATTAATATCCATATATCTGTTTGCATCTTTGACCACCCTTGGTAAGCGTATTTATCCCTATAGACAGTACATTTTGGCCTACAACTCCTACTTCTTCAAATGAAACGTCACCAACGCCACTACTATTGGCATTAACATCCCAACCGCCGCCTCAGATCAATATATATAGTGATCTTCCAGAAAAGCGACAGAGAGGATTGAAAGGAACTCGGTAGTGAATGTGCAAGTCTTCTTTACGAGATGACAAACACAGCATATAACCTCCAGGACTAAAGCTACCTGCCATCGCTGAAGCATGAGCTGTCCAGCAAGATGGAGGGAATGATGGCATGCGCACTACATAATCACAGCCCTTCCCTCGGAGAAAGGGGAGATACCTGACAACCTGAATTATCTGCTAACTGTGCCTCAAAAACACTCCTCTGCAAATAGTTTAGGTCACCAAGCTAAGTTAATGAGAAGTGCACTTAATGTAAATGTGAACAAGAGGAAGAAAGGTTTATATCCCGAAACACCTGTGGTAGACAGTAACTTGAAGACTGTTAGACTGCAAATGGGAGGCAGAGGCCGAGACCGCTGTAGGTGCCGACTATGTCTATGATAATGAGAACTACGAACGGTTGGCGATCCAAGAAACAATGCTAATATAATGGGACAGACAGACTACAAGACGACTAGTGGCTCAAAGACAAGCATATCAACTCTGCACCGCATGTCATATGAAGTGAATATACCTCCATTGGTGGCCTGAGGGGTGCGTTGGTTCTGGCGGACAATACGCACCATCCTGTCGTAACATCCAGTGACTGTCTGCAAACGCACAAGTGCTTACTCTATGATGCTCTCTCAACAACGGATAATTTTTTCTAAATGTTCAAAGTTATGAACGGTTATTACATGTTCTTGCCCGAGTGCTAATTTCAAATACATTTAATGCGAAAAGAATGGACAGACAAGGAAAAATATAGTACACTACAACTCTAGTTTAACAAATGACACTCAATTCTAACAATCACACTCGTACATGTCTGTGTCTAGGCTGAGGCAGACGTGCAGTCATATCGCAGCGCTGCTGTTTAAGGTGAAGGCAGCTGTTCGAAACAACCTGGTGAACCCGGCATGCACCTCTACAGCCTGCGAGAGGAAAGCTGCCTAATAGAAAACCGTGCAGGTCCCGAAAGTAAGGGACATGTTAATAAAAAACAAAAACAAAAACAAAATCTTGCAAGACTGGTGTGTACACATGGTGCGGTACTTGGAATTTGAGCCTTCCACAACTAATATCCAAATATACAGTCGACCATGCAAAGCACATTCACTGTCACAAGCTCGCTGGTCTTGGAGAGTACGTGGATGCAGTGAGCCAAGCCAAACTACCTGAAGCTGAAACCGAAGATGATGAAGTAAGATATGGTGGAGCTGTAAGACAAGCTGGCCTGGGCCACTCTTGTAGAGCAGGTGGAAAGTCGGAGCGTCCTGTCCCTCCAACAGAGGTATCATAAATGTCGGATAGAGAAAGAAGCTGGTCTGGTTAACTCAACGACACATACGGTCTTATGAGCGAGCTTTTACCCTTCATTGCAAAGTACGACGACAACTGCCCAAACGTAAAGCTGCTGCTATCGTCAACGGTACGGTACCGGTCTGAAACAGTAGAGGCACATGGCCGGGGGTGACAGTTTAAGTTGGAATTTTAGGTCTTGAATGTGGTAAAACTTGATGGGAAAGAAAACACATTTTTTGCTTTCGGTTATTCGTGCAAAAGACCCAAAAGAAAATGTGTTCAGGGTAACAAGTAAATTTGCATTCGAAGTTATGGAAGTATCTATTTGTGAAAAATTATCTAGAAAGACTAAGTAAGATAATGATGGCATTTCAGTTGCATTACAAACTACACGATTTGAGTTTTAATTCTTTATAGATGATGACATATCATGCTTTTCATATACATGAGAGGTACATCTCAAAGGCATCTCGGAGGCAGCGCGCGGAGGTATCTCGGAGGCACCTCGAAAGCATCTCGGATATATATCCCAAGCAGTAACCATTTGAAATGCTGTTACTTTTTTTGTTGCAACTTGAGCTTACTAATATAGCAACAAACATTTTTAGCTTAGCCAGAGGAAAAAAAAAAAAAAAAAAAAAATGCCTGGCTCCGCCCGTACCAATGTTGGTCGGCATTGTCTGTATGTCTAAGTAAGTCAGACCGGAATCCATGTCATACATTTAATTGCCCTTAACATGATTTTAGGGAATGTACTTTGCAAAGTAGAAACAGTTCTAACTTCTACGTTTATGAATGTTAGAAAGAGTTCCAAGCATTTTTGTTACACCGAATTGTTGCAAGTATTGTATTCACTATTAATTGGACTATGCATACTTCTGGCCTGAAAAAAAACCTACAGTTTTCGACTGTCGCCCCTTTTTATTCCAAATTAATGAAAATTTTGACGTTCGACGTGACAATGTAATACCTATCTTCTTGATATGTATTGTGTGTTCGTTAACTTCAATGCTCACAGTGCTCGTGCTACTGAATTCTTTATGGTCATAAGACAATCGTATCTTGTACCACAGCATTATTGTTACTCTTCCAGAAACTCTATGTGAGCACCATTTGTAGACGACAGTTATTGCTTAAGAGTGATCTGCAATACAGATAATTGTTTAAGATAACAAGAAGATATATTTTAACTATGAGAATGGAGACTAACTTCATATGGTGGAAGTTGAGTTTTAACATATCCCGATGTATAGAGTCAACATTTACACGTCTGGTCCACCTGTTTTGATTATCATATGTCTTGTTCAACTTTGACTGTAGTAAACGACATGTCTGATCTAGGTATCGCAACAAAATCAGACCTTAAGATGGACCATGATGTTGCGCGAACGATGGCTAAAGCAACCTCAATGCTTGGAGTTATAAAAGAGTACTTTTGTAACACGATGGATGGTTCTATTTGCCTTAAGACAGAGGCTAATATGGCACGACGGGATCATCCCCGATAAGAGATCTGGCTCAAGATCCTGGGAGATCAGGGGGGGGGGGGGCATCAACTCTGAACAACAGGCACTAAATTTCGAGCGAGGCCAACGCCCACAGAGCCGGACTTTTCAGATGCAAACTAGCCAATTAACGCCAATCCCCTGCCTCACGAGGTTCAAGAAGGAATATTTCACACCCATTGTCTCTCGACTTCTGGTCGATTGTTGATAGCGCGCAATACATTACAAAAGGAACTTTTCATAGGACCTCCTTTAACAGTTTGCAGCACGCTTTGACAGTGGATGAACTTTACTCCTGGCTATGTAAAGCAGAACTACGCACTGAAAAAAGTTTGACACGACCTGACTACACAACGTTATATTTGATAATGTAGTATAGCCGCTGGGCCACTCAGACCGAAGGTGGAGTCTACTGTCCAGACGTTGTTCGGCCTGAAGCGTTCTGCCGTTTGTCGCTGTCATTCTGTCAGGAGAACCAGGACAAATGCCGGCCACTGGTCTCTTATCGGTGTCTTCATTTTCAGGGCCGTATTCTTGGAAGAAGATAAACACGCCCTGTAGCATTTCGTGAGGGTCTGCATGCTCTTTTCAGTAAGGTGTAGGCAGGCCCTTTTGATTTCGCGTAATTCGTAGGGAAGATATTTTCTTCTACGTAGTTCGTAGGGAGGAGGTGAAAATTTCACGTAAGTCATTGCCGGTGCATGTCGCGTAAAGCGTATTCAAGCCGAAAAATTTGACTATCCTCAATTTTGTACGCGGCCTGTCTTGAAGAGCTTGCTTTTGGGTCGACTTTTGGGTCGACTCGATAAATTTCATCTTTGTTGGGATCTGTTACGTCCCGTAGCAACCGCTCCATTGGCGCTAGTGCAGCGCCATCGAAAGTGTAAAACTTCATCTCTTCAGTCCCTTCGCGTTTTGGTCATGAAAGTTAACTTTACATCTAGATGTACGGAACAAAGTGGAAACAACTCAAATGCGCTTGGTTTGATTTGATGACATTTACATCAGACCAGGGGTGTTAACAATCCACAACTTTGGCTAATTGTCGGTGACGTTCGGTGACCAGCTAGCAGCCATATGATTGGACCTCGCTAGAAAAGTACTGCCCGACGTTTAGAGTACACGGGGGGGGGGGGGGTTGCACTTTAAAATTCGCTGTCTAACTGATTAAAAATGAGAACTCCAACCCTAAGTAGAACACAGTGGTTCCAAGCCAATTGCACGGGGGAGAATGACGTGACTGAATTATGAAATTGGTGTCTGAAGCCAATCGGTTGTAGACAAAGCAACGGAGGTGATCATCTTTTATAGATGTTGTAACAAACATTTGCAAGCAGTATAAACTTAATCAATTCTACTGCAAGAAAACTGATTCTGTGTGCATATAAGTAAATCCTAATCCTAGAATAATTAGTGATACATACTTGGAATAAAATGTAGGGAGCGGGATATATGACCCCGTCAACTTGTCCCTCCTGACGCCGAAGGGTATTATAGGTCATTATCACATAGCCAGATGGCGTCGACCAATCAAAAGCCTCAATTTCCCAGGTGTTATGGGGCCATAATACACCCGTGTTATAACACAACACTTACTCCTTTTTTTAGAAGGGGGTGTCTCTTTGATGAATCTTTTTCTTACCCTTGTTTAGAAAAATGTATTTCATCAAAATTCACAAAATCTTCTTAGAATACGTGAAAAAAATGAACAAATTTCAATTCAAGTGAAATTCAAGCGGAATGACTAAAAACACAATTTTTCAAACCCCTACCGAGAGAGTGGAACCGTCCGCAGACGATAGTTGTTGCAAATTTGTCGGACATCACCCGTTCCATCGTTATGGACGGTGTACCACAGTTTTACGTCGAGGAACTGACAGACGCAAAGGAACATGCTGCAGCAGTTGAGGGGCGCCCAGAAGCTGGAGAGTGTGGCCAGGCCGCGGGCAATGCTGGCAGTCGTACTCATTTTCCTGTTACCTTCAATTTTTAGTAACTAAGACGATGATTAGACTGCCACTTTAATCTTCAGAGCACATAATGCCAACTGCTTTTTTGCCATGCTGCATCAAATGGATTGACTTTCCATGTATGATATTAAATAGAGAAACTATTTATTATACAGGGATTTGTCTCCCTTATTTCGCTCACTCGATGGTTTTATTCGGTGGTTATAGCACATGACCAGGCGTTATGACACCATATGCACCTCAGGGTGGGTCATTAACCCTTAATTAAAGGACGATGCTGTCAGGAGGAAGAAAAGGAAGGTATTTGGTCCATAGCAGGAACGCCAGGAAAGCCCTGCGTTTGATGCAGAAGAAGTGATAGCCTTTTGTACCTAATTACTCCAATAGGATTATGCTCTTTGTTCCTCCTGTGACAAAAGCGATATCCAGAGGGGGCGAAATCGCTAAAGAAATCGCTGCGACAGGCCCTCAAGCCCTCAAACTTGGTCTTATTTTTCATACTCTATTAAATTCAGTGTCCGAAATACAATTATGCAACTTGCAAGCAATTTTAAAGATCTGCAATTAGAACAAATCTGAACTTGCAAGTTGAAAATACTGATGGATCGTGTAAACAGCATGCAAAGGGGCAGACGCCAGAGTTGTGTTGCACAGTAGAGGGTATAATATAAGGATACAATAACTGCAACATTTCTGTTACAGAAGGCAAACCAACGCAGGAAAGCCATGGAGAAGTCCCTGGCATCGTGGCAGGAACAATCCCGTAAGAGGGCACGTGAAATAATTGGAGTAAAGTACTAATCATCTGAATCAAGTGAAGACAAGCAGGACCCTTTTGTCTTCTTTGTCCGTCGTTTTGAATGGGAAACTCCAAAAATGAGGAAGTTAAAAGATGCACTTGATAAAGTTTGCCATCAAAGGTGTTCTCGTCTGGTAGTGGCCGAGGAATGCTTGAACCGGCCGACTCTCGACGGAACCTCCTATTTAAAACTGGATTAAGACTAAATCAAAAACTTTGTGTCTGAAATCAATCTGTTGTAGACAAAGCAGGTGATCATCTTTTTCAAATGCTGTAACAAACATTTGCAAGCAGTATGAATTTAAGCAATTCTAATACAAGAAAATTGAAGCTGTGTGCATAAGTAAATCGTAATGCTTATGATACATACATGAAACAAAATGTGAAATATTGTCAGTATAAGTGTACCGATAGCTTGCATAACATAAGTAAAAATGGTTCTAAGGCGAATATCTACGTTTGTATTCCGAACAGATTACTATGCTTATGGGTGTAAAATAAATCCAACTTTGCTAGCCACTGCTGACTACGCACTAATGTCCAACCGGTACGTACGGGGTATCAGGACAATGTGGTGCGTGCAAAGTCTGCTTTGAATTCATTACAAATTTAAAAACAAATTCCTCGGTTGCGTTAATCATATTTAGAAGAAGCCTTCCGTGTATGGCAGCACAATACTGTAATTGCCGGGGAAGGATAAAGTTCGCCAAGAACAAAAAGAGTCTAATCGCCGATAACACTTTTAAACATCACCTTGACCAGGTCAGTGTATTTTGATATTACTTCACTGATATGGCTCGAAATAAATTGTATTGTTTTCATTCGTATAAGTAAGGGTAGTATTCTATTTTTACGTCTAGTTCGAACCTTAATGTTCGAAACAGGCATGCCGATGTAGCCTGACAGATTATGCCACTATGTCCTAAAAGCCAGTTTCCCGTACAGTCCCTATAGAAGAAAATAAAGAAATTGACGGCATTGATACAAAAGGCAAGAAAGCAAAAAAAGGGGGGTATTAGCCCATTCTGCCTTTGCGCAAAATTTAAGATCTACCTGCCTTATTCCATTTCTTTTCTAGCGAAAAGCGTTGCTATAACTGTGTCAGCGTCTGCCACATTGCGTATGTCATATCATATTTTATGCTATATCTTACTGCAGGGGAATCTAGATGACGGAGCAGGGATGGAAATACACGATGAAAGAGTGTAGAGATAAGCACACCCTCAATATCAACATGTATGCATTAGTAGATGTGATAAAAAAAAGTATCACTTAAAAAAAAGAAACTAAAGAAATTATTTGCAGCAAAGCTTATTGCGTCTTATCTACTTGCCGCGAACAAAAGGGTCAGCAACATTTGTACCGGAGTAAAACATTTCACCGAGTAAAATTGAAAAAGGCTTCAAGAAGGACTAGCTACTATGAAGAGGGCCATGGGGCTACCCTGCTGTACACCAATACGGATCACCTTTAAGGAGATGCGCGGATAGATGGTCCTCGGCCCTCCCCTAATTAAAAGTACGAATTGCTTCGCATGTGGAACTCCTTTCTGCACAACTAGCTCACCTGACGAAATATCCATAAGTTAAACATCATAAAAGAGGAGCCCAAAAACAATAAGAAGCTGACTGCCTTGGAAATTTGCGTGCACACATCGGGCTTGGTGCTGTGCGTTATTGTTGGATGTGGAAGTAGGACGGGTACAGCGTACAAACATCAAGAAAAGGTTAGGTTATTCCGCGTTCCTCGTATGATAAGAAACCAGGGGAGAATGCTGAGGAGTTAACATCGGCTAGGCGAAGAGAATGGCTGTATGCCTTTAGAATAGCAAACCTAATAGAGTCTTCCCTTGACGCTTTCCACAAAGCGGGATTTCTGGGAAGGGGCCAGGGGGCATTGAACCGCAGTGGGGGGGTGGGTACTGTCATGTTACAGCGCGGTTTCCTTACGCCATCTATTGACTTTTGAGAGCGACAACAGAATCACGTTGCTGACAAAAGATAAGGTATGTATTATGAACTGTGTTGCTTGAAATGTGTATTAAACGTTGTTTCAGATTCATTTCATTATTATGAGAAATAAAGCAGAGTGCAGAAGGCCTGTCAGCTGGTTGACATCTATTGAAGGTTAAGGCAATATGACAGCCTTGATAATCTCCAAGCAGATGTTGGATCCTACGAAGTCTCAGTGTTTTACGCGTGAATTGGCAACATTTATTATGTCCCTCTAGTGGTTCAAGTTCTAAATTGTGGTATCAAAACATGGACCACTATATACAGTAGCAGAGAGACATACTAAATGTTGTAAAAACATGCGTAAGCACTGAGACTTCGTCGGATCCAACATCTGCTTACCTTCCCATTGTAGGGCTATCAAGCAGATGGGTAGAGGCGACCACTGTGTGTATATATGGTTGTAATAATGATAGAAGATACCGTAAAAGGTATGCATTTGTAGGCTTATTTTCGTTGAATTTGGTAACTAGTACGTGTTAACTTTTAAAAAGTGTGTTTAAGATTGTTAAGTGTGAATTGATAGTACAATTTGTGAACACCATGTCTAAATTTGCCATTTTCCACCTTTTCCTAACATTCAGCAGTATTTTTCTTTAACGCTAAATTCACATCTCCTGTCCCCCCTGTCCAGGACCCATGCAGTCAGACTTAAGTCCAGTTTGCTTGTGGGCCGGGATTTCCCCACGAACAAAAATATAAAATAAATATTAAAAATTAATAAATATAAAAAAAATGAATATAAAAATAAATAGATGTAAATTAGATAAATACAAATGAATATAAAAACAAAACGAACGAACCGTAACAACAGGCATGGTCATCCTGGACTTAATTTTTTTTCTTTGGTATTTCAATATTAAGAAAAAAACGTTTCTTTTGGATTAAAAAACAAAACAAAAAACATTCAAGCTATCAATTTCAAGACTTTATTTCACACTCACTCACTCACTCACCATTTTCTTCAGCCTAAAATGCAGTAGCCACTTCTGAAGCAGCCATTTAGTTATCAATGTTTAATTACAGTTACTGTTTGTGCTGATATTTATTTCATACTGCATTGTATTGTAAAATCGTACATACATGTATTTGTCAATTACATTTAATACAAAGTCTGTTTACTGTATAAAAAGGAGATATGCAGTTTTGTACAAATATTTGCAGTATTGTACAAATGTTTTGTGTTGTGTGTACATGAAATTGAATAATATATACTAATTCTTCTTATAAAAACGACTCAGACATAAAAAAGAATGTTTTTCCGAGTAAAAGGACAAAAAAAAAAACGTCGGGGAGACCAGCCACGTCGAGGAGACCAACCACGTGGAGGAAGTGACCAGCAACGTAGAGGAGACTAGCAACGTCGAGGAAGAGGCCGGCCGCGTCAAGGAGACAAGACACGTCGGGGAAACCACCCACGTCGAGGAGACCAGCCACGTGGAGGAGGAGACCAGCAACGTCGAGGAGACTAGCAACGTCGATGAGGAGACCGGCCGCGTCAAGGAGACAAGCCGCTTCGAGGAGACCAGCACCGTCGAGGAGACCAGTCGCGTCGAGGAGACCAGTTAAGACAACTAAGCCAGCTGCGACGAAGCGGCAACCCTTGATGAGAAGAAGGCCAGCTCTGATGAGAAGGCAAGCTGTAATGACGCGGACCTGTTAATCCTCTCTTCAAGTGAATCAGAATAAGGTTAAGAAAAGGACAACAAGTTTTACTCAGTTCTAAGTTTTAAGACCCCAACTGATTGAATCACGTCTAGTACCACTGCTATACATGGCTGTTCGTTGGTGCCGTATGTACATTAATTTTAAGTCAATATTACTGTATGACTTGTAGAATAGAAGAGACGTTCCAGGAGGAAGATTAAGAGGTGCATCAAGCCAGATATTACGGATTATCTAAAATATTTATTAAGCCGCCAATAACTCAAAATCTCAAAAGCGTAGAACTTCCCAACCTATGTAACAACAACATGTACAAGGATGGTCGCGAGGTGTTGCCGACTGCTCGCAAGATGACCCGCGCAGTTCTGCCAATGTGAGGGGCGGTCATGGGATGGGTGGAAATCTGTCAAGCTTGACAGGATCGGTATTCCAGTAGAGAGTCTACTGACGGCAAATTATTGAGCATAACCAGGCACCTTATTCATTAAGCACGAGCTGCAGGCTAGAATGGCCCTACTAGAAGATTTGCTCTGAGAGGTCCCGGTTAACACGTTCCTGGGCATAAAGAACCTGAACGCCACGGTAATGCTGCATGTCAAGCGTGGCCTCCTATATTTCAGCCACCTACAGATCCTTCACGAGTTTGCAAAGCTTAAGCTCAAGATGATGTAGAGACCCTACAGAAAAAAGCCTTCGTAGGCCCCTTCATAAGAGGAGGAGGAGCCCCAAAAAAACAATAAAAAGTAGACTGTCTTTAGTTTAAAATCTATAATTCGCGTGCACACACATCAGGCTTCACTACACACTCCACAGAAAAGCATGGTGCTGTGCGTGATTGTTTGATGTGGACGTAGGACGGGCACAGCGTACAAACATCGAGAAAAACCTTGGGAGGAATGCTTAGGAGTAAACGTCGGCTAGGCGAAAAGGATGGCTTTATGCCATTGATAGAGCAAACCTAACGAAGTTTCCCCTGACGCTTTCCACAAAGCAGGATGTCACATAATTGTAGGCGTGAAGAGTTTTGAAGGCCTTCAAACGCTCCTGGGAGTGAAAACTTGTCTCAAGTAAGTATGAGACAAGCGACTCCAATGATAGCAAGCGATCCTCGTCTAGCTGCTCATCTTGAATAAAAAAAAAGGTCATTCCAACAGCGAAACTCTTGTCTTGGTAGCGTCGTAAAACATGAAGTGCAAGACTTCTTGCATAGTCAGATAACGGACACACAATCTAACTTTCCTCCATTAAGGAAACCTACTTCTGTCAACGACTTTGTTGTCGAGTACAAACCGCACGTAACGTTACGTTGACTCTGACATGGCGGCGCGGGGGACACTGGCACGCGGATTGTACTGTTCTAGTCTAATGCCTGTAACGGCGGGAAAGAACCCGTCAATCATCCAAAAGCAGTATGCTGATTGGCTCTTTCACAAAACAGTATGTATGACCAACAAAGGATTCAGACTAAAGTCTGGATATATAATTTTTTTTCTTTTTTCTTAAAACTACATCGACATTGCAATTCGCATTGATTTAAGTATGAAATATTACCCTTATTCACTGTGACAGGTTTCGTTCAATGTTGGTTTGAACGTATTTTTCTCATCTCATCTATCGGCCATCGGCCGGGACTAAATAAGTATATACATCACTCCGTATTTTCAACAGTTTCAATTGGGAATATTTAGCTTGGTTCCAGCGCGCGGAAACAAGTGTAACCTAATACATTAATCAGCAGCCACGTCTGTAAGGATTCACGGTTAGCATAACTGGTCGCACAAAAAGGTGACAAAGGAAGGCAAACGGACTGGCATATCTGATCGTCAATGTTAATCTATTTAGTAACCGATTGAACTTTTGTAATTTGTATCCTGATATGTTTTGATACAGATGATTCTGCTTCTCTATTTATATTTCTTCAGTCCTATTATTGTGCAAGTATATCGGTGTATGTAGGTGGCCTTTTTCCCATGTTCCACGAAACCATTGTTGAGCGTAAGATCATGTGTATATGGTACATTTTGTAGCATTGTGGACATGGTACATTGTGTAGCAAAAAAAGGTGGTCAGACAATAGCAAGTCTCGTTTATCAAAGCCTGTCTGTGCCTAAATCAATAATGCAGCTACCACAGTATCGGTTGAACTGCTCAGCCACCAATCATTCTAAGCTTGGGTTCTGACATCATGTTTGTGTTGAATCAAATAGGAGGAAGGCATGAATGGATTTGAATTTTAAAAACCAGCAAAGCTGGCAGATATGGCACCGGTTAATAACTAGTGTAACTTTTCAAGTACCCCTTTTTGTTGTACTCTCAACAAGTCTGTGGCTAGTGTTTACAGTTAGAACTTTACAGAAAGGTACGTCAATATTGTTAAGAAAAATCACTGGACTAGTCTGTTGAACAAAGAGACATGCACTTACATCTTCTGAAAGTCAGCTGTTGCCTGCCTTATATAAGTTGGAAAATCTGTCCTCTCAACGCAACATAAATGTATGAAAGGCTTTAATGCTTTAGAGCTCTGGACCATAAAAACAGATGGTATTGAACTGAATTGAAGAGCGGCCCTAACTGAAACCGAAGTTCTTACCTGTCTATAAGAACTCTAGTCTACTCTCAGACTAATCTACCCTATATATACATTGACGATTTCCTCCCAGTTTGTCGCGATCAGGTGTCAGGTAATATTCAAACTTATTACGCGTGCGCCATATCCTGGGTATATCTTGACCAACACTGCAATGCAGTTTCGTGCTAGTCTGAAAATTCGAAAGCTGCCGATTGCTGTCCTTTATGGTACAACTTTAGATAAGTTAATCAATCAATAACCTAGGTATGCCCAAATTTCCTAAGAGCTAGGTTAAATTTACTTTTGCAGCTAGAATTGGGGTCCTATAAAGAGTAAGTGAGTGTCCTTGTCCTGCAACAAGTCTTGAACTTTCGCATTGTATTGCTCTTCGTCTAACAAAACAAACATACACCTTCATCCGCCGGGATAATTACAATGCCTGTTTTGTTCGATTTTCATTCGTCAAACGGTTAATTCCTGGCAAAGTGTTTAGAAACCTTCAAGATAGTAAATGCAGATATCTTTGAACGTTAAGCTTTAGCTTTCTAATGTTTTAAACAAGCCCTGCGTTTTGGCGGACTAAGTTTTAGCGATGATGTTGACAATATGGATGGATTCATTTGAAGGTGGATTTTCAAAATTCATAATCTGTGTTTTTTAGATGAAGGAAGTGCAACTAAGGCTCCTTCACTGTAACGGACTGTAACGACCATGGATGCTGTAAGACAGCAACCTTAAGAAGAGCAAGGAAAGAAAGGTCAACTTGCAATTCTCTACATCTCTGCTACAGTGCTGAATTAGCATTGCCAACAGTCACTCTGCTTGGGTTACGTACTTGATCTTAACATGGCAATATGAAGAAAATTTTGCCATATACATTGTTGCTTGTAGCTAATACTGAAGGGGGGGGGTTGATAGCTGCCGGTATCTGTTAACAGGGACGCAACGCTATTCGAAACATTTTCCTGTACTTCACAGACGTTGTGCAGAACACACCACGCGACTACGATAGTTGACACACGGTCTAGATCACCTTTCCTACGTTTCAAGAAGTACCACTAATTGCCTTAGAGAAAACAAAATGTGCTCAATATCGCCACTATGTCCCGACTCAAAAGATTATTAAGTGTTGCTTCTCTCATGTGAGATGTAAATTGTGCGGGTAGACATTCATCAACCAGGGAAGGTGAGAATATGCCATGTAGCCCAATAGTATGCCTCCTCGCTTGTCTCATAGTACTTGGATATCCTGCGTTATCTTCCGCTGTAGCTATCTCTTGTACCAAAGATATTTACAACGCCTATCAGTGCACATTCTTTTTCGGTTGCTCTTGCTCATTTGTGTCATGTATCTCATTGATTTTCTTTTCTTGGCTCTTGTTTTAGTCACCTCCCGAACATTTGTCAAGGCTGTACCTAATTGGATCTTGTGTTTTGTTTTGATCCGTAGAGCTGCTCAGTGGATTCCGTAGCACTAGCTTTGTTGGAAATCGAAAAAGTCACAGAAATCTATGCTTTGGTTTGAGACAATCCCAGCAGTTTTTGAACCGATACACAGCTCATCATTGAGCAGAAAACGATTAAAGGATGCAAACAAAAATGAGACTTATACCTGCATTTCCGTGCACCTTTCAAACTTAGCTCAAAATTCACTCCAAATAATGATGCAACAGCTAAGTTTGTCGTTCAATGAGTTAAAAGGTGTATCGCTGAAAACTTGTTTTAGCGCGTCGCGGCCAAATTGGTGTGGTGTAAGAAACACACGAACGATTTTTTTCTTTCTGAACTTCTTACTTTATCAAAATATATAACACTGGCAAGATAGTAAACATTGACTTTTGTACCATTTGCCAACTCGAAATGCACTTTTGGGATCATGTGATTTTGCTAGCCTTATGATTTTGAGGGTTAGACGTCAGCTGCAAGAATCATTGCCTCTATGTGGCAGTAGCACTGAAATCATCCCATGTACGTACAATATTTGCCATCTCTCTGAACCATAATATCCGTCATTGCTAAATACTATATTCTGATGGGTCAGTCCTTTGATTTTCGATAAGATTTTCTTTCACACTTCATCACAAGACATCTATTGTGTGGCATCTTGGCAAAGCCATTGCTTGGGAGAGGTCTGGTAGATACTGCTTTACATGAACACAGAGTATCTTTTAATGTTAAAAGATATGTTTGAAATATACACATTTATTTACTCATTGGAATTACTCAGTGGTGAAATCTCAGGTATCATATATTGTGTACAGTTGGTACAAATAGTATTTTGCCATAGCAGCATATCCAGTAACAATACAATAACAATAATTGTCTCATAGTGACATACCCAAACATGCTGTCCTATTGTGACAGTCATATTATTTGCCTGTTATTTCATATGTAAAATAATGTTATCAACCTATTAAAGAGGTTTGTGAATCCATACAGTTGGCATGGATTTTAGATGGGCGAGAAGCCCCGCTTCATCAAGTTTCTTCAATTGCCTTTTTCAATAAACCATCCTTCTATTCTGCCATTCGTTCTTATGGTCCCTCGAAACCCTTCTCCCATGTCTCTTAGTACTGAGCCAACCTGCGTTGTAATCTTATGCCGTTTGCAGTGCTTCTCTCTATCTTTTACTTCAAATATATTAATTACACTTGTCTGTGTTCATTTTGTCTTGGTAGCTCTTGTGACGTGGGGCTAACATTACGTTGCTTTGAACAAGGAACATATAAACAAAAGAGAAACAAAGGTTTTGTTAGGAGGGGTTCCAGTAGTAAAGACTTTTCTTCACAGCTGTCCATACACTTCAGCAACTACGGCAAATTAGAAATGTTACTTATAAGAAAATTACAATATTCGACTGCTTGAAATAGGGTATGCCTCGCCGATAAGGTCAATTTAAATATTCTGAATAAACAAGGGAGCCTGAAAGTGGTAGTTGCAGATGCTAAAGAGACTGAAGGACGATAAAAGCCTGGGTTTCTTGAAGAAACCTTTCCTAAATCGAGTGAATGCTGCAGGAAATCTATAGCGATCATTAAGCAAAGGTAAATTGAGCTAGAGTAGGAAGATCTGCCATGCCAGTGTATTTAATGCAAGGAGAGTCAAGTACACGTCTGAAGTATTATGTGCAAGAAATATTGATAAGCTTATTCAAACGGGCGATCAATATTCTACCGTGCTGTCCCGTTTGGACCCAACGTAAGTCTACTACAGAACGGGAGTACGGCTGCAACTCCCCGGGTATCAAAGGCAGGGTACCTAGGTTATAGTCTGCTGGCATTGGCATGGAAGTACCCGTGCCTTTATCTATCACAAATGACCTTTTCTTTCGTATATAATAGACCTTGTAGACTGGGATACCATGGCCCATTTTCTTGACCACCGTATAGACACTGTCCTCCCAATAGGACCTGAGCTTCCCGGGGCCACCACGATCAATCACATTATTCACAAGAACACGATTTCCCTCTGCCAGGCCTGAGCCATACACCCCTCTGTCATAGTACTCTTCAACTTTTAGCACCTCGGTAAACCCGTCCAGACCAGTCAGTAACAAGGGATTTTAGTAGAAGTGGTGGTTCATTACATTCATATATTTCTTTCTTGGCTCCCGCACTGCCATCTGCAGTCGTCCACAAAAAGGTGAACCTTTGCATGTGCAGCATGGTTAGGGAGATCGTTGATATATGCCATAAAATGGATGGGCCCCAAGACGGTGCAATGGGGGACACCGGAAGACAGCGCTTCTGGATCAGAACATGTCTATTTGTCTGCGAATAGTGCGCAAGATTGACACAATCACTGGCACTGTTGTCGTAGAACAGACTGTGCTCTACGAGATGCAGTTGACAGCTCTTTGACGATTTAATAGTCGGCCTGTAGTCATTTCCTAGCCTTACTGAAGTTATCCTGCTCTTATCAACCCCAGTCTAATTTTTACCTACCTGGGACATAAAGTGACTTATTATGTGACATTAGTACACGTAACATCTAGTCACATTTATAATTATTGTGTACACGTGTACTGAGCATAACGAAAGTGCTAAAATGAAGCCCGTCAATTGGAAAGAAGCGTCTGTCAGAGATAGTCAATGAGTTATCAAAAAGAACAATTTCAGCCGTGCTGTCCAACGTAGATTTAGACTACAACAGCGATTGTCGTCAAAAAGAGGCAGGACACTTGAAACAAGGATAGAGGCAGGTCCTTAATAGTTAAAAACGACTATCATAGCCGATCATTTTGCAGTCGATAGGTATGTAAGTATGAATGAAATTTGTACCAACATGGAGGACAAATAAATCAAGCAAAAAATTGACAGGGCGCAACATCACGAACAAGGTCAACAACAAGAGTCTCACGACTGGGAGACAAGTAAATCAGATAATCATCACTATTACCATACAAAGAGTTCTTTTCTAAATATTTCCCTATACTATCAGTAAATAACGAGACAGCTGACAAGAAAGCCTTGCAACAAATAGATAAGCAGTTTCTTTATTTTGTGTCTTTAAACTACAGGCCGTATGTTTTATTTTGTAACTATTCAAAATCGTCTAAAATTTTACATCGAAGATAGGCTATATTCACGCCCCCGGGAACACCTGTAACCTGATATTGTCTTTCTCACGGCGTAAAAGATCACCCAGGCTCACAGGACATATCAGATTCACAGTAACAGCCTCGTTATATCAGTATTCCATTGGATCGCTGCTATCAAAAGCACAATTGTCTGGACATTGAGGCTCAGTACAAATGTATCCCAGGAACAATATTCTCAGGAACCGTGGATGGTCCAGAGTCGTATTCCTTTAAAAGTCCCCGTAGGTCATCCGAAAGACAACATGGTATAATCTGCACGGTTTGTCTCGTCATCGTCATTGATATGTTATTTTTTGCCCTTACCTCAAAATCATTCGCAAAATGCAGTTACATGATGACAGCTTTAAACATCGTAGTCGCAAGTAAAGTAGTGTAGATGTCGATAACGTCGTTACAACAGCGGCTCTGTCCCTGTCACATGAAGTCAACAGTGTCGCACTACTGAACACCTCGAGCACATTACAGCTAACTCTGTTCACAGCAACAACAGTGTCAGCTAGTATCTGTTGTCAAGTCTTGGCAAAATGCTAGACATAACAATAGTCAATATAGGGAAGCGGTCTTTCGCATTACCTATGAGTTGGTCAACGTCTCTCCCCCAGGCTTAACTACACATATGGTGTGGTGTAGCTTTGGCTGTCAGATATTAGCTGTAAACAAACGTCCGCAAACATCACACAGGCTCTTATCCTAATGACAATGAAATAGGAAAAGAAAAGCATTAAGTCCATACAGAAGATATTTTTGTATGGTACGGCTGTCACTTTCCGGGTATCAAAAGCAGGGTGCCTAGGTTATAGTCTGCTGGCATTGGCATGGAAGTACCCGT
Organism: Branchiostoma lanceolatum; assembly: GCA_035149815.1. Lineage (NCBI taxonomy): Eukaryota > Metazoa > Chordata > Leptocardii > Amphioxiformes > Branchiostomatidae > Branchiostoma > Branchiostoma lanceolatum. The sequence goes on from CM068880.1 coordinate 16,016,433, forward strand.
ACCTTTATCTATCACACATGACCTTTTCTTTCGTATATAATAGACCTTGTAGACTGGGATACCATGGCTCATTTTCTTGACCACCGTATAGACACTGTCCTCCCAATAGGACCTGAGCTTGCCGGGGCCACCACGATCGATCACATTTCTCACAAGGACACATCTTCCTCTGCCAGGCCTGAGCCATACACCTTTCTGTCATAGTACTTCTTCAACCTTTTTGCACCTCGGTGAAATTGGCCAGACCAGTCAGTAACAAGGGATTTCAGTAGAAGTGGTGGTTCATTACATTCATATATTTTTTCTTGGCTCCCGTACATGCAAGCTGCAAGGCCAGCAACGGTTCCTGATGATGGCCACACCACGTCGTAGATGAGTTGCGATGCATCAACAAGTACGACATCTGGGACAGAGGGATCAGGCTCAACGGTTCTAAGACGCTGGACAATCACAGACTTGCTCCCCTTCCTGAGGCATCCACACTCATCAATGATGGATGCAGGGACAGGGTTGAGCTCATAGTTGTGCAGGTGGGGAGTCAAGTAGTTGTCCAAAGGCACTTATGGTCTTCAGCTTTGGAGCTCTGTTATCATCACTGCGATCTTGCACAGCATTGTATGTTGACCAGTCCAGGGGAAAAGTGGATCTGCGAGAGCCAATCAACATCCTTCTTCTGTGCTCTTGGCACACTTTGTGATGGCATCTTGGACATCATCAGTTCTCGGGACTTCTTTCAGACCTGGTGGTGTCATCTTTTCGGGGCCTGTGCAATGTTCAATCACAAAACTGCTCTTGTGAGCCAGACTGAGTTTCCCAGCATCAAGTTCTGCCAGACGAGGTAGTTTTAGTGACATGGCGCCAGCATAGTACCGGAACTTCATGATCCAGTATTTTGAACCTGTACCTAATCGATTTTCACGGTACTGTACCGGTACACAGAACTAGTCCAAATATGGTTAATGGATGCAGCAAGTGATAATGACACTACACCATTAAATGTATGATACTTCTTTATTCTTCTGATGGCTCTCTCCGCATAGATTATTAATCTAGCTATGTCTAAGTCTGTGAAACTTCACTGACGTTATGTTCCTTCCTGGCCGAGGAATGGTGGGATCACCAAAGTTGCTTGTTTATTGTCCAGTATGCCCTGAATCAAAAACCCCTTATCAGCCATTACCGAATCACCTGGCTCAATCAAATCCACCAATCCTGATTTACGTGCCATTTCCTTGTCAGAAATAGAACCAGCATACAATGTGCTTACAAAAGATACAATACCGCATGGCGTAATCCCAATCAGACCCTTGAATGTTGTGTGGCTTTTATACTGAGAGTATGTTTCAGAATTTAGAACCCTTGAGCTTGGAGCCTGTACCTTAAACTTTATACAATCAATTACAATTCTTGTCATTGGGTAAGTCTTACGAAAACATTCAGACATATTTCTAGTCACAACAGTACGGGGAGGCCAAATTTGCAGACTATTCAGCATGAAATACAAACAATTTGCCCAGGTAAGCAATAATCTACTTACAAATGACTGCTTAGAGGTAATGTATGTAATCGTTGTGTCTAGAATTTTGATATACTTGCTTTTATTACCAATAGATATTATGAATCAGAATTTTAATTGTAATACATGTGAATCCCCCTCCCCCCTGCTTGATCCATCCCAGCCACCCCTGTACAATCTCCTGCCTGCCCCCCCCCCCCCTTCTCTCCTGCCTATAACCCTGCCCTCCGCCATGGGGTAAACAACCTGTAGAATGAAAAGAGGGGAAATTGATTATCATTGCAGTCGGTTATTTCAAATATATGTTGCTTACTTTAAAAGCTTTAGACATAAGTTGAACATAAAATAAATCACTACGAAAGCTTACTTCTGGGGCTGGGGCACACGTGGGCCTTGTGTCCGACCCCGTTGCAATTCCAGCACATGAGTCTGTTGAAAGAAAAGAGGACAAATATTTAGATAGGTAGGGACATGTGCAGAAAACAGTAAGGCTTATGGTCTTCATGAAATATCGTATGGATATAAAAAGTATGTTATAACTTACATTGAGTTTCCCTAAACTACAAGAAGTATCATCCTTGGAACATAATTTTCGTCGTAAATACTGAACAAAAATGTATTAGTTATATAGTCCAGACTAAGAAAGTGACTCACGGTTTGTTGCCCTGCGGCTGCTGGTCTGCTGCAGGTCTTTAGTGGAAACATTTGTGACCAAAAAAAATTAACATTGATAACTTTTATAACGTTATGTGGTGTTGATACGCAGTTTTGGTATGTAATTTGCTTCATTGCCAAATCATCTTTTCATCACATAATTTACATATTTTATTGTAAAAACAAGAAGATATCTACTAGTTTTTTAGTTTGTCAAGACTAATAAAATAAAGTGACTCACTCATTTCCACCAGCAGTAGTGTTCCTCATCACCGGTAGTGTTGCCGTTGGCAAGCCGTCTCCAAGCTGTATTTCTTTAGTGAAAACATAAAAAAAAGAACATTCTTAAGTTTTTATTATATGTAATGTGATGTTGCTTCACAGAATGCATATATAATTTGCTCTCAAATACAAATCACTCCATCAAGCATGCAGAGCATAACTATATCGGTTAATACCTGTGTTTCAATATTGACAAGTACATTACATGTATATCTTGACAGCAAATCTACTTATGGTTGTTTGTTGTCAACGAGGAGTTGCAGTTGTGCAACCTGCCTCCTTAGGGCAGCGAGTTCCTCATCTTGATCTCTACAGATGAGAAATGTATACTGTCTGAAAATGTGCATATAGAAGTTTAACATATCCTTACAAATGTATATATATTTATTTCATCATCTTTCTAGTTACCCTAGCTCATTTGCTTCGACAAAAGTTATGCTACGAGTAAGAGAACACAAAAGAAAGGAAAAAAACAGCAATAATCATTTGACCTTGAATAAGGCTAGAGCAAACAATGAATTGTCAACAAACATAGTCGAAGTCATATTACCCATACTATGTCTGTATGTGTAAAAAAATTTCAAATCAATCAATCAAAGTTTAGACATACATGTCTTTGCTTAAATTATTAACAATGCTAATGAATTCTACAAAACTTAAGACTATACACTACGGTATCCAATAAGAGTGATACATAAAAAGATTCAAATGAGGTTTGAAACTCCTTGAAAATTGTCTTAATGTCATTGAAATTATTACGAAAATTCATAACTTACGCGTACCCGTTGGCCATTGCAATTGACAGTCAGACGTCAACGATGATCTGTGGGAGATGACAGTGCAGACGACGCGATGACAGACGATAACAGAACGCCCGCGAAATTCCAAAATCAAAACTTATTGGTTAAAGGTCACGTGATGTAGACGCATCCATTATTTTCATGGAAAATAGTAGAGAAATTTATTAGATATGGGAGTTAATGCACGGCATTTATAGTGTGACTATAATCTAAGAGAATTGATGCACTAAATCGATCGTATGAAAAGATAGTATGTAAAAATATGACAGTTTCAGGTGTGGTTTTGTGTTTTTTTTTATTATGAACGTTCCACTTTACACGATGCAGTTAGATTGATCCATTACGCTATGGACCTTTGACCCCGAAAGTAAAGCTTCGTTGTTGTTGAATAGTACATTTAACGTTGTAGGGGACCTTAAAATAAGAAAGGTGATACTCATTAAGACCAACTTCTTTTGTAACAGTTACTCAAAGCAACTTAAACATATTGGCGGTATTGTGCCTCTGAACAGGCAGTTATCGGTTCATTTGTACCACGTTTGTCGATTTTAGAGCAGTTTTTTAATTAACTTGTCGACCATGTTAAAAAAAAAAAAATTGGCGCAGCTATCCGGCATTAGTGACAATGTGCCGTGCAGATATGCGGAGTCACTAACAATGGAGAGAATGGGAACCGGTTTGGAATTTTGGGATTCGTTGCAATTGAATGTGTTGTGCAATAAAGTATCTTCTACTGAAACAAGATGAACCCCATCTAGTTAGTTTCTAGTATTTGTATTGATGTTCTTCATATTACCGTTATGCTTTGGATCCTTTCAGCCCTCAGATGATTTATGCGCTCCCTCTCCTTGTTGGGAGTACCCCAAGTCCCCTGAAGCCTCTTGCCCGGCCACGGCCCCTGGCACCCCTAGCCTGCCCCCGGCCACCTCCACGGCCCCTAGCGCCACTTCTCTGACCATGCAACAGTCATAGAATCGAGACTTAAGCATACATTTGATTTAACGGTCACATTTCGCACGCTAGTCTTCACTGCACCGAAGAATCATGGTAGTTTTTTTTGTTTCGCGTTTAAGTGGAACGTTCCAGCGCAGAAAGGGGGTTCAAACGCCGGTAAGGTAACTAAGAAGTAATTTCTGGCTACATTTAATTATCCTATACGCTCAAAATAACATCCATACTGCATGCATGTTCCATTTTGTTTCTTTACGTACTTTTTCCAATGAGGCGACTTAGAATTTCAAAAGTACTTTCCACAATACGGTAAGGTACATTCGAATGGTCACATGACATAGAGTCACGTGATTGATCAAGATGGAGGTTGCGATTGTTAACAGTTCTCGTTATTTTATCTCCGATGATCCATGGTTGTTCTGTGGTAAACCTCTTTGCACGGCAAAAGAATGAAACCTCTTTGCATTTCGAATGGTCGCCGGAAAAACAACTAATCATGTTTTCCTTGGCCTGATGGAACGTCAGCTTTAACATGTCATCATTTTTGGGAAACCTCCTGTGTGCGAGGTCAAGCTCTCTACGGCATATTTTGGACAATGCTCTAACGAGAGTGGAGGCAAACCAATTTCTTCTCTGTTTTGTCCCTTTATGAGAACGCCCGACATCACCCGCGACAATTTGAGCGCTAAGCGCGTCGGCAACCCTAAACATTTTCCGCCTTTGACCCCTCGATACATGTGTGGTGCAATCAAGTTTTTTCTACAATTACTGACGGACAAATGTTCTTAACAGCGGCGCGAACACCTTTGGGCAAAATGTACAAGTTTTTGCCTGTCTGCCATGAACCTTTCAACTTTCTCTGTGATTGCAGGGATGTTTTCCGAGTCGTTGTCGGTCTTTAGTAGGGCCGATGCCAAGTCGTTGTCCTTGTGGTGTATTTATTCACCGATGTTCTCCACTATGTCATCTATCCCCTTTAATTATTCTACAGCTTCCATGTACCGAGTAAGGCCATGATCTATGAAGGCTGTGGTGGTGCAGAACTTGGGCTTCGTCTGTGTCTTCAACTGGGAGAATGCGATGGACAAGATGGGATGACAAAATCTTGTCCAGATCATGTACGTCCTTCTAAAGCATTACATATTGCTTGTGGAATATCCCCAAACTCAGGTGGAGCCCCGGAATGGACACCTGGTTGAAAAATCATTTAATGATTTACAATTCATTAGAGAAATGATGATGACTGGTCCTTTGATTGGAGAGAAAGGTAGGAAGGTAGCATTATCAAATCATGTTTATTATTTTGCGTTCATCTTCGTATAATTGAAATAAATGCGTAGTTAACAAAAAAAGATAACACATGTACTTCTTATGTCTGGATTATGATATCACAAGAACACTGTCAACCAACTTTTGTCATCATAAACATTATATACTCTTGTAGCTCCGGGTACCAGGTTTTCACCTCAACCCGTTGGGCACCATTTGAAATCTTGCGCATGTCTTTGGCAACTTTCTTTGTCGCTGAAAGGAAAAAGTGATTAAGCATTGAGAATTTGTTCCTGAAAGCTGGAAACGCGGCATAACCTTAAAAAACCAGAAATGTTAGCTCATACTAGCTTTCCCTACCATGCCAAGTATCATTAGAATTCCTCATCCCCTTCTCCTTGTACATCTTGTTTATGACTGCCAGGTTGTCGTGGGCCCCTTCTACAACTTTCAAGCCTAATACATAAAATATATATTCAATATCGTAGGTAAATCCTGGTATCTTATAGTGGGTAACACAATATCAAGCAAAACACACAGATGGCATGGTGTGTTGTAAAGTAAGGCAAGGAAACAGAATACAAATCTTTTATTTGTAATCTTCTAACAAAGTGTTAGCCATGCCCATGAACATAAATATTATACGTTATTCTCTGAATATCAAAGGAAAGATCCATATTGTCAGCTGATTGCTATAATACATTTTGTGACCTCCAGAATTTTCTGCCAGTGCTACTGTTCATTATCAAAGGTAAAAACAATACAATGTAATTTCCTTTTTTCTCAAGGCCATCCATAACACTCAAGGTGCCCTTGGCCTCTCTGGATTGAGCACTGATCTCTGCCTCTCTGGATATGGTGGCCACAGTAATTACCTTGGAGTTACTTTACAAAGGATGAAGAAGAATCAGTACAATTATATATCCTAAGAAAAGCTCTGTTATATCATCAAACAATAAAACTGGATCAGAGACTGAGTGTAAAACACCATAATAAATGCATTTTGAACCAGTCTACTGGAGCAAATGTAACAAAGCCAAATACATTACCTCATCCCTACGGCAGATACAGTGGTATGGTCACAGTTTGTGATGCTGCCATGTCTTGCATCTGTTATAGGGACCTTTCCAAATGGTGAGCATGTTGACTAGTGCAATAAGAAAATTGTTCAAGTTTAAATATGCAAGCTGGTACACATTTTGGTCAATCCTGGCACAACCTTAGACACATTAATGATTTTAAACTTTACATATTCTAGTGATATTCATTTGTCATATGATTACCTTATCAAAAGTGAAAATTGAAGGAAGATAGATATATAGCAATTAAGTATACCTCTCCACCGTTTTCCTTGTAAAAGCTTGTGCCTTCGGCATCCCGGCAAGCTTCCAGCATGGTTGCCTCAGCCTCATTTCAAACCTCTATAGCCTCTTTTAACATACACTAGGCAACAGATGGATGCACATATTAGTAACTCTACTTTCCGACCCATTATATACTTTAGGAAGCAGTAAACACCTGAACAGATGTTCTGATGGAATATAAACTACTAATTGCAAACTTATGGAGACATCATCTTTATGATCACAACCTCAATATGTCCAGATAGGGTACATAGGTATAGATGTCAAGTAACTATTCAGAACATCATAGAATACATACAGTTCCTAACGTATGTGTCTCCATTGACACCAAGGTGTGCAGCTTCACAAAATGCTTCGTACTGAAACTTTAAACGTACCCATACGCGTCCAACAAGTGCTGGAGAAACGCGGCGTTGCTTTTGTCCCCCTTGCAATCTGGGCTGTTTCCAAACGCCTCCTTGGCCGCCTTCCACCGATCCATCAGCCCTTGGAGTTTCTTCTCTTCTCCCTTTGCCATTTCCAATGAGATATGACGCGCCGGATTGCACCATTTCGCACTTCGGCGGGAGCGTTTTGTGTTGGACCCACGGACGCCATTACCAGACGGGAAATAAGTGTCGTCTGATAATGACGTGCGCGCTTACTTATCAGACTTCATACTAATATTACTATATATGAGCATTGAGAAGAGTGTAATGTAATGGAGACAACATTACCATGTAATAGACTTATATGATACGGCAAGACGACAAACCTTTGTAAAATACTGCATTATTTATTCATGACAAATCTCTGGCACAAGGTAACAAGAGTCTGATGACCCAAAATCTCCATGAAATTTTGTTTTTATATATGTGTTCTATTTGCTGAAGTTATTTGTTGTTGTGGCTGGTTGTTTTGCTTTGTTTTATATGCCAGAGGGTGCTTATGTCTTTTTTCATGTTGTTTTCAACGCAAACTGCATTGACCTGGGGACTTCTTGTCCCAGATTTAAAAAAAGATTTCCATGAAGTATTGTTATTTCCATGAAAAATACATTATGCAACTTGATTTATGTTATTGCATAATTTACATTCAACTTTGTTCCTTGTCACATAACTTCTAAATGCCACGAATAAAATTCCAGTTATCTACCAATATGGAAGAACAGTATTTTCTCATTAATTATGCAAATTAGGTCTTCATTTGCATAACTTTATCTATCAATGTTTATTTCTCAGTGACATAGGTTGTATATTGGAACCGTCACACCATTGAACGGAGTTGGTTTATAAAATGCCTCCATTGATTATACAAATTAGATTCCGATTTGCATTATTACCATTTCATTACATCAAGTAACACTTAAGCTATCCGTATCTCAAGAACAAGACAAGTATACAGGTTTGGTCATATATATATTTGTGGTCTAAGCACCAGTTGTCAGGCCCCTGGGGAATATATTCGACCCAGTTTCGCTACCAACAGATGTGCATGCAAATATAGATTTTTCTCATTACGCATACAAATTCAGTCCAATTTGCATAAGTTGCACTTCAGTTCCACCTACCTGCATAGTAAAAAACATGAAAATCTGTTGCTCCTTCCTTCAGTTATTCTCCATAGAAGATTTTGACAAATATGCCATTGTAGTTCCAGTGACCCATACCAGGGGGCCCAAAATCGACCTTGACCTTTCTCCTCCCAACACCTACCTACATACCAAATATCATTACAATCCATCCAGACGTTCTTCAGTTATGCTGACTTTACGCATCTGGTTACAAAAACATACACACAGGGTGACTAAAACATACACACACGCGCGCACACACGCAAATGCACTAACTTTGCACTATTTGCACTTCAGTGTGTAAATCTCTGTCCAACCTACCTGGGTACCAAATAACATTAAAATCTGTTGTTCCTTTCTTCAGTTATTCTCCTTTAGAACATTTTTACAAATAGGCCATTGCAGTTCCAGTGACACATACCAGGTGGCCCAAAATCGACCTTGATCTTTCTCCTCCCAGCAATAACCGACATACCGAATATCATTACAATCCATCTACACGTTCTACAGTTATGCTGACTTTAAGCATCCAACGACACACATGCAAACGATTTTCCTCATTACTTATGCAAATTCAGCCTAATTTGCATAATTTGCAATTAAATGTGTACATCTCCGTCCAACCTACCTGTGTACCAAATAACATGACAATCTGTAGATCCTCTCTTCAGTTATTCTCCTTAGAAGATTTTTACAAATACGCCATTGCAGTTCAAGTAACACATACCAGGGGGCCCAAAATCAACCTTGACCTTCCTCCTCCTTACACCTACCCACATACCAAATATCATTACAATCCATCTACGCGTTCTACAGTTATGCTGACTTTAAGCATTTGGTGACACAAAAATGCACACAAACACCAAACGCACGCAAAACAGTATCTCCATGAAAAAGCCTTTTTTCATGGAGATAACAATAGGTATTGCTATGTTAATAGTAGGATTGTACAACAGCGGAGCGCGTTGTGAGTGCGTCCACCTACCACGGCGTCCAGAGCACAACTGGGCTAACCCGGAAGCGGCGCGCTCTTTTACGCGGTGCCATGTTCATAAGAGTCGGGCATAGATTATAACGGGGCATGCATTCCCAATACGTTCTAGACAGTATTGGATCGTTTTCATATAACCAGATGAAAAGAAGGCCAAAATCTCACGTCCATGACTAAATGTCCACCAAAACTCACCTTGACAGGACAGCACACATCCAGAACCCCATTTCTGCCAACTTCCATACAACACCCCAAACACGTGCGCCTGATACCAACTCCCGCTATCCCCTAAGGAACAGTGAGCACCTGACTACTCCAACGTGCAAAACTACCAGATCTCAGAGAACATTCATTAGTCGAGCGATCTCACTCTGGAACTCTCTTCCCAGTAATATCCGCACATCCCTCACTGTCAGCTCCTTCAAAAACAAACTCTGTACATCACTCGGCAACAAATACTCTGTAAATAATTGACTGACCTCCCACAAGTATTAGATGACATGTTGTATAATCTGCTAACCTAGTATGTAATATAAACCTAAGTTTTGGCTTGACATTGTTAACGATTTATATATAGCTTAGTCTTGTGCATTTTTTTTTCCATATGCGCTTCAGTCTTGTGATGGTTTTTGTTAATTTTGTTTCTTCGATGTAATTTTACTTTGTGTTCTGTGTCCGCCGCTATGTGTGTGTGTTGACGCATGCGCACTTTGTGAAAGTTTGTATTGAACTTTGAATATACTGTTCCCAGGGCTAACCCTTTGTAATAGCCTTCGGCTAGTTGGGTAGTCCTGCTGTACTTTCCTACAGTCAAATAAAATCAAATAAAATCAAACACTTTAAACTTTAAGTGGCCACCAACAGACGAAAACATAACCTTTGACCTCCAGTTCCCAAGAATCAACCTGATGACACCCCTTTGGATTATTTCCCCCGGCAGTCTCCCGACACTTCAAAAACACTTTTGGGCCAAAATCAATGAGAAGAAAGCCTGACCTATCACATACACCTCGAAACTGACAGAAAGGCACCAAATGTTTCAAAGAAAATGAGTTTTAATAATGTATACCCGATACTATTTTCCAACACACTTAACGGGCACCCTACACGCATGCGCTATTAGAAATCCCAGCCCTTCTATTTGTCCCAACTTTGAAATAAAGAGATGAAAATATCATCAGGGTAGAGAAGCAGTGTGCCAAGTACCAAAGATATCTGATGATTAGTAGTCTTGCTAGAGGAGATGATCCAACAGGTGGCGTAGTTGCCCCGCCGCTGGGCTATGACTCCGGAACCTTGAACAGAACCTCAAAATGATAATGGCCTGTTCCCCTCTTTCCTGGTACAGACCACTTGCTGTGCCACCCGCTGCAGACCCCCTATACACACCGCCCCCCCCCCCCGTTCTGACCCCACCTCCCCCCTGGATACCCCCCCCCCCACACACACACACAAACAACAACAACAACAACAACATACAATTACATGGGGAAAACTTTATTGGTATCAGCTTTTCATGCATCCGCAACAACAACAACAACATACAATTACAGGCGGAAAACTTACTTGGTATCAGCTTTTCATGCATCCGCAGCACATGTACATCAATATCTGCACTCAAAGTGGGTCAAGATTTATGCTGTAAAATGTCTTCATGTCCCTTATGATATTGGGAAATACCTAAACCATTGTCACATCCTAAGACGGGAGCTATGTTGTCATGACACCTGAGGAAACCATTGTCAAGGAATCAGGTAACTGACAGTTCTAAGAATTCCTCCATGTGTTTTTTTGCTTTCTCTTTTGTTTTGATATCTTGAGGTGGGTTGCTAGTATCTTTCTGTGCTGAATACAAGGAATACCTGTGTTTTTTTTGGGTCTCTTTCATGATGGGGAGGAGGAATGGAAAACCCAGACACAGAGGATAGTTCCAGCCTGGAGACCCACAGTGCCCTCAGTTTGTATAAATATCTGCCAGGATGGAGATGAAAAAAAGGGCTACCCACATCAGAGACTATGGTATGTGATGCCTGAAACTATGTTTCGGCCCCAAAAAAATTATACGATGAGGTGGACAGAATAAGACCAGGGTGCAAGACTGCTGTGCTAAGCCTTGCAGCTTGCATAGCTTTGTCCAAATCACCGATGAGATTATCACCATTCAGAGAGATGGCAGCAACCCTGGACATCCCTGTGCCCACGCAGAGTGGTTTGCAGTAGTTGGCAAGCCAATACAACGACATGATGGTGGAAGAGAATGAAGCAGACATGCAAAGTTGGGCCAAGGCAGTTCAGCGAATTCCAGAAAAGAAGACAAGTGAACCGAACCCCGCCATCCCTGGACAGATAGACACACCTTACCAAAGTGGGCTCCGCTCAGCCCGCAGCAAGAAACCTGGACAGCCAAGCAGCCATAGCTACACATCGTTTGTCGAAGATGTTCACCAAACGCAGAGAGATACAAGCAACCCACCTCAGGAACAAGAACTGTCCAACATGCCAGTGGCACTCAAGTAGACAGAAAGTCACCCCCCCCCCCCACCAGTGCGCAGCAAATTTTTCACATAATAATAATAACTTTATTGCGCAACAATTGTACAAGGTACAAAGTATGGCATTTACTGGTACATAGATAACATTCTATCAGGCTAATCCGTCTATCTTATACAACATGGTGTACTAGTCTATCTTATACAATATGGTGTAGTAGTATGGGATGACAATGGGATTTTACAATCACTGGAGGAGTTTCTAACGTCTATACATTCTTTGATATATTTCCCGATGTATACCATGCATGGGTTGTCACATGTCATTATGTACTTAAATTTGCTATTCAAGTCCATCGACATAAATCCTGGTAAGTCCGACGATAGCATTGAGTATAGTGAATTACGTATATCAATATATTTGGGACATACAATCAAAAAGTGATATTCGTCTTCAACTATCTCTGGACAAAATGGACAAACCCTCTGATCTAAAGGGAGTTTTTGAAATCTCCCCGTTTCTATACTTAATTTATGACAGCCAATTCTGAGTTTTGTGATTGCTCTACGTACATCAAGGCTATTAATGTTTGAAAGGTAGTTTTTCACAAGAAGCAGTGATTGGGGATGAAGAGCAGTCAGGGAAAGCCATTGCAGAAACCTTTCTTTCCAGACCCATCTAGACAAAGGTCAGTCACATCAGCACAGACGGTGACGCCCATTTTTCCCGGGGGATGGCTTCCATCATGATGGAGAAGGCAGGACAGACAACAAAAAGCCTTTCTGACTTTGTGCACTTAAGCAGGAGGATTGCAAGACAGGTGATCAGGACAGTTTGGTCTAAGGGTATGTTTCCAGGCAGGCTGCAGACGGACAGAAACAGGATGATGGACCGATTTGGGGATGACCTGCGAGTACGTCTCAACACAGAACATTTCAAGGCGATGGCTAAGTTTGGAACTCGGTCAAAGGAGCGGACAGAGATTGCCATGAACAGGGCTATGCAAACTATCTCTTCTTGCTATGCAGGAGACCACACCCTGTGCAAGACACATTCATTGACTTGCCGGCATCCTCGGAAGTGGAATTCCGACTTCTTATCTGTGTGGGCCCAGGGTAAAAAATGCCCAAGCATCACTGACCATACCAGGTTAATGGAAATTCTGGGAAAACAGACTTGGGTAGAAAGCACTGGAAAGAATTAGATATGGCTCGTATACCAATAAAGCAGAATCAATCATCCGTCAACACAGCAAAAGTGTGCCCAAAAATGTTACCTGGTCTCGCACTCATCCTGGCAGGTACGTGTCTGCTACCCACTCGTCAAACAACGACATGGGCTTGTCAATCCACCTGAAGCGAGAGGCTCCTGGAATTCCACTGCCACTGGGGTCGCCAACACTATCCGTTCTTGAAAAGATGGACAAGAGGCAATGTTACAACCGCACATACAAGATGGAGATGGCAATTCGAAAAAGGATCAAAACAAAGAGGATTCAACTATTTCAAGCATGCAACGAGAAGCGGGAACTCGGGACATACAAAAGTGAGAAAGGTGGAGATGAGGGGGGGAGACGCAGGTCAACAAGGAAGACAGCACGTCCACGGACAACGGGTGACCACTCAAATACCCGCGCACCGGATCAAGAGCCGCCAACCGACTGGTCGGATGAAGACTGATTGAACTGAACCTACAACCAAACTGTGTAGAACTGTTGCAGCCCTATTGCATTGCCTACTTGTTATTCAAAGATACCAGGGGGGTATCCTCTGTGCTCACCATGTAAACGGCCTTGTGAAAAACATCACTTACGATTATTGTTCACAGGAGCTGGCTCCAAGGATAAATGATTGAAATTGACACAAGCAGACCTTGAGCGCAAACCGGCCTGTCTCTGTAATGTACTTGATTTTGTAGGCAGACCACTTCTTACCTTTTGGTAACCGCCCTAATCCAGGCAACCAAGGTATAAAGATAAATCCATAGCGCACCCGTCCATGGGTTGCAGTCGTTTTCCCACCCGTCCAAAATAAGCACGATTTCGTTGGGTGAGGCCAAAATTTCCCAGTAAACTTTTGTTTTAATGCTGTACACCAGTTCCGCCGTTCAGCCTCCATGTTACCACAGGAAGGGAGGGCGAGAAAGAGAAATGGAAACTGGTGAGTTGTGAATAAAACTTTGGTGTCTGAACTCTGAATGAGCCTGTCATGTGTTAGGCTATCAAATGTCAGGAAGTCAGGGGGAGGTAAGGCCTTTGCATCTTTCTGAGCGGAGTGTATAGACAAGAAAACGCAAGATTTCTTGAAATGCTAGAGCAACTCAGAATGGGCTGTCAAACACCCAGTTGTCTTGGTTTGGTTGAGACGTTGACAAGGCCATTGTCTAAAGTAGAGATGAGACTTTACTCACTAAGACAGGATATGCAAGTAAATAATCAGGAGCATCTTGAAATGATAGAAGGGCAGGAAAAGAGGTTCCCAGCTCAATACATTGGGGTAGAGAAAACAAATTTAAAGCTAGACAAGCAAGATGGTAAAACTCGCCCAGTTATTGTGAAGTTCTGTTCATACCGTTCCAATGCGATCGTCATGAAATCAAAGTCAACGGCTGAAGTAGAGCTAGGAAAGAAGGAATTTTCATCAATGAAAACTCAACCAAGCCGAACAGGAAGCTCTTGTATGAAGCTCGACTACTAGCCAAGGAGAAGAGGGTAAACCAGGCCTGGTCGTACGACGGGAAAATCGACGGGAAGAGGATAAACCAGGCCTGGTCGTACGACGGGAAAATCGACGGGAAGACGATAAACAAGGCCTGGTCGTACGACGGAAAAAATAAAGACAAGCCATGACCTACGTCGACTGATCTCCAAACCATCTGAGCTTCCGGACCTCTGACATGTTTAAGTTGTAGCACTGCCTTTGTGAAACCACTTACTCAAAACTTCATCGATATGTCATTTACGGCTACGGTTGTATGTGTTAATTTACGTTTTTTTTTGTTGTCCGATGTTCATTTTGTGTACATGTCGAGATTGTCATTATGGAAGTGGAAGTCCATCTCCCTACCCCATAATCTGTCCTAGATGATAAGCTTGTCGGGGGGTCTGCGAGAAAATGGGAATTGATTTAAACCAGTATAGGGCAGCGATAGGTAACTTTTATAATACAAGATATGACTTTATATTGCCATCAAGTGTATTCTGTACAGGCATCTTTACACACAGTTTCTTCATATTGTCAATCAATCTTTTTCAAGTGTGGGACGCAGACACGAATAGGATATATTTGACGAATACGATATGTTAGTATCGCGAGTGCGGTCATTATAGAATAAGGAGAAGACCTTTGCAAAAGTCTCCTTGGAATGCATGCCTACACTGGATGCGACACTGAGGGCGTTTTCTGGACGGGGAAATATAGGAGTACATCAGCTTGTCAAGGAAAACAGACTTTCAGGAAATGTTGAAACTACGTAGAAGGAATGGAACAAGTCGGAGCTCTCATATTAGTTTTTCAAGAAACTACAGGATTTAACTTTCCACATGTACTCTTCCCGACCAGTAACAAGCGACGTTAATGGGCTCAGATACAGGCTGTTCAAACTATGTGGCAGCAGTCTGGAAGAGAAGTATTGCTGCCCGTCTATTTTTCATTCATGTTATGTTAGTATATATTTTCTTATCATTCTTTTGTTAAGCCTGGAGACCTGGAACTGGAAGAAAATGAACTTGGCCAAGTTTTGATTATGACGGGAAATGATGAGCTTTCAAGAATGTTTGTTATACCATGCAGCAACTGTGCTGTGATAAGTTGAAACTTTATTGACAATACCACATCGCAGACAAGCAAGTCTGAATTGGCGAGTATTTTCACATTTGCTCGGATAAAAATTATGTGATTATAAGTATACAAATATACAAAGTTTAGCAATGGTGCCATTTAAAAAGACTTTGCATTTACAACACAGTACACGACGTAAGGACAGCTGACGTTGTAAACATTGAAACATTCGAACGTGACAGGATTGTGTTGTTTGGTACAATGGAGTAGGGAGAATATGGGATTGTTAAGGAGATCAGTCACTTATTCAGCAGGGATACGAGGTACGGAATCGGAGATTTTTTTCAGTCTGTTGGTGCGGCAGAGTGGTGTGTTGAGTTTCTGTTTGTTTCTGGTGTTCCGGCCGGATATGTCCCCTCCTGTGCTCGGAAGCCAATCCCTGAAACTGGACTCCATCAGAGATCTTGCAAAGTTGAGACACAAGTCCTCTCTTCTTTGTGCCAGTGTTGTGAGTCCTAGGTGTTGCAGGGCGAGGGAGTAACCAGTGTAGTCGTTGCCCAGAATAATCCGGCAGGCACGTCTTTGGATCTGTTCGAGTTTCTCTGTTTGCAGTTTGGTGAGGCCAGATGTCCAGGCAGGTGCAGCGTATTCTAGGATCGGTCTGATGTAGCATGTGTAGATCGTGATGAGGTCATTACGCGATAACATGAACCTTTTGAGTCTTTTTAGGAGGTAGAGTTTCTTTGCGGCCTTTCCCACCATCTGCTTGACTTGGACGTCCCAATGAAGGTTGTTCTGGATGTGGAGTCCAAGGATCTTAAGGCTGGGGGCGACAGCTAGCGGTGCGTTGTTGACTCGCAGTGGTGGCAGAGGGGGATGGTTCCGACAGAAAGTGATGTGCATAGCCAGGCATTTAGAGTCGTTTAGTAGCATGTAGTTGTTTAACGTCCATTGGCATAACTGATCCAGATCAGACTGTAGGGTTGAAGGTTGTTTGAGCAGTCTTGATTGGAGCATGTTCATATCATCCACGTATTTCCATACCGGGCTAGAGGCATCAGAAGCAGCATCGTCAATCAGTACCAGGAATAATATGGGGCCTAGTAGAGTTCCCTGCGCAACTCCGCATGTCAGGTGTTCCCACTCCGAGAGGGCTCCACGGTAGCGCACGCGCTGTTTCCTGTTGGATATAAAACTGGCCACCCACGGTATGAGTTCTGGTCGGAGTCCCATGGTTAACAGTTTGGTAATGACGGTGTGATGGTGGACTCTATCAAATGCTTTAGAAAAGTCTGTAGCCACGAGAGTGCATATTGTAGATGGTTTGTCCGTCCCCTTGAATAGGCTGTCTACCAGGCTGACGAGTGCGTGTACTGTAGACCGCCCCTTAAGGCTGCCAAATTGTCGGTTGTCGAATGTGATGTCTTTCAAAATCCAAGAAAGGGCAAAATGTTCCGCTATCTTCGAAAACTGGGAAGTCAGAGAGATGGGTCTAAGTTGATCGATCTTGACTGGTTTGGTTTTTGGTACGGGTACCACAACTGCTTGTTTCCACTGACAGGGTACTATGCCACTTGCAAACGAGGCGTTGAGAACATGGCAGAACGGAGAGCTGATTTCACAAGCGAATTCCTTCAAGAGTTTCAGTGGTATGTTATCCGGTCCAGGTGCCTTGTTTGTTTTCACTGCTAGGAGGCGCTTGTAAATGTCCCAGACTTGCAGGGTGGGCAGCTGTTGTGGTGCCGGTAGAAAGGCGGGTAGTTGAGTAAAATCCAGCGCAGGAAGGGCTTTGGAGACTTCAGCAAATTTGGCATTTATGGCATTGGCAATGGAGGTGCTGTCTCCAGAGTCGAGCCCTGGGAGTGTGATTTCACCGTCAGTCTTTCTTACATTAGCCATGTTCATGATTTCTTGATACCACTGTCGTGGGTTGGCTGCTTTGAGAGATGAGACCCTGTCTGTGTAATATGTCTTCTTTGCTTTGGCCAGTGTTCTTTGTGTCAGGTTTCTGTAGAATTTCCAGACGGTCGGACACTGTTTGTGAAAAGCCTTCTGTCGGAGGCTAATCAGCTGTTTTATCTTGGGCGTTACCCAAGGCTTGTCAGAATTATGTACTTTGACAGACTTGGTAGGAAAGAAAGTGTTGATCGCGTTCTCAAGAGTGTTGTGAAAGGCACTGGCCTTTTCAGAGACCCCGTGTGCATTATACACTTCAGTCCACTTGTGCGCCGTGATCCATTTGCCGAAGTCAAACATTCCTGTTTCACAGAGTTTACGGACCTGCTTCTTTGTACACTTGTTGTCAGTGGTCTTGGATTCAGGAATCCAGAGAACAGACGAATGGTCACTAAGACCTACTGGGGGCAGTATAGAAGGACGCTTGTAAAGCTCTTTCATGTTGGTCAAGATCATGTCGAGAATGGCGTTACCTCGGGTGCTGTCTTTTACAACTTGGGACAGGAGGCCGCCTCTGCAAATATCAGAGACATCAGTCCTATTAAAGTCTCCGAGTATTGCGAAACCACAATCTGGATACTTCGTGCGCATGTTGTCTGTGACTGCAAGTACATGGCCAGCAAAAGTGTCACGATGTGGGGAGTTAGGGGGTAGGTAGACTCCACAGACTACGATGCAGGACAGGGGTCTTGGGAGTCGTCGGGGTCTAGTCATCACCCATACACATTCCAACTCATCCGGTACAGGGCACTTGCTGAGCTGTCTTGATGATATAGTCTGGTTAACGTAAACGGCAACTCCTCCGCCTCTTCTATCCATCCTGTGTTTAGAGAACAAGTTGTAGCCACTTACTGTTATAGCTGACTCGGGATGGTTGTCCGATAGCCAGGTTTCCGACACAACCGCGATGTCGACCTGGTTTTGTGAGAGGGTGGCTTGAAATTCGTCGATTTTGTTGACTAAAAGTTGTTACTTAAGCACCGTTTCCACGGCAACCATCATAGAATTTACCTAACTGTATTTCAATATACCTTCAAACATAGTTTAGAAGGCCTCATAATGAATCACAAATTGTATTCATGTTAAAAATATTTAGCATAATGGTAAAAATCTTCAATAAATGTTTAGTATTTGTAAGAAATTAAGCAGTGGAAACTGCAAGATAGCAGATCCAAGATGGCCGCCAAATGGCGCGTGTCACCTGATTTCTTAACTTCTACTTATTTCTTACCTAGCTGAAATATTTTCTAAGAGCCCTAATACTAGTTGTCGATCGTTTAGGAATGTTGGCTAAGTCTTAATAATGACTGGAATTCTAGGTATGAAAAAAAAACGGCTTGTTTAGTAACTTTCCTGTTAGAGAATTGTATTTTTCACCGTTTCCATGGCAACCGTCATAAAATCTGTCAAACTTTATTGAAATGAACCGCAAGTTATAGTCATGTTCATAACATTTAGCATAATGGTAAAAATCTTTGATAAATGTTTAGTACTTGCAAGAAATTATGCTACAAGATACTAGTAGCAGATCCAAGATGGCTGCCAAAATGACACATGTCACCTGATTTCTTAGGTAAAATAACTTCTACTTATTTCTTACCTAGCTAAAATATTTTCTAAGAGCCCTGTTATTAGTTATGGATCGTTTAGTGTTGTTGGTCAAGCCTCGATGATGACTGACATTCATAAGCACCCAAAAAAGGCTTATTTAGCAACTTTCCTGTGATAGAAACTTCCGAAAATAATTTCATCAAGTTGGTAGAATATAGGAGGTTATTTGTACATAACCAGGTATAGTTCTCACCTGCTAACGTTTCGATGTCTATCAGACACCTTCTTCAGAGCTTCTCACCGCAAAAGCACCACCTACATCGGCTACATATAGTTGTGAGAAACAGTACTCCAGTCAGAAGCTCTGAAGAAGGTGTCTGGTAGACATCGAAACGTTAGTAGGTGAGAACTATACCTTGTTATTTTTCACCGTTTCCATGGCAACCGTTATACAAAGTTTACTTCAAAAAGGCCTCAAATGTCCTTAACTGGTTTTTGTTTGATATAAACGTAAAGAAATACTAATGAAATATGGTTGATAATTTTTAAAACTACATGAACTGACTTGATATAGACGATTTTTGGTCGTCCTATTGGTTTGAGTGACGTCATCATATCACGTGATAATATCTAAAAAGCTGGACTTTTGACATTATTTTTATGCATAATGATAAAGTAGAGGAATGAACCTCTTCAAAAAGTAAGTCACCCTTTGTCCCTCTGTTTGGTACCAGATGGCTATTTTGATGGACCTGGCCCAAGGACTATCTGTTCCATTATCACGAACGATACCAGTCATACAGCTAGCAATAAGAGAGAGAAGAGACAGACATTGTCAATATCACAGGATATCATTTTTGCAATCAGTCACGGACGTCAAAATGCAAAAACACGTCGGCCTAGGAGTGGCTGTGAGATATATAACAGCTTCTAAGCAACTAGTCCAAATGCAAAATAGGCTAGTCCACTGTTGCTCATAATGTCATATGATGACGTAGAGCTGATTGACACTAGCCTTGCAATGGAGGTTATTGCCAAATCTGAGAACTTTGGAGTTGTCATTCCAACTAACTTATCACCAGGCGCCTTCATCAAAGTTGCTGCCGACAATAACGATTTCAATGGGGAGACTCTTGATGGAAAACAGACAACTTATATGCTACAACCCTTGCTGTATACTAGAAACAACAGTACGGGCCTAGTCAGCAACACAGCATAATCAACAGTGCTTGCTGAAGAGCAGGACAAATAGGAAAGAAGGGCATGGATTGCCCCGAGGTGTTCATCTTCATTCACACGGTGCACTTTGCTATATTTGTACAGGATCTAATCAAGAGAGTGAGGAGATTTATAAACGATTTCCAAGGAAGGAAAGAGACCCTTACCACAGCTGAATGACCATGGTTATCTCCAGCAAGGGAGGGGCAACTGCCGAGTGGAGAGGAGAGTCAGTCAAGGCAATAGGATCTTGTTAGGTTTTGCATAATTTTGTCCTTTTAAAAGAAATGTACAGTGTATATAATCACATACCTGTACATGTACCATGCTTTACACGTATACTTAGTATCTGCGTCCTACTGGCTTTTTTGACAGGGGTGTTCTTTGAATTATGATGTTCTAATTATGTTAGACAGGAACGGTGCATTTCTATTAAGTTATGCTTTGGACAGAGAGACAAATACCAAAAAGAAAATAAACAATCACATAATATGAAACCTGTCCAAGTTCGTCAGGCTTAGACAATTATCTAAATTTGGTTTGAACTTTTATTTCAAATGTGGCTTTCCGGAAAAAGTGGTCTACAGTTAGGTCTTAAGTTGACCTCCCCAGTAACCGAGCCCACCTTTTCCGGGAACCATACATTCAAATGTTTGGCGTAAGAAACTGTCAACAGGCTGAAATGTACCTTAATTACTTATCCGACAGGGAATAAACAATGCCAGGAATTCCTGCTATGTAATCAGCCTCCTGCAGGGCCTTGCAGCAGTGAAAGGTATTGAATACACCAGGGAAAGCTGTCACAACAACCCCCCATGGAGTAAGATGGTGCATCTCATGAAAATGTTGTGCACGGTGGTTCCGACGACCAGAGGCCTCAAAGTGACGCACCAGCTACAACGCATAAAGAACCGTTTTCCTGAATTTGCGAATGGCAGGCAGCAGCTAAGGAAAAGTGTAGTTACAATACTGGAAAGGCCGTATTTCCCTCTAGACAGCCACCAAGAAGTGTTTACTTTTTAATAAATGAAATTTGAAGATGACATAAGAAAGCAAACCCGCTCACCTCTAAAGACCTACGTATTCCTGTCGCCCAACATTTAACGACGGATTTGTCTAGATCTAACTGGCAGCAGAAAGCATCTGCTTGAAAACTGTCGGCTGGTACATTCTGGCGAATTCTAAGGAAATATTTGATGGCATTTAATGAAGCTTCCACTTGTATAGTGTGTCTTCCTAATTCCGCCCTTGCAGCTAGGCTGTAAGCAGACCTAGGTACACGTAATGATCGTCTGCTAAATTTTGAATTAACTGATTAAAGTAGACAGAATTTGAATTTTTGAACGAACCCCATATTTCATAGCCGTAGAGGATAATGGGTTTAACGCATGCCTCAAAGAATTTGTTTCTCACAGAAATTGAGGCGTTGGCACTGTCTAGAGATTGGTTGGCTTATACTTCGATGTTTATCAATATTACTTTGCAGGAATGTACATGATGGTAATACATCAAGAATTATGCCTTTCAACGAGTGTATTTTGAAATACTAGTTCCAGATTTGGTTCTCCCCTTAAATCTGTGTGCCAGAAGGACCAAGTACAAATTCCAAGCTGATGCAAAGTGATTAATCACTGCAAAACAACCCTAGAATCTTGACTAATTTTATTGTTTTTTACTGTAAAATAGTGATTGTTAAACGCAACCTTTCCAGGCAGTTTCAAAAGAAAAAAGAATTCAAAATTTTGAGTCATCATAGGCCGCTGCGGCAGTCTGATAATCTGAAGAAAACCGCGATATATATATATATATATATATATATATATATATATATATATATATATATATATATATATATATATATATATATATATATATATATATATATATATATATATATTATATATATATTATATTCATTTGAAGTTTTGATTGTTCAATAAAGTACAAGAGAACGTTTATCATTGTTTGTATTTAATGTGTGAATGTGTGTGAAGTATAAGTGGTGAGATAAACCACAGCAACCTTGGGAATAAAATCAAACCTAAAATGTGATTATATTCAGAATTAGGGTTAGTCTTGGGGGTTTGAGGGTGTCCCCCATTAAGCATGCGTAGCTTGCGTCCGTCATAATGCTGAAATCAGGCCATTATAATGCGACGCCAAGGAGATTCTGGATTTTAGTGCGTGTGGAAAGAGACCAGCCGTCAAAGCGCATTCCTGCCATCAGGTCAGGCAGCAGGGACCACGTCACAGTCATGGTGTGCGTATCCGCCGCATGGGCGGTTCTCCTTCCATTGGTGGTCTATGATAAGAATTTACCTTCGGGTAAGTTCAGCCAGGGTGGACCGACTGGGGCCGTGTACGCCCACTCTGCTTCAGGGTTCATCAATAGAGAATTATTCCAACAATGGTTTTCCAATTTTTTGGTACCACATTGCCATCAGACTCGACCTGATCCTTGATCAACATACAAATGTTCTGGAATCTGCTATCGCTCAAGACATATTAATATAGTTCTGTAGAAGACGCATCATTCACACCAAAAAACATCAAGGACGGCGTTGCAAAAACCGGGGTGATTCCATTCAATCCAAAAGCCCTTGACAAGATTTGGATAGACATTACCGCCTCGACTTCTGAGGCGGAACCGTTCACCTTTGAGGCGGGACCGTCGACCACTGAGGCGGTACAGTTGACTACTGAGGGGAGACCGTCGACATCTGAGGCGGGACCGTCGACCTCTGAGGCGAGACCGTCGACCTCTGAGGCGGGACCGTCGACCTCTGAGGCGGGACCGTCGACCTCTTAGGTGGGACCGTCGACTTTTGAGGCGGGACCGTCGACGACTGCAGTCTCGACCTCACAGGCCCCCCACTTGTACGTCGTGTGGGAACACAATCCAATCGCCAATAGCCTTGTCCCTCAGCAACTACGAAGCATCTTGAGACCCGTGACAAGTACGCCTAAGCAGACGAGGCGAAAAAAGCTGGTGGCCCGGGTCATGACACATGAAGATGTCATAAATGATCTCAAGAAGAAAAAAGAGGAAGAGGAACTAGAGAGAAGAGAGTAAGAAGAAGGCGGAGATAAAAAAAGGCCGAGAAAAGGAGCGCAAGAAGAAAGAGGAGTTGAAAAAAAGCCGAGGGAAAGGAGCGCAAGAAGAGGTACAGATACAGAGATACAGTGCAGTCTTTCAAGTATTCGTTATTGTATGTTATAAGTTACAATTAAGTGTTAGTAGTTAAAATAAAGTTGTAGAGTACAACATTGTTTACTGTTTATTGATAACAAGACTTTCATTAGTGAAGTACACATGTACAAGTGTACTTCACTAATCTTCCTGGAGTCACATAATATACACATTACATTGGAACACATACCCATGACATTAAACACTATATACCTATTTACATACATCAATTTCAATTTGCTACCAGTTCTGTATATGCATGTTTGTGTCCGTTTCCAGTCTGTCGTTGATAAGTATTTTGAATGAGGATGGCACAGATGATCTGATATGATGTAGAAGAGTATTGTACGATCGTGTGCACTGTATGTCCGTTCTGTTCATATCAAATTTACATTTTATATTGTAACGGTAAGTTTATTGTAATTGCAAACGCTGGCAGGACTGATAGACAATGATGAACACCAAAACATTTCACATATCTTGTATAATTATCGAGGTACTCTTGCCCGGTTCTGCCTGCTGGAGATGCCATCTTCTCTTTCCTGAGGCAGTACCTGAGGGAACCATTCAGTCTGGCGGAACATTGCATAGAGTTGCCCTGGGGTAAGGAATTCTGCTATGTGTCTCCTTTTACCCACAATCATGATTTCTAACATTAAACTTGAATCATGTTTTTAATATTTACATTCGGAATATTTTCTTTTAAAAGGTTATGATAATGCATTATTACATGGCCAGATGGCGTCGACCACTCAGAAGCCTCCATTGCCCACAATAAGTGGTCTGTTATGAGTCCATAACGCACCACTTATTGACGTCATGTCATAACACAACCGTTGCATTTTGTAGAGGGGGTATCTTTTTGATGAATCTTTTTCTTGACCTTGTTTAAAATATCTGTATTGTCTTAAAATTCCCAAACATGTCCTGAGAATACATGAAGAATACATGGAAAAAAATTCAATTCAAGTAAAATTGAAACGGAAGGACTAAAAACAATATTTTTCACACCACCACCGTCAAAGTGGAACCGGCCCAGATCAGACGACAGTTCGCAGAACGCGTTCGAACGTCCGCCATTTGTCTCCTCCATCGTTATGGATGGGGTACCAGAGTTTTTCGTTCAGGAACTGACTGAAGCGGAATTATAATTAGAGGCAGTTTCGGGTTCTTAGGAACCTGACGAAGTCGCCCAGGAATATGCTGCAGCAGTTGAGGGACGAGAAGTTGATGAGAGAAGCCAGGATGCAGAGGACGATGCAGGCACGCAGAGTACTCGTGCTCGCTTCGCTTCTTTATACCCCAAACAGCTGGACGTTTCTACCCAAGAGGACCCCAAGCCGGTATGTTCACGTATGTTCAAAATTAAAAGTATTGCCGGCAAAGTGATGTCGTCTTGTTCAAAACATCCCCCCCTCCCCAGATCCTAAGTCACGAACACGTAACTTCCCCAAACCGATGTGTTGGCATCGATAGAATTACGGTCAAAATCGCCCAAATTCTTACAGGTTTGTAGTTTTGCACCTACAGTGATCTCGGCTCGATATGTGTACGCTACTGTGGGATTTTTTTCAGGCTTGAGCAATAATTATCCGGGAAACTACAAGCAAAGGGGAGGTAAACATGCACGATTCTTACCACACCTAGGTATCTAACATCCCGTCAATTTATCACCGTGTGGGCTCGAAGACAATTCACCGCTTGTTTACATTGGATTATATGAAGATCATATGTACAATGGATTGATTTTACATGTATAGTATTGAATAAAGAATCTATATATTATACAGGAATTTTTGTCTCTTATATGGGTCAGTTCGGATAGGCTATGTGATAATAACGTTATCGACCCGCCTGTTCCTCGATGGTTTTATTCGGTGGTTATAGCACATGACCAGGTGTTATGACACCATATACACCTCGGGGCGGATCATTAACCCTTAATTGAAAACACATCATGAAGTGCTTTACGCTATATTCAAACGGGAGAACAGGATCGAACGTTCTATGTTCTACCGATCGCTTCCGTTCGGACCTAACGTTAGTCTACAATGAAATGTAGCACTACACTATTACCTTTTGAATTAAATTAAATTAGAACATAATTCAAAGTTTATTATAAGTTCTTCCAAGTTCTCTTTTTAAGTTTGGATTTACGTGTATAAGCTTACGCATGTATTATGTAACTGCCAGATGTCTTTTAAAATTAAATGTAACTAACATTATTAGATCTGAGTAAATGTACAAATGTATATGTAGCATATAACTATAAGGCTACTGTATAACTTATGGTGTTCCACAGGCAATCAAAAACGAATGAGCAATTTGTTCTGATATACAAGGAAGTTATTTCTAGTTTTTTGCCTAGCTAATAGCAACTTGAAATAATTTATATGAAACAATGTCTATGAAACGTTATATCTAATGTAGTTTTAATAACAATGGAATGCTAGTCCCCGCTGAGCTTGCCGATCTTCTTGTCCCGACACTGGTGCCAGAGTCTCAAAGGCAATCAAGACAGGACGAGTTTTCACATCGCAAGTTATAAATTATCAAGAACATATCGAAAAGGAGAGAAGAAAGATTGGCGAAAAAGAAGAATGAGGGCAGTGCGAAGGTGACTGCAAAACGATTAAAGGAGACAGAAGACACAGAGACTCAGAGGGAGAGAACGAAGGAAAGGGAAGCATATGCGTGGTGTCAGAGGGCAAGGAAAAGGCAGATGAGACAATGGGAAAAGAAGAGAAAGGTTGCACAGATGCCAAGGTTGCACAGATGCCAAAGTTACCACGGGATCTCTTTGTCGACTGCCTAGGGCACCGGCTACCTGAAAGACTACAACACTCGCTAGCTAACGAAAAGGGCAGCGTTCAATATTAGAAAAAAGGCAACTCTCTGCCACTGATGTTAGCAAATTGACACAAAAAATACTCTTAAGGGGGCACCCCCTAGTTTATTTTGGGTCTCAATTCGAGTTTGCACACCCCTAAGTCTAGCGACCGTCTCTTCCAGGAAATACTTCTGAGCCAAAACAACTGTGAATGGGAATGAAGGCTATCCCTCTAGCTACAAGAAAACCCGAGTTTCGGTTTCTTCAACCTTTGTAATTTTAGTAAATATAAGAGGGAAAAAGTATTTTTCCGTCAAAAATGAGGCGCAAAATTTGGCATTTTCCCGTGGAACTAAATACATCACAAAATTTTTTGACACGAAAATGACTGTTAGTGTCAGAAAGAGAAAACTCCAAGGTATAATCAAGCCCATTATAAACAAAATCCTACCACTGTGATTTTCACAATAACCCGACGCGCGAGGTAATGCAACACGGCCAAAAGAACGCAACAAAGGTCAATCTGGGTCAAAGAGGCAGTTTACCTTCAACGCGTATGGATATCCGGAAGTAAGGCTCGGATCGAAACGCAATTTCCACCCAAAACACACCGATTCATACGCTTTTCGGCCATGTTAATATCTAATGTCAGTTCGAAGCACATTTTGAGAAATGTGAACTCAAACCCAGACCCTCGAAACCCTTTCGTCCCTTTTTTGTCGCGGACTACCATGGACCACTGTCGCGGAAGAACTGGTGCGTGCACCGTTAATATATGCAAATCATAATTGATATCATATATGCCTTTAACAAGGTATCCCCTATCAGCATGCGAAGTTTGACTTGTTTGCGACTTTGCGTTCTTGAGTTACAGGTGGTTGAAAGTTGCCGTGTCGGAATGCTGATTTTGCCCCTCTGGGCCGTGGTACCATTCAAGGCGCATAATAGCAATTACGTCACAATGGTAGCTTCCACTTGAAGATGATTTTGTCCGTGAATTCACGCTAAATGAACAAGTCTTGCCGTTGAAAGGAATGTCAGTGGGGCGCACTTGCGATAGAGTAGACTTTTCTTCTATTTCTGACCGGAATAAACGCTACATACCGCCTAGAACGTAGTTGACTTCATGACGTCACAATGACTTTCACTAGCCCATCTTTTCAAGTGAGAACGGTGCCGTTTTAAGTTCCGTACTTCTACGGCTAGCCGTTCAAGTTCTTATTTTTGGCGTTAACTGATAGAGAATAGACCTAGCCTTCTTGCCCAAGTGTTTCCGCGGCCCAGATCCATGTTGTTTTGTAAAAAAACGAAGTTAAATGAGTTACCTTTGGTTAGGGTGGGGGTCTGAGCTGCACTTCTAACAGCTATGAAGGCATAAAAGGGCATCTGCTGAGAAAAGGCCTTACAGATTGGTGTCGGTCTCGGTGCGATTAACAAGCCTAGGGATGTACCTTCTGATTTGTATGACTTTTTTTGCCTGAATGTTGTAAACTAGCGCGACAGCGAACTTGACACTGGATTGGGCCGGAAAGTACGAGAATGACGTCATCGGGGCCTTTTTTCATTGAAAAACGTCTCCTACTTGACGAAGAAGCCACTATCAAACGTAAATATGCAATATTCCAGTGCCCCAGTGTTAGGGCGATGCAAAAAAGCAATATTTGGGTAAATACTACGTCATTGATGTTCAGCATACCCACTTTGAAGTCTGTATGGCCGTGTTCGAGGGGGGGGGGGCATGGGGAGGGGGGCAAATCAGCTAATTATATGACATCGTATAATCATATCAAAACTCTCGAAATCATAATTTTTTCGCTACGGTTAGGTCGGGGGACACACTCTCATGGGGAAAATGCAATTTGTTGGCTTTCTTTGCTGCTATTTTTTCCAGTAAATCTCCTTTAAAGGGGGCACCCCCTAGTTTATTTTGGGTCTCAATTCGAGTTTGCACACCCCTAAGTCTAGCGACCGTCTCTTCCAGGAAATACTTCTGAGCCAAAACAACTGTGAATGGGAATGAAGGCTATCCCTCTAGCTACAAGAAAACCCGAGTTTCGGTTTCTTCAACCTTTGTAATTTTAGTAAATATAAGAGGGAAAAAGTATTTTTCCGTCAAAAATGAGGCGCAAAATTTGGCATTTTCCCGTGGAACTAAATACATCACAAAATTTTTTGACACGAAAATGACTGTTAGTGTCAGAAAGAGAAAACTCCAAGGTATAATCAAGCCCATTATAAACAAAATCCTACCACTGTGATTTTCACAATAACCCGACGCGCGAGGTAATGCAACACGGCCAAAAGAACGCAACAAAGGTCAATCTGGGTCAAAGAGGCAGTTTACCTTCAACGCGTATGGATATCCGGAAGTAAGGCTCGGATCGAAACGCAATTTCCACCCAAAACACACCGATTCATACGCTTTTCGGCCATGTTAGTATCTAATGTCAGTTCGAAGCACATTTTGAGAAATGTGAACTCAAACCCAGACCCTCGAAACCCTTTCGTCCCTTTTTTGTCGCGGACTACCATGGACCACTGTCGCGGAAGAACTGGTGCGTGCACCGTTAATATATGCAAATCATAATTGATATCATATATGCCTTTAACAAGGTATCCCCTATCAGCATGCGAAGTTTGACTTGTTTGCGACTTTGCGTTCTTGAGTTACAGGTGGTTGAAAGTTGCCGTGTCGGAATGCTGATTTTGCCCCTCTGGGCCGTGGTACCATTCAAGGCGCATAATAGCAATTACGTCACAATGGTAGCTTCCACTTGAAGATGATTTTGTCCGTGAATTCACGCTAAATGAACAAGTCTTGCCGTTGAAAGGAATGTCAGTGGAGCGCACTTGCGATAGAGTAGACTTTTCTTCTATTTCTGACCGGAATAAACGCTACATACCGCCTAGAACGTAGTTGACTTCATGACGTCACAATGACTTTCACTAGCCCATCTTTTCAAGTGAGAACGGTGCCGTTTTAAGTTCCGTACTTCTACGGCTAGCCATTCAAGTTCTTATTTTTGGCGTTAACTGATAGAGAATAGACCTAGCCTTCTTGCCCAAGTGTTTCCGCGGCCCAGATCCATGTTGTTTTGTAAAAAAACGAAGTTAAATGAGTTACCTTTGGTTAGGGTGGGGGTCTGAGCTGCACTTTTAACAGCTATGAAGGCATAAAAGGGCATCTGCTGAGAAAAGGCCTTACAGATTGGTGTCGGTCTCGGTGCGATTAACAAGCCTAGGGATGTACCTTCTGATTTGTATGACTTTTTTTGCCTGAATGTTGTAAACTAGCGCGACAGCGAACTTGACACTGGATTGGGCCGGAAAGTACGAGAATGACGTCATCGGGGCCTTTTTTCATTGAAAAACGTCTCCTACTTGACGAAGAAGCCACTATCAAACGTAAATATGCAATATTCCAGTGCCCCAGTGTTAGGGCGATGCAAAAAAGCAATATTTGGGTAAATACTACGTCATTGATGTTCAGCATACCCACTTTGAAGTCTGTATGGCCGTGTTCGAGGGGGGGGGGGGCATGGGGAGGGGGGCAAATCAGCTAATTATATGACATCGTATAATCATATCAAAACTCTCGAAATCATAATTTTTTCGCTACGGTTAGGTCGGGGGACACACTCTCATGGGGAAAATGCAATTTGTTGGCTTTCTTTGCTGCTATTTTTTCCAGTAAATCTCCTTTAAAGGGGGCACCCCCTAGTTTATTTTGGGTCTCAATTCGAGTTTGCACACCCCTAAGTCTAGCGACCGTCTCTTCCAGGAAATACTTCTGAGCCAAAACAACTGTGAATGGGAATGAAGGCTATCCCTCTAGCTACAAGAAAACCCGAGTTTCGGTTTCTTCAACCTTTGTAATTTTAGTAAATATAAGAGGGAAAAAGTATTTTTCCGTCAAAAATGAGGCGCAAAATTTGGCATTTTCCCGTGGAACTAAATACATCACAAAATTTTTTGACACGAAAATGACTGTTAGTGTCAGAAAGAGAAAACTCCAAGGTATAATCAAGCCCATTATAAACAAAATCCTACCACTGTGATTTTCACAATAACCCGACGCGCGAGGTAATGCAACACGGCCAAAAGAACGCAACAAAGGTCAATCTGGGTCAAAGAGGCAGTTTACCTTCAACGCGTATGGATATCCGGAAGTAAGGCTCGGATCGAAACGCAATTTCCACCCAAAACACACCGATTCATACGCTTTTCGGCCATGTTAGTATCTAATGTCAGTTCGAAGCACATTTTGAGAAATGTGAACTCAAACCCAGACCCTCGAAACCCTTTCGTCCCTTTTTTGTCGCGGACTACCATGGACCACTGTCGCGGAAGAACTGGTGCGTGCACCGTTAATAAGCTTCCAATGTGTTTAATACATGACAGAACATTGCAACTCATCGCTGTCAGTTGACCAGGGGACTGTCACAACTACGTCATCTCTGTCAGCTGACTCCGGCACTATCCCACTACGTCATCGCTGTCAGCTGATTCCGGCACTGTCACACCTACGTCATCGCTGCCAGTTGACTCGGGAAATGTTACACCTACGTCATCGCTGTCAGTTGACCCGGAGACTGTCACACCTACGTCAGCACTGTCAGCTGACTCCGTCACTGTTACACCTACGTCATCGCTGTCAGCTGACTCGGGCCCTGTCACACATACGTCATCGCTTTCAGCTGACTCGGACAATGCCACAGTTGACTCGGACCCTGTCACAAGTGTCCCTGCACAAACAAGAGTCCCTGTTAAAAGCACAAACAAGAATTGCATCTTTTTCTTGTGCAAATAGTTTTTTTCTTCTTAAACCTACTTCTAGAATATTGTTATTGTGATAAGAATTAATACTGCAGGTTCTTGAGCAGATTCTTGAATTTTATTTCTGTCAGCAAAAAAATATCTCTCAAATTACGATCTACGGTTCTGATAGCAAGAATACATGCAGGTAGGTTGAAACAATGTGCCCGGAGTGATTGAAACATTGAAATCTCTTTAATATCAAGCTCCCACTTAGAATTTGCCCCAGAAGTCAAGAGCCTGCAACCTCGCAGCGCAGGCGTATTCACTTAGAAGGAGAAGTTAGCTGTTGCCGAACATTGGGGGCTCCACAAGCAAGAGTACCGCCAGCATGAGCGCGGGCACCAGGACCGCCGTCGGTTACAACCTTACCCTGGTCGGGCTGGTTGTAGCCAACTACATCCTACATCGAGGACAAAAAAAATGTATACTTGCCAAACTCATAATTTTTGAATGGCTGTCAACACAAAGTATTTCGCGGCGGCTACGTCCACGCTTCCACACGGGACCCACTGTCTTCATCTCAACGTACCCCATACCCTGTGGAGACACCTTGACACGCTGCTCACAGCACTGTATCCGGGGGAATACTGACCGGGTCTGAAAGCAATGACACAGCAGATGGCGTCTGCCTAGTTTGGTGCATCTTTGTTAACACATTATCAGTTAACACATGCGTTTTATTTCGCAGTTTGGGCAGTTTCAAATTATAGGTTACAAAGCATGTGGTGTGATGCCCATCGCTACTCCTTATTGACCCATCATGGTTAGCTAACCAAAAAATCAATTTTCCCAGCAATCTGTGCTCGCTTAGACTACAGGACATAAAACATCGTTACACACTTCTGTCAAGAAAATTCCCTGTCAACCCACAAATTTACTTTTGAGAGGCCCGCTTGTAGGTTTTCGAATCATTGCTCAAAAACTCGAAAGTTTTTGTTAACCGCGTTGCTCGTCAAGTAAAGCTCACAGATCAGCCTACGATTTAAAAAAATCCTCAACGTGAATAAAGCAGACACAACACATTGATGTAGAAAATAGCCCCTTACTCCCCGATCTTACTTTCCTTTTCTAATCCTAGACGCGGAGGGGCTTCTTTGACGGGGTTAACACTTGGATCCTTTAAGTCAACTCTGAGTCTATTGAGGTCACCACAACAATGGTTTTTGGCGGAGTAGAATATTCAAATTCACATGTGTAACTTATTTGTTACTTATTTCAAACCTATTCCCGTCATGTTGTCACATTTCCAACAGTAATAAACGACGAAAACGCAAAACGCGCAAAAATGGCTTATTTGCATATTATTTAGCGTGCCCCTATTTGTGATATGTAAATACGCCAACGTAGATCGCTAGGATATAATCAAACCGACGGTTGAGGTAAAAGATAGTCGTAATATTCTGGTCACGTGACATGGAATGGTTCTCGAAAGCTAAAAAACGGAAGGTTCAGAATTTAATTGCTAGACGCCGTTATATTTACGTACAATCCGCTACGTAGCAAAATGTGTGTTCGTCTTGTCCTGCCCGATGGCCAGATAGAGGTAAGATTACTGTCATTTCTCTGATTAGAAGATAGAGGTAAAAATGCTATCATTTCTCTGTTTAGAAGATAGAGGTAAAATTACTATCATTTAATGCTCCACCGCCCCGATAAATTGAAAAAATCGCCGCGTGGAAGCCTGCAACGGAGGCTTTTCCCTGCGGGGGTATGGATCGGAGAATTTAACCCTAGGAGAATAATTGGACAGTAGTCGGTCCACAGAAGTTAAACAAACAAACAAACGCACAGTCACTTTACTCTTGTGATGAATGCCAAAAACGACATGCTTGTCACATTTCTGTAATTGTGACATGACCATCCGATATGCTTATCCATCTCGGATGACTTTTGGAAGGTATTATACGGTCTCTTACTGGCTGTGCAACCAGGATTAGAAAACACGATGCTATTGTCGATTTACAATGCACCAACATATTCAGTCAATTCACGACAACGCTTCAATCCTGTTGGTGAATTGTAAATCGACAATGGCTTGATGGATTATCTAACACACTTACAGGTAATATTTTCGTGGGTAGTTGCTGTGGGGACTAGGTAACACAATTTGTAATGCTAATATTGATTCCTTTTGTTGCAGTTAAGATAGTCTGATGTCGAACAAAAGGCAAAAGTCTTATTCCGGATGAGAAAGGAAGAGGGGACCGATTAGGTCTACAAAGCCATGAAACGTCTGGCTTACGCTGTAAGAAGGAATAAAGTCCGCGCAGTGAGAAAAAAAAAAAATCCCGCAGCTGACTGTACTGCGACCCCGGTTCAACAACGTCGCTCCCCTCGTACCAGTCACGTCAGATAATGTCTGCAACAGACGCCAAGTTGACCTGTGTGACTTAAATGAGTACAGAATAACGGTACGAGGCATGTATGTAGAGGTTCAGATTCTGTACTGTCTCAGTAACGTATGACAAACGTACAGATAACGTAAGGATAGCGTACATATAGTGTAATCGACGGACATCAGGGGTATATTTCATATTTGGTATTTCATTGGTCGGGTTTTCTTTTTAGTTAAGGTCAGAGAGGAAACAAACACAGCCAGCGAAGTGTACCTAACTTTTAATTTGAATAATCATTGAAATGCCCCACACAACTGTGTACATTTTACATACACATAAAAGCTATACCTTTCGTTACTTGTGGAGGCGTTTTATAATAGCAGTGCCATTAACACGTTTTGAACATAAGGGAAAAACAAAACATAAACAAATTTTGCCTGTCAGAACCAACTATTGTACTTGAGATTACAGCAAACGAACAAAGAAATGGTGTTGCAACGAGGCTGTTAGCTGGGTCAAAAGAAGTGTAATGTACCACACAATCCCTTAAACGGAGAACTAAATGCCATTAAATGTAAGTCTTCGTACCACAGCTTTTATCATGTCTACGAATACTATCTAATCATAATCAAATATGCAACACCATTATGTACCTTACATCTTACTAGAGCAATATCCACCATATATTTGGAGGGATTATAGGGAATATGTTAAGATATTAGTATACAAACTTAGACTTTTTTTATTTTTTTTTATTTGATAGGGCCTGTATTATTTTTATCTAAGATTTTCCTTGCATTCAGTAAATCTATATCTTAGTATGTCTCCACAAATCCATTTCTCATGACATTTTATTTTCTCTTAATGCACACCCTGGAGCTTCCTTTGATAATTTGACTTCTGATTTCTCACGTCACCCTTCTGTTGAACCAGATATAATGTTCGTGCATGCGGAGACCAACAGTATCCCAATTTCCCGTCCACTATGCCGGACTGTGGATGAGACTTGGTAGTCATAGGTATGCTTCCTTTCTTCAGATTCGAGCTGTCTGTCTCGGTCTCGACAATTAAGCGACACCGTTATGCCATTGAATTGGTAAGTCACTTATTCCTCTATTTTTATTTTTCATTTATTTTACTTAACTGTTCAACTGCACAACTTGCGGGGAGGTGTCGCACAAAATGTTTAAAGATTTTGTAATTTCTGTGGTGGGTGTGACCGTCACTAAAGAAGCCAACTTTCACAGTATTGCCAAGTCACCCGCGAGGCTGACAGGAGGCGAGGCTGCTGTGGTGCCAACAGATGCTGATGGACGGGGAGACATTTGATGACGTTATCTGGACCGACGAAACGATCATATACCTGTGAATAACCATGCAAAAGTCTGGTTCAGAAAAGATGAGAGGTGTGCAACAGGCCCTTGAAGATCTAGAGGAAAGGAGACATTGTTAATGCTTTTCCTGGCGGCACAAGCAGGAGGAATTGAGGTTTGTGCCTATTCAAATGCCTGAAGAATAATGAGATCGAACAGAATTTAGAAGGTACGATATCACTAGCACCAAGTAATAATTACAGCAAGAACTGGAAAAAAAATATGCAAGGAGTTAGCTATGTGCCCCTAAAGTACTTTCTGGCACAAATTAGGCAGAAGAAAGTTTCAAATTTTAGGACTTTGACTATTTTACATCTCTTTAATATTTAGACTTTATCTGATGTAATAAAACTAATTCAGGTGATATTGATAACTTTAATTTGCAACAGTGACCCAAACATGCATAAATAATTTGCTTCAAAAGGTTTAACTTTAGAATGAAGTCTGTTTAAGCACCCCTAACTTGCCACAATGATAAACACTGCCTGATACTGATAGTCCAATCACAGTGGGTAGAAAATGCATGTCCAAAAATATGAGACTGACAAGACAAACCAAAGCGCTAGTTATGTTTTATATAGGCCTCATCACAAACTGTGCAGTGGAAAAAAAGCATCATCAAGCAAAAAAAAAGGGGTTAAAGAAGATGGATGGGGAAGACCCTGAGGTTCCTCTGCTGCAAAGCGACATGGGGCGCCCACAGGGGGCTCTATGGAGAGATATATTTTTGTGATCAGGAGAAAAGCACCATGAAGTGCTCAATTGAGGGATGTCCAACATTTCCCCAGTGGTGCGGTGCCCATCAAGAAGCGCGTCCCGGAGGCAGATGCGGCACCGTTGTCACAGCAGTGACAGTTTGGTTGTAAGACTTCGGTGAATAGGAAAGAGCAGCCAGAACACATAATCATCACTTTCTGTGTCAAACTTCGCAAAAAAAAATGTTCCTACTAAAATCGAAAACCTCCATTGATTAGCAGGAGCGATTGTATCTGAAAGTATCTGAAACTCTACTCTACTCTAAAGCCTGTTTGCCTTGATATGTCACAAACGCATGATCAGTAGACACCAACGTGGATTTTCTGACGGACGTGGCTGATGAGCTGTTTATCTTATCTGCCCGTAAAGACGATATCGGGTTACAGATGTTCCCGCGCGCGGCAATCTGACAGGGATCATCGAAGAGTTTAAAGCTAGAATAGATAAAAATGTATGACAGAGAATTGTTATTATATTTGCGTTATGATGTCAGTACGTAGGCAAGAGTCAATATTTTCTTTTAAAAGCAAAATACCACCAGAATTTAATTTACCAGTGTAGTGAAATGACATCACCGATGTCCTCGTTCAAGGAAACATTGGCGTTTGTGGGAAAACCAATCAGAACACTGCTTTCGAATGATTGATAGGTAATCTCCCGCCAAAACAGTGCAATCAGTACCGTTTAATATTAATTAGCCAGGATGATGCATTTCAAGAAAACATTGTCAACATCAGCATCTCTAATACGCAAAGGCAGACAGAACAGAATATACTTAGCCTCGGGTTCTGTTCTGTTACCATTAAGCTACATAGGGATATCTTAATATAGATAGTTTAAATCACTGACTCCAATACTATCGTAGTGGCTGTCGACACTATCGTAGTAGTTCCTCTATTCTACTTTATACACGCACTGTTGATCTTTTACATTACGACACGCAGCATGCCGCCTTTATTTTGAGAGTTTAATCGACGGCCACTCATGCAACTAGAATACAGTGTTCGACAGTGTCCTTCGGCTCAGCACAACAAAGGGTTAAGGTGACATTTGCTTGACATAGTAGGACCTTTGCAAGAAGTCTATATAGTGTTCTGTGAAGGTGGGTTTGTCTCATTGCGAGAACTTTTATGGCGAAAGTAAAGTCTTTGTAATTTCTTATTGTTGACAGTTGTGTATCCTTATCAAAAGATATCGATTTCAAAACATGGTGGCCTTTGATGTGAGTCATTTTACGTTACCAGGATTACTTGTAATGCAGATCGGGTGACTTTTTAGAATAATAATTACGACTTGTTAAACAGTTGTACGGCTGAATTAGGTCTGGGGAAGTGCTGTGGCTGATGGAACGGCAGGTTGCCGAAGCAGTCTCTTCCTTATACGGCGTGTCCGTGCTATTTTTAGGAACTGATGATAACGTTTGCAAATGTTGTTGTTCCCGCTGCGCAAATGGACTTTTAGGGAAATACATTTTCATACAGTTTTAAATGTGCTTAACAAATGCCATACATGGTTTTGAGGGGTCGAAGAAGTGCTATGAACTTGGATGATTAATTCTATGAAATAGGTTACATAGTTGACACAGAGTTTATTCTAATGCCATTATGTTCCAAGAATTGTGCAGTCAATTATTTCTGCATGAATTGGTTATCAAAATTCTGACTCCTGGCATCATTGTAGCTGGGCTCCCTGTTGCTTGAAATGGAGAACTGAACTCATTTGCCTTAATGGCTTCCTTCAATTTGCTATACTTTTTGAGTATGGCAGACTCAGTTTGGACGAGTTTGCTGTCTTATCTGTTTACGCATCAATAGAAAGTATAAGAAATAGTGAATTAAGATGGGGACGGGTATGACTCGTTCTAGTTAGTTGTACTGTTCCAAAAATCCCAAACCTTAGTTTTGGACCGAAAATAACATACACCTCTTAATCCTTAAAAACATAGTGTGTTTCCAGTTACGGTTGGTGTGGGCTGAAAAAAAAACCGGTTGTAAGTAGAATAAAAAGGTAGAATAAAGTAAGATTCCTTTTTTAAGAGCAAATATCGTTTACACTTCGTTTAGGTTTTGACACATTCAATGTGTAATAGACGATTTGTAAATGAAGATGCTTCAGAATATTTGAAGCAATGGATTTGAAATACTGGCCCAAAGAAAATTTATATCCTTACAGTAGCATCGGCCTTGTTCATAAAGGGTCGTTCCAGGATCTTTATGCAGGAGGTACAGCCATCAAGAATGCACCAGTGGTAAATCTAACAGTTTGGACACATCAGATGGTACGTTGTGTCCACCTACAGAAATACATAGTTAGAGGAGACATGATTCTTGCAGTGAGAATTGTTCAAAGATGAATTCATATTTGTAATAAGTTTGGACATTGATTATAAAACAAACGTGCTCTTAACAATTTCACCATCACAAAGAAGCAAGGAGAGTCCAGTCCTCTTACATCATAATTCTTACATCAACTTAACGTATACAAACTACTAGTATTCTTCTGTTGTGGCCTTAACTTAATTCATTCGTGCAGGGTTCATTTTATCTTAACAACCTTTAGTTGTTTCTTCTCGTGGTCTCCAATGGGTTTTACTGCCTATTAACCTTTTGCACTCTGAAGTAGCTTCAGTAACTCCATTACAGAGTTAGGCAGCAGGGAGAGGGTTAAGACCTTTTGGGCCAAAGAAAGAATAAAATTCCATAGACCCTGCAAAACGTGTCACCTTCCAACCCACTCAGATCGAACAGCCTTTTGAAACCGTAACCCATTGAAAAGGTCATTTCCATCCCTGCAGGCATCGTGGACATCTGCAAGCCTCCCAGTACCCCGTTCCAAACTTCCTTTCTGTCTCTACCGGCCCTGTAACGAGAAATCTGCAGCCCGGGTCGTGTTTCTGTGTGCGTTGACAAAATCGATCATTGCCGCCACAAGGGTAGGAAAATTAGATAGCCTGTCTTCTGTTACACATGCAGTGCGCGTAAACGGCTCACCAGATAGGTACTCGAGCAGTGAAGATGGCCAGGGTTTGGCCTGAGCGTCGTCCTGGGACGGACGTCTGGCCAGACTGCAGATGTCAACGTCCACACGCTGATTCTTGTTCCAAATAGGAGCATATGTGTCTATTTGCTTACTACTTGCTGTTCAGTCAGCAGGCAAATGCGAATAGTTCATCAAAAACGTTAAATAGACAAAGAAAAGATATGCAAAAATATACCTGTGTTCAGACGTTAACATGTTAATAAGCATGATTTTGTTACATTAAAAAAGCAAATTTATATTAAAAAAGATCTCTCAATTATAGCACTCAAATAACCTCGTCAGCTTGATTTAAAAAAGAGGTCTTTTAACAATAGTTATTCTTTACCTGAACTAACTGTGCCTTCCGATTCTCCACTTCTTTCTCACTCTGGTATAGCTCTCTCAGCTTCTCCTTGGTCACCAAAAAAAATCTGTTCTATTATAATTTTACAGGTATTGAGATCTTTAGCTTCTTTGGCTTAGATGCAATTGAACAAGAGTTGACCAAAAAATTAAGTTTTTTTTTTACTTTGGTGAAGTTATATTCCCTTTCTTTTTTAGCCTGCAGCGTTGCCACAGTATCTGTAACACTTTGTCATTGTGCAGCCCTGCCACAAGCCAAAGTCACCGATGGAAAATGCCGCAAATCCTGCCGACAACGCCAAATGTAAGGAAGCGGGGATGTTAGCGTTCCTTCTTCGGATCTTGCTGGCGGGGTGACGAAGATGACAAGACGACGGATAAGACACAGCGTAACACGCAGCCAAAGAAAACACGTCTTCACACTTTGAATCCTTGAAAACAACTCACTTTATTCAAATAATGTTGTTCGGCGAACGCGCACGTTTAACGTGTGCGTTCGCCGAACGCACGAAAGAAATATAAACAATAAACAGCGTTCTACGTTCTATTGCATTACGTCACCCATTCTTACAGAGGGGTTGACTGAGAATAGACGGATGATGGGTAAAGATGTTTAGTGACCAGGGGGGATACTCAGGCAGAGGGACATACGGGAGAGGGAAGACATTGTTGATGAACGGGGAGGTGCATCCGGGAGGTAAAGGGGGGTGAATGTGAACGTGGAGGTTGATCTGGGGAGGTGTGGCGGCTGAGGGGACGGCAGGGTGCGGCAAGGTCTCTCCCTTATACGGCTTCTCCGTGGACTTTTTAGGTATTGGTGGCAACGTTTGCTAATTTCGTTCTCGCCGCTGAAATGCACTTTGAGGGAAATACATTTTTATATAGCTTTAAATGTGCTCAACAAATGCATACATGGTTTTGGGTGGTCGAAGAAGTGTTAGGAACTTGGATGATTAATTTTATTTAAGTAGGTAACATAGTTGACACACGTGCGTTTATTTTAATGCAGACATCTTCCAAGGTTCCACGAACTGTCCAGCCAATCCTTTCTGCATGACGGGGTTATCCATGTGCTGACTCCTGGCACCTTTGTGGTTCCTTGAAATTGAGAACTGAACTTCCCTTGCCTTAATAGCTTCCTTCAATTCGGTATACTTTCCGAGTATGGCAGACTCAGTTTGGGCCAGTTTGCTGTCTTATTTGTTTTTACGCATCAGTAGAAAGAATAACATGGTGAATTAGGATGGGGACGGGTATTACTCGATATAGTTGTACTGTTCCAAAAATCCCAAACCTTAGTTTTGGACCGAAAATAGCATACACCTCTTAATCCTTAAAGAGAGTGCTTCCGGTTACGGTCGGTGTGGGCTGTAAAAAATAGAAGTTGTAAGTTTGGACAAAGCTTTGATTATAAAATATACCTGCTCTTTACATTCTCACCATCAAAAAGAATCAAGGAGAGTCCTCCTATATTATAATTCTTACAGTATCTTAATATATACATGTATCTGTAAACTAGTAGTATTCTTTTGTTGTGGCCTGTACTTAATTCATTCGTGCAGGTTTCGTGGACGTCTGCACGCCTCCTAGTATCCCATTCCAAACTTTCTTACCACCGTGTAACAAAGCCATTGTGCATCTTCACGCCGAACCAGGCAAACGATATGCCAAGTTACACACCAATGCGACGACGCGATCGTGAGTTATAGCTGCGAACGCGCAAACAAAAGCAGTTCCAATACTCCCAGAAGGAGGTATTCCCGGAGTAAAAAAAAACGTGTGTTAACTTTCAACGCTACGGGGCCTCTTCAAAGACAGTATCAATCCACTGATGTAGTGTTCTATTCCGGGTGCCTGTTTATGGGAAGTATTTTCAAAAATCATTTTGTTAATAGTAAAGTCATTTTAGACTATGATGGTTTTTCCTATTTTCTGAAATACTTGATTGGTTGATTGGGTACTTTGTGCACCAGTAATCGCGGCTGAGGGGACGAAGTCGGAATTTTGCGTCAGCTTCTACAACTATCACGTTATCTCTTTGACAGAGGGCCGGGGGGTTGAACTCAACTCTATTTTCAAGATTCGGTTGCTATAGTTGTGATTATTTTGCGCATTTTTTTGTTCTCAGCCTCGAGGAACTTGACACGTTTTAACGCTTCGATGCTATTTTCCTTTATCATTTTCTCGGCTGGCGTTTCTTATGTTTCAGAAAATCTGCATTCAATGTGCGAAAGGCGATCAAACGACAATTTTGTTTACATCATTTGTGACCCTAGGAGCTAGAATTGCTTCAAGTTTGTCCAGATTCAACAACAAAACTTTGGTGATTTTTTTTTGATCAACATTTTATTTTGCGATGGACACATTGTATCTAACATTGTGCCATCAGTATTGCAAATGCAATACAGAACAATCGAATGTCATTTATACACATATTTCTCAAAGCTTTAAAATTCTCTATGCAAAGATAAATCAGTCCCAACCATCCAAGTAAAATGAATTACAAGTCGTCCTCTTCAAATGCATATAAACCATCTTCTCCTCTTTTTTGTCTTGTTATCAGCCAAAACTTTGGTGCGGTCCCTGCGGCTCAGAAGGGGGATAGGTCCGTGGTTGTAGACCCGTTTTCTACGGACCTGTTAATGAGTGAGATTCTTTTTTAAATTTAAATTTTATTCAAGTTGAAGAAAAGAACTGAATATAAGAAATTGAAAAACAAGTCGAAGTGAAAAATTAAGATGTTATAAATAAGGATGAAAAAAATTATACAAAGATTTTAATTTGAAGAAGAAAGTTATTTTTGTCTGCAAATGACAACGCTGTACTGTGTACAATGTATTATGTAACATGCTTTAAGAGATCTGTCCGTACGAGGCAAACCAGTCAAAGCCAAGATTTTGACTTCGTCCTGGAGGGAGATGCCTCGCCTGACCTTCAGATCGTCGAGTTGCAGGAACACAATGAACAGTTGATATTTTTTTTCATTGTTACTTAAGGAAAGTAGTTTAGAAATCATGTTTTGGAAAGAGGAAATTTCACATTCAATGCCTTCCATGATAGGACTATTTAAACTTGTGACATATATAAGGTTGACAAAGACAGGAAAACAGATTGTACAATACAAGCAATACAATACGATTGTCAGATTGATAGAGTAACAAAAGCGATATTGTGTGTATAGATAACAATCATAGGACCTGTTATATTGGCACCGTAATATAAAATTATGCACCATCACACAACTAAAAATGTGTTAGAAATTGAATGTACAGTACACAGATGAAACCATCACAAGAATGTATCTGATGATAACACTCAGATTTCTGTGATTACTCTCACAATGTACCATTACATGTACCGATGGCTACATCGTAATGTATTGTATGGTGTAACTGCCAACAGTTGTGTGCAATAG
The DNA here is from genome assembly GCA_035149815.1 of Branchiostoma lanceolatum. NCBI lineage: Eukaryota > Metazoa > Chordata > Leptocardii > Amphioxiformes > Branchiostomatidae > Branchiostoma > Branchiostoma lanceolatum. The sequence goes on from CM068880.1 coordinate 16,058,905, forward strand.
GTATAAGCATGGGAGTATGTGTAGATGTATTTATCGTGAAAAATATTCAATTCGTTCCTTCCGAAAAAATACAAAACACAGCAGTTCCTTCGTTTTCTATCCTCAAGCCTCGTATACAGCCTAAACAGTCTGAAAGAGCTCTAGAACTGTAACTTCGTACAATACCAACTATACAGTGTCAATGTTCTGTTGTGCCGTGTGCGTGTAGTACCGTATTCTCTTGAATCATGGCAGGTCAGACTCTAGAGTTCTTTTGAAGTACTGTCCGACACCATGGATTGCAAGCTGATTTGTATGTGAGGTCCAGAGTTCAATTTCCCTCCACTGCTCAAATTGCTAACATTTCAATCCTACCGAAGAAATTGTGTTAGATTCATCCCCAGTCATCAATTGTGCAAAGAGCCAGTGTTTGTTCATTATGTTATTTCACTGCGACGGTATCGGATGACCCATTTCCCCCCTTCTGAGTTAGTGTGGTCTTCGTAACTAGGCCTAATCCTTGTTTTAAAGAGGCAGTACCCGGTTCCTTGTGGCAGAATACACGGCAAAGAGAGATGGATGTATGTCTTCCAAAAACGTTCAACTGCAAGAACTAAATTTAGTAACTGTTAGCGTTCCGCCCATGCACTGCCAGTGTTACAACCAATAGCCCCAAAACTCCATGTACTTTCTAATGGGTGCTGGGTGGTTGTCACCCCTTATAAAACTGTCAACTCGGCAAGCGTCTCCTCTTCTTTCAATTCTTGCTCCGTGACGTGGTTCTCAACTTCTTCCACTTCTTGCAATTCTCAACTTCAATTCACGTCTTCACGTTCAATTGGCGTCTTGCTTCTCGGCACGGTTCTCATCTTCTTTCACGTCTTGTTTCTTGCTTTCCACGCGCGCGCACAAGAATACATATTATCATTTATCATCATTATTAAGCCGACCAGCCGAGTCACGTTCGTCTTCAGTCCTTGCGTCGAAACTCGAGCTGCTGCAGTGTTCTTTGGAGCCTGCAAAAGATAGTTGGGACGTCCTTAACTCTGCGGGACCCTATATGTTCTTCTTTTAAATTGATAACGTCATCTGGAAGTCAATGTTGACCCTTAATTTTACAAAACATTGTCCACCTCCCTACATATCTCCATATCCATGTTTGGTCAAATATTGCTGCGTCATTAAACATCAAGGTCTTGCCAGAATGAAAGATGTGAAATATAGTAACCTGTTCGTATCCCACCCTTGAGTCATGCCATTCATGAAATCTACGCACTCTTAACCCCCCCTTTTTAATCTCTTTTTGTATGAGTTCTCCGAAAAATAATTTTCATTGCACGAGACATGACGAGATGATCGAAGAAAGGTTTCCACCGCATTTTCATGTCATTAAGCCATGGACGATGTTCTTGGATTTTCTTTGTCAAGTGCCTGACGGTTTGGCACCCAAGTGTGAAACTTTACTTTGCTGTCGTTGCAAAGTTTTTCGTGACTAAACGGGCGTTGAGCCCTATTATCTGGATATCCCTGCTGCTGCAGCTTTCACATGCATTACAACATTGTTCCATTGTGTACTTCTGCATCATACAGTTCTGCATCATACTTAGAAAAGAATTTGTGAAATACTCTGAATGGAAACGTCTGTGAAGCCTGAAGGCAAACATTAGATAGAGATTCCTCTCTGAGATGTCCCCTGCTGCCCTTGCCATTAATTAAGCAAAATGCCCTTGTGGATGAGTTTGGATGTGCTGTGTTCAGTACCTGGTAACCCATCTTGTATATGTCTCCTCCGTGGTGTGCAAGAGCCTTAAGCCATAACGTTTGATGGAATTTTGCCATGATTATACTATGTAAGATGTCGTACCATGTATGAATACTTTGTATAAAAGTGAAAGTTTGGCCCCTTAAACGTGGTATATCTCAATATCAGGAGCGCCTTACTAAAAGGGTTAAGGAAGTCTTACTTGTGGGCGGTGGAAAAAAATGGCTTTTTGCTCGTGACCTCCCTTTCTTTTGCCCTACCATGTATTGTGTTTTGTCCATGAACATGTTTTCAGCGTTTCCAATCAAAATAGCCAAAGAAAAACAAAAGGTTTTCCAAAGTTCCATCGAGATATGAGCGACCCCACTGATCTGATTTTCAAATGGAGGAAGGTCTTTTATAAGTAGCGTCAGTGATGCGGCAGAGTCATGTCTCTGGGACAGGTATAGAGGGGGGAATGTACGCTGTTAGGGCTTAGACCGGTTGCGTGTGTCACTTTTTACAGATCCACCTTGGACAAAGGCAGCACTAGTTTATTGAAGCTCCAGAATACTGGTCCTGACAAGCATGTCATTGATCTGATGTTCGACCCTCCTGTATCCAACCCTGGACTCCCTCACGCACTAGCCGTTTGATCTGACAATAAAGGAAGGTCTTTAATGTCGGATGCAAATTTGCCTGTCCAAGTGTCAACACATGTCCCCTTCTGTCTTTCGCACGGAACGTGTTCTCTTTGCTATTCGGTTTCTCGACATTCAAGACCTAGAAACCCATCTTGAAATTGCCACCCCCCATGGTCAGCCAGGACTTTGATCCAGATTTCACGGTTGATATGAGACCATCATGCCAAGTCAGTTGCCTAGAAAAGGTATGCAGCGTGGTTGGGAAACATTGTTTTATCTATTGATATGTACCCCACATCATCAAGCTGCCTTACATGTGCCTCTTCTGTCTCTGATAGGCACCGGACGGATGCTCGTCGCCGTCCTTTGCAGTGAAGGACAATACTTAAAATCAAAACTTATTTGTTAAAGGTCACGTGATGTAAACGCGTCCATTATTTTAAAGGAAAGCAGTAGAGAAATTCAATAGATATGGAAGTTAATGCACATCATTTATAAAAGTGTGACTAAGAGAATTAACGCAAATGATGTCGGGGCCTTCAGAAAAGTTTGAAAATCTCATATTTCTCACGGCCTTTTCTGATAACGTCACTCAAAACCGAGTTTACGAATGAAACTTTGGAGCGGATTTGATTGGGAAAGGTGCAGTAGTTCAATAGATAATACATGGACCATAGATATGTGGTACTGAGTAATTATTTGATGAACGGAGAACTTGGATTCGAATTCTATGTGACAACATACGGTGTGATTTGACCCCAGCCTCTATTAGCTATAGGGATGATACAGCTGTCATCAATTTTGGCGGAAACAACCAATTACCACTTTTCGCTACGGTGCATACTGAGAAAGACATCAACTATCTTCCACCATCTTATCCGACCGTGCTGGCAACCTTCTATAGTTGAAGGCCAACAGAGGCATACTCAACGCAACTCAAGCAAATGCTTGTGGAGAAAAGCACTGACGTTGGGAATTGTCGCGTGTGGACAGGATACGTGAACAAAGATGGATACGGGGGCTACACTATTTGGGACCCAAGCGGAGCCAGATACACGTTGACAGTGCACAGCCGGCTAGCGTGCTTTCTGTATAAGGACTGGCTAACACTACAGAAATGTATTCACGTCAGTCATAGATGCCATTCTAAAACCTGTATACGCGTGGATCACCTTTCATGCGAACCACCTTCCATCAATGCACAGAGGACCCGCCGTCTGCTTTTAGGGACATGCTTGTGGCATACACCGTACCGGGATTATAGCCTATAGAGAGAGTAGGTACTACTACCGACCCCCCCCCCCCTACCCAACACCACCCCCCAGCCCCCTCCACACACACGGAAACACACTCACTCATAGTCATACCTAAGAAAACATATCGACAGGTATAAAGGCTGTACGTGTTGTGTTTCTTTCAGGAGGATTTGCAGCCCTTTTTATTTTGACCCGCATATGGTTTTGCATGTCTGTTCAAATTTCACATGTGCTCGCGATCTCTTGAGCCTCTTAGCCGCGAGCTCCTTTCTTCTCGTTCTGTAATCATTACTCATTTTGTGTTCCCGATGGTACCTTGCTTAACGATATAAATACAGTAGAGTTTGCAGGCAGTGCCGCCAGGCAAAAAGCCTGAGCCGGCGGCCTGGTTGAGGCGGCAAAGCGACTCACCGAGGCCACCGACTGCACTTGAGTGGGCGGCACTGATCGCACGCATTGGTCCTGTGTATGCCCATGTATTGTTTTTGAGAGGCTTAACAGAGGCTTGTTAACAAAGGCTTGTTATTATATTTGCGTTATAATGTCAATACGTAGGCTAGAGTCAATATTTCCTTATAAAAGCAAAATACCACTAGAATTTAACTTTACATATATACCGGTGTAGTGAAACGTTTGAGTTTGTGGGAAAGCCAATCAGCACGCTGCTTTCGAATGATTGATAGGTCATCTCCCGCCAAAGCAACGCAATAATCGTACCGTTTAGTATCATTTAGCCAGGAGGAGGCATTTGAAGAAAACTTTGTCAACGTCAGCATCTCTTATACTTAAGGGAGACAGAACAGAATATAATTAGCCTCGGATTTTATTCTTTTACCATTTAGCTAATATCTTAATATAGATAGTATAAATCTGTGACTCCAATACTATCGTAACGTCTGACATCCATCAGACGGGGCCAAATGTGAAAAAAAACGTTGCTGTTCTGCACAAATGTGGGTAAAACAGATGTATCCATAATGTCGGAGAAACAGATGTATCCATATCTACATAGTAAGCTGTCTGATTGAAAAAAAAATACAAAGAAATTTCATCACAAACTAGTGAGACGGATGGTTAGACTCAAACTCAACTGACCGACCCAGAAGATGCGGTCGAAGGTGTCTCATATAACAGTGACACTGGCACCATAAGACACCTTAGCTACTACCAGCCTGGGTGGCATGGCCTAATATGGGGGACGCGGATGTCCTTTTCCTTTTCGGAGGGCCGTAAAAGTTCCCCTTCATTATTGAGCCAACAGGTGAGCAATTCTCCCTCGGAAGTGAGAAATGATGAGTGCATTCCTTTTGCGGCTACGTCCACAATGATTTTACCAGTGGGTAAGGCTACCGTATAGGCAGGAACCCCTCCTCGTTGTCCAGTGTACTAAGCTGAACACATCCATTCCCTGGCCTTCCCCAAATGAACGGGCCTGGCCAGCTGGACGCATAGCCAGAGAAGGACATCCAGAGAGCGCTTCCTGCGGCTCAAAAGGGGGAGAGGTCCGTGGTTCTGGACCTGTTTTCTATGGACCTGTTAATGAGTGAGATCTTTTTTATTAATCACAATTTTATTTTAGTAAAAGAAGAGAATTGAATATAAGAAAATTAAAAACAAGTCGAAATGAAAAATTAAGATGTTATAAATAGAATGGAAAAAAATTATACAAAGATTTTATCAAAGTTCTTCACAAATGAAGAAGACAGTTTTGCCTCCAGATGACAACACCGTACTGTGTACATGTATTATACAACATACTTTAAGAGATTTGGCCATACTTGATGAGATTCTTACCAGTCAAAGCCAAGATTTTGACTTCGTCCTGGAGGGAGATGCCTCGCCTGACCCTCAGATCGTCGAGTTGCAGGAACACAAAAAATCATTTGACATTTTTTCATTGTTACTTAGGGAAAGTAGTTTAGAAGTCATGTTTTGGGAAGCGAAGTTTCACATTCAATGCCTTCAATGATAGGACTATCTAAACTTGTGTCATATATATGGTTAACAAATAGAGGAAAACAGATAGATACTTTCTTAAAATTGTACAATACAATACAATACAATTGTTGGATTGATAGAGTAACAAAGGGGATATTGTGTGTATAAGTAACCATCATAGTACCTGTTATATTGGTACCGTAAAATAAAATTATGCATTATCACACTACTGAAAATGTATTAGAATTATTATGTACACTTCACAAATAAACCCCACAAGATGGTATTTTATAACACTCAGATTTTCGTAATTACTCACAAATCTACCATTACATGTACCGATGGCTACAACTTAATGTATTTGTATGGTAAAACTATCAAAAGTTCTCTGTGTGCAATAGGTATAATCATGGGAGTATATGTACATGTAGTTTCTTTGGCTCTTGTCGTATCAGGAGACGGTAGACAGCTTCGTTCAAGATCCGTTTCCCAGCTTAACAGTCAGTCACTCTGCGTAGTCCTGGCTTGGCAGTGCCTCTCATGACTCATGAGGCCTATTCTGGCACGACAAACTACTGCAGAATGTGCAGTGAAAGACTTGTACATCTAGTTACCGTGCAAAATATTCAGTTAGTTCCTTCCGAGAAATACAGAACATTTCACATCGCAGCAGTTCCTTCGTTTTCTAGGCTCACTAGGCTCAAGCCTCGTATTCAGCAAAGTAAACATTTGAAAAGAGCTAAACTTTTGATTCCATGAATTTTTTTCTGTGCTTTCACTTAATTAGCTTTGTCCATGTGCACGGAAGTCCAACAAAATTAACGATTGTATGTCAAAGTATTAAAATGCTGTATACGGGTATGTTCAGTCTTTAAAATGTAAGTAGGTGGGAGGGACACTGCCTCCTTAAAGAGAATTTTGGATTATGCAATCGTTATGTAGGCATTAATAGAATAAAACAGGATATGAACCAGAAAAGACATAAAAAAGACAAGAGAAAAGACAACAAAAAGGACGACTCGAAAGGAAGCCGTAACTTCGCCAAATAACAACTATACAATGTCAATGTGCTGTTTTGTCGTGTGTGTGTAGTACCGTATTCTCTTGAATCGCCGCAGGTCAGACTCCAGAGATCTTCTGAAGTACTGCCCAACACTATGGATTACAGGTTGGTTGGTATGTGAGGTCCAGAGTTAAATTCACAGCCCACTGCCCAAATTGCTAACAATCCAAGAAACATTCCAAGAAAATCATGTCAGATTCGTTTCGAATCATCATCAATTGCCAAAGAGCCAGTGTTTTCTCATCAGATTATTACCTACTTCACTGCAGAGAAAGATTGATGTATGTATGTGTTCCAAAAGCTTTCAACTGTGCAATAATTTGGTAACTGTAAGAGTTCCGCCCATAAATTGTCAGTGTTGCAACCAATAAACCCGAAACTCAATGTACTTTCTAATGGGTGCCGGGTAGTTATGGCCTCGTGGTGTGTTGTAGGCCAATTAAAGATTCGGGTTTATAGCTGACACAACAGTGAGTGAGCTGACACAACCTTCTGACTATTAGTAAGCTCCTTGACTTGACTTAGTTGTCGTCGCAATGAAATGAATGAATGAATGAAGACCTTTATTTCCCACAACATCAATGCAGAAGGTGAAGACACAAGTGCGTTAATTTATCTATGTATTCGTTCACTTCTATGAATGTATAGCACAACATGGCTGCTATGTAAGGACACTATGTAATGATGTCTGAATAGAGAACAAAACTATTAAGAAAGACACAAATTGTATTACTCTGATGCACATGGATTGTCAGTATGCATTAAACTTGAGTCAGGTCATTCACTGGTGTCATTTCTGCTAAATACTATAAAGTTACAGACTGCCCCACATAACAGAAAGTGTTGAAATATGACTGTCAAAAACTTTCAGTTACATTCACTAGAGGTTTATAGGCACCATCAACTTCCTCTGCAACTACAGGCTGATCAGTGTATTTTGAGTCCTGCATATTGTCAAATATTTTTGATAAATAAACAAATGCATATTCAAATTAGCGATACCCTCTTTAAAATAACTGATAGCTTTTAACCTCTTTAATATAGCATCAACTAACATCATCTCAGCTTGTGCGACATTTTTTTTTACCAAGAACAGTTACTGAATTGAACACTCTTTCCACATACATATTAACCACATCATTATAGACCAAAATTAATTTCAAGTTGGGGTTGGCCCAGTATATGGCCCTCCGAACCCCCCGATGTACAATGGGCTTGGGTAGTGCGACCACCCTGGTGAGGGTTTTGACCAATCATATGGGTGTAGATTTTGTGCGAAATAACTCAAGAAGAGCATGAAATTCTCGTCCAAGTCGCATGTAAATTCAAGGCAGCCTTCCACATGTCCCTGTCTGGGTCATAGCTTTGTGCGTCCGAGAGGGTCTCTCCCCAAATAAGGGAGTCATGTTTCAGGTAAGTCCCCCGAGGAGAAACATTCATCCTACATCCGAGTTCTCACATCGGAACTGACATGTCTTTTACCAGAGTAAATTTATCCGTTCTCGGGCCTCATATCTCTACGTTTTTGTATCTGTATCTATAAAGCCGGTATAACCGCCATTTGGCGTAACAAACCAGATTGGCAGGCACGCGGCACAGCAGCAGCTGGTTATATTAGACCGACCGACCTGTCACGTTTAAACTTCGAATATCGAACTGCATGCATTGTTTAAAGCTGTCTAATGAGGATGATTCCACGGAAGTTGGTTGCAACGAGTTCCACTCTACGATCGTTCTAGGAAAATACGAATTTTTGAACACATCAATCCTAGGTTGAAAAGTCTTATACTTGGCATAGCTATTTCTTGTCCTTTTCTGAGCTGGTATTAGAAACTCCTTAGTCGGTACCTCCACAAATTTATTTGTCATTTTGTACATCATGCATAGTCTGGACATTTTTCTTCTCTCTTCGAGTGACATCCACTGCAGGTCTATTTTCATTTCGGTGACACTAGCACCCCTGACGTAGTTGTTAGTGCAGAATCTGGCCGTCGTAGCAGAATCTTGTAGATATCATTTAGACTTTTGCTGGTGATAACTGCGAGAGATGATATTTCCCATGCATATTGGTGTCCCATCCTACAGTTCCTGTCATGAAAAACACAAGATATTACATTTCAATAACCTGTCAACAACACATTCATGTTTCTAGACAAATTTCTGACTGGACTGACATCCAATTATTGCCAAAGTTGTCATGAGGTGACAAAGAGATTAACAAACAATGAGAACAAATAATGACAATAATTATGAAGATAAAGTTCTGCAGCTTCAAAACACATGAATAGTACCCTACATGGGGCAGGAAAACAATGCCTGATGACAAAGCCTATACAGTTTCTAACCTCATTGTCACTTTCTGTGTCTGATCTCCAATCTACTTCAAGATCTATGAAGACACTTTCCTCTTCCTCCTCCTCATCATCACCAGTAAGGTCGTCCATCTGTTGGTGGACAAACGCACACACAATATGTCGGTCAATTGATATGACAATGTAAGGTATCTTGCATTTAGTGTACACATCACAGAGATGAAATAATGAGAAAGCACTTAAAACATTATTATGATTTTAACTTAGGTCGAAACATTATGTGAGACAATAAAACCAATTTGCTTTTTTTGGGGGCAGATGCTACTGTGACTGCTTCTCATAGAAAAGCATGTTAAACTAGAAAGGCCGTCATTTGCCCCTGAGCAAATACAGCATGTTTAGCCATAGTCCTCCCCATGCAAGAAGTGGGCTGTCCCAAAATAACACCTGGGCAAATCGAAATATTAACTGCATGTAAAAAGGCAACATTTGCGAGAGCATCATACTTCGCCAATCTCCCTCCCGATGCATAAATAGACTGTTCCAAAATCACCCGTGCAAAAAAATTCTCTCTACAAGTTCTGCGCTTCTTACTGCAAAGGCTTGCGTGTGTTCCTGCAATATGACCTCAGGTAACCTAAATAGAACACGTGTTCTTTGCCCAGTAGCAAATCAAACGCGGGGATCCTTAGATAGAACATGGATTCTTTGGCCAGCAGCAAATAGAACATAGAACGGGGATACCACTTTTGGCCTGTTTTTGGTCTGAATTGGGTCCAAAAGTCCCCAAAATGAAGCATTTTGAAGTGATGTACACCAGAAATGTGTTGAAGTCCTGTAGGGACATGTTCAAGGCACCCTTGTACCGAATATCAGGTCACTTGCTTGTAAAACCAGGCCACAGGAGCCCAAAATATAGAAATTGTCTAAAAATGCCCCAAAAAACTTCCATAAAAATGATTTTCCGGTCTGTTTCAAAAAAAATTAAAAAACGCATGAGGGTATTTGCCCTCTTTACCTCCATGCCAAATTTCAGGTCAGTTGATTAAAAAATGGTGGAGTTGAATCCATTTGAAGATTTGGCAGGAGAAGAAGGAGGAGAAGAAGAACATGAACAAAAACTAGAGTTCCACGAACACATTATCTTCGCCAAATAATCAAGGCTTATTATGGAGAGTGATTGATATTTACGTGCTTATCACCCCCTGCAAATTTGATCATGCACCATACCATTTGGAAGTTATGATGGGGCGAATGAGTCCAGTCTAGATGGGGTTAAAAATCATTTGGTGGTACAGGACTAGTATATATGTAGAGTGTGCTGATATATATTATAACTGGTCATGAAAAAACATGAGTATGTTGATATTATATGGGCCACAAAGGTTCGATATTGCAGTGTTGTAAGTTGAAAGTGATGATGAAATGGTACAGTCAATATATATGAATAGAATAAATCTTTATTCCATATCATACACATTTTGAAAGACATAGTACATGTACATGTGACTTTTCCGCACCTACAAATGTAGCAGTGGTGCAGTTTTGGTACAGTGTACTCTTCAAGCAGAGGAGTGGGTCTGGCTGGTTTTTGACCCGCTTTTAGGTGTAACAGTTTTTCTCAGGCTTTATCTCTATTTTGTCCCCTTTTCATTATGTCGCCAAACGTGGTGAACAAAAATGCCTAAACTGAACAGGTTAAAAACCAGCATGACCCACACCTCTGCTTGCAGGATAGTTTATTTATTTGACCTACATGTACGTTTATGCAAGGCCATCTGGTTACATGACCTGACAGTCCCATGTCCGATTATGAAATGCAGTGGGTTAACAAACTTTCCTCTCTAATTATGCAAATTAGCTCCTGATTTGCATAATTAGTTATTGATTATGTAAAGCACCATCTGAGCTTTGTAAATACCAAATATCACGACGATCTGTCGACCCCTTCTCAAGTTATTCATGTCCGAATGTCAAAACAAAAACACCCACTGCAGTTCTTAACAAGCCGCTAGGGGGCCCAAATTTACAGAACTTACTTTCTGTGGCATGAACTATCTACCACACAAAAATCATGACCATAGCACTTTCAGAAAATATGCCTCCAAATTTTGAAGCTCTGTTGCAGTACCTTAGGTGCCCGCTAGAAGGCCCATTATCGAACTTGACCTTCCTTTCTGTAAACCCTACCCATCCACTAGATATCATACAGATCCATCGACAACTTCTCGAGTTATGTTGGCGACATACAAATACACATCCACACAAAGCCCGCTGCAGTACCGACGGAAAATACAAGGGGAACCATTTTTGAACTTGACCTCCGTTTTAACAACATCTACACACCTGCAAAAAATCATGAAGATCCATCAACGTTTCCGTCACTTTTTTTGCCTACATACAAACACAAAAAATGCAAAGTCCACTGCAGTACTGTTGAAAAACGCAAGGTGAACCATTTTCGAACTTGACCTTCCTTTGCACAACCACTACACACCTACCGAAAATCAAAAAGATTCATTGAAGCTTTCTTGAGTTATGCTCCTGACATACATTCAGACCCACCCAACAGATTTTTCAACCGAAAACATAATCTTCTCCGAGTACAAGTACTCGGCGAAGATAACTAGACTGGCCGTCGTTTGCTTTAAGAGCAAATTCAGCATATTTCACTTCCCCCCCCATCCAATAATTGATCTTTTGACGAAATGGACCATCCAAAAATTCCATCTAAACACAACTAGACTGTCCCAAGATCTATTTATTCTTCATCTACATTCATTAACATGCTTGAACATATGCAAAGATACACAACAATACTATACACTATATATAAAAGTACAATACTACTCGTTTATTGTAACATCAGTAAGTTGGGATCGAAATTTCGAATCTGTTTAAGGTACGTGGTATACTGACAGGGCACTGTGAACAGGAATTTTAATGGTTACCATAGTAGATATGAATCCCCCCTCCCACCCTGCTCGATCCACCCCTCCTACCACCCCTGCCCCCCCCCCCCTGTATCCCCTCCTGACTGCCCCCCCCCCCTCCTGTCTGTAGCCCTGGCCTGGGGTAAACCTGTAGAATGAAAAGAGGGGAAATGTGATTAGCATTGCAGTTGGTTATTTCAAATATATGTAGCTTATTTTAAAAGCTTTAGACATAAGTTGAATATAAAAACAAATCACTACATTAGCTTACTTCTGGGGGTTGGGGAAGACATGTGCCTTGTGCCTTGTGCCCATAGCCAAGGCAATTCCAGCATTGCAGTCTGTTTAAAGAAAAGAGGACAAATATTTTTAGTTAGGTAGGGACGTGTACAGAAAAAAGTAAGGCTTACGGTATTCATGAAATATTGTGTGGATATAAAAAGTATGTTATGACTTACATTGAGTTTCCCCAAACTACAAAAAGTATCATCCTTGGAACAGAATTTTCGTCGTAAATACTGTACACAAGTGTATAAGTTATATAGTCCAGACTAAGAAAGTGACTCACTTCTGGCCCTGCTGGTGATCTGCTGGAGGTCTTTAGTGGAAGCATTTGTGAGAAGAAAAAAAAGAAAATTGTTCAGTTTTATAACGTTATGTGGTGTTGATACGCAGTTTTGATATGCAATTTGCTTCATTGCCAAATGCATCATCTTTTTATCGCATAATTTGCATCTTACATTGTAAAAAAAAGATATCTTCTAGTATTTTAGTTTGTCAAGACTGATATAATAAAGTGACTCACTCCTTCGCATCAGTCATGTCCTCATCTTTGCCATTGGCAACCTGCCAAGCAGTCTTTCTGTAGTGAAAACATAAAAAAATAACATTCTGAAGTTTTCTTATATGTAATGTGATGTTGCTACACAGAATGCACATATATTTTGCTCTCAAAAAAAAATCACTCCATCAAGCATGCAGATCATATTACTATTTCAGGTAATAACTGTGTTTCAATATTGAATAGTACATTATATCTTGGGGGCAAATCTACTTACGGTTCTTTGCTGCTGTCGATTAGCAGTCTCATCTCGGATATTTGCTGCTTCAGCTGTTCTATTTCTTCATCTTGATCTCTACAGATGAAAAATGTGTACTGTATGAAAATGTGAATATACGTAGAAGTTCAACATATCCTTACAAGTGTGTATATATACATATTTATTTTATCACCTTTCTAGTTACCCTAGCCCATGTGCTTAGACAAAAGTTATACTACGAGTAAGAGACCACAAAAGAAAGAAGAAAAAAGCAAAAATTATTTTTATTTGACCTTGAATAAGGCTAGAGCAAACAATTAATTTTCAACAAACTTAGTCGAAGACATATTACTCATACTATGCCTGTCTGTCTCTGTGTTTGTGTGTGTGTTTGTGTGTGCAATGTTCCAATCAATCAATCAAACAAAGTTGATTGCACAACAAATGTTAAAGGTACAATGTATGGCAAGTTCGTACGTAGTAAAAAACATCAAGACATACATGTCTTTGCTTAAATATATAACAATGCTAATGAATTCTACAGAACTTAAGACTAAACACCACGGTATCCAATAAGAGTACTACATAAAAATGTTCAAATGAGCTTTGAAACTCATTGACAATTGTCTAAATTTCATTGAAATAATTACGAAAATTAATAACTTACGCGTACTCGTTGGCCATGGCGATTCAGTAGATGACAGACCGTCCTTAAAATTGCCCGCAAAGTTCCAAAATCAAAACTTACTGGATAGAGGTCACGTGATGTAGACGCTCCATTATTCTTATGGAAACTAGTAGAGAAATTTATTAGATCTGGGAGTTAAAGCACGGCAATTTTTAAAACTGTGACTATAATCTGAGAAAATTGATGCACTAAATCGATCGTATGAAAAGATAGTATGTAAAAATACGACAGTTTCAGGTATGGTTTTGTGTTTTTTATTATGTACGTTCCACTTTACACGCTGCAGCTGCAGTTGGATTGATCCATTACGCTATGGACCTTTGACCCCGAAAGTAAAGTTTCGTTGTTGTTGAATAGTTCATTTTACGTTGTAGGGGACATGTATAATAAGAAAGGCGATACTCATGAAGACCACCTGCTTTTGTAACAGCTACTCAAAGCAACTTAAACACATTGGCGGTTCTGTGCCTCTGAATAGGCAGTTATCGGTTCATTTGTACCACGTTTGTCGATTTTAGCGCAGCTTTTTAGTTAACTTGTCGACCATGTTAAAAAAAAAAAACAATTGGCGCAGCTATCCGGCATTAGTGACAATGCGCCGTGCAGATATGCGGAGTCACTAACAATGGAGAGAATGGGAACCGGTTTGGAATTTTGGGATTCGTTGCAATTGAATGTGTTGTGCAATAAGTATCTTCTACTGAAACAAGATGAACTCCATAGAGATAGTTTCTAGTATTTGTATTGGTGTTCTTCATATTACCGTTATGCTTTGGATCCTTTCAGCCCTCAGATGATTTATGCGCTCCCTCTCCTTGTTGGGAGTACCCAAAGTCCCCTGAAGCCTCTTGCCCGGCCACGGCCCCTGGCACCCCTAGCCTGCCCCCGGCCACCTCCACGGCCCCTAGCGCCTCTTCTCTGACCATGCAACAGTCATAGAATCGAGACTTAAGCAGTACAGACATATATTTGATTTAACGGTCACATTTCGCACGCTAGTCTTAACTGCACCAAAGAATCATGGTAGGTTTTTGTTTCGCGTTTAAGTGGGACGTTCCAGCACAGAAAGGGGGTTCAAACACCGGTAAGGTAACTAAGAAGTAATTTCTGCCTACATTTAATTATCTTATACGCTCAAAGTAGCATCAAAACTTCACGATTTTGTTCTGCTATGGCAAGCATTTTCCATTTTTTCTTTACGTAATTTTTCCAATGAGGCGAGTTAAAAATCAAAAGTTTCTTTCCACACTACGGTGTGGTACATTCGAATGGTCACATGACATAGAGTCACGTGATTAATCAAGATCAAGGATGCGATTGTAAACAGTTCTCGTTATTTCATCTACGATGAACCATGGTTGTTCGGTGGTATACCTCTTTGCATGGCAAAAGAAGGAAACCTCTTTGCCTTTCGAATGGTCGCCGGAAAAACAACTAATCATGTTTTCCTTGGCCTGATGGAACGTCAGCTTAAACATGACATCAATTTGGGGAAAGCTTGTAGGCGAGGTCAAGCTCTCTACGGCATCTTTTGGACAATGCTCTAACGAGATTGGAGGTAAACCAATTTCTTTTCTGTTTTGACCCTTTATGAGAACGCCCGACATCACCCGCGACAATTTGAGCACTAAGCGCGTCGGCTACCCTTAACATTTTCCACCTTTGACCCCTCGGTGCATGTGTGGTGCAATCAAGTTTTTTCTACAATTACTGACGGAAAAATGTTCTTAACAGCGGCACGAACACCTTTGGGCAAAATGTACCAGTTTTTGCCTGTGTGCCACGAGCCTTTCAACTTTCTCTGTGATTGCAGGGATGTTTTTCGAGTCGTTGTCACTTTGGAGTAGGGCCAATGCCAAGTCGTTGTCCTTGTGGTGTATTTATTCACCGATGTTCTCCACTATGTCATCTATCCCCTTTAATTATTCTACAGCTTCCATGTACCGAGTAAGGCCATGATCTATGAAGGCTGTGGTGGTACTGAACTAGGGCTTCATCTGTGTCTTCAACTGGGAGAACGCGATGGACAAGATGGGATGACAAAATCTTGTCCAGATCATGTACGTCCTTCTAAAGCATAACATATTGCTTGTGGAATATCCCCAAACTCAGGTGGAGCCCAGGAATGCACACCTTGTAAAAAAATCATTTAATGATTTACAATTCATTAGAGGAATGATGATGACTGGTCCTTTGATTGGAGAGATTAGTAGTCACTAGGAAGGAAGCATTATCAAATCATGTTTATTATTTTGCGTTCATCTTCATATAATTGAAAAAATTCGTAGTTAACAAAAAAATCAACAGAAGGTAACACATGTACTTCTTATGTCTGGATTATGACATCACAAGAACACTGTCAAACAACTTTTGTCAACAAATATTACATTTGCCCTGTAGCTCCAGGAAACAGATTTTCCCCTCGTCCCATTGGGCGCAAGTGGCAATCTTCCGCATGTCTTTCGCAACTTTCTTTGTCACTGAAAGGAAAAAAAGTGATTTAGCATTGAGAATTTGTTCCTGAAAGCTAGAAACATGGCATAACCTTAAAAATAAAAAATAAAAACACAGAAAAATGCTAGCTCATACTAGCTTTCCCTACCATGCCAAGTATCTAGAGAATTCTTCATCCACTTCTCCTTGTACATCTTGTTTATGGCCGCCAGGTTGTTATGGGCCCCTTCTACCGCTTTCAAACCTAATACATAAAAAGATGTATTCAATATCTGAGGTGCATCGTGGCATCTTATAGTGGGTAACACACTATCAAGCAAAACACACAGATGGCATGGTATGTTGTAAAGTTAGGCAAGGAAACAGAATACAAATCTTTTCTTTGTAATCATCTAACAAAGTGTTAGACATGAATATAAAGATTATACATTATTCTCTGAATACCAGGGGAAAGATCCATATTGTCAGATGATTGCTATAAGTTTTTTTTATGACCTCCAGAATTTTCTATCAGTGCTACTGTTCATTTTCAAGGCAAAAACAATACAATTCTATTTACTTTTTCTTAAAGTCATCCATAACACTCAAGGTGCCCTTGGCCTTTCTGGATTGAGCACTGATCTCTGCCTCCCTGGATATGGTGGCCACAGCAATTACCTTGAAGTTACTTTAAAAAGGAAGAAGAAGAATCAGTACAATTGTATATCCTAAGAAAAGCTCTGTTATCTGACAATAAAACTGGATCAGAGACTGGGTGCAAAACACCTCAATAAATGCATTCTGAATCAGTCTACCTGAACAAATGTTACAAAGCCACATGTATTACCTAATCCCTAGGGCAGATACAGTGGTAGGATCACAGTTTGTGATGCTGTCATGTCTTGCATCTGTTATAATGACCTGTTCAAATGGAGAGTATGCTGACTAGTGTAATAACAAAAGTGTCCAAGTGAAACTATGCAAGCTGATACACATTCTGGTCAATCCTGGTACACCATTAGATATTTTGGTGAATTAAAACTTTAGATATTCTAGTGATATTCATTGTTTAAATGATTACCTTATCAAAATTAAAAACTGAAGTAAGATAGAGATAAAGCAATTAAGTATACCTCTCCACCGTTTTCCATGTAAAAGCTTGTGCCTTCGCCATCCCGGCAAGCCGCCAGCATGGATGCCTCAGCCAGTTTTTTGACGACACCTCAAAAGCCTCTTTTCACATAAAAAGGATGGGAGCACATATTAGAAAGTCTGCTTTCCGACCCATTATTTAATTTAGGAAGCCGTAAACACCTGACAAGATATTCTAATGGATTATAAACTACTTATTGCAAACTTATCATGGAGAAATCATTTTTATGATCACAACATCAATATGTCCAGATAGGATACATAAGTATAGATGTCAAGTAACTATTCAGAACATCTTAGAATACATACTGTTCCTAACGTAAGTGTCTCCATTGACACCAAGGTGTGCAGCTTCACAAAATGCTTCGTACTGGGACAGCAGCATCTCGGTGCAGGAAAAAGCATGGGCCAATCGCTGATTGGCATGATACCCCCTACACCGCAAGAGAAGTATGCCACTCCCAGACGTGTTTCTTGTGGCACACTAACGTTGCCACCTAGACGTGTCCATATCTGAAATTACAATGTGGTGTAAGGACCTGTGATGGTATGTACAGAACTAAGCAAATAATGTTAATGCACATAATGTTTATGATGACAAAGAAATAGGAATATAACAAGCTAGATTTTATGCATCTCAATGCTATTGTAAATACTCTTACTTTCTTCATCTGGCTACAGATCAGAAGTTGATATGCTTGGTTATAGACAGGTGCATGTGATTCTGACTGAGTTTAGTTAAAAAATCTTTAGTGACACAATCAAAGTACTTTTGTAAGGTCTACAACTATACCTAGAAGAAAAAACAACTGGACACAAATGAATTCATCTGTAAATGTAACAACTTACAGGTTTATGCTTAAAACAACATGTTAGATTTGACTTATGTTACTAGTTCTAAGTTAACCTTGTAATCTCCTTGACACTGATCATGCCACCACACGCCCCCCTCCTGCCAGGACAGGGCATGAATCCACTTCCTCTAGCAGGGTAGTAACATGGCATGGAGGGAGCCTTCCCCAGGATGAAGTATGGGTCAAAGTAGGAGGGGAGGGGGGGGGGGTCAAGGGGGGCGGCTCTTTCAAAATGGCTTTTCAAGTCATGAACAGAGCCGCCCCTAACTCGAGACAAAATACTGTCGTATTTTGGATATTCAATGCCAAGGACACCCGGGAAAATCTCAACGTGACGGCTGCCCGTTACGCAAAGGAGATCAGCGACCTTCAGGAGGCAAAGTGGACGTGAGTTACCAGATATGTACTTACTTTGTCAAGCAGACTCAATTACCATGTTTGTTATGCAGTGTTGTAATATTCAAATTAACATGATTCAAATGTTCATTGCAGGTGCAAAGATGGAAAGTCGTACACAGTCAGAGTGCTCGCCACTGGAGACTATGCCCTGTTATGTCTATAGTATGGGCTGTCAAGAGCGGCTGGTAAGGATCCTCTCTACTTTCTCATCCAAAACAGAGTATTCTAATGAAGACGTTCAAAAATATGTGTTAACCTATTTCTTGTGACAAAAGATATACTATGAAGTAATTGTGACACTTTTGTCACAGGATGCAATCCTTGCCTCTGGTGCGACATTTCCAAGGAGGAAACGAAAGACGTCGATGACAGACGGCTCAACATCCCTGCTCGCACATTCGACACTCTAAAACAACATAACATTGCATTTGCTACAGAAGGTCGAGGAAACCCAAAGAAGACAAAAACATTCCACAATGCCATCTTACCTGCCATGTTCACTGTGCCAATAGGCCAGGTAAAGTCATTAAAAATATTAAAATTACAATATGTTTTTGTTATAATATACTGGGACATGTACCTACATCTACCTACAGGACACATTGTTATTGTTTAAGCTGACAATAAAATCTATCTGTCCACAGGTCATGATACCTGTTCAAACTTCTTGAGTCCAACCTTCACGACTTGGATCTGAATCTTCAGACATACCTAAGCTCGGTGCTGAGCGAGGGGGACGTGACGACAGTCGACAGTCGCCCTGCTAGCTAACGCCAACATGGGGAAGTTCGACATCAACTCCATAAACATCGCACGGGCTCTGGATGAGGAGGCTGACGTGCTGGAGGAGAAGCTGGAAGAACAAGATGAACTGGCATGGCTCGTTGTCTGTGAAGGAACTAAACAAAACACGCTAAAGCTGTCTTAGAGGCGTGTAAAATGGTGGAAGAAATGGCACAGAAAATAGAATCACTGGTAGATACACCATGTAGAATGTTGATAAACACATATATATTAAAGTCTTACTTATTCATGCAGAGGTCAAAGGCAGATGACATTCGGTCAAGAGCATCAGTCAAGATCGGACAAGGTCCGATGACGAGCAAGTTGGACTCTCTGCTACAAAACCTACATGTAAAGTGCCAGGCATTTCATGGTGCTTTCTTCATCGGAAATCATGTGCACAGTACTAAGCTTCAAGTTGATACTACAGAAGTTTTGCAGTTGATGTAAGTGTCTAGACACTTCATGCTTGGCGAAATGTTGAGTCATTACTCCATTGTGATAATGTTCTATTCATGTATACAGACTCAGTCAGGAAGATGCGATCAATAATATAACTTCGATGGTGGCGACCACGATGACCAGCATCATGGACGCATACCCGGACCTACCACTACCATTGGCACCTCTAGCCACAGCAGGAACTTTCAAACAACTGTTTACCCTGTTTAGCAAGTGCCACAATGGTAATTCGCACGCAGGGTCCATGGGTAAGAGGGCAATCAGTGAGCTAGGTAAGAATACAAGTTTATTTTGCTAGCAAATGTTTTTCCTTCTTGGTTTAATACATATCTTGAGTGGGATGTACGGATATATGGATTTCTCTGAAAGTGAAGTGCATGTGACAGCAACAAATTGCAAAATGAAAGTTTTAGTCTTTTTAGTATCTTTCTTTCGTTAAGAAATACAGGTTAGTATGTTTACAACAAAAAGCAATCGTTAAGATCAATGCAAAACTCAGTTCTAGTCGTGCTGCTGGTTGTGCCGCTGTTCTCGGGCGTCTGCTTCAGATAGCATGAGACCAGAGTCAAGTTCTCATCATAGAAGTCACGCCATATTCAAAGCCGCTTGGGTAAGTTCTTCTAGCCTGAGTACCAACCTCCGCAGTGATCGCTGGCTCAAAAGAATTCACTTGCTAACCATGGAGTCTGACCCTGCGCGTATCCTTGACGGCTGTTATTCAGATATTCGTTTCGATTTTGAACGAGCTCGCTGATTGGCCCAATTCGTCTAAGCCCCTCCAAAGCCCAAGCGTCAAGGCTTTCTATCATATTCAGCATGGCTGCCGCGGAAGTGAACGCTCGGGCTCTCCAGATCGACGAAGCTATTTCGTCTGTTCTATCTGAAGTTGACGGGATATCAGAGCTGAAATGTGAACAGAAAGATGCTCTAAAATCCTTTGTGAACGGGGAAGGCGTTGCGGCCCTGCTACCAACCGGATATGGCAAGAGTTTGATATATCAACTATTGCCTCGCGTGTGCAAGAAGCTAGCGGTATTGGAGGACAGTTCTTTATTTCGTGGCGTGGAAAATCCCATCGTCATTATTGTCTCCCCACTGGTAGCACTGATGGAAGACCAGGTAAATGAGGCTCCGAAATTCGGTGTTTTGGCCGCGCAGCTGGGCAAAAAACGACGAGGAGATAATGTGGGGGACACATACAGGCGAATTGACCCCGGAAGAAGATCTTAGTCTGCGCCTGCGCAGTGTTTGCTCTCGCGGCGCATCACCGGAAGACGGCGTCGGCGGGACCATGGCAACAAAATATTTACTACGTAACTAGGAAGTAACCGCCGGGTTTATGACCTGATAAAGTGTCAATCACATCTAAATACGGTGAATGACGTATCTACAAGCCCCGCCCACAGAAGTGGGATGATTTTAAAGACAAAATAAAGCACACGATGAACTTGCACATCCCTAGTAAAACAACATCAAGCAGATACAACCTGCCTTGGTTCAACAGAAACCTAAGAAGGCATTGTCGTAAGAAACAACGTCTTTACAACAAAGCTAAGAGAACAGGGCGAGAGGAAGACATGAACAAATACAAGAGAGTTAAGAAGGGCGTACAGAAAAGCATAAGAGCAGCACATTCAAAATATGTGGCAGACATACTGGGGGAAGCCATAATTGACAAACCCAAAACATTCTGGTCATACATAAAAGGCCTAAGAAGAGACCTTGTCGGCGTAGCCCCTCTAAAGATTGGTAATTCCATTGTCAGTGATAGCGAGAAAAAGCAGAGGCACTCAGTTCACAGTTTAAAAGTGTGTTCACAGAGGAAGACACAACAAACATGCCAACTCTCGGACAGCCCTGTACCCCTCCCATGGAACACATAGTGATTTCCCCTAATGGTGTCGAAAAAATGCTCCAAGGTCTCAATCCATCTAAAGCATCTGGTCCAGACCAAATACCTCCTTGGTTCCTCAAAATGACAGCCACCGAAATAGCACCTGTGTTAACCAATATTTTCCAACACTCGTTAGACACAGGAGAAATTCCCAAAGACTGGAGGGATGCAAATATATGTGCCATTTTTAAAAAGGGAGATAGAGCTGTCCCCGGCAACTACCGACCTGTATCACTGACCTGTATATCCTGCAAACTACTTGAACACATTATCCATAGTCATGTCATGAAACACTTAGAAAGTTTCAACATATTGACTGACTACCAACATGGATTCAGAGCAAAGCGATCCACAGAAACACAGCTTATATTGACAGCTCACGACATAGCTGGCGCACTGAACAGTAAAAAACAGGTAGATCTAGCAATTCTTGATTTTACTAAAGCTTTCGATAAAGTCCCACATAGCAGACTCATCACTAAACTAGAGCACTACAGAATTCAAGGCACCACACTAAATTGGTTGAAGGCTTTCTTGACCAATAGGGAACAGACGGTAGTGGTAGAAGGCAAGGCCTCAGCTCCAGTTAGAGTTGCGTCAGGCGTACCACAGGGAACTGTTCTGGGACCGTTACTCTTCCTCCTGTACATAAATGACTTACCAGACCAGCTTGATTCAAATGTTAGGTTATTTGCCGATGACTGCCTGTTATATATAGAGTTGTCCACACAGAGTGATTCACAGCTTTTGCAAGAAGATTTGAACACACTCGAAGAATGGCAAAGCAGATGGCTAATGCAGTTTAATCCGGAAAAATGTTACATCATGCATATAACAAACAAACGAAACCCAATTGTAACCACCTACCAGTTCTGTGGACAGGCTCTAGCAACAGCAAAGAGCCACCCGTACCTAGGCGTTACATTAACAACGGGGCTAAAGTGGAACACCCATATCAACAAAGTAACAACTAAGGCTAAACAGACATTGGGAGTGATCAAACGTAATTTGTGGGCATGCCCAGCAAAGGTAAAATCACTTGCATACACGTCTCTAGTAAGACCAAACCTTGAATATGCTGCAACAGTTTGGGATCCATACACAAAGAAGGATATAGATAAACTCGAGAGGGTGCAGAACCAAGCTGCCAGATTCTGCACGAACAACTATGAAAGGGGCGCCAGTGTAACAAAAATGAAAGCAGACCTGCAATGGATGTCACTTGAGGACAGGAGAACAATGTCCAGACTTTGCATGATGTACAAGATGACTAATAAACTTGTGGACGTACCGACTGATAAGTATCTAATGCCAGCTCAGAAGAGGACCAGAAATAGTCATGCTTTTAAGTACCAGAGTTATCAGCCAAGGATTGACGTGTTCAAAAATTCGTATTTCCCGAGAACCATAGTAGAATGGAACTCGTTGTCATCAAGTACTGTAGGAGCTTCATCACTAAGTAGCTTTAAAGAACGGTTGCAGTCAGATATGCAAAGACTAGGTGTAACAGACCGTTCGGTGTAATATGACCAGCTGCTGCCGCGCCGCGTGCCTGCGAAGCTGGTGTGTTACGCCTGATGGCGGTTATACCGGCTATATAGATACAGATACAGATACAGATACCACACACGCACCCAGACTTACCTTCCCGCCGAGGAATTCCCGCTTTTACAATCATACATACATCATTTCGCTGTGACTGGGCATTACATCGGCTTTTCTTCACTTCCGGGTTTGCGGTAATTTTCAACCTCAATCTACTTATTTTTTCTCCAATCAACCCCCCATAACTGACCAGTAATTTAAGAACTTGATCTGTTTCTCTCCTTTATTCAGTAGTTATTTTTTCTTGACCTATTATTTCTTTCTTCTGTGTGGCGCCGGTTCAAGCGGTATATTTATATAGCATTAATACATTATGTACTGTCATCCATTACTACCTTCATGCCCTCCCTCCTAGCCCTGACCTAACTCCATGGCAGATTGAAGCAATAGTTCGTCAGTTATCTTTAACACAATTTGAGACCCAATTGTTTAAAAACACGTCCGGTTTAGCCCTGAAAAATGTTATGTTTAGCCCCTTTGATAGCTGTATGTGAATCGTCCCCACCAAAGTGTCGAATATCAAAACAAACGAGGTAGGCTCTGGAACACGAATTGGCGAAATTCGAGACACGAATTGCGCCACGTAGAGGCGCAATTCGTGGCGCGCAAAGCGCCACCAGGGGGCTAAACTCGAGATCTCGAATTCGTCCACGCGGAAGCGGTAGCGCGAAGCGCAATACAAAACCGGCACTGACATGGCTCGCATTGCGCCACTGGGGGGCGAAACTCGAGATCTCGAATACGTCCACCCGAAGGGGCATCGCGAAGCCCGCAATGTATTGACATCATGAGCTACGTAACTATATGTCCAACCAGCGGTGGCAGCGAAGCGCATATTTACGAAACACGGACCCGAGTATCGTCCTGCGATTTAGCCATTCTGTTAAAATTAACCTATTATATATTGTAGTCAGCAATCGTTGGTTTGTTAATCACCGTTATATCAATAACATTCCGTTTTATTTGCTTTCACAGGACCTGGTTACGGGGCTGACAAATCGCTGACGCATTTATAGTGACAAAAATAGTGCGGTCAGACGCAAGAATGAGACAGTATGTGTTCTTAGTGTCAAGAGAACTTTAAAAATATACCACTGAAAGTACATAGACAAGCACCAAAAAAAAACGTTAGTCCAATTTTGTCTATTTGTGAATTTGCTGCAAACTATGTCAGCACTATGATTGTCGATTTAAATCCAAAATGGCTACCACGCAAATATGAGGCTATCCCAGCATTCTTTGCAGTTTGTGAGGAGACTATTTCCAAAAACATCCGAATGTTAACAAAATTGACAAAGGTTATTTTTTTATCTTACCTCATCGCTTGTCGTGTGTTGCTATAGTATGTTTTGATGTTAGTTAGCAAGATATTGATAATTATTACTTTTGAAACATGTTCGTCGTAAAATCTCGGATGTTTTCGGAAATAGTCGGCTCGTACAAACTGCAATGATTCCTGGGATAGCATCATATTTTCATGGTCGCCATTTTGTTTGAATTTTTGTTTGTTGTGGTGAATGTCTACGTAGTTTCAGTCTGATTTATCAGACCCCGACTTTAGTGTAATGTTCGCTTTATTAAACTAATTCTATCTGCCGTGAGTAGAGTAGCTTCCGCAGGAAATCTTTGCCATGGTCGTGAATAAAGAATGTATTATCTGTACAATCAAGAAGGTACAATCGATTCTGAAACTGGAGCAAAGAATGAGTACTTAGAACACAAACTATCCCATTCTTGCCGCTATTTTCACTATTTTTTCACAATGCATTTGTATCAATTTGTTATTATTCTCAGCCCCGTAACCAGGTCCTGTAACAGCAAATTAAACAGAATGTTATTGACATAAACGATTATAAACAAAGCAACAATTGCTGGCTGAAATTGTTACCCATACTCGATAAGTTAAATATTAAACAGAATTCGTAAATATGCACTTCGCTCCACCTCTGGTTGGACTCCTTGGTCTGTGCGTGTTTTGTATTACGATTAGCTGACTACAATACATCATAAGTTAAACATTAGCAGAATGGCTAAATCGCAAGCCGTGTTTCGTAAATATGCGCTTCGCTGCCACCACTGGTTGGACATATAGTTAGTAATACGTAACTCATGATGTCAGTAACGTTGTTGCGGGCTTCGCGATGCCCCTTCCGGGTGGACGTATTCGAGATCTCGAGTTTCGCCCCCCGGTGGCGCTATGCGAGCCATGTCAGTGCCGGTTTTGTATTGCGCTTCGCGCTACCACTTCCGCGTGGACGAATTCGAGATCTCGAGTTTAGCCCCCCGGTGGCGCTTTGCGCGCCACGAATTGCGCCACTACGTGGCGCAATTCGTGTCTCGAATTTCGCCAATTCGTGTTCAATGGCCTACCTGAACAAACACTATGTAATGGATGGATAGAATAAGAATACAGGATTGACTGTTCTCCTGACAGATACACATTGTACAATCTATCTAAGTACAGCAACTTTCATTAGGTCTACTACATCTATGCATTATACATAAATAAAAACAAATAAATAAGTGCATACAAATGAGTTTGTTTACAATCATATGGGATAGAGAAATATATTGAAATTTAACGTGTCGTATATTTTAGTACATTGCTTGTTCTAATGTCAAAACATTCTTTGATGTACATAGACTAGCTAAATCCACAAAGTGTTGCCATTCAGACAAGAAACACATACGACTAGACTGGCCGTCATTTGCTTTAAGAGCAAATTCAGCATATTTCACTTCCCCCCCCCCCCCATGCAATAATTGATCTTTCGACGAAATGGACCATCCAAAAATTCCATCTAAACACAACTAGACTGTCCCAAGATCTATTTATTCTTCAGCTACATTCATTAACATGCTTGAACATATACAAAGATACACAACAATACTATATACTATATATAAAAGTACAGTACTATACATCACCCTGTGAAATAGCACAAACATACACTATGCAAATATACAAAACTATACAACTCTACTATAGAGCTTTACTTACAAAATTGTAAATTTATACTTTCCTCACAACTCTATCGCATGTAATAAAATGGAATTAAGAAATAATAATAAGATTGTCCCAAAATCTATATAATTTTTTGTATACTTGGTCATATGGAAAGATACACGTTCAACAAACACTACAAATCCAGACAGCTTTACTTATAGAAATTGAACCTCATATCACAATCATGTTGCATGTATATATGTAAATGACAATAAAATGTACAAAACGAAACTGTACATCTGTGTCCAAATATACATATTTCAAGAATTACTTCAGGTAAATGACAATAATATGTACAAAAGAAAACTGTACATCTGTGTCCAAATATACATATTTCAAGAATTAGTTGCAATCCAGGTCTGTCTGCCCCATCCAGCTTCTCATGGACCAAGTTCTGTTTCCATCGGGGGGGGGGGGTCCTATCTGTAGGACAGAAACAGGACAATGAGATTTGGTATGTCCAAGCCGAGTAGAATTGTTGAACAAAGACATTATTGATCACGCATATTGAGTCAAATGTCTCAGAAGAAAACAGTTTTGGTATTGGAGATGCCCATGTTGGACCAGTGCCTTCACACATATCACCTATATGTAAGGATAGTGTTAGAAGAAAGCAGGCCTTACCTCTTGTATGCCATGAAGGTGATCTTCTAACTGGTTCACCTATTATTATCTGAGAATTTAAGAAATAGAGACACTTTATTCATTTTTATGTACACTAATATCACTGTCAAGAGTGCCTAAGTGGACATCTCCTTAGATGTTATGGAAAATGCTTTAAAAATAATGGGAAAATGATAACGAATGTGACAAAAATATATAGAATAGAATAAAATAATAAGTATTTGATCAATTCAAATAACATACATTTGAAAATAAAAAGTATTCAGTCAATTTGAAATATATTTGTTTCACTGAGCTCTTTTTTCGGTCGTGGTGATGTATTGCTGCTGGGGCTGCTGACTGGTGACCTCTCAAAATGTTATGCAGAATGCTTTTCAATGGATTATGACAACGACAGAGATATGAATACATTTACTCGTACAATATTGCACAAGCAAGGTAAAACTGACAGGAGGAACACTCAAATGAAATGAATGATATAAAAACCATAATCAAGCAACATGACCTGAGATTTGATATAACATTCTAATAATAACAAAAGCAAATGACAAATTGGCAGTAACAGAAAAGTATTGACATGGATTATTCTTAAATCAACAAGGCTTCTGATCATGGAGCATCCATCTGGCTCCCCCTTGGCTAGGTATTTCCCAATGCTCCCATCCCCCACTAAATGTGTGGGATGGCAAGGTGGGAAGCTGGTGCAAATATGTCATTCAAAGGCTCACAGTCATTAGCCTGAGTACCAACCTCCGTAGTGACCGCTGGCTTTAAAAAATTCGCTTGCTAGGTTAGCAAGCGAATTTTTTGGAGCCAGCGGTCACTACGGAGGTTGGTACTCAGGCTACACTGTCATTGAGCACCCACCAGGCTCCCCCTTGCCAGGTTATTTTGGCAAGAGCGGAGCGGGACACTTTGTCCTTCCCCATCTCCATTGCCACCACCAAATGTGCCGGGTGACAAGGGCAGACGCTGGTGCAAATATGTCATTCACAGGCTCCCAGTCATGGAGCACCCACCAGGCTCCCCCTTGCCAGGTTATTTTGGCAAGAGCGGAGCGGGACACTTTGTCCTTCCCCATCTCCCTTGCCACCACCAAATGTGCCGGGTGACAAGGGCAGACGCTGGTGCAATATGACATTCACAGGCTCCCAGTCATGGAGCACCCACCAGGCTCCCCCTTGCCAGGTTATTTTGGCAAGAGCGGAGCGGGACACTTTGTCCTTCCCCATCTCCCTTGCCACCACCAAATGTGCCGGGTGACAAGGGCAGACGCTGGTGCAATATGACATTCACAGGCTCCCAGTCATGGAGCACCCACCAGGCTCCCCCTTGCCAGGTCATTTTTATTTCCTCTTGTCAACCAACAGGTTTGGCAAAGGCAGAACCTTGCCTTAGTCTTCACACTGATCTTCATCATCACAAAATATACAGTAGACAGCATCATGGTAGCTATAGAATGTCTGTATCACTCCATGATGGACAGTGGCTGATGATGCTGAAATATACACATGATCTATGAGAGTTCCTTTCGCAGTTGTAGGAGCCTCTATCAACTGTTGATAGTGACTTCTCATAAAAAATGATAGAATCTTTTTGTTTTCCTCACTTGACTTCAAATTTTCATTGAAGTCACCAAGAATGACTGTGCTATTTCTTTCCACTGAAGACAAGTGATGCAACAGTCTATCCAAACTGGATACGAATGGGTCTTTGCGCACATTTGGCGGTCTATAAATGGCTACAATGAGATGTTTCGTGCAGTCAGCAGAAACCTGCATAGCCACACATTCTAGGTTGATATCATCTGGGATGTGAATTTCTTCACACCCGTATACATCACGGACATACACTGCCACACCTCCATGAGGGGAATTAATTGTCACACTAGAACCTTCCTCGCCAGCATGCCCTCTTGACCTATCTTTGCGAAACATGCTAAAACCGTCCAACTGCACCTGAGAGGACTGCACATTCTCTGATAGCCATGTCTCAGTCAGACATATGATATCAGCATTGACCAAACATGTAGACTTTAGACTTTTAAAGTGACTTACAAGTCCTTCGGTGTTGTGATGGACAATGTTCAACTTGAGGACTTCTTTTGCAGAGCTGTTACCAACAGTTGCAAACGGGTTGGATACAAATTCGAAGTGCTTCATCGTATTGACTGCCCCCTGCACTTCCTCATCACAATAGATAGACTCCTGCTTGTAGTCTGTGATGTGTAGACCGCCTAAGGAACAAACCCTGCTTAATGCCACATACGACATACCTGACGCGAACATTTTTTTCATCGAGACAACTACCTCAGGTACAGTCATGCCCTGTACTTTATGTACTGTACAGGCCCAGGCCAACTTGAGGGGAATCTGGTAACGTTTGGCTTTACTACGTTTGTTCAAGTTGTCCTCAATCTGACGTATTGGCACTGAATTGTCGGGTAGGTTGCTAGGAACTGCACTTTTTTGCCTTTCGAGAGCACCTGCTTTCGAGTTATCAAACTGAACGAAGACAGTTGCAACTTCACCTGCAGCATTCTGACCACCTATCACACCAGTCACAGTTCCAAACGCACCATTCACTAGACCATCCTCGACATTGACATTTCTACAAAGCATGACCCGCGCACCGACTGCAACTTTGACCGTGTCGGGGAGGTCATTTTTCCACCCTAGTGACAGATGTCGCTTTGTCATTGAACCCGTGGTGGGATCTTTGACGAAGTCAGAGGCTTCAAAACATCTAATATCTGAACACCTGAGATTCAACATCTTGTCATTATGCTCTGCAACTGCTGGAGTGGTGGAAAAGATGTGCAGTGCATCTTTAGGATAATCATCTGATGCAAAGTCTACTGCTAGCACCCTTGATGACAGAGTGTTGTCATCTTCATCCGAAAGTTTGTCTTTACCCTCAATCTATTCAAAAGCTTTGCAAAGGCAGCATCATCCTTCTGCCTCATGATTTCCTCAAGTTCTACAACTTCAAAGATATTATTCCACAAGTCACACCAGTCTCCTTTCCTGTAGAGACTTTCTCCCAGGACTGGAGGTATCTGATACATGTCACCTACTGCCAAGATGCTCACATTTCCAAAGTCTGCATTTGGCCTCCCGTGTGTCAGCTGACTCAATCTACCATGAATAGAGGACATGAGCTTTTTGTCCACCATTGACACTTCATCTACAATTACAATTTTGAGGCTTTCATACTGCGCACGCAAAGTGCTCAGGGTACTTTCAGACAGGGGCTGATACGTCTTCGCAACATGTATCAGGTGGAACGCGTGGTGAACAGTGCTTCCCCCTATGTTGAACGCAGCCGTTCCCGTCGGTGCCGTAAGAAGGACCGAGGGACTGTCAGGGTTTTCCTGTGTCTGTTGTAGTAACCTGGTAGCCTCATAATAGATGCATTTGATAAGATGGCTCTTTCCAGTCCCCGCACCGCCCGTTACAAAAATACGGAAGGGATCTGGTCGCTTTCCCTGTGCAGTCTCCATGCACCACTTTCGTACAAAATAGAAGACCTTCTGTTGCATTGGGTTGAGTGACTGCATCATGGGAATCGCATCTTTTGAGGAAACCTTCGTCCTGCAGGATTCTAGGGAGAAGCTTTTCTCTTTGGATTTGTTAATTGGTGCAAGGTCAGGAATGTCGTCCTCCGTGCCTTCATTATCCTCATTCACTTCATTTCCGGCTCTCATATCGAGACACTCCAGTCTTTCTTGTTCCAGTTCGGGGAAGATCTGGGCCCATGCGTCTTCTACACCATCACTGTTTTCCACGTCTTTACGAGCCTGCTCGATTTCGGCGACATTTTGCTCAAACTTACACCTGTTCCCATTCACAACGATGCTAACTCTATCCCCTGTATCTGACAAGGGAGCAAACCCTTCCGAGTAGAATTCCTCATACTTTTCATATTGAGGTGGTTTCAACTGCGCGTCAAGGTAGTGTGGCAAGTACAACTTGAGCAATGTCAAGTAGAATCGCTCTGGCTCTTTCATCTTATTGAATTTGGCATAGCGAATGATTGCAGGCTTAGATCTTGAACGTTTTTGTACAACCCCCAAATCATCCCTCAGCATATGCTTCTCTTCTCCTCGAGAAGACTGCTGGCCATTACCTTGCTTGCCTGAAGATGCAACGACGCGGTACTCGGAGACAAACTCTGCAGCACACATTGATCGGAAGGGTTCTTCTGGTGGTCTTGCCTTGTACCGATCCATAATGCTTGGCATCCAGATGCTTGCTTCGTCACAGTTTCCCTCCCTCGCAAGCTTTTGAATTTCTGCCAAAGGTTTTGACAATCGATTAGCTTGCTCATCTGTTGGTATGAAAGTGACTTCTCTCGTACAATCCTTCAACTTAAGGCTACAGACCCGATAGACCGCCTCCTGGGCGCCCACTTCCCTATGGTAAAGGTAGGCATTACCAACTTTTCTCATTTTATTCACTATATCTTCATTGCCTTCCCTTGCCTCTTTCTGGGCCTGTTTGAGTAGCTTTCCCATTTCTCTTTCTGCTTTGCTGATATACGACACAATGTACCTGACACAACTGTACGCGTCGAGAACATATTGGATGTCCATGTTACCATTCCAAGCCCGGAGTAGATGCGGATTGTAATTGTTCACCCACATGTCCTTTGGCTCACGCCTGAGCACTACTTGCTTCCTGGTTGCCATCAAGTTCAATGCGTCACAGAACTGTGCAGTGGTGAGCTGTGCCTCTTTGAGAATGTCGTCAGTGGAGCACTTTTCTGGCTCTGTGATTTTGTCCAACACATCCCAGAATTTTTTAAGGAGGATTTCGGCTTGCTTCTCCTTTTCAGCTATGGATGCCCTTTCTTCATCGGTCAGGTCCTGCTTGGCCACAGGGCTGCACAGAAATGTCTGCTTCACTGGAGGTTTAGGGAATCCAAACCTACAGACCTTGCCACCTTTCTTGCATGACGATGTATGACCTTTACGGTGCATCTGAACCTGACTCACTATGTCAAATAACTCTTTATCTGTCTCTGAGTCCGGAAGCTGACTGCACACATACCTGTCCACAAAGGAGCAGATCTCCTCCTCAGAATTTACATTCAATTTTGGCGCATCTTTCACCCAAACAGGCAGTGAATGTGAGGGCTCCCTCTCTGTTGGAACTCTGTCCTGGTGAAAGTTTCAACTACCTCACCAATTGGTTGCGACGGCGATTTAATGAGATGCGTGAAAAACAGACTGACTCGGTGGTCGAACATGCGAGCAGCGGTGACAGGATTACTCTTCAAAATGTTGCAACGCTCTTCCCACGACAACTCGCTTACTGGTACAGTACTATGATCTTGTCGAATAGCCTCTAATACTTCTGGCCATCGCAAATCTGCAGCAGAAAATGTCGCGAACCATGTAGGAATCCCCAGCTGCCTTATCATCGCGTACAACTCATTTAGCGTCTTATCCCAGAATTGTGGAGTACCCCTGACTGGCTGAAGAAAGCGATACCCTTGATCTGACTTAAGAATGGTTTGTAAGTCCTCTTTATTTGACAACATACCAGCAGATATTCTACGACCATCACTTGTTATCGGCGAACCTTTGCGCATAGATATGGAAATATTTGATTGTATGAAGCGCAACTCTGTCACATATTGTGCATAGAATATGTAGCAAGGATCCCTCGCAAACCGCGTATCTGCGCCCATAAGACGTGCCTTAAAGTACTTGCTAGGTGTGATACGTACATCACGATTATCATTGAAAGAAAACTTCCCAGTAGGGAATTGAACAGGGAAAGACATCGCCTCTCCTCCAACCTCCTCAAACACACGCACTGGCCTCTTCCCCTCTCCTGGAGCCACACTCAGGACACTTTCATCGTGGTGATCAAGAAAATCCTGTCCTATGTCTACTGGTTGGAGGCAAGTATCGTGCGGCAGTCCTCTCAACCGGCTGTCCAGCATTTCCTCCTCGCTCAGAGCTGCTTCTTCCATCGCTTCTTCCACATTCACATGTAGAAGAATGTTGTCCATGTCATCATCTTCCATACCATCTCCAGCTTGCCCTACCATGTCATCCCCCTCCTCACTTGCAGACTCACGGTGCTCTGGCCCTACCATGTCATCTCCCTCCTCACTGGCAGACTCACGGTGCTCTGGCCCTACCATGTCTTCCCCCTCCTCACTGGCAGACTCACGGTGCTCTGGCCCTACCATGTCTTCCCCCTCCTCACTGGCAGACTCACGGTGCACTGGCCCTACCATATGCATGTCATCCCCTTCCTCACTGACAGACTCATGGTGCTCTGGGGTTGTGCGAAAGTTGTCATCGCCTCCACGTTCAGCATCAGATGGTTCAACAAGCCCACCATCTTCATTCCAAGATAAAGCCCAGTCTGCATCTATAGACGTACCACGGTAGTATTCATTATTTTCTACAAGATATTTCAGAGCAGCATCAACCTTCTTTGGACTGATCTGTCTATACAAATGATGCCCACTGTACTGTAGCTTCCTCTTAAGTTTCACCTTGATTAACAGAGCTTCTGTAGGCATTCTGGGAAGGACTGCATGTGTTTCGCTCACATCTGCTGGGACGCAGGTTACAGGGCCAACAACTCCTTTCTGGCCCCCTTTGGGGAGAGCTATAACTTTCATAAATGGTATTCTCTTGGCTATGAGTTGTGATTCAAGAGTATTAAGACCGTTCAGCTCAGGAGGTATTTCTGGGAGCTTCATCTTATTACTCTGAGCCTCGTATGGAATTGTCTTTTTAGCTAGCAAGTGCCTATGACAACAGTAACATATCCACTCTCGGCCCCTGGATGACTTTGCTGTGGGACAAGCATTTGGGATGCAGTCCGAGTTGCACTGATAAACATACGTACCTGTAAGACAGTGGTTAACAGCCTGAACATACTTTGAGTTTGACCTATCACAGATTACTACTTGTTTGCGAAACAAAAGCCTATGACATACAGTGCAAACACATTCTGGCCCCATTTTGCATTCGATCTGGAACTTTTCAATGGCCTTCTTAACATCTGGGCAATTCTGATTCTTCTCTCGGTTTTTCTGTTTCAATTCTCTGTGATTTGGATCTGTGTGATATCTATCTCTCTCATGGTCTCGCTTCTCCCGGGCATGCTCTTCATCGGTGTGATACCGCTCCTGCGCTCTTTCTCGCTTCTCCTGGGCATGCTCTTCATCGGTGTGATACCGCTCCTGCGCTCTTTCTCGCTTCTCCCGGGCATGCTCTTCATCGGTGTGATACCGCTCCTGCGCTCTTTCTCGCTTCTCCTGGGCATGCTCTTCATCGGTGTGATACCGCTCCTGCGCTCTTTCTCGCTTCTCCCGGGCATGCTCTTCATCGGTGTGATACCGCTCCTGCGCTCTTTCTCGCTTCTCCTGGGCATGCTCTTCATCGGTGTGATACCGCTCCTGCGCTCTTTCTCGCTTCTCCCGGGCATGCTCTTCATTAGTGTGATACCGCTCCTGCGCTCTTTCTCGCTTCTCCTGGGCATGCTCTTCATTGGTGCTATATTGAGTCTTCTTTCTATCCCGCTGGTTCTGGGCGTGCTGTTCATCTGTGCTATATCGTGTCTTCTTTCTATCCCGTTGGGCCTGGGCGTGCTGTTCATCTGTGCTATACCGTGTCCTCTTTCTATCCCGTTGGGCCTGGGCATACATCTCATCCTCCTGGTACCGTTTCCTTTCTTGGTCCCGTCTGACCTTCTTCTGGTCGTCATCATCGTCGTCATGTTGTGTGGTTTTTCTCTTGCTGCTGGTAATTTGTGCAGCTTCTGTAGCTTCTTCTCTGCTGTACCTAGACATGCTCCTTGTTTGTCTACGGCTCAAAACTGCTGTGACAACATCATAATGATTTTCATCCGTATGTTGTATATACAGAGCATTACTGCTTTCTAACATGGTTCTATCATAAATTCTTTCATTTGATGGGTACTTAGACCATACCCACTGGTGGCCAAACTTACCGTACACATAGATGTGTCTTCCCAGTAGTAAAGACATTGCATCTATTTCTACCTGTGTGGCCCATGCACGAAGATCTGCTGGACGTCTCCCACACTGATCTACTTGAGACAGGTACTCCTCCATGGTGAGGTCTTCCTCGAACCAAGAGCTGTAAATATCTTTAGGCATTGTTGACATGTAATCAATTAACAGCTGTCTTACTAAAGCATGATTTTCTTGCGTGCCACAGATAAGGTAACTTATCGACCGATAAAAGCAATTCCCATCCTTTTCTATCCTAACCCAACTGCTAGGTGTGGCCACAGGGATATCCCTTTGCTCAATATTCATATGCTTTCGGTCAACAGTAAGGTTCAACTCAACTGCCAGTTGCAACTGATCATTTCCTGTTAGGGGGTTAAACATGAAATGTCCTCCCTCCCAGGCCCCTATTTCTTCTAAATCCTGGTCATCATTCTGTTCCTCCCCTGTTACCTGGTCTTCCTGCACATCAGGAGAGTCTTGTCCTGTCACCACATCTTCCCTCTCATGTGGCTGATTCTTCCTTTCCTGCTCTGCCTTCCAAGCATGTAACTTCTTGAGCAATTTCTTACCCTTACGCCTCGGCATTTCTCCTGAAAAGTTAAAGTCCAAGAAAGTCCATAAATTTCAAATTCATGACTTCTGTAAGATATGAACTATGTTTCCTGGCAGAAAAACCATGGGGAGTAGGACGTTCAACGTTGAAGAGTTTCACATATAACCAAGGCCCCATGAAATCTCATCATCAGCCATGCAAAAAGGGAACTCATTTTGATGTTCAACTAATAGCTGCAATGTACCATATGGTCGCTCAAGAGATGAGAATGGCTGAAAACCGCAGAGGCTGTGCACTGATTGTGCATACCTTAACACATGTGACATCATCTCGATGTCTCCTTTATACTTATAATGTGCACACAGATCACGAGCACCAGTATGTACCTCTACAAATGTATTGTCGAAATCTATGTCCTGAGCATCAATGGTTAAGTTTGCTGCTGAATCAAGCACAGAAACAATATCATGCATGGAGGGACAGTGAGTTGGTGAAGCTGGAAGTAGTATGTCAAGAGTAGGCACAAAATCACAGTTGGGCTTCAAAACATCATTATCACTAAACCAACAGTCACCCCTCACTTCAATGGCTGGTGACACAAACCCAGTGACTATGCCAGATATGCCATAATCTTCATATTCTACAGTAAGATGCTGGTTTGCTTTGAGATCTTCAAAAGGGATTCTCCATAGCCTTGCAGACCCAGGCTTCTGTCGCAGACGGAAAATAGCTTTGGTCTCCCACAAGCTGAGCAGTGGCTGGGCATTCCCTTGAATCAGTGGGGGTAGCTGGGCAGGTAGATCACCATTCTGACAGAACGCAGATGCCATGCTGCAGTGTTGCAACAGAGAGCAGGTACTCCACAGTTGAGATACATCCTTCACATCCATTCTGAATTTTCAACTAAGCACAATGTAGACACAACCTGAAATCAAGTAAGTCTATTTCAGGATGACAGAGGCTATTGACAGCGGCTATAGCAAACCTGTTAATAAGAATCCCCACTATAGACAGGCTAGTCAACTAAGCACAGTGCAGACAGAATGTCATTAACATTTTTACAGAATGTAAGGATGTCATCCATGAAATTTACTTGCTGTGGCCTTACCAGGATTTGTACCCAGAACCCATGGTTAAACCTTAACTGCCTCTGTACCAGTTGAGCTAACACTAACAGAGCATTTGGGATGCACTGTACAGTTGTCCAAACATTATATTAGCCAGTCAACAACACTTTTTTGAACTACTGACAGGACACAGCTACAATCTTTCAGGTCAGCATTTCACCATTAACTGATAATAACCATGTAGCAAATAACATTTTGATAATCATTTCAATCTAGGGATCTGACCACTTGGATTGAATGACGAATACCACTTAAGGATGCCATCGAAATAGTCAGTGACTAAGCCATATACATGTATGCCATAATCACACGCAGTTGTTTTTTCTCGCGTAAGTTTTACACGGACACGAAACTCGTTTTTTGTAACATAAGTAAGTTGTATCACAGGATCGAAACTTCGAATATCGAAGCCAGTTCATTTTCCCGAACTTCCGAACCCAGTCCATTTTGCTCGAACTTCTCTCGAATGGCTGTTCTAAACGTAAGTAAAAGAACAAAGTCGTTGATGCCGAACATTATGAACAACCCGACTTTTGTCCTTTTTGAGTAGTTTGACAAACATTTCGTTGAGCCGGGGGTTGAAATGAATCATTAAAATATTACCCATTAACGCATGTTCTTAAATAAATATTCGATCATTAATCTTAAATGGAGAAAACTCTGAGACTGAGCGGACATTTTTGAGCTGGGAAAACGTACTTCATCACTTACCTCTACAATAATTTCCCGAACAATTGTGAGGTGCCTCTGAATAGAGGAATCAAACCGAGGAGGCGAATGAAAGGTTTGACGAAGAAATGAAGCCAATGATTAGTTGATGTCGCAAGAGGGAATTGGAAACT
Organism: Branchiostoma lanceolatum; assembly: GCA_035149815.1. Classification (NCBI taxonomy): domain Eukaryota; kingdom Metazoa; phylum Chordata; class Leptocardii; order Amphioxiformes; family Branchiostomatidae; genus Branchiostoma; species Branchiostoma lanceolatum. Next base: position 16,096,241 of record CM068880.1, read on the forward strand.
TCTGCTGTGAACAGCGGAAAGTCCACAACTGTGCCGTCTGAAGTTCTATGATTCCAAGATTCCACAAGAGTTTCGATCTTGGCCAAACCATTGCCTGACACGATGGGGATGTGATCGTAGAGGACTACCATGTCGTAGCTAGGTCTTTCTTTCTAGGTAATCATTTTTATTCTGATATTGTATATGTGGTTTAACTAAATACATGTCACCAGAAAAAAGACCTTTATTCGGCAATGAAACACCGTTTTCCTCGACTAATGATGATATGTTAACCTGCACATGAATGAGAGCGACCATTTGTGCTACGTCATACTCAGAACAACTCATTATTCCAAGAGGGGAGTAGGAAAAAGTTACATACATTGGCTGACCCAACGCCAGCTTTTAATCATGTAGGGCAATTGAGTACCTTCACTTATAATTGTAGATATATCGTTTTGAATTTGTAGTCCATTTTTTACCTTTTATTTAATGAGTATCATCTTTTTTATTATCATATGGCCCCGACAACGTAAAATGAAGTATTCAACAACAACGAAGCTTTACTTCCGGGGTCAAAGGTCCATAGCGTAATGGATCAATCCAACTGCAGCGTGTAAAGTGGATAGTACATAATAAAAAAACACAAAACCACACCTAAAACTGTCGTATATTTTAACATATTATCTTTTCCTACGATCGATTAAGTGCATCAATTCTCTTAGATTATGGTCACACTTTTATAAATGCCGTGCATTAACTCCCATATCTAATAAATTTCTCTACTATTTTCGATAAGAATAATGGATGCGTCTACATCACGTGACCTTTAACCAATAAGTTTTGATTTTGGAATTTCGCGGGCGTTTTGTTATCGTCTGTCATCGCGTCGTCTGCACTGTCAGTGTCATCGGTTTCGTGTCATCTCCCACAGATCAACCGTCTCATAATTTTGCAATGGCCAACGGGTACGCGTAAGTTATGAATTTTCGTAATTATTTCAATGACATTAAGACAATTTTCAAGGAGTTTCAAACCTCAATTGAATCCTTTGATGTATCACTCTTATTGGATACCGTAGTGTTTAGTCTTAAGTTTTGTAAAATTCATTAGCATTGTTAATAATTTAAGCAAAGATATGTATGTCTTGTTTTTTTTTAATACCTACGAACTTGCCATAAATTGTACCTGATACATTTGTTGTGCAATAAACTTTGATTGATTTGAACATTTTTGCACACCCACACCCACATACAGACATAGTATGAGTAAATGACTTTGACTAAGTTTGTTGAAAATTCATTGTTTGCTCTAGCCTTATTCAAGGTCAAATGATTTTTGCTGTTTTTTTTTTCTTCTTTCTTTTGTGTTCTCTTACTCGTAGCATAACTTTTGTCTAAGCAAATGAGCTAGGTAACTAGAAAGATGATGAAATAAATATATATACATTTGTAAGGATATGTTGAATTCTATCTGCACATTTTCATACAGTATACATTTTTCATCTGTAGAGATCAAGAACAGGAAATCGAGGAACTCAAAGAGAAGATAGAACAAATGCAGCTCCTAATTGACGGCAAAGAACTGTAAGTAGATTTAATGTACTTTTTAATATCGAAACACAGGTATTACCCGATATAGTTATGCTCTGCATGCTTGATGGAGTGATTTGTATTTGAGAGCAAATTATATGTGCATTCTGTGTAGCAACATCACATTACTTATAATAAAAAATTAAGAAGGTTCTTTTTTTATGTTTTCACTACAGAAAGACTGCTTGGCAGCTCGCCAACAATACGACTGATGTGAAGGAGTGAGTCACTTTATTATATTAGTCTTGACAAACTAAAATACTAGTAGATATCTTCTTTTTCTTTACAATGTAAGATGCAAATTATGTGATAAAAAGATGATGCATTTGGCAATGAAGCAAATTGCATATCAAAACTGCGTATCAACACCACATAACGTTATAAAACTGAACAATTTTCTTTTTTTTTCACAAATGCTTCCACTAAAGACCTCCGGCAGATCACAAGCAGGGCCAGAAGTGAGTCACTTTCTTAGTCTGGACTATGTAACTAATACACTTGTGTACAGTATTTACGACAAAAATTCTGTTCCAAGGATGATACTTTTTGTAGTTTGGGGAAACTCAATGTAACGGAAATAAACTAAACGAACAGACACGGACCATGAACCAGCTTTCGCCCTACTTTATGTTGTATGTTTTAGAAATTGTATATTTTTGTACCATAAATATGTAATGATATATGTTGATAGAGTTATTAGGACTCAAATGACTGTGTATCTCTGTTATATTGTATCTGACCCTCACCTCTTCCCTCGTGACCTCAATGAAAAGCAGCCTGCGTGCCGATTTGAGCTTATCATGAATAAACAAAGGTTCAAACAAATAAACAAGTCATAACATACTTTTTATATCCATACAATATTTCATGAATACCGTAAGCCTTACTTTTTTCTGTACACGTCCCTACCCAACTAAAATATTTATCCTCTTTTCTTTCAACAGACTCCAATGCTGGAACTGTCAGGGATTCGGCCATAAGTCATATGCCTGCCCCAGCCCCAAGAAGTAAGCTTATGTAGTGATTTGTTTTTATACTCAACTTATGTCTAAAGCTTTTAAAATAAGCTACATATATTTGAAATAACCAACTGCAATGCTAATCACATTTCCCCTCTTTTCATTCTACAGGTTTACCCCAGGCCAGGGCTACAGGCAGGAGAGGGGTGGGGGGCCATCCAGGAGGGGATACAGGGGGGGCAGGGGTGGTAGGAGGGGTGGATCGAGTAGGGGGGGAGGGGGGATTCATATTTACTATGGCAACTAGGGGTGGTGTATTAGATGAACTGTGATTTACATAATGTGGCTTCAAAAGTTTTCACTATGAGAGGTTAACAATTGGTGACAAGTTACTACTTTGCCATTTTGAAGAAGTTTACTATACAGAGGCAATAGACAGCATGGGTTTGGTTTTGTGATTTGTTCAACTCTTCCACTGTCATGGGTCAATAACAATACAGTCAAACTTGTCCATCCAACCAACTCTATCCTACAACCAACTCTTGTCAACAACCACATTCAGACAGTCCCGTCCGATTTTACATAGTAAGTGAACTCTTTCAAGCAACCAACTGCAGGCTTCAACCAGCAACCACTTCCTCATGGGCCTCAGGGGTCATAATGTGTAGATTTTACACTCCATTCAACAACAAAATGATTGGCAATCAGTCCAGTGAGCATTCAGTAAAAGAATCTACAGTCAACGGCAAGTTTGTGTTTATGTAGCAACAAAAGTAGAACAAAGTGAATTTAAATGTAGCAACAAATGTAGAACAATGGAGACACGAATCTCAATGTAAACATTCATTGTAAGTACAACAAAGGTTTTGTACATGTACCCGAAAAATCTTTTGTTATGTTAACGTTTATTGGCAAAGTAATCGACAGTGCATTGTAGTCTTGTAGACAACAACAGTTTAGTTTGTTTTTTCTTGTATATACTGTATTTCTTATAAGTATAACAGGCAGATAAGTGCTATACGTGCATAGTATTTATGCAGCTCCTCATTTATGCCCACAAAATCAGCAAACCGACGCCAGTTTTATCCAACAGCCAACTCCAGCCAACAACCACATTTCCTTGGTCCCTTGACTGGTTGTTGGATGCAAGTTTGACTGTACATAGATTAGCATGCAGTTCATCTTTGTTGGTAGCCAACTGCAATGAGGGGTGAAGTGAAAATGATGCCTATGTCTGTCCGTGTTGTAGCACAAAGTTGCAAAAGTGGATTGTGATATTGATATAAAACGATCTACAAGACCAATGTTTAGAAATATGGGGTTAATAAAAGTCGTTTCTTGCACCTTCTTTCCTTGCAGTATTACTGGCTTTTGGGGGAGGGGGCACTGTACAAATCATTTTTCTCCTCTATGATACAAATATATGTATACAAAGACTTACTACTGAGAGATACTTAGTCTTCAATAAAGAAAGAAACAAAGAAAGAAACAATGAAAGAAACAGAAAGAAACTACTGGTTGTGCATTATAAAACTTTAAAAGAGATAATCAGACCATCCCGTCGAACAGACGTCAAACTTACGTCATGCCGGGGTGGAAGTTGTACTTCTTCTGGCTAGCTGTTCTTTGACCCTTGTTCCAGGTTAACAGAATGATGAAACTTGAGTTTTGTTGCCAACATTCTAGTTAGAGTAGCCAAAATTCATCACTGTTATAGTAGTAATCTGAATGGTGGTGTCAAATAGCCGTGTGAACTTATTTTCACTTCACTAATCTTTATCACGAATACACTAAGGTGTGAGGGTCGAGTGGGGACAAGGCTGCTGACTATCGTGTGATCTTGAGCTATTGGCAGGCATCCTGTTATCGAGAATGACCATTTGCTCCTCTGAACTCCGCAAAATGTCAATCGATTTACTCCTTCAACAATAGAACGTTATGCAGCACCAAGGACAGCCTTGCGAAATGCGTGCCAAACTGGGATGTAAAGTGATATCATACAGGCGATAGTGGAGGTTAATATCATATTGGAACAAGCACAGAATACATGGGGAGTTTTTCGCCTTTACGTTTGAACTATACTAGAAAAAGCTAACGTCGAAACGGTTCTTTTGTTCTTACGCTGGACATCTCGCGCTGCACAAGCCCTAAGAATGTAGCACATTTTGAAACGAAATAGGAAAGCAAAGAAATGACGTAAAAATGAATAACACACACGCCCACTCAATGATTAGTTAAAATTCTGACACACTAAGACCAACCGAACCATGTATCTCCTGTAAAGTTGAATACCCTGTTTGACGTCATGTGACGTGTAAATGTAATAGTTTCCTGTTACACACGCAAATCTTTTTATCAATAATTCCATTCATTATCACCCGTTGTTGAATTCAGATTTTAGCTTAATATCCAGCATACAGCCCTCACTCAGCAATTGTTTCTTTGTGTGATTTACACTAAAAATATCACGTTATGGCATATTTTGCCCCCTTTGTGTGATTTACAATATGGTAGCACACTTTCTTTGTGGGTGGGGGTGTTGTTGACGAAAATTGATGTGTACGCGGATGTCATCCATGTTATCAAATCAGTCTGGCCTAACTGAAACTACATGTACCAAAATTATGTGGTGCTCAAAATGAGAAAAAATCTTACCATTTTATCATGCTGGTCAGGACCTGCATTCTGGAGCCACAGCAGCCTAAAGCTACTTCTGTCTTTCACCAAGTTGGTGGATCTGGAGAAAATGACTCAAGCAATGGAACACATGGTCAGCAAAAAGCACATTACCACGTTGACTCAAATGCAAGCAGTCAACTGCTAACATTGACGGGTCAATACTTTCACCATTGTTGCAGTACCGAACACCTCGAGAATTACACAGCGCAGCCAACTCTGTGTTCACAGTAACACGTCTATCATCTAGGCATCTTTTGTCAAGTCTTGGCAAAATACTAGACATAACAATAGTACATGTGGGGAAGCGGTCTTTTGCAATGGCAATCAGTTTGTCAAAGTCTCCCATGACTTCCTGTAGACCGTTCGAGAGATTATTGGTGCCAACATGTACACAAACTACAGTAGGTATACCAAAGTCAGCATTGTGGTGATGGTAAATGTCTGCAGCAACATCAACAACTTTCGCACCACGGTTTGCATGTACATAAAACTTAAAATGCGATGGCGGTACATGGTTCGCGATATACTTACATATCGAGTCTGAGAAAAGAAGCACAACTGGACGTTCAGCTGCTGTGGCCATGTTTCCCAACACAACAGGGTCGTTCTTTTCTTACGTTCTGTGGGTTGTTGTAGTTGTATACAGCAAAGAAAACGTCCTTGTACGTATAGAGGACGCCGAGTTGGATGAAATCGAACGATGTGTCGTCCTCGTCCTCGCGGCCTCGGCTCCGACGTGATCTTTGAACTTTGTTCGGAACAACCTATTACTATAAGGAGGGGGGGGGGGACTTCGTAAAAACACATACAAAGGCCGACCCGACATCGGTTTATTTTATATAAAACAATTTTATATGTAAACTATTATGAGATAAATAGCATATAAAATTTCTAGTCTATTCTTAACCTTGCTATTCAAAAAGTATTAACAATTTAAGTTGTGTTGAACCCCTACACGCAAAATGAACTATTAAAAACGTGCTAGATAACTTAAACTTTAAACAACTACCGCATAAAAAGCCAACAATGCCTGTCTTTTTTTACAGTAAAATTATTTCAACAATTCAAAAGTTTGCCGATATTCATTCACATCATGTGTAGACGATCGCGCTTTGAGAGGCGTTTGTGAAGTATTAGTAGTATTACTTCCTGGGTCAAAGGTTGTTGGTGCGGAAAGTGAAACTGCATGCAAACCTGCTCGCAATCGATCGGATCGGCCTACCTCGGCCTAGTGGTATATCATCATCGTTGGTGTATGGGTTTAATTATAAGTTGTATATAAGTGCGACACAACCAATTCAGAGACGGATTGCATTTTTCTCGTCGTCAAGTCGTGATTTATTAGTGGTTGAAGCCGCCATAATTAAATTTGACCATGCCCAAAAAACCATGTTTATTTGGCAACATTTTCGAGAGCATCATACTTTGCCAATCTCCCTCGGAGTCCCTCCCGATGCATAAATTGACTGTTTCAAAATCACCCGTGCAAAAAAATTCTCTATTCAAGTTCTGCGAGACGCCAAGAGCTTCTTAGTGCAAAGGCTTGCGTGTTTACCTGCAACATGACCTCAGGTTACCTGAAAAGAACACATGTTCTTTGGCCAGCAGCAAATGGAACGCCCGGAACCTTAGATAGAACATGGATTCTTAGATAGAACATGGAACGGGGACAGCACTTTTGACCCGTTTTTGGTCTGAAAATGGGTCCAAAAGTCCCCAAAACGAAGCATTTTGAAGTGATGTACACCGGAAATGTGATTGAAATCCTGTAGGGACATGTTCAAGGCACCCTTGTGCCGAATTGCAGGTCATTTGCTTGTTATACCAGGGCACAGGAGCCCAAAATATAAAAATTGTCTAAAAATGCCCCAAAAAACCTCCATAAAAATGATTTTAAGGCCTGTTTCAAAACGATTTACAAAGGGTCTGGGGGTATTTGCCATCTCAACCTCCACACCAAATTTCAGGTCGGTTGGTTAAGAAATGGCGGAGAAGAAGCCATTTGAAGATTTGTCAGGAGGAGGAGAAGAAGAAGAAGAAGAAGAAGAAGAACCAGACAAATACAATATATTTCACTCTACCCATACCTCTAGGTATGGGAAGTGAAATATAAATATTCATATAAATATATATATATATATATTATACATACATGTGTCTACAAGTGTCATGTCTACTTCAAGTACATACTGATAACATTTCAAAGCTGTGCAGATTTTGCGGTGAAGTAGCTCTTACAAAGAAAGAAAAGCTGCAAAAGCTTCAACCTAACCTCTGCTCAGATTATGCAGACAAGATTCAGCAGGTGTGGGGGGTGAATGTACTAAAAGACAGGAGTGACCAACATCCACCCTGTCTATGCAATGGGTGCAGGACAAGGCTGTACAAGCCCCTAAAACAGAATCGCCCAAAGCGGGTATCATGGTACCGCCACAGTAATGATTGTATACACTGCGAAAAAGTGCATACATTGTCGAGGGGTGGACGACGGAAGAGGAGTCGTTCTTCGGGGAGACCCAGGGCTGAGAGTCATGTATCACCAAGTGTCACAAATAAAGATAGTACATGTAAATCAAAACAAGAGAACATCAGCCCCCCTCCCCCAATCCAAGTAGTTATGGTTGTACCACCGGCACCGCCTCCTGTGTATTTGGTTCAAGCTCCTAAGCCATTAAACCCAGTCACGGCAAATATTAACATAACACCTGGCAGCGTGAGAGTTGACTTGGAAGAAAAAAGGCCCTCTGTCTACAGATGAAGACATGGCGTTCACTGCCATGCTTCGGCGAAAGCTGGAAGGCCAGGGAAGTGAGAACAAAACTTTTGTTGCCAAAGTAGGAGGAAAGGTAAGAAATCTATTTTTACAACATTAAGTGCATTGTATCTTAACACTGCATTGGTGATTTTCTGAAATACAAGGGGATGGGTACGCAAACAGATATGAAAAATACTAAAACTTGAGAGTGTAACAGACGACTCAACAACTATAATAGTTTCTCCAATTGCTCCAGATGTCTTCTAAAACTTTAGCGGTGGCGTTCATTATCGCTTTATGCACAATGGCCTGTGCCATTATGTTTAGATCTTACTCTTTCAGGTCTTCCACTTCCTTGGCGTGACGGGTCTGGGTAGTCTAGACGTCTATAGATGATTAAAGGCGTTGAAGTGCATTTAACTTCTGATTCGTGGACACCTTTGTCCTTTCCAGATCCACCTTAAGACCATCAATATCATAATCACTCATAAGCTTGTCAAGTTGTACTTGCGACTGTCGCTGATGAGATGACTATAATAAACATTGTAAACTGTCATTTAATGGTAACGTTCGAACACCGGGTCCATAAAAAGGTTATAGACCCGCAGGTCCATACGAAGATTAATGACCTGCTTTTCGGGTCTGTATGAAGAATGCAAGCCCGCAAATGGAGCCTTCTGATTGGTCGACGACATCTACCTATATGATAATTAAAAAAATGATATTTTCATGAGGTGGTCAACAGTGTTACAGCTCTATTACAAGCATAAAAAGCGAGGTCATGTGGCTAACACATAACATGTAACTATAGTGATTATACAATGCTAAAATATTGACTGTGTGAAACTAAATAACTTGTTCTGCAGCAGTCGTCAGAATCAACTTCCTCTGATCCAAAGATGAGAACTGTGAGTGCATTGTACATGTGTATCTTGAATGCTGCATAACAACTGATACATTTGATTATGTTTCTTGTTAACATGAGTAGAATTCTGATAATGTTGAAGTATTTTGTGATCTTGAAGTCTTAAGTGGATGACAGTGGTAACATTTGGAGGGGGGGGGGGTGTTATACCGCGGGACCCAAAGTTAGGGTCAATCTATAGCAAATTAATCTTCTCCCTGCTAGCCAGGCAATACCTACAAAAAATGTAATACATGAAGAAGAATTGATAAATAGCCCTAGTTACTATTTTCTTGCTTGTGTTACCCTGCTATTGGATTAAACAAAAAAATTCCTATATTTCAGGCATTGAACTGGGAGGGGAAGGAGGTCAGGCATGGGCAGCTGGTGGCGGTGGCCTACTCTGATCCCCGCTGCTGCTTCTATGTGGGCCAGGTGATTCAGTTCGGGGAGGAGCAGGAGAATAAGAAACAAGTTGTGTTGACAGTACAATTCTACAAGGCAGGGATAAAGCTTGGGCTGCCAGAGAAGACGAGGTCCAAGTTTGTCATTGACACACAAGTGGAAATGGCAAATGATGGGCCCACCTTTCGGCCCATCACCAGGACGGAGAAGCAGCGACTTAAACCAAGGAAAATGAGTTCTGGTCTTATGACGGGACGCCGTAGCATAGGAATGAATTGTTATCGCGACTAGAGGTCACTTGAGAACTGGGCGAGAACTCACGCGAGAGCTGTGAGAGTAGCGTGAATCCGGGCCTCAGAGCTTGACACGCCACCGCCGTCCCCGTAACAGACTCTGGTCATGCGAACTTTAACCTTATTGTGTTAAGCACCGTGTTACTATTTGTCAGCAAAGCATATATTGTTTTACCGTCTATGACGCACTTGTTAGTCAAGCACATGTGGTAGTGAGTAGATTAGATCACTTAGATTCGCACCTTGGTTTCGAGCTCAAACAGTGACAGTGACAACCCATATGTACACAAGACTGAGTCTTGCATCTATGTATTTAGTCATTGCGAACACTATAGCTCCTATTTTAGACGCGAGGCGTTCCTCGCAGTTTCTGACAGAGCTTGATTCTTGTCCACCTGCCTTAGGTTTCTTCTGTGTATAATGTATAATCTGTTTGTTGAGTACTGTCTTATCCAAACACCACCTTAGTTCAGATTTAACACTGTTTTTACACTGGCAGAGCCAGTCATTTTGTCACAGTCAACGACTGATCTGTATTACGTTTCGTTACAGTCTTTTATACTAAGAGGCACTCTATTTTCGATCGTAAGTTGTTATTCAACAGGTTTAACCCGTGACCTTATGTAACTTCAGTTATCCGCCTAGTTGCAGTACTAGGCCTTTGACATCTGTACCATCACTTGCGAGCATGATTAAAATGATGTCATTTACATGGATATCTGTTTAATATCTTACTGTTTTGATATTAAGTCTGAAAAGTTGTTGGAGAATACTTTTTGTAATACCAAAGGTTATTGTAAGTTCCACCAAAGTTCTTTCTAAAGCCAGTTTGTTTTCGAGAAATGATGTTATATAATTCATCTTAATGTAAATACTTAGTGAGAAGCTTGTTAATTACTGTTCTATATAGCTTGACAAGATAGGTAGTAACAGAGATCTACTAGTAATTGTTTGGGTCCTATCTTTTGGATCCTCTGTGCCCACCTTGATGTAGTGGAACAACGAGGCTTACAGTCAAATTTTTTAGGAGAAATGCTTCTAGATGAAAGAAGTACATAATACTGTCATGTTTAAGCTGAGTGGTAATTTGTCCATCCACACTATCTATTTGGTACATCCAATGTTTATAATGGTATCATTCAGCTATTAGAGGTGGACAGAAAATAAAGTGAGCAGATGGATAGGATTATTTCTTCCTTTTGTGTTTCATTTCTGATATCGACAGGTACTAATATAATGGATAAGCTGGTAAATACATCCAATCACCAAGAAAATCCATTTTAGTTGTTACTTGGTTGGTCCCACCGACCGCTGAATTGGATAGGTCAAGGGAGGTCACGATGATGGACACAATGATTCGAGGATGAAAAACACTTTGTAGACTTACTAGTTCTCAAAATTCTGGCAGCAGTTCCCAGAATTCTCCAGATTTCTGGCCGAAGTTCATAGATTTCTGGCCGAAGGTCACAGATTTCTGGCTGAAGTTCACAGATATCTGGCTGAGGTTCCCAGATTTCTGGCTTAAGTCCCAAATTTCTGGCTGAAGTTCACAGATATCTGGCTGATGTTCCCAGATTTCTGGCTTAAGTCCCAGATTTCTGGCTGAAGTTCCCAGATTTCTGGCTGAATTTCCGAGATATCTGGCTAAAGTCCCAGATCTCTGCAGATTTCTGGCTCACGTCCCCTTTATTGTACACACCCACTGATAAGATAGCAATAGTCTAATAACAACATGAGTACCCTTCTCGCTTCTTAGTAACGGTAATAGGTACAGATATGCCTTATAATCAAGGGTTTGTTGAAAGCCATTAGAAATATGAGCTTCTCCATGTATAAATGGGGAAACATACATTGCATTTATTTAGCTTATTTCTGGACGTACGACAATGAAGCAGTGGGCGATGCAGGCACACTAAGCCCCCATAACGTATTTTCTCAAGCTAATCTTTTGGATAGACAAAGAAAATCGAAATTCTCCTCAATTTCTACTCAGAAGGACCCAGGCCGGTATGTTCGCGTTTTTCTGAGGGGTTTTACCCAGCGAAAATTTGAAAAATTTATTCAAAACAACCGCCACACGCAATAAATACGCCCCCTCCCCAGGGCCCAAGTCACGTACACGTAATCTCTCCAAACAGATATGTTTGCATCGAAAAAATTACAGTCAAAATCGCCAAAATTCTACGTACAAAAATCTTAGCTCTATATGTGTACGCTTCTGTGGGATTTTATTCCGGCTAGACCAAAAATTATTCGGGGAAACTACATGGAAAGGGCACGTAAACATGCACGATTTTCTTACAACAGCTAACCGTCTTACAGCCCGTTAGAAGTTGTTAAAATTGAACAGAAGTTTGCAATAATACCGCCCGATATGACGTCTACGTGTCCACAACAATATTGTCTTCCCGTGGCATGACTATGTATCGGCGGATGCCGGCAATGAAGAGCAAAACAAACCCCTGAATATAGCTCGGCGCTTCTCATTTGAAAACGCCATATTTTCACAGATTTGTCGATACTGACTATACTTAAAATCAGAAATTTAAAAATACCCAAAACACAATTTTTTTTTCTTTCTGAACGACGAAAAAAAAAGAAGATATCCATTGACATTTAAAACCAGGCCTTTGCGATGTTTGCCTGACAAAACAGTCTCCCTAAAACCTGAAAATAGTCGTGTTTGGGAGCAAAATCAGCCATTTAACGCAAAATGACGACATTCAAAGTTTGTAAAATCACTAATTTCGTGTTTTTTTAAACATTTTCCCGTCCCCAGTATGTAGCTTATTTACAAATGTTTTGCCGTTAGCCAAAAATCTTGCCTCGTGTTCCCCGATACCTTGTCGAAGTGCGAAGCAACGGGAAATAATACCCCTGGGACAGACCACCGTGCATTACAATTAGCATGTGGTTTATCTGGCCCGATGGTATTATCTTTTACAATCTTAGGGAAGTGGAAGAAGTCAAAGTTCAACACATCACTAGAGGCATTTGCCAATGTTTTCGCTGACGCTAGCAGCACAGAGAACAAACAAAAAATTCCACCACCGCCTCTGATGGCAATGCTCCGCCAGATCCTGGGTGTTTTCCCCAACAAGGGCAGCAGGGAACATCGGTAACACCGCCACCCGCACCCCCATGTACCAGCAACAGCAGTCACAGTGGCCCGGATGGGGCACCCCACCCCCACCCAGCCAAGGACAAAATGTAAACAAGACAATCTTTTAATTGTAATAATATGCATATAAATAGTATCTGGATGGAAAACGTCTCCGTAGGTAAACTTTCATAATGTAAGCTGCAATGTATTGCGAAACTTTGGCTGCAAATTGCAAATGGTGCATCACTTATCACGCTAGTAGAATAAAAGTCTTTGAGAATGGCGAGTCATTGTCAGACAGTACCGTGTGCCTTGCAACTGATAGTAATTTGACGAGTAAAACGTGGGCAGAGCGTCCACCTGCAAAGATATCGATGGAAAGCTGGGTCTAGTGGGCATGTCTGGAGATGTCTTCACTGTTGGCTCTCAGTAGTAACCATTGGGAGGTTGCACTCGATTAATGCATAATCTGAATGGGGGAGGTAGGCCAAGAAGGTAATACTTCCGGATCATTGAGAGAGAGGGACTGCAGATCCCATCAAGGCGTTGAAAAAGAACAAAACAGTTTGACTAGATAAGATCTCGGTCGGCAGAGATGCTCAAGCACGGTGGGGAGACCACAGTGGAGGTGCTGACCCAGCTAATGAACCGCTGAGACCACATGTATTGTTGGTGGAACTGGGAACACCCCGTCTGGGAAGAGAAGCCAGCAGGAGTGTGACAAGACAGTGGATCAGTTGGCCAGTCTATTTCTATCTTAGGTCCAAAGGTATGCCATAAGATAGAAAATGTTTCGCCAATCATATCAATTACTGTTCCTGTATGGTCCAACAGGTATTACAGGATGTACAATATTGTAAGGTTAGGTTTTGCTGTAACAGTTTTCATTTATAGTTAAACCAGTGATCCATTTCACTGATGTGATGCAATTTCATGTTTACAGCATCACGACTCTCTGCAGAAATTATTCAGAAATCTGATAACATTGGTAAGCAAAGGCTCAGAAGATGACACTGTTACTATGTGGTCAGCTAAAATTCACTACTAGTATGTCACGTAATCCTCCTTGTTGACACAAATTTCATTATTTACCTTAATCCTTAATGTCTTTAAAATAAATAAAAAAACACGGTCTTTGAGGCACACCGTCACCCTTGTACGTACGATGACCAAGTTACCTGTGAAACACCACAAATGGACTCACCAAGAGGATAGAGCTCTGATTGAGTACTTGGACCTGTCACGTCTTGATGATGATGAAATCGTCAACATAGACGTGTCATTGCTATAAGATGTTATGCTATCTTTATGCTATGCTGATATTATTCTATATAGTGGACATGTTATCATTGTGTACTGTATACAGACATCTCCATAAGAAGATATTTGTACCTTTAGATATAGATATTTATACTATCAAGCAGTATCATAGAGAAAACTTATTGGTTAAAGTAAAAAACGGAAATCTATGATGAAAATCAGACAAAGTTTGTTAAAAGCAGGTTTCATTGTAAATGCCATATGGTACTTTTATACATTTAAGGTAAATGTTGTAATATATAGTATTCATTATGTTGTCATATTTCCTAAAGAAGTATTATATGCAAGTATTTCTTTCTTTTGTTTGTACATACTAAGGGTGTTGTCATCTTGTTGCAAGTTAGGATAGAAATGCACTTTTAGACAGGTATAGACTTTGTTATATTTAAGTATATAGTATGTTAGATACATATATCTATATTGGATACTAGTGATACTTGTATGTCAGTATGATGTTATAAGCTGTTGCGTAGTTTAACTTCTAATAGTATCTCTAGTTCTTGTCAAAGTAGGAAAAACTCTTGTAGATGTGTTCTTCATAAAAATAGTGGCTTAATTTCTTCCTGTGTACACATTAAAGAGATCTTAATCCGGCATCAGGCACACCCCGGCCTAAGCTTGTTGGGTCACCCGGTACTTCTATGTGGCAGTCCCTTGTCACTAACTCGAAGCGCCCGAGAACCGGATTGGAAACTTCAAAGAGTCTACACAACAAACCAACACCTCCGGATTGTCCTCGAAAAGCTGCGGTTCGAATGTAAACAAGGTATTTACGGGACCTCCCAACATCGTACAAGCACCGGGGCCCACCAGCTTTCAAATGATTACGTCACGGCGTCAATCGTTAATATACTTGCTCCCACGGTGCATCATGAGAAATATGCAAATTTCTCCTTGGTTATAGATTATGCACAATAGACACCTAATTAGGATGAACAGTATCCATGCACTGTAAATAATGGGAATTTCATATCTAAAGGTCACTTTTTAAAGAAATGTTATAATATATTTCTTTGCCTAATAATAAGACTTTCCCTAAACAACTCGTTGCATTCTTGTGGAAATTAAGCTGAAAATTTCATATGATTTATATTTAATGCATAGAAAGACCTTATTCTCACCCGTTACAAGTACCGTTTACAGTTGTAAGTGGTTAACGGTGACCACCGTTAGCCAGTTATAAGTGGACCAGGAGACGTCTCCTGGCTCTTGAGATACATCGGTTAACAGTAGGCACAAGCCGGGAGAGATGGGTCACCGAGGCCATAGATAGTGGACTGTAGGAGAAGCCTCGCGATATTTGGGGACGTGACCTCACGAGAGTACAGAACGGTGACCGGGAAGCTGGCCGGGATATTGTGGAATTGGCCGGGATTTGTGTTTTCAGGCCCGCCGACCGTCCGGATCGATCGCCGTAGGTCGTCCAGCAGCAAAACTCTGCCTGTTCCATGGTGAGGTGAGCAACTTTGGTTCATTTATACCGATTATTTTTATATTGAATAGGCACAGATCCTCGTTAATTTGCAACTAGCTCGAGCTATGCCCGGTGCGTGTTAAAGGGGGAGGGGGGTGCACACATCACCGCGAGTAAAAATAGTATGGTTCTTTTTAGCCCACTGCTGTTGTTACTGGCCTCATTCATAATTTGGCCACGTTCATCCAGATCATACATGTATCAAAAACACAAAAGGTCGGTTTGTAATATTCTAACTGGAGTACGTAAAGTAACACTAACAGACACAGAAGACTAGTCGAATCGACACAGCATCCAGGGTTCGCGGAAAAGGCTGGCCAGGCTACCCTACCAGGCTTAGTATGTTACCCTTTCTGGGCCCCCAGGGGTATGCATAGGGGCTTGGCCTGTAATGGAATTTCCTAGAGGAAAAATGTGTCAATAAGCCCATGGTTGCGACTACACATGCGCAATGTCAAAGGTGAAGTCCCATGAGACGTAAACAAAACCCGTCTGGACGTTGTTATGCAAATCTAGACAACGTTGATAGGAGTACTGTTTACAAGCCAGGGGCCTTCACCTTTGACACTGCACATGCGTAGTCGCAACTGTGAATGGGCTTATTAATATTCTATATTTATAATTGCAGAAAAATGGGATGAGAGAGCAATGAAAGAAAATAACAGCACAAACAACACTATGTATACATTGTGAAAACACATTCACACATGTTAACCCACAGAGAAATGCACAAAGCCATATGCATGTTTTGAATTTGTTGTTTTGGTAAACAAAGGTCCTCCCCTTCAATCTTAATATTTGTTGACCGGTATATTCTATTGTATACTTGGAATTTGTTTCAAACGGCTTTTCCTTCAGCACCACATATACCCCAACCACACCCCCCACCCAACAGCAATATCATAGTTCATACGCTGTTGCCTTCTGTCCAATTCACCCTCAGCTGGGATTGCTATTGACCCAGTTTTTCCTTTTGAAAATTCTACTATGCGCAAAATCCCCATGCAGAGCCTTAAGGTCCAGAAAGGGTAGTCTGGCAGGGTAGCCTGGCCTGGCAGGCTAGCCTGCCTTTTTCCGCAAATGTTGCAGTAGTATTTGGCAAGGAGTCTGTCGGCAATTTCAAGTTACAGCCTATGTTAGGAAGGCCTCAATAGGAAATTGGAAGTAAAACTAAAAGCAACAACTATGGAAAATTCTGGATATCATTTATTCCATATCAGATACGAAACAAGAAAGTTGTTCAGCCTTAGGGGAATGTTATGACACTTTTGACAGGTTTGTGATAAAATTCAATCAATCACCCATTGATGTATGTTGCTGAACTTGAGAATGGTGATCATTAATGATTAAAAAAGCTTCTCTTTTAAGAATCTCAAGGAAGGGGCAGCACTTTGATGATGTACATGTACTGTACATTCAAATGTGGATGAATTTACTTTGAACAAGGAGGTTACTGAAATATTAATTCACTTTATATTCAATCAACTTCATGGTAGCAAAATATTTCAGGGTAAGGAAAATAGATATTTTCACTGAACTTTAACTTCACGGTGGTGCACGTGGCAAGTGTTTTACAGACAGGATGTGTGAAGGAATCATAAACGATTACACACGGTGATGATAAGTTTACTGTACATAGAGAAATAACCGTTGAAATAGTGAACATAAAGTTACACTAAAAGTAAAAGAAACGAATTACAGTATAGGCTGCCTATAACCTTGCTTTGAATGAAATGTATATGATATGTAGCTATTATAGTATCACATCAATGGGGCCTCCATGCATGGGGGCTGGGGGTACAGACAACACCTTATGCTTGTACTAAGTTGTAGATAAACTGTTGCCCTGTTCACATTCACCATAGTAAGAATGCTATAATGACGCAGCAAGCTATTGGCATACCCTGATCTTGGAATAGCTCATAAATTGTATTCTTCCCTGTGACTATAGTAGACAGATCTCCATCTTTACTGCTACCTTGTCCCCCCAACAACCCAGAGGTCAAGGGACTAGGTAGGTAGGTAGGTAGTAGGCTATACTAGTACTGCCTGTCAGCTATATACATTGTACAAACACTCACACACACACACACACACACACACACACACACACAAACACACACACACACACCAGGGCTCGAAATACTTAGTGCTGGATGCACGTGCACTTTTGTGCTCCCCATATCGCTGTGCACTAATTTTAAATGTGGGTGCACTCAAATAGTTTTATAGCATTCCATGTGTAAATGCACTACTCATGGTACAATTGTACTAAGTACTAACTTGCATATGTACATGATCAGTTTACATGAATTACATGATAGAGCTTCTGACTGCATTCTTGAATTTTTTCCAATTTTGAAAATATTGGGCCCATTCGTGTCCCTGGGGGCCTGCCCTGATGTTTTACTCATGATGCTCAAGATTTTGGAGGTTCATTCGAAGTGCACTGCGACAGCATAATTTGGGGGATCATTTCTGATCATGGGAAGTTTATGTGCAGAGTCTCCTTCATTTATTAGTCTGTTTGCTATTCTAGTACATTTATTTAACAATGTATCTGTACATGTACATGTATTCACGCCTGTTGTCATAGTCCAGTACCTTGCAATTCGATTTATGTATCTACTGCTATCTAGTTGTAACTTACAAGTTACATTTGTTCTGTCTTGCAGCTTCATTGGAAAGAGATATCCCAAGAGGCCTGGGAAGTACATCAAAGGACAACTGCTGCAACTAGACGTCACATGTAGAATCACAGGCAGATCAGAAATAGTACTGTAAATGGACTTAAGTTTGCGGTGATTTAATTTTGTGGTAGGTTGAAAATGGAGTGTTAGCGGGGGTTTTGATTTTGCGGTGGCGCTACTCAGTATACATGTATGTAGTCGCATATAGATACTGTAAAGTAACAAAAACACTAGTATTGGCGCCTTTACAGACAGCCAGTCGGAAACCATAACAAGACAAGGATGCTACAGATGGACAGACCAGTTGCTTTTGGCAGTGCTTGTGTGATCATTGTTAAAAAGTGACTTTTTTGCACACAAAAAAGCTGTCAAGGAATAGTACTGTAAATTAAGCCTTTAACTTGGCTTGATATTCTTAATAAATCTGTATTCAATGTTCGAAGATCGGGTCTGTGTTCTATTTGTGCCTTGTTAACAGGTGCCTCAAAAACATCTGTACAATGTATAATACTAGTAACATACATGTACCACTAGGACAAGGGGTAGGTCAGCAGAAGACAGAAATGGTCGCAGTGAAGCAGCCACTGCAAAAACCACAAGCATAAAACCACCGCTAATATTTCTGCATACAGAACACTTCACTGGATTTTTGTCCAATGCCCCTGTTGAATATCCATTGTCTTCAGAGTAGCTGCTCTATAACAGTGGTCGTATGCAAAATGATCAACCTCTAGGTTCACATTCATCCCCCTCTGCCTCCCGGGTACACCTCCCCGTTCTTCAACAATGTCGAATTTCTTCTCCCGCATGTCCCTCTGCCTGAGTACCCTCACTGGTCACTTGACGTCTTCACCC
Organism: Branchiostoma lanceolatum; assembly: GCA_035149815.1. Classification (NCBI taxonomy): domain Eukaryota; kingdom Metazoa; phylum Chordata; class Leptocardii; order Amphioxiformes; family Branchiostomatidae; genus Branchiostoma; species Branchiostoma lanceolatum. Next base: position 16,115,249 of record CM068880.1, read on the forward strand.
ATCATCCGTCTATTCCCAGTCAACCCCTCTGTAAGAATGGGTGACGTAATACAATAGAACGTAGAACGCTGTTTGTTGTTTATTTGTTTTTATTTCTTTCGTGCATTCGGCGAACGCACACGTTAAACGTGCGCGTTCGCCGAACAACATTATTTGAATAAAGTGAGTTGTTTTCAAGGATTCAAAGTGTGAAGACGTGTTTTCTTTGGCTGCGTGTTACGTTGTGTCTTATCCGTCGTCTCGTCATCTTCGTCACCCCGCCAGCAAGATCCGAAGAAGGAACGCTAACATCCCCGCTTCCTTACATTTGGCGTTGTCGGCAGGATTTGCGACATTTTCCATCGGTGACTTTCCAGAGAGCGGACGTACGGGTTGGAAAGCACACACATTTATCTTTAACTTGACCGCCCAAACTTAGCACTCTATTTTTTACCGTGGTTTCGTACTGTTAGTTCAGATAATGGCAGACGCCGGGGACGTAAACCCCGTTATGTATGTCCCTTTTGAAAGAAAGTGGCCGAAGTTTTCAGGATAAGCATCGCGAACGTCCGTTGAGGAATGGTTGGAAGAAATTGAGAGCACTTTTACTCTATACAACACCCCGGAGATCCAGAGGGCGGATATGTTCTTCCGCAACCTGGAAGGACAGGCCAAGCGGCAAGTAGCGGTGCTATCGGGAACCGATCGAAATAATTTGGGTAAGGTCAAGGAGGCATTGAAAACGGCATTCGGGGATAATGCACGAAATGAGTTGTCTATTCAGACCACTAAAATCTATCCGAATTTCCCTAAGCTTACAGACAAAGAAAAGACTATTCTTCTTTTAACTACCAAAAACCCACAAATTATAGAAAAGGTGGGACATTACGTCTTCCATTGCTTACAAAAGAGAAGTCAAACCCTTCCCTAGTTATAGACAATTACATTCGTATTATTTAGATAAGCAGCTTTCATACCTATTTTGTACACTGTTCTTTTATGTATGTTATTTGCATTTAGCCTTCGGGCATGAATTTGCAATAAACTTATTATTGTTATATTGGGGAAGTTTTATTCCCGGGAACAGGGCCGAGACGAATCTATCAATATGTATGCTCTCAGTTTACAAGAGATCCTTAGGCGGGCCGAAAGAAGGAGGGGCTCGGAGTTACAGGACGGAGACTTTATCCTTAGAGATAGATTCCTAGACGGGCTTAGGGATAAAGATTTGGAAAGGCAACTGCGCCAGTTCCTGCGGTCAGCCGACGCCGAACACCCTCGGAAGTTCAGAGATATCCGAGAAGAAGCCCTGAATCTGAGTGGTGAGTGGTCTGGTCAGGGGCTAGGCACTAAGCAAAGTGTCGAGTCGGCAATTCTAACCGAAATGTCAAAGCTAAGAGCGGATACTGGTAGAACCATAGATTCATTGCGCCATGAACTACACCAGCTAAAACTAGGTCAGCAGTATCAGATCATGCCCCGTGAGACTAATAATGGACTTACGTGAGCCCCAAAACAACAACTACGTACGCGGGTACGGGTATAGTGGACGGGACGATCGAGGCCGGGTGATATGTTTTAAGTGTAAGGAACCCGGGCACTATCAGAGGGACTGCCCTAATGCTCCCACAATGGATTCCCGTATGCCGAATTATCGCGCACCTCCCACTCTGACCACACTTCCCCCAAACTAGATGTGCCCGCAGCCGAGGGATCAGGCGTGCGGGAAAGCTCGTCTTTGAGTGAGACATGTAGGTCCCATAGCAAAAATACATTAGGATCTGTTTTGGATAGAACTATCGGGAAGTGTGAAATATTGGAGGTCGATTTTGAAGGGATCAAAGTACCTTGTCTGTTAGATACCGGGTCACAGGTTACGACCTTGACGCATAGTTTTTTCAAAGAACATTTCGGGGATCGGGGGGAAAACTTGAAAGATGCGTCCAGCTGGTTGAAGCTCACGGGAGCTAATGGACTGCCAATAAAGTTTGTCGGGTATTGCGAACTAGATATATTAGTACAGGAGCCAGGGCCTGAAAAAAATGATTTCGTTCAACCCATCATACAGAAAAGGTTTGACCTGACATTTTGGTAGAGGGGGTCCTTCTCCATCACACCTGATGATTTTTTTGCTCAAATTGTGGTATCACGCTCCTGCTAGCGCTAATTAAAGATGTAAATAAAGGTGTAATCATATATATTTTCCAGGGGGAGTGGCCAAAATCTAAAAATCAATATTTTGTCTTGAAAATTGGTACACTGGTAAAACTCAACCTGAGGATCACAAAAATGCTAATATTTTCTTGATACCTTACACCGTTCAGGCGTCACGGGTCATTAAATTGCATTTTTTTTCTATAATTTTCGCATAAATAATGAATAGTTTACTTTCCAAAACCCTGCATTTATTTGTGTTACCTGTTGGGCTCTGTTTTGATTCATGAATGAATGCACTGTATTATTCCCAACATTTTGGTCTTTGAATTTCGAATATCCGTCACTTCTGTTAGGAGATATGAGGGTTTAAAACAATTATTACCGTTGCCATGGCCGTTGCTAAGGACACTATCCGGTGTAGTTTTAAGAGATGTACCGTCAAAATGGCTGCCTGAAACCTCCTTTCCTTTAGCTCTTAATCTGTTTGTGCTTAAATAGACATGTATGTAGCATGCAGTAACAATAATTGTAATAAATTTTGAGAGTTTATGTGTTTTTTTGTTGAAAAATGTCACTTTTTGCATCAAACTGTTGCTAAGGCAGTCGCCAAGGGAGGGTTGGGGCATAAACCTGACCTAACCTATACAGAATGTAGTTTTTTATTGGATTTTGGTGGTTCTATGCTTAAATAGACATGTATGTAGCATGTAGTAGCAATATTTGTGTTAAATTTTGAGAGTTTTGCATTGTTTTTGTTAAAATATGTCACTTTTTACCTGAAAACCGTTGCTAAGGCAGTCGCCAAGGCAGATTCGAGGCATAAACCTTACCAAACCACCTTAGAATGTACTTTTCTGTTGGGTTTTGATAGTTCTGCGCTTAAATTGACATGTATGTAGCATGTAGCAATAATATTTGCGTTGAATTTTAAGAGTTTTCATTATTTTTGTTAAGAAATATTTTTGCATAAAAACCATTGCTAACGCAGTCGCCAAGAAATGTTTGGGGCATGAAGCTGACCAAACCTGCATAGAAAGTACTTCTCTGTTGGATTTTGATAGTTCTGTACTTTAAAAGACATGTATGTAATATGTAGTAACAATATTTGTGTAGAATTTTGGGAGTTTTGCATTGTTTATCACTATTTGCATAAAACTGTTGCAAAGGCAGTCACCAAGGATTGTTTAGGGTGTATTAATGACCAAACCTGCACATGATGTACTTTTCTGTAGGATCTAAATAGTTATGTGCTTAAAAAGACATGTATCGACATTTCTAGGCCTCTTTCAGGAATTGGCTCCTGTACTATATCATTTAGAGGACTTACACACCCGAAGAGTGGTATCGTAGTGGTGGAAGACAAGTGTGGTGGCACAGCCCCAGCAATTCTTGGTATGAACGTGATACGTGATAGCATTGGACAGTCTGGTCACATACAACCGTGTGAAGATAGGGTGTGGCAGAGGGCTATACGGTCGGCACGCCGTCAAGCTAATTTCAGTGCAGTAGAGGACGGTAGGGTGGGTTATGCCCGAGCTTCTAGTCTGCGGCAGATCATTGTTCCGGCAGGTCATGAAATGGTTGTTTATGGTAGAGCCCGTTCAGGTCCCGAAAACAAACCTTATCAAGTTCTCGTGGAACCTCCGGAGGCAGGTTGTTTTCCGGCCCCGATTAATGTGGCTAGATGCTACGCTGAGGTACGGGGAGGGCGAGTCCCTGTTCGTTTGGCCAATGTCGTCAAACAAGACATCAGGATTGGCCACGACGTTGTGCCCTTGGGAAAGGCACTTAACACGACTTTCCTCACTTCACTCAGGTGTAAATGAGTACCTAGCTCATCTAGGGTTAGGGACGTCCCTCGGATAGGACGTCAAATGGAGGTCCCGTGTTTGGGGAGAGCCACACCCCGCGCACGTTAAAGAACCCAACACACCTTTCGAAAAAGAGTAGGGGCATGCCCCGGTGTGCGATGGTCCAAATCTTACAGTCTGGTCTTGGATGACATCTTGAAAAGGTGATAGTCACCTGTTATGTCAATCCTTCCACAAACGTGGTCAATCGAAATAGATAAAAAACATTTTGAGCTGTAATGTACCCTCTAATTAGCAACAACCTTAAAAATTTACAACAATGTAATTGTAAAGTCTAATAAAATGGTTGCAGCTGAACTATGTAGAATAAGGAATGACATGGAATGTAGTAAACAGATTTTAGATTTGTTATGTCTTCCAATGTAAGCTCTGGGAGTTTTATCATTAATGCTTTGTATCATTATGCAGAAAGATGAAATACTTCACCCAATACAAGCCAGGCTCACACAGAAAAAACGGAAACGCGGAAGGAAACTGTTGAGGCAGTCAAACTATCATTTCTGCAAACTGGCAGAAAAGGTAACTATATGTACATAATTCTTTTCATGTTTCATTTCAGACTTACATTACTTCTTGGTAAATGTATGATCCATACCTGATAGGTCAGATGAAATAAACTCATAAAGTGTCCAAAGTTGTGGGTAGAGAAAAAAATCTACAGTTTAACCCTATCTAGACCGGCGGGGGGGGTTAAAAGTGCCCGCGCCAACTTTGACATCGTATAACTGCCAAACGACGTATGGTAGGACAACCAAACTCGGTGACTTTTCCTAAAATTTAGTTAGCAACAATATTATGGGAAAAGTATAAGTTTATCGTTTTTCGTGTTGCCATGGCAACGGGTTTCTGAAGAGGCATTTTATGCAAATTTCACTAATTTCGATAAAAACATAGTTGTTTCCAATGTTTTCTTGCTCAACCACACAAGTTTCCTACATGTATAACATCACATGTGATTTAATGTAAATGCCATGATTAAATATTCATAAATTATGCTAATTTTATGACGTCATCGCTCAAAATCCAAGATGGCGGCCAAAATCATTATTTTCGGTATAAACAGGCTTTTCGCCTTTAAATTCGTCACAACCTGGAATTTTCTTAACCAGAAACATTCAGATCAATGTTTTTAGTCTATTTTGATTGTTATTTGGGATCATACATGGAAAAAATGTACTTTTAAAAATTTCAAAATGGCCGATCCAAGATGGCGGATCCCAGGGGGTCGCTAACAACACATGACGTCATTCTCCGACGTCAATTTGACGTCAACTTAGTCACCACTGACGTCAAATGTCTTGGCATACCTTTAAATCAATAATACGCACTATTTTGTCTAATATTTTTAGAAATTATGGGAATTCTCTATTTAGACAATAAAATCATATCGATGACGTCATAATTACGTCATATCACGTCATAACGTCACCAAAATTACAGGAATTATAAAACTTTACGTGAACATCACTCCCTGCAAATTTGGTGATGATACAGCTTACCGTTCGGAAGTTATGACGGGGGGATCGAAAGAGCCCCCCCCGGTCCAAGAAGTCTCAAAAAAGCCCGGTCTAGATAGGGTTAACATTGTCTTAAACGATTGACAGGGTAAAGATGGCGGGTTCCCTACAGAGGAACCAAGGAGTCCTTCCAAGGAAAAGAGAAAAGGAAATAGGAAAACATCAACAAAGGTGTGTAAACTCTGTACCACTATACTACGAAAATCATAATGCTTCACTTCAACTGATGATGACTTTATATGTATGTATATGAATATCTTATAATGGTTTGCAAATTCATATACACACACACACTTGTTAAAGTTGACATGTGCCATAGTTAATTGGTGTAACTCAAATCTTGCAACTACAGGAAATTACCAATAACAGGCTGGTGAGGAAAGAAACTTCAAAAGAACTGCAGTCACAGAGGCAGTTCCCATACGGTTAGTTCTTCAAGCATAGTAAAATAGGCATCCTCAATTGAGGTGAAGCATGATGTTTTTTCAAGTAGTAGGTGTAGTGCAATGTGTCTTCGCCATGGCTCGCGTTTTGGGCCAGGCACACCGGGTCATTCCTACTCTTCTCGATAAGTGCACTGGGTTCTTTTGCGTGCAGAGGTTTGAAACATCAGGCTTAAGCCTCGACGCTCCCTCATACACTGGGCCACCAGCTTTACATGTACATCACCATCACAAATGAAGAATGCAATCCCTTACAACATGTCCAAGCTGGAGTCGACCATAGGATCGAACTCAGGTCCTAGAATCCACAGAATGTGATCCAGACGGTGAAGCAGAAAGGTTGTGTTACTGCTTGAACCAGGTGTCATTTTGGATGGTGACATAAAGCTGTCATGTATGAGGGAGCTTTAGGGATAAGCCTTAAATATATAAGCTTCAAACCTCTGCACGTAAAAGAACACCAAACACTTGTAGAGAGGAGTAGGGGTGACCGTCTGTGCTCGGTTAAAAACGCGAGCCATGGCGAAGCCACACTACACCACCACTAGCTACTTGGAAAAGCATCATGCTTCACCTCAATCGAGGATGACTGTTTTTTGACATGGTCTGGCTATACATTGTGTATCATGCTGGCGTTATCTAATCCATCACAATGTTCTTGACTGTCTTCGTGTATGTCATATACAAGATAAAATGATGTACAAAAACTTCAATGATTTTGTGTAGCAATAGTATGAATTGTACGTCAGTCTGGAGTATCTACTAAATTAAATGTGCAGTATGATCATATGCGCAATAAAAAATAAACTGTAATAAAATGTATGAATGTCATGCATTATGGAAAAATGATAATGAAAACAAAGCCTGGGGGCTAGTTTTCTGCCCTGGTCTCAGTTTGTAATAAGAGTGAATAAATTCATGTTCAAGTTTTCATCCTTGCCCTCTGCTTTGCTTTCATAATGTTTCTGAGAAACTAGGGGAACATAGTGTGGCCTTGTGATGTAATTGATAATTATATCATAATGGTTCCCCTTGTACACTGTTGGTAATTTTATTTTGTAAGTGGGATTTTACCATTAAATGTAGACATTTTTTTTCTTCCACTGCAGGTAAAAAAAAAAAACAAGCACAATGCAATGCGCCGGTGATAAGTTAGAGGAACTGGCACCTGGCTTGCTGAAGGGAATTCACCCCTTTGCACATGGACAGAGCAGATTTCAGAACTAATCGAAACAACTTAATGGAGGATGGAAAGGGATTGAGTATACGGTGGAGGTGTGGGAATTTCAATACTGGTTGAAAATAATAAAGAAATGGGTGTCTTGCTGCATAGTCAGGGAGCAAAAGTCAACACCTTTCTCTCCAATAAAAGGACCAGTCATCATCATCCCTGTAATGAATTGTAAATCATTAAATGCTTTTTCAACCAGGTGTGCATTTCTGTGCTCCGCCTGACTTTGAGGATCTTCCACAAGTAAAATGTAATGCTTGAGAAGGACTTAGATGATTTGGACAAGATTGAGGCATCTTATCTGGTCCATCGCGTTCTCCAAAATGAAGACACAGATGCAGCCAAAGTCCTGCACCACCAGTCTTCACGGACTTAACCGGTACGTGGAGGCTGAAGAAGAAGCCCGGAGATAGGGGACGAAGTGGATGGAATCAGTGAACAAATACACCAGAAGGAGAACGATTTGACATGGGCCCTACTACATACAGACCGACAACGACTCGGAAAACATCACTGGAATCACAGAGGAAGTTAAGAGGCTCATGGCAGACAGGCAAAGACTGATAAATTTTGCACATCCTCTTTTAAGAACCTGTATGAAATATCGTCATTTATGAACAAATGGACTGTTTTATTTCTTTTGTCTCTCTTGTCAAATGTTTGAAAGAAAATGAGACGTATTTCCACTACAAACCGATTTTATATAGCATACACAGCTTTTTACCATCAACACTACAGAAAGATAGCAAAAATCAAAGAGAAAGGAAAAGTAACAACAAGCAATAGACCAAAGGCAAGCCTTTTGGAGAAAATGCTCTAATACCACAACGTGACAAGACAGGCCTACCATGGCGTAGCGTTTATAGGGAATCAAGTGGAAGGTATGTCATTATTTCCTGTGCAAGAATATGTTTTGTGTTCTCCTCAAGAGCTCACTTACACGCTTCTGATATGTCTTAATTTCGTAATATCGTAATATATGTTAGAAAAACACATATACGCCATGATATACCCTGCCAAACACCAAGAAGACTCAGACCAAAAGCAGACACCACCCAACTTCTTAAAACCTTATCATCAGTAAGTGTAAATATAAAACTGTTCCCGAGTCGAGGGACGTTTATATGCCGGCAATGACGGATTTGATTAACAATTTCAATTCATGTTACAAGCAACAGCGTCCAGACTGTTGTGACCCCGTAGTAACTTTGCCGCCCACGATGGAAATGAAGTTCGGGACAGGGTACAGAGAAGTATTGAGATGTGACAAATGTGAATGGCAGACAAATAGATTTTAACTTTATGCAGAATCAGATAGACAGGGAATCACGGGCGCAACAACCCTCCTTAATGCGACAAAAAAACCCACCCAGATCAAGAGCAAAATCCAAGCAATCATAAAACACACTGTCAGATGTAGTAGTAGCCGAGATAATGGAATCTCTGGCCGAAAACAGAGCTAAGCTGCGCAAAGTTCAGGTAATACAGGGAAAGGAGATGAAGAAATGTAAGGCCGTGCTAGCTACTGCTGCGATTGATGGAACATACAATAACGCAACACCTACACTCAAAACGCCACACATGTATCGCTACCGGTGCTAGAAACAACAACAGGACAGAACGTGTGGATTGGTTCTAGTTTCGCAAGTAATCTTTGTACGTGTGGGCATTTGGGGGGGGGGGAGGGGAAAGGCGGGAGCACGATCCATCTTGTAAGGTAAACTTTCCCATGTCTGACCCAATCGGGAAAGCTAATAAGGGAGCATTGTCGAGGTGGGCCGTAGAGAATATGCAAGAGAAAAACCCGGTTATACCGTCGAAAATCATAACAGATAACGATTGCTATGCAACATTCGTCCGTCAGTAATTGTAGAAAAACTTGATTGCACCACACATGTATCGAGGGGTCAAAGGCGGAAAATGTTTAGGGCTACCGACGCGCTTAGCGCTCAAATTGTCGCGGGTGATGTCGGGCGTTCTCATAGTGACAAAAGAGAAAAGAAATTGGTGTGCCTCCATCCTTGGCAGAGCATTGTCCAAAAGAACCGCTATGAGCAAGTGTCTGCCAAAGATCATGAGAGGCAGAAAAGAGCTGGGGAGAGCTCCACGGAGTATTCAGTATGTATATGTGAAGATAAAAACATGAAATGTAACACTTGCAAAGACAAGTCAACAAATAGATTGTTGGAAAGATATATTTGTTTTTGCCATTCATTAGATATAAAGTAAAGGTTGCTAAAAGACTTAGGAAACTTTTCAGTAAACGAATGTTTTCCGTCGAAAAATCTCCGTAAATATTACTGAAAGATAGTTGTTTACTAAGCATTTACGGATCCTAATGGCACGGAAAGGTGAAGATAAGGACCTAAACGCAATCTCGGAAAGGACACGTGCCTTGTATGGGGTCGGAAGCTACAAAATGGCATTCCAGCTTTTACTGAAATAGTCATCTTACAATCAGTGCAATGGAGGTGGAAAATATTTTTCTCTCACTCTATCATCATCTGTTTACCCTGGAGGTGGGGGGGGGGGGTGTCCATGCACAATGGATAGTACTTTAGCCTTTACGGGATTACGAAAAGAGTTGAAACTGACGATTCAAAACTTGGTATACATTGGTTTCCATAGCTATGTTCCGACTTTAATATGAAATTAGGATGTCACCTTCCAAGTCTTTGTGGCAGGGGACTGTGCCCTCTTGGCCCTGTGGTATGGGCTATCAGGAGCTTGTGGTAAGTGTAAAATAGAAATACTTGTTGTCTTCTTTATTCCAGAAAGCGAGTCATTTAATCTTGGTAGCTTGCATGGTAATTGCTATATTTGATACCAGTATGCTGACAAATGATTTAAGTATTCCTGTCTACCTTTTTGCTGCAAGTAAAAGAAACTAATATAAGGGACACATATATGTATACCCAGCATAGATTATTTTGCTATATGTTTCCACAGGACTACGGCCATGTTTCTATTGCGAGACCCTTAGCCAAGGTCCAGAAGCCCACTGTATAACAATGCAGTGACAACATTTCCCAATTCCACACAGCAGTGGGCTATCCCGAGTCAGCTTCCTGACTGCAACACCATATTCAGTATAGCGATAGAGGAAGCTGTTGCCCTTGAGCGGGCCACAGTGCAGCAATCAGAATGCGAGCTCTGGTATGCAGAACGGCAGAATAGAGTAACTGCTTCCATATTTGGTAAGATCCTAAAGAGAAAAACAGAGTGTAAAAGTTTCTGACTAACTTGATGGGCACCAAGTCAGCTAAAAGTGACTCCCTTGCACATGGTAAGGTGCATGAGATAGAGGGTAAAGAGGCATATCTCAACTCAAGTAGTAATAAAGTCCACCTTCACGAATGCGGTCTTGTTGTCTATCCTGTATTTTCTTTCCTGGGGGCATCGCCTGACGCCAGGTGTGTTTTGGTCAGACCGGCATCCTTGAGGTCAAGTGCCCAATAGCGCTAAGAATCTGACCGTCAAGGATACCGTTTTGATCCTCACCAACTTCTACCTAAGTGCAGAAGGAGACTCCTTTACCTTCAAGTTGGAAAAGACCCACGAGTATTATTGCCAGGTCCAAGGGTAATTGTTGGTGACGGGAGCACCATTCTGTGACATTGTATGTTATTGTGTAGAAACACTTGTTGAGCGAATTTACCATGGTATTCAGTTCCGTCAGGACATGCTACTCAAATTAGCACAGTTTTACCTAAATGGATCCATGTTGTGGATGACTCCGATCGATCACCTACATGTATAGATGGAAACAGCGAGACAACAGCCTGCGCCACACACCTTGCTCCCACTTCAGACATCGATTTCCTACGGGAACAGCAGTCCGACAAAACTTACAGTGACATAAAGTAGTTGTTAAAGGATTCAAGTAAATAAGGCATCGATTTCCTACGGGTAAAGGAGTCCGACGGAACTAGCAAAGAGATTAAGCAGTGGTTGAAAGATTCGAATGAACCGCAAGACATTCGCATTCCACTTTAAAGTCGCATTCACATGTGATGAATATTGGTGTGCAGTGTAATAAGATTCAACTTATGATGTAGAAAAATAACAGAACAGTATATCTTGCTATCACAATACGCCGCTTTAATGTTCCAAATGATAGAAAAGGGACATCTGTAAAATAGAAAAACTGCTTATATTTATGTTATACTATTTTTAAAGAAGCTAAATATTGACATATAAAATGCTACCAGCCGTCAACTTTATGTTAGATGTGAGGTCATATTGTTGGTTGCTGCACAGATCGTGCCGAGCCTGGTATGTCCCAATAAACGTAAATGATACGATGTAATGTATTGGTTAACTTTCGATCCTAGTACGTCTTGGACCCTCCAAAAGCATCTGCATGATAAAGCACGTTTACGTGGGTTCTCGAACAATGACACCGCCGGGAGACGTCCAATAGACAACGCGGCCGAACAGTCAACAGACCACGACCGACGCCAAAGAAGTCAGACAGCGTATAAGACAGCTCATCAAAAATGGCCTCATTTGCAAAAATCTTCAACCGCTGCGTCTCCCTGACATCGCAGTTGCTGCCGGCCAGCACGTCTGCAGTGCATAAATCCACCGATGAAGAGCGCTGCTGCACAGACGGTATTTACTGATTTATCGTCTGATTTAAAGTCTTTTATAAAGGACTTTTTTAAAGATGACGATTTTTTAAAAAGATAATGTCGTGTTGTTTTTTTTTTTTTTTGGGGGGGGGGTGTTTTCTGTTGCTGTTTTGGACCAGAACGCGTTTACTGTTTGTTTGTTCAGAAAACTAAAACTATGCAGTGTGTTTTGAATAAAAATAAGTATCTTTCAAAGGGGCTGATATCGACTAGATGCTTACAAAGGAAGACTCTTACATAACAAGGAACATTGTAACTGTTACTGAAACTTATGGCATTCGATAGACCGCATTTTTTTTTTTAAAAAGAACAATAACCCGTTTCGCGGATACGTCACAATAGGCCGCCATCTTGAATCGCGCATGGAATTGTGGGGAAGATTGGGGCAAGCTTGTATAACCTAGGCGGCGCGCGTTGTTGCGTGTACTCTACCTGATCCAGTGTTAACTATGGGGAAAGGCGATCGCTGAGCTGTTTTTGGCTGCAACAAAGATAGGAGATATCCTGAACAGTAAGTTTCTATTAAGATTAAACTGAAAATGGCGATTAATGTATGTATTAAACGTTATATATTTCATCCTTACACATAAATAACAAAAGCTTTCATAACTGGTCTAGGTTCTGCGACATACGTCTGTACCGCTAGGAGCCCAATCTCTGAGAGACCAGTCTGCTATTATCAAAGCCTGCCTCTATGTAAATCCAAGGAAGTATTTATTTGTATTTCTAACTTTGTTTTGAATTTGAAAAAAAAGGTTGCTTCAGGCTTCCTAACTATTCATTGAATTTATAGTTATAAGAACAACGTGTACACAATCAGATAAAGATAAACAAAAGGATAGGGAAATGAACTGATGTTAATCCGAGTCAGTTTGATAGCAATATTGCACTAACGCCACGAAGGCGAGTGTTTGTTCCGAGTCTCCAGAGGGAGTAGACATCACAAACGGCGAAATTGTTTTAATATTATTACAATGTCGTGCAGCAAATCGTTAAAAGCTACAGATATACACTCATACCAGAATGTGCCTTCCCGGATAAGATGTTTAGGTCGGTCTACCTCTACAAGTCTCGCCTCAAACAAGGCTCTTTTGCTACCACAAGGGGCAAAATTGAAGGCATAGATAACAGTTCAATAAGGCAACAATGTCACGGCAAACTGGACAGGTCATATATGTTGATGTGGGACAAATTAATCACTTGCCAAGGTATGAAGAGATGACAAGATATGTAAGTGGCTTTGTACATATGATGGTGGACCTGCACCTACAAGTTTCGTACCTTGTAAAACCGCTTCGCTGGTTTGATAGCAAAGAAACCCATTTCATTACGCTATTATTACAATTATCATTACATTGCCTAGACTTATCCCTAGATAAGTATTAAAAGTGTCATCTTTGATTTGTATTGATTGCCATATTCATTTGCCATTTATTTGTCAGGATAAGTTCCTTTTGTTATCTAAGTTCCAATAATGCTGTTAATATGGACGTTGTCATATCTATTTGTCATTAATTTTCCTAACATATGTTCTGTTGAATATCAACATATTGTCAACTTTTATAAGTTTATATTGATATGTTTTTTTGCAAAAGACGTTATTATCTTTCTTGTTAGTAATCAGCGTTCTCTTATTTCTATACACCTTTTGTTATCCTGCTATTGTTTTCCTATTTTGGATATGATCTATGTATACGTTGTAGCTCATTTCTGTTTCCACCTATTGTTCTTGTTTTGGATCCGTGGCTTTTGTGTAAGTTTTTCCTGAACTTTGTAAGAAGAAAAAAAAGGAACAGTCTAGCTGCCTTTCCCGATTGCATATCTGGCAAGTTTTCGGACACACGAGATCTAAGTTTAGGGGAGCTGCAAAACATCTTGGTTCAGGAGGTTCAATCATGCAATGGGCCACAAGCACATGTCACTAGTGGTGTGAGAGAATGTTTACTACCTAGTGGACAATTCTAACAATGAACAGCGTCATCTGGCTGGGAAGCGATCCGAGTACTGGGATAACTGCGGGGCTTGGAGCTCAAGGAGTAGTGGGATTATGTTATGTTATGTCATTTTATGAACCAAAGAAAAGAGCTGTATATCGCAATGTTAAGATGTGAATACGGAATCTGATGTGAATATTTCATATGAAAACGCAGATGCTACCAGTCGTTAAATCTATATATCAATTATCATAAATTTTAAACATAAAGCTGATAACAGTGTCGGTTGTGACAAGTGCTTAAGGCGGTGTTACCGGAGATGTGTTAGACTTAAAATCATTTGAGTGACGATTGGTATTGCTAGCCTTGGTGTTCGTCCCCTGTGGCCACAAATGTGTGTTCAACAGGTGCAGGCAGAAGCTGCAGGCGACATCCACAGCCTGTCAACAATTTCAATTAATGACAACTAACTTCCTCACAGAACGTTATAACAACTCTTCTGTGTTGGGAAGCATGGCCACAGCAGCTGAGCTTCCTGTTCCTACTTTTCTGAAACTCGATCTACAAGTATATCGCTTAGCATGTAAGTCGACTGTTTTTTTTACCTGCTCTGCGTTTACCTACATCATTACAGGTATTGATTTTATTCTTACTTATTTTACTTTCAGAATGCAAACGTTTATAGTATTTGATTTTATTCATTGATTCTTAGTTTACTTTCATAATGCATATAGTATTGATTTTATTACTTATTTTACTTTCATAATGCATACGCTAATAGTATTGTTTCTTCTTTGTTTATTACTGAAGTACGACTGTTATATCGACTAAAGCACGCAAACGTCTTTTACCAGACAGCTAACTGATACAGATAAGACAACAGACGCCTATAATACCATGCATATTAATAAATCTATGTCATTCTTCTACCAGTCATCTACCGAACATGGAATCAATATTCATTGAAGACGCCACAATCACAGGACGGCGTCCTGTACATATGTCCGTTTGATGAGTTCCATGTCATCTCGGAGAATAAGATGAGGGGCCATTTTGCGAGATGTTCGAGAGTGAGTTCTGTTGACATACATTTTTAATATAGGGTTAATGACCCGCTTTCCTTCGGTCTATACGGTGTGATAAGGCATGGTCGTTCCTATAACCACTGAATAAAGTGCCGAGGTCGCGAAGGTTGTTATAGGAACGACCATGCCTTATCACACCGTATAGACCGAAGGAAAGCGGGTCATTAACGTTATTATCATATAGCCATTGTCCATGCCATGCTAGTGGTTAGTAACGTTACTGTGTGCAGTATTTGATTTTGTGTCATACTTTGGCTGCAAAAACGTTCGCTACGGGTGTTACGCATCACACAGGGTTCTATGGAATGTTTAGAATACATTTCGAGTGTTGCGGTTTCGCTGCTGTCGAACATTCGAACGCAAAAGTGGATCCATACGAAGTTTAAAGACCCGCAGGTCCATTTTAAGATTAATGACCTGCTTTTCGGGTCTGTATGAAGATTACAGACCCGCAAATGGAGCCTTCTGATTGGTCAACGACATCTACCTATATGATAATTAAGGGTTAATGACCCGCCCCGAGGTGTATATGGTGTCATAACGCCTGGTCATGTGCTATAACCACCGAATAAAACCACCGAGTGAGCGAAGCGAACGAGGTGGTTTTATGAGGTGGTTATAGCACATGACCAGGCGTTATGACACCATATACACCGAGGAACAGGCGGGTCATTAACGTTATTATCACATAGCCTATCCAAACTGACCCATATAAGAGAGAAAAATTTCTGTATAATACATAGATTCTTTATTTAATACTATACATGTAAATCAATCCATTGTACATATGATCTTCATATAATCCAATGTAAACAAGCGGTGACTTGTCTTCGAGCCCACACGGTTATAAATTGACAGGTTGTTAGACGCCTAGGTGTGGTAAGAATCGTACATGTTTACCTCCCCTTTGTCGCAAGTTGTAGTTTCCCCGGATAATTATTACTCAAGCCGGAAAAAAATCCCACAGAAGCGTACACATATCGAGCCGAGATCATTGTAGGTACAAACCTGTAAGAATTTGGGCGATTTTGACCGTAATTCTTTCGATGCCAACACATCGGTTTCGGGAAGTTACGTGTTCGTGACTTGGGCCATGGGGAGGGGGGCGTTTGTTTTGAACAAGACGACATCACTTTGCCAGTAATATTTTTAATTTTCGTCAGGTAAAACCCCTCAGAAACGTGAACATACCGGTCTGGGGTCCTCTTGGGTAGAAACGTAGGAGGTTTCATGGGCGATTTCTTTGTCTGTCATGATTTGCTACTTCGGGAAATACAATGTGATGAGTGGGGAGGGGACTCTGTGTGCCCGCTGCTTCTTGTTGGTCACACTCGTCAGCTTCCTTGCCCCTCAACTGCTGATGAAGTATGTTCCTGGGCGTCTTCCCTAACTTCCCATGACCCGAAAACTGACTCTAAGTCGGCGTCTGACAGTTCCTCGACGAAAAACTGTGGTACTCTTAT
Source organism: Branchiostoma lanceolatum (assembly GCA_035149815.1). Taxonomy (NCBI): domain Eukaryota; kingdom Metazoa; phylum Chordata; class Leptocardii; order Amphioxiformes; family Branchiostomatidae; genus Branchiostoma; species Branchiostoma lanceolatum. The sequence goes on from CM068880.1 coordinate 16,131,563, forward strand.
GGCGGACGTTCGAACGCGTTCTGCGAACGATCGCCTGATCTGGGCCGGTTCCACTGTGACGGCGGGGGTGTGAAAAATATTGTTTTTATTCCTTCCGTTTGAATTTTACTTGAATTGAATTTTTTCGTGAATTCGTGAATTCTTCATGTATTCTTAGGACATTTGGGGGAATTTTAAGACAATTAAGATATTTTAAACAAGGTTAAGAAAAAGATTCATCAAAAAGATACCCCCATCTACAAAATGCAACGGTTTTGTTATGTCATGACGTCAATAAGTGGTGTGTTATGGCGTGATAACAGACCACTTATTGTGGGCAATGGAGGCTTCTGATTGGTCGACACCATCTGGCCATGTGATAATAAGTGATACATGATTACCAAAAGAACTGTGATGGCTTGAAGTGAAATGCAGAATGTACCTTTATTGAAATTCCCTTCATTTATTCTTATCTCCAGCAGCACCAGTACATCTGGAGAGATATGGCCACATGCTGGTTCAACAGCCGGCATGTGGCCATGGCGGGGGAGTTGGCCCAGCATGAGGCGACGTGTGTGGACCGCACCAAGGAAGGCCGGCCACTCCCCCTCCTGGGCTATAGGCACCAGCCAAATGGTATGTATCATTGAAGAAAGATACACAGATATACAGATTTCTAAATAATATACAGAAAATGTTGAAATGTTGCAAACTGGCCGTAGGAACGTACACAGCCAGTGGCAGGTGTGTCATTACAGTTTACAAGCATGTTGTAATTCCTGTGATTTCAGATGACAAGCAGCTATATGCTGACTGTCCTGTGTGTTTCGAGGTCTTTCTTCCCCCCCCCCCCCCATTTTGCAGTGTGCCCAGGGGCACGTGGTGTGCCTTGAATGCCTAAGAAGGCTCACCACGTGCCCCATGTGCCGGGGACCCATCGGTAGGTTGTTGTCAACATTTTGGCCAAGTAGTATGGTAACAGTTTCATGGTATTTATTCAAAACAATAAGTTACAATTACATTACATCGGTGGTAGTTTATTCCTGCAGGAGAATGCTTATTTCCTGCAGGAGTTTCTGCAGGGAAGATCACAACTTAATGTAGGAAGAAATTCTGAACATTTTGGTAACAGTTCTATGGTAGTTAAAACAATTAGGTTTTCTATAAACCTACTCCCCCCATAGATACATTCATGTTTATTGTCTTTTCTTAAATGTGCACTTGCATAGTGGCATCTTGACTTTTAGAAAGATGATGATTTAAAAAAAAAAGATAACATCGTTTGTTTTGCTTTTTTTTGTGTGTGTGTGGTTTTTTTCTTGCTATTTTGGACCAGACCGAACTTACTGCCTGTTTGTTCAGAAAACTTAAAACTATGCAGTATGTTTAAAGAAAAAAAAGCAATGTTACACGTCACGGTCAATTCCGTTCAAGTAAGCCTGGACTTAACGACAGTGCATGACTGTTTCTAATGCGGTTGTCTCAGTGAAAAAGGCTTTGTATTAGGTAACTCGTAAGTGGCATTTTATAGGGTTTGTTCAACAGCTAGGCTACAAGCAGGACTCTATCTACTGTGATGAGGAAATAGAGAAGGCTGTCAAAAGTATGAGGCACTTATAGTTTCTATACATCTGGTTTAGAAATGTTGATGACAGATCTGAAAGCAATTGAGTCCTTAAAATATTGTCCACCACAATACTAAAGGCCTGGTAGGCCATTTTAATAGTCTGAAATCCACCTGTCTGCTCAGAGCCGATATCATAAGCTTTGCTGAGACATGGATATATCTGGAGATGTGCAGTCTTCGCAAGCTTAAGTTTCGCTAGAAAACTTTAATGTGTTTCTTAATGACAGGAGACGTGTTTGTGAGGCAGACTATATGACAACAAGTTTCCCTTATCGAGGAGCGGCAGCTTATGTCCGTGGTGGGTACAGATGCTATGAAATACCTATTCTAAGTGACATAAGCCTTGAATGTGCTGTTTTGCGAAGGACTGAGGCCGTGGGAAGATTGAGTATAATAACACCTTTGATAAAAAACGGAAGCTGTCAAGCTCAAGTAACAACATCATCAAATGCAAAACAGGTTGCCAAGTAAGTGATATTCAACTGTTACACCTGTCTGTTATACAACACTGTCACGGTACATGTCAGTCTTTCTAGAGCAGTATTTGACAATTACCATCAAATTAAATCAATAAACTACCACTTGTTGACATCAAAGCTCACTCACTCATCAAAGAATATGGTAGGTCCTGATCCTTCACAAATAATTTCTTTATGTAGCACACCCATTTTTTCTATCATCAACATTACAAGAATTATCCTATATGCATCTTTCATTAGGAAGAAAAGTTAGCAAAAACCAAAGAGAAATGAAATTTTATAACAATAAATGGACCACTGGCAAGCCTTCTGGAGAAATTGATCCAATACCACAGCCAGAGAAGACAAGCCTACCACGGCGCAGCGTTTATAGGGAATCACATGGAAATAATGCTAAAGGTCAGTCAAACAGACTAGACACGAAAGTATTTCCTGTACAAGAATATGTTTTGTGTTCTTGATATCCCACATGGCAGTCCTCAAGAGCTCACTTACAAGCTTCTGATATGTCTTCACTTATACAGGAGAAATCTATCAAGGCCCAAACAGATGTTGCACGAACCGCTGCACATGACATGGTGACCAAGTTGAAGGCGTTCCCGTTAAGGTGTTCTCGCGGAAGGGCGACTGGTATTTAGCAGAAGTATGAGAAGATCATACTGCTGTTTTGGAGGTGATATAAAGGGGATAGAGGTAAAGGGATAAAAGGCATGCGCATGGCAACTTGGTGTCGGAAGAGGACATTTGGGTGAGAGTACTGAGAGACATTATCAACATTAAAAGTCATAAGTTATACAAGTTATGCGATATCAAGATGAGGAACATCTTGTAGTTATTTGCTGCATATACATTTATATACTTCACCACACCACAAAAAAGACAAACACGATGGAAGCGATTCAGGAGAGCTGCCCGGAGGCTCTTCCGTTGTTGTCTTTTCGGGTGCTGCACTCGCACGGCTGATCACGAATAGTAAGCAAACACTGTTTTATCTTTTAGACGGACATAGACTGATTTACAACTATACAGATTTAAGAGAAAAAACATTGACGTAGACAGAACAAAGCACACAAACACTTTAAAATCAGCTTGAAGTTCAACTGTATGTAAATTTTAATTCATTTTGACACAGCCATCATATTACACGGTAGTTTTAATTTTGTTCATAATTTGAGATTTTGCAATGTTTAAATAGAATGGTACGCACAGTAGGATGGATACTACAGGATGGATGAATTACTTTTAGTGATCATACAAGCAAAAATAAAATAATGCCTTTTTTTCATGTTGTGGGTGTTGGGGGGGGGGGGGGGGGGGGGTCAGCGGCGGCCGTAAGATCTAGTTAGTAGAGTTGAGCTGGACATCGCACACAAGAGCTTTCCCCAATATGTTTAAGCCGGCGGTCCATCCGGCCAAGGAAAACATGATTAGTTGTTTTTTCGGCGACCATTCGAAATGCAAAATATGGTTCCTTCTTTTGCCGTGCTGGGGCCGATTACACACCTCATCATCTACCGCGGGGTTAGTATATCGTCCCCACGAGTAACGACACCGAACTACTTTATGAGATTATACATTCTAAACTGTCAAAACAAATGGTTCATAAACAACGACGCCTCATGTCAACAAATTCCGTTGAAGCGGCCCATCGGACATGAGTGCAACTCAAATGTCATTACCCAAAAATGATACATTCAGATCTGCAGGGGAGTTGCGGGCAAGTAGCACCGCGCACTCTAGTGCAGTCGGCGGTCTCGGAGAGTCGTTGTGCTGACTTAACCAAGCCGCCGGTGTCCCAGCGATTTTACACTCTCCTGATTTGCAGCCCCCAGCTAGTGACCTCGCACCCCCAAAATATTCCGAAAGTTGCTCTGTCTGTGCAACTATTATATTTAAAACTGCATTTTAATATAATAAAGCCACAGCTTAACGTAGTAATCAAGTGTATTACAAGTTGCTGTGGAGACACACTGGGGGTGCGAGATGCCTGTGACACCGGCTCAGGTTTTCTACCTGGCGGAACAGCGTGTCGCGCTCTCCTGGGTTTTGACAAGAGGGCCGCAAATCACAAGAAAAAAAAAAAAAACTCTACAGTACATTAAAAAAAGAAAACTGCAAAACTGACACTAATGTGGAGTCGGCAACACTTCTCTTCTCCGCGAGCTCCGAAGAGAACTAAGTTCCCCGTCTATTTCACAGACAACATACACACAATTAGGGTAGTGAGCTCACCGTCACGAACCGTACCGATGGAAGAAAGAGCCACGAATGAGTTTGCAGGGGATAAGAACGAAGGGTCAAAGGGCAACAGGGGAGGAACCATTAGGGTCAGGATAGGGGTTATGTGATTTGTCTGCTCAGCCGACGGGAAACGTGACATATTGTAGAACCAAGTACTAGTATATAAAACTGATGTCGAGCATGAAGAAGACAAGAATGCAAAAAAAGAAGACTCTAGGGGGCCGGGATAACGGTATCCTCTAAATGTTTCGGAATGAAGTATCTTTGGTTATCAAAACCCTCATTCACGGGGGATAATCAACGTCATAGGTTGCAAAGACGTTTTCGACGCTCGCGGAGACAAGTTTGATAAGTCGCGGAGACGAGTTCGATGCTTAAGAGGAAAGATTTGATGCTTACGAAAAAAGATTCGACGCTTACAAGGAAAAATTCATCACTCACGAGGAAAAAAATTCGACACACGGACAAATTCAACACTTACACGGACCAATCCAACACTTACACGGACAAAATGTAAGTGTTGGATCGTTGTTAACATGAACACAAAATGATAAACATAATTTGATAATGCTACCTTCCTAGTGACTACTTATCCCTCCAATGAAAAGAAGAACCAGTCATCATCATTTCTCTAATGAATTGTAAATTACTAAATGATTTTTTAACCAGGTGCGCATTCCTTGGCTCCACCTGAGTTTGGGGATCTTCCACAAGCAATATGTAATGCTTGAGAACGACTTACATGATCTGGACAAAATTGTGGCGTCCCGTCTGGTCCATCGCTACCTCCCAGTTGAAGACACAGATAAAGCCCAAGTTTCGCACCACCACAGCCTTCATAGCGCAAGCGCTGTTGTTGTTTTTAATCAAACAGATGACAGTTTGCATCTTTCTCTCGCGCTTATTTGCTACGCCGGGCGTGGCGCAGAAGACGTAGGGACCGGGTTGGACGTAGAGACCGGTACTGTGATATTCAACGGGCAGTCATCGTTGCCGCTATTGCTTTTTTTGAAGCACAAGGCAATGCCAATCGAACAGTTTGGGTGCGGGAGCATACGAGGACCACACACTGCTCAGAAGCAGACAAAAAAAAACAAGGTTTGCCTCCACTCTCGGCAGAGCAATGTCCAAAAGATGCAGTAGTTGTTTTTCCGGCGACCATGCGAAATGCAAAGAGGTTTCCTTTTTTTGCCATTTTGGCCGATTACACACTACTTACCTACCACGAGTAACGACACCGAACTACTTCATTAGGTTATAGATTATAAACTGTCAAAACAAAGGTTCATAAACAAAGACGCCTCATGTCAACCAATACCGTTGAAGCGGCCCATCAGACAACTCAAATGTCATTACCGAAAAATAATACCTTCATATCTGCAGAGGAGTTGCGGGCAAGTAGCGGCGCGCACTATAGCGCCGTCGGCGGTCTCGGAGAGTCGTTGTGCCGACTCAACCAAGCCGCCGGTGTCCCAGCGATTTCGACCCCCCTCCCCTGATTTTGCACCCCCCAGTGCTCGAACCCCCAGCTAGTGATCTCCCCCCCCCCAAAAAAAAGATATTTCGAAAATTGCTCTGTCTGTGCAACCATTATATTTAAAACAGCACTTTAATATAACAAAGCCATAGCTTAACATGGCAATCATGAGTATTACAACTTGCTGTGGAGACAAGCGGAAGTTACGCCAAAGAGCCCGGGACTCTGTTCTTGATCACGCGATCCTCTATTATCACGGTAGCCGTGGAAAAAAAATTGGAAAATCACGTCAGGTCATAGGCGGGAAGGAGTTAGTTATTTTATCCAAAAATGTTCAAATTTCTTATACTACAAATTTAAAATTGCTAGAGAGATCATTATTGAAATTTTTTTTTGCATTTAAAATAAAGTTTAAGTACATCCAATTTGATGCGTTGTCTTGTCTTTGTTCATCAATAACCAAAGGAAAATACATAGTCAAAAAGAACATGAAAGGTAAAAAAATGTATTTGTTTGCATTATATACTCGAAAAGCTGGCTTGCGCCGCTAAACGTAACAGCCAAGTAGAGAAGGCGCTGTCATTCCAAATTAAGAGGACTTCAAGGTTTCTCTAAGGGATTATGAACAGGAAACAGTGACAAAATTCAAGTCTTTCGGTCTGAAGGGTGAGTTTTCATTCATCGTCCGTTTTGGCGCGAATATCTGGTTACGGCAAGGAACTTTGACAATTCATCAAGAATACTGTTAGTGTGTTTATATATATACAGGAAAAAAACTACTAGTTGACATATAATATATACATATAAATTTTATATATAGCTCAAATCTATAAATAAATTTAATACAGTTCAAATTTATAAATAAATAAAACTGTCATTTTACACATTTTCTTTTCATACAGATGTTCAACCTTCACCCAACTACTGGCAAATGACAAATATGCCATTTGATGGGATTCTTTCCAAACTGTGGGCACAAAGGTGTATGGAGGCCACCAAGGGAGAGACAAGTATGTGCATAAAAAGCAGAAACTCAAGGCACAGAAGCAGAGCAATCAGTAAGAGTTGAGGAAGACAGAAGATGTCACCAGCAAGACTGTTGCTCCAACTCCAACCTGTCCCAGCACATCACGACCCTCTCCTACTTCTAGCCACCAACATCACCTCTTCCCGCTTGAACTGTCGCAATCCACCATAGATAGAAGAGAAGGGAGCAATGCCTGTGTGCTGATGTCTCTTTTATTTGCCCACAAATGTCTTTCTGTATCTAGCATGGGGTAACCTGGTTGTTCTGGCTGTTGATGCAATGAGAAAGGGCAACATATTGTTTAATACACACTTCTAAAATGGATCCGTATTGTATTTTATCACGCGGCGGCCATCTTGGAATGAAAGCGAGGCTAATGAGGCAAACCAAAATGGCGACACCCAGCGTTTGCGGTGCGGTCGACGCTGTCAAGGAAGTCAAACATGGCTGGAGCAGAAATCTTTGCCATCATGGCTGATCGATAATTTACTATGAAAGAAGCAGTTGCAAAGCGTGCCTCGTGGTACCGTATTTCCTGTTGGACAGAGAGCAAATTGAAGTCAACACACTTGTTGAGTAAGTGGCCCTGGCAAGAGTGCGTATCCGTATGTGGAAAGATGTATGGGTCGAATCATCCTTGGACGAATCAAGTAATGGCATTTCTTGTCAAACCGTGTCCGAATCGCATACTGGAAAAATCATATATTTCAAGTGTGCACCAGACGTCTTTTATTCTGGCCACCACTTATTGATAGTGATCTACAACATAAAACAGCTAACTTAACAGTATCTTAACATACTAATGTTTAAACAAGTAGTACAATTGTTTCTGATATCAAACATTCTATACCAACATGAGAGGACAGTGCTTAATATGTCAATCATCAGCGACTGTAGCTGTCGAGAATAGAACGATGCACATTTGTTTATGATAAGTAACATTGAATAATGATACGTTATTTTTTCACCAACCTTCATTTACAAATGAAATTTACATTCAAATGATACACACATTACGTATAACAAGCAGTTATTGTATTTAAGTTCTGAAGATGCATTTATTATCAAACAATATGACACTATTTCCATTGTATATCTCATACGGCATATGTGAAATGACAACGGGAGTAGAACAGGTTTCGCAATTTGCGCGAACGCGTAGCTCGCTGTTCGAACTAAAACCGTCAGGGGGCTAACTTCACTAACTTTATACTTAAATATGAAAGGGTAGGAAAAGCTTCTCGTGGACAGCATTTTCACTTGGACAGCGCTTTTAGGTAACTTAGAACCACGGTTTCACGGTGCTTCTTAGAGTATCTTTCAAAGGGGCTGATATCGACAAGATGCTTAGAAAGGACGACTCTTACATAACAAGGAACATGTTAACTGTTTTAATAGACCGACTTTTAATTTTAAAAAAAGAACAATAACCCGTTTCGCGGGTACGTAACAATAGGCCGCCATCTTGGATCGCGCATGGACTTGTGGGGACGATTGGGGCAAGCTTGTATAACCTTGACGAAAAGCTAGGCGGCGCGCGTTGTTGCTCGTACTCTATAGCTACCTGATCCAGTGTTTAAGATGGGGAAAGGCGATCGCTGCGCTGTTTTTGGCTGCAACAGAGATAGGAGATATCCTGAAAAGTAAGTTTCTATTAGTATTAAACTGAAAATGGCGATAAACGTAATATGTATTAAACGTTATATATGTCATCTTTACACATAAATAACAAAACTATCATAACTGGTCTAGGTTCTGCGACATACGTTTGTACCGCTAGGAGCCCAATTTCTTACAGACCATTCTGCTATAATCAAAGCCTGCTTCTATGTATATCCAAGGAGGTATTTATTTGTATTTCTAACTTTGTTTTGAATTTGAAAAAGTTTGCTTCCGGCTTCTGAATACTTCAACTGGTAAATATTCATTGAATTTTCAGATAGACGAACTTCATTCCAATACATAGTTTTATTTGTAACTAAGATAACAATTATGTACTTTATCAAGAACTTGGTATACATCTCTATCTATCTATCTATCTATCTATATACATATATTATATATATAACATGGTTGTTTTTGGTAAAAACTGTGTTAAACTTTTTTTATTAGGCTGGTGATCAAAGACCATGTGACATCAATGAAGTGGCACTACTGCCCACCAAAGTGGCAAAGCCTATGGACCAAGCAACCACTTTGCCCTTGGAGGGCCCCAGTAGAACAGGTTTTGCAATTTGCACGAACGCGTTCGCGAAACCGCTGTTCGAACTTAAACCACCATGAGGCTAACTTAATAAAAAATGACTTATTAACGTGTTTAATTTCATGGCGTTTTTTTACCAAAAAATATGGGCTTTTGAAACTGCATTTCCTACCTAGCTATACTTGTTCTTAACACTGCCCAAAGCGTTCGGAAATCGCTGCTCGGCCCTCGACAATCTTTGATTGACTTCGGCATTCCTTCGTTTTATTCTTTGGAATCAACGGCGGATCGGGCGTTGCGGTTTTTACTGTTAGTGTTCGATTGTTTGGAATCTTTCAGTGGACCGAGTACACAGTGTGCTAGTGTACGATTCTCAGAAGTCTTTCCGTGGACCGAGTACACAGTCGGTGCCGTTAATGAAGGATTCTCCGAAATCTTTCCGTTTCGTTGTTACTCAGCGGACCAAATTCATATATACGGCCAGGTATGCAAGCGTGTCAGACAGCACGCTATAACGTGGCTATGACATGCACAGGGGCACCCTGTGACGGCCGTCATAGGGCGTTACATGGGGCACTATTACGGTTGTCTTTAACTGTCAGTATGTCAAATAAAAAATGATAAAAAGTAGTAAAGGCACACCCAGAAAATACTCTTACATGTGTATTATATATATATTTTGTTTTATTTACAAGTAGCAGAGCTTGAGAAAATATAAAATTTTGCACGTCCTAGACTCGCAAGGGGACAGAACGGAAAGCTCCTCTCCCGTACAGAAAGTTCCTATGAGAACTGGCAAAGAACACTCCGCTGTGTGGCATTCTACAAATCGACCACTCAGAAACAGAGGGGAGCACGAAGGCAATTGTCCGTAGTGTGGTTGAGAACCGGTTGGACGTATTTGACAGCTCTAATGCCGCACTGCTTGAAAAACTCCGACAAGACGCGCCAATCTCGGTTGCCTTTCTGCAGAGGGCAACAGGATTCCAGATGACGTCTCTGCTCTGGTGATTGACATCATGGATAGTGTATCCCTACCGTTCAGACATGAACACGACAAAAGTGTCTACCCTCTGCCGGAAGAAGGGGATGTATTCGGGGGAGATTTGTTCTTCCCAACCATGCCAGCTGTCCGTGGGAAAGCGCTGTATGCAAAAGACACAGTGATCCGTAGTCGACAAAAGAGATGCCAGGACCCCAGCCAACACTGCAACAAGATGTACGGTGGACATCCATCTTTAAGCCCTGGGATCATCACGTGTTTCTGTCGACATGGGGTGTGCTATGGGTTCACAATCCTAAGAGTCACGAATCTCCGCGACATCCGTTCGAGATTCTTATCATCCCCTTCAATCGGGCACCCAGAGTCACCTATGACAACGGCTGAGGTCTCCACCAGTACTGCCTCAACAGGTCAGTGGGGTTCCTTCTCTTTTTTTCTCAGATTGAAAGTATTAATATCTTCGCAAAGTAGAAGGGAAGTCGCCAAAGATCAAGTTACGTACTGTTGAATTTTGCCATTGCGCTAAAAGTTGCCGTATTGAATGTTGGGATATTGCAACCCACGCTGTCGTCGCCATCTTTTTTGTACAACAGGACAAGGATGCCATCGAGTTTAGAAATTCCCATGTAATCTTCGTATATAAATGCGTAAGCTATAATATAAGCAGCTGTAGAGGTGAACTGTTAATTTGTGCATTTGGATATTGGCGGTAGTTTTAGTTACGCGGAATCCACGGAGACCTTTGTGTGCCGCAATTCCATTCCCCGGATGTGTTTATAAATGAATTTGTTTGGGGCTTTCCTACCGCAAAGCATCATGGGGCAGCAGAAACTGGCGGATGTTTTACGTTGAACCAAATTTAGAAAATTTCGTCGATGTAACGAAGAATTAGCAGTAAATAAGTCGACTATTAAACTTGTAGTAAAATTTTCGATAGAATATACATCTATGTGGGACTTCATGCAGTATTCTGAGTATTTTGTCATCCAATCAACCGAACGCCGGCCCGTCCGTCAGGTCGGAGCACGGCGTTGGTTTCCAAAATTCATACTCGGCCACTTGCTACACTATAAACGTTAGCGTGTTCGCCCTCAAACAAAAACAAAACTCTTAGAGAGTAACATTTAAACGCTTCAATATTATAGCGTTGAGTGAATACACTGAAATAAAACTTTTCAATGTATTTTGGCGATGGTGCAGTTATAATTGTGTTCTTTTGTAAATTGTAAATTGACCCGTTCTGTTTCTCTCCACACAGGGAGCCAACATTCTTCAAGGACACCCTGTTTTGTGTTGACAGACTCCACTGGGTGAACCACACCGGGTGCAGCGACGGCTACTGCATGGACTCCTATGAACACCATAGCGCTATAGACTTGCAGAAAATTAATAGCCAGTTGAACGAATAGGCCAATGCTGGGTTGAAACGTATCAAAGCCCAGTTGGCGTATATGGCGCCAAGGAAGTTCCTTTTTAGTGTTGCACTTTTCCTGGCATTCAAGAACATAAACCAACAACAGCAACTGGATTCCTGAAACGTATGAATGCTGCTACAGAATGCTGCAACCTGGGGTGTCACGGAAACATGAATAAGAAAGGATTACGGGCGTTTGATTTCATTTGAAGAGACAATGCAGCACGTTGTTGCGGTGACTTTGTTCGTTAGAGTCGCTTGTGAAAGTACAAGACAACTACAAGAGAATGATTTTCGGTACCTTTCAATGATATGACATTGTTGTCATGACAAAGGGATCAATTGAGATTACCTGTTTGAACTCGGCAAGAAATTGATGCATCAGATCGACAAGAATCAGGTCAGAGATCAGCAACATGACGGAACGCATGACAGTGAGGAACACCTGTAAGTCGAAGTCGTTAGAGAGGAGAGCCACTGCATTTGCAGAAGGACACAATGATATCGTGATCATTGCATGTGTTACGGACAAGGACACGCTACAGCCTAAGTTCGTCAATCCCTTTCCAACATAACTGAAATTCAACTACTTAACGACAGTTCATTGTGCTCTCTTCTGTTACGCGGTTCTACGTCACTCTCATACTTACAAAACTGTAATATACTCGATATAGTTCATACTTACATCCATTGTACAGGCAGATTCATTTATTGATAGATATCAACTTGTATTGTCTACTGTCATTTTCCTTTTATCCATTCTGTATTTATGTATGTTATTATGTCTCTTTTTGTATGTTTTGAGTAGAAGGCTTCAAATAAGCAAAATTAAGCTTCCTGCCTAATACTATGAAAACATATGCGAATAAAATAAAATAAGTTCGTCAATTGGGGAACGACCCACTTGAAAAATGCGGTGTCAGCGCTCTTTCCAGACATAGTCGAGGGGTTCCACGCCAATAAGCTGTCGGGGACAGAAGAAAGCTTGAAGGCCATGAAAGCTGTCGACGAAAACAGCGAAGAGCCCCCACTGATCGACATTCGTAAAGATGACTGTTGCCTAGAAAGAATGACAATCGAGACGCTAAGAAGCCTAATCCGAAGATTGATCCGGATTACAACGAAACAGGAAGCTTGCTGGGGAGAAGCGGAGTCGGTGGCAGTTCTGGGACGAAGGTGTCCCATACGTCCTGACAGTGGATCCCCGGACGACGGACCAAAAGAGGCTTCAGAGCTGGACAGCTTTCCTAAAAAAACACCATACGACGGTGCTACTGTAACGAGCAAAGTCGTTGTGTGTCGTGTGTGTTCCATGTAACGAGCAAAATCGCTGTATCGAACGAGACCGGCCGTTCGAACATAGAGCGGCCGATCCCGTTATACCATTTTGAATAAAACAGTTGTTTGAGAGATTTCAACAAGTGCAGTCGTGTCCGTACTAGTCTCCGTACTTCTTGAGTTCTCGACCTCTCATATTGGTGGCAGCGGTTATCCTTTTGCCTACGGGTTACCCACGTTATCATCATCGAAATTATGGCTGACCTACGGCTCAAACAGCCCCCATCTTTTGATGGAAACGAATAAAGTCGAAACGGATTGAATCCTGTCTCAAGAGCTGTCATTTCCCAGAACTACGAATGAAATCATGGCCAACACTTAGTTACATCTAATCTTTGCAAATGGACAAGTATGGCATGTTTCTTGTTAAGTCAATACTAAACGTTACATTTATATGATATGATCCTCCGGACCCCGCAAGTAGATGCTAAATGGCCGGGTACGGGTGTATACAGGGAGGGGGGAGATCCACATTTATTACAGCTAAGGTATCCGAAATTCTACTCCCGCTGGACCAACATTCTACCTACGTCATCAAACATGACGCAAGGGGAGGGAGGGGGGTCTCTCTGAAGATAAGGTTAAAGTCCTCATTCTCACGTTTTTATTACGTGGTGAGATACGAGGTGCTCCGCCAGATGTATTCAAGCGTGGCTTCCACGATGCCGGAATATATTGAAGTTTTACTTTACAATTACGACAAATACTAAGTTTTGTAGTTGTATGACTTCAATTTGGTTTTTGGTTGTCTTTCCAGAGGATGAACTTCTGGTGGAGTACTGGAAGCGGGAATACCAATATTCTGAGATAACAGCATTTGTGCAGATTTCATGATGTGGATCTAAGGTAGCTGGGATGAGCTCTCAGTCCAGAGAAGCCGATGGTACATTGCGTGTTATTGTTAACTTTGGAGAACATGAACTGTTTCTTGCAAACAACTAACCATATATGGCACTGATGTTGACTGCCTTGAATAAGCGTCATAAAACAGAATGATAGCACAGTTTAAGAAGCAATTGCACTGGTGGTTTGTTTCAGTAGTTAAAGCTATATAAGGTAGCTGTTACAGCTGTTGTTCGAGATCAAGCCTCAACGTCACCGCTCCTAAAGTCGGAGCTGTCAAATACTATTAGTGTCTTAGAGCTTAATTGAAAAGTAAATGGCAATGTCACCATATCCATATCTATTGACAGATGACTCCTACGAACTGATGACTCATTTACTCTGATCCAGCAATAAACAGATCAATAAACATCACCGTTAAATAGACATCTCTCATTTACGTTCTTCTAAAACACGACATAAGATATTCTATACCTGAGTACCGGGGAGACTCCAAAACCATCAGTCTAAAAATGCACCAACTTGAGGATCATGCGGTCCATTGTATCCACGATGGGGGCTTTAGCCTCGAATTTCAGAGCAGAGGATGGAATGAGGTACATGCCCAGTTTAACCTCTTCTCGCAGTCCACTCGCTCTATAGTCGATATCGTTGCCAGACTACAGCCAACCCTCAAATCACACCTAATAAAGGTCAGCCAAGACCACACGACCGCGTATATCATTCATTTGTAGTTAAGGCAGATGTGTTGTTCAAATTCAAACCATGCAATCGACATCAATAGCTGTCACTCTTCTAAAGTGTTGCTGTCACGCTCTTATCTGGTAAATCTTTAAAGAGTGGCTGCAGCTTCAATAAATAGCTATAAGAACAAAATGTACACAATCAGATAAAGGTAAACAAAAGGAGAGGGAAAATGAATCGAGGAAATGTTAATCTGAGTCAGTTTGTTAGCAATGTTGCACTAACGCCACGAAGGCGAGTGTTTGTTCCCAGTCTCCAGAGGGAGTAGACATTTCAAACGGCGAAATTGTTTTTATATTATTATCATGTCGTGCAACAACTCTTTAAAAGCTACAGATATACACTCATGCTAGAATGTGCCATCACGGATGAGATGTTTAGGTCGGTCTACCTCTACAAGTCTCGCATCAAACAAGGCTGCTTGGCTACCACAAGGGGCAAGATTGAAGGAATAGATAACAGTTCAATAAGGCAGCAATCTCACGGCAAGCTGGACAGGTATGTCATATCTATTGATGTGGGACAAATTAATCACTTGCCAAGGAATGAAGAGATGACAAGATATGTAAGTGGCTTTGTACATATGATGGTGGTCCTGCGAGTTTCGTACCTTGTTAAACAGCTTCGCTGGTTTAATAACAAAGACACTCAATTCATGACGTTATTCTTACAAATATCATTACATTACTTAGACTTTGTTAAAAAAAATTGATAAGTGTTAAAATTGTCATCTTTGATTGATATTGTCATATTCATTTGCCATTTATTTGTCAGGATAAGTTCATTTTGTTATTTAAGTTCTAATAATGTTGTATATATGGACATATCTATTTGCCATTGATTTTCCTAACATAAGTTCTGTTGAATATCAACATATTGTAAGCTTTTATTACTTTATATTGATATATTTGTTTGCAAAAGATGTTATTATCTTTCTTGTTAGTAATCAGCGTTCTCTTATATCTATACACCTTTTGTTATCCTGATATTGTTTTCCTTTTATGTATATGGTCTATGTATACGCTGTAGCTCATTTCTGTTTACACATATAGTTCTTGTTTTGGATTCGTGGCTTTTGTTTATATTTTTCCTGAACTTTGTAAAAAAGAAAAGGAACATTCTAGCTGCCTTTCTTATCTTACAAGTTTCCCGACACACGAAATCTAAGTTTAGGGGAGCTGCAAAACATCTTGTTTCAGGAGCCACAAGCACATATATACATGCGGTATTGTTGATGCCTTTTTTTCAGGCATTGACGATAGCATAGGAAAGTATTTAGATAAGAACTCTTTGTTGGGTAATTGTAATGGTTTTCGGTACTAATTGTATTCTAGTCATGAAACATCAAGATACAGCCTGCTCAAGCAGCGCGAAACAGATGCATGGGGAGATGTGAGAGAGCAGATGTTCAAAACATCATTGAAGCTGTGTGCTCCCATCACAAACACATGCTCCATATGTAGGGAAGAGGAGTGGATGTGTGTGTATTAATGATGCATATATTGTTGTCCTGCTGCCACATTTTGCATTGAATGCCTGGGACAGCATCCCAAGAATTCACCTCTGATACAACATCACATCTACCTGAGGAATGGAAGGTATGTCATGCTATATTTCAAAATCATCACCCTTTTATCATAACAAAAAAGCTGATCATGTGTCACAATTATAAAATGTAGAGGGAAAAAACTATAGGGCCTATTCACACACATGATCTTGGCTTGCATACCAATCAAAAGAAAATAACTTACAATATTACTTATTTCTAGAGACGCAATGGCAATAAAATGTAAATCAAGCTTCTATGAAAAGCTTCAAGGAAAAGATCAGAGGTGAGTGATGTACTTACTGCAAGTATCTTCTTAAGAGAGAAGAAACAATGGTGACAAACAGGAGAACACTCATTATGAGAAGATACTGACACAAATGCAAGAAGAACGAAAAGAAAAGTATGAAGAAAATGAAGAAGTGTGATTGTGAAAGAAAGAAACTTCATGAGCGCAAGCTAGATGTGACACAATGGCAATAAAACATAATTCAAGCTTCAAGGAAAAGCTTCAAGGAAAATATCAGAGGTGAGTGATGCACTTACTGCCACTATCTTCTTAAGCAGATTTTTTTGCACAATCCCCCTGACTCCATATTGTCCTTTTTCAGTTCAAACAGCGCCCCTTCCCAGCCAAACCCCTCTGTCCCAGTCTCCAACCCTTCGGCACTGGACTCAACCACCGCTCCTTATTATCCCAGTTCACACACCGCCCCTTCCCAGCCAAACTCCAATGTCCCGGTCTCCAACCCTTCGGCACTGGACTCCACCATCGCTCCTTATTATCCCGGCTCATGTAACGCCCCTTCTCAGACTACCTCACAGTTCCTTCTTGATAACACCGATCCTCCCCTGCCGTATGTCCTACTTCCCTATTACCCTCTCTGGTCCCCACAGACTAGAGTCACCCCCGTCCCTTCCAGTGCGCCTTCCAGTGTGATATAAACTTTGAAAATCTTTCCTGTTTTCTACAACTATAGAAACTTTCATATTGAGAAATGTTAATATGTTTGCTACACATATTTACATTGATTGCACCTTTTTGTCATGAATACTATAAATGTATTTGCGCTACGCATACTTCAGGTTTGCTATGTTAGTTTAGCGATTACGGGGTCTTTTTAGAGATATGAATTGGTATTGAATTTTTCTTTTTCTTTGAATGTGTGATGGTTGTGTGCCGATTTGTTAAAAATAAAGAGAACGCCAGCGACCCTAAAAAACACCCTTCCCAATAAAATGGCATGGCAACCCTGAGACGTCACAATTCAAGATGGCGGCCACAACACATGCCAACGGTTCCAACAAAGGTTTTGCATTTGGATCAACCTCTGCAGAGATTCCCACCATGTTTCCTTTTTTGTCACCCAAATCAGCTATCAGGGCAGCCATGACAGTAAAATTCTCTAAATACCCAACAACCAAAATCATAACCACTGACATTTTTCTTGAAGCAGCATCAGCCATGCCAACTCAGTCACAAACATGGAGCAGCTATAAGCATCGCAACACACGGAAATCACGTGGGGATTATCAAAATAGAGTTGGAGGAAACGTGTTATTGAGGGGTACAACTAAAATTCTTCAACAGAAAAATAAAAACATGATTTTATTGTTCTAATTTCCTATATTCAAATCTAGACTATAACGTGCACATAAGACCCCAGGTCAAATCAGCAACCTTGTCAAATCAGAAATCTTGGGGCCTAGACAGCCACAACTGAGAGAAAGATGCTAGCCGCAAACAAAGACTGTGAGGAAGAGAAAATGTACTTGTGATAGTAAGACAGGAAAGAAGAGGCTGACCAACCCAACAACCTAGGAAAAGAACATGCATTGTACAGGGTAAATGCGGAACCAGTGACATACTTTTACATGTTTTCAGTTCATAGAGAAGTTTAACCTCTTTATAAGCGCTCAATGAGGCCGTACCAAAAATAAGTCACAATCATTGCGGAGTATTAGATTACCAGCTTTCCCGCACTGGCTATTTTACCACCGCTGGTACAATGTGGTATAGTACCATTCTTAATGAAGACGAATAAGTCGAATTCCGTCTCAGTGCTGTCATTATCCCAGAACTACGAATAATGTGGTACCTATTTTATCATTTTAAAGAGAGAGAAGCTGCCAAAATGTTGGCTGAGAAAAATACATGACTATTTACAAATGAAACTAATATAGTATTGTGATGTCGAAATGATTCACGGTATGATTCCGGCAAGAAGCTGACTTTCATTCGTTCCCCATGTGATTCCGTAGCTAGGAGGCAGTGGGTTCATGCCATCAGACGTGATGTCGGGCGGATTTTTAAGGAAAACGCCATCTGTGATATGTTTGTTTGGCTTGGTGAGAACTTGAAGGTTAATGTTCAATCTGGATATAATACTGCTAGTGGGGAGAGTTAGACTTGTGTTGTAATAAACATAGTGAATGTCACAAATGTAAACTTGGGTTTGAATAATGATTATTATATCATTGCATCACGCGTTGTGCCACGCAACGGCGTCATGTTGGGTGTATTGTTAACCTGGCAAAATATAACATGACAAAGATAACACTATCTAAGTTACTTACAGGTCCAACTATTTTGTTTTTTGTCTTCGGGTGATGTTGCTAAAGCTAGATCATAGGATTAAGTCGCCACAATAGGTTCGGAATATATGTTCATGATTCGCAGATTTAAAACTCTGGCCCCAAGTTTTTGACTATAAGTTACAATATCCTTCGGGCTTATCCTGCTAGTAGTAGAGTACTGCGTATCTGACTTGTATCATAGATTAACCAATCAGCAAACAGCAACCATCAAACCTGTACAGAAGCGGGCGTGTCGCATCATTCTGGAGAGACTACACAGATTATAATACAGCATTCAATGTATGTGATCCAGAGAAACGTGCTTGCGGAAGAGCCAGCAGTTCTGTAAGATTTTCAAACAACATGGCAGCATTCGAGAGAACTGTCAACCTCCACATATAGTCTCTCTATATATAGCTCCACCCTTCCAGTATCGAAAAAAAACATGCTGAAGACGGTTGCTGTAACCGAAAGAAGAGCCAGCTGTCAAAAATAGGGGGTAACATAAGTGGGGACGGGTTAAGAGAAGTTAATTCTCGCGGCAGATGGCTATGTGGTTTACTGTGAAGCGCTGTGTCTACGTAACATACCTATGGTAAGTTAACTATGAGCTTTCACCCACCTTTTAGCATTAGCTACTCTGCTGCAAAGGTTAAAGTGCAACGGGTCTCACCCGACACATATAAAAGTTATTGGGTTAATTTGAGAAGAACCGCCCACGATGTGGAATGCTGCAAATAGACCACTCGTAAATAGTGCGTACCTAAAAAAAAAATCATTCACAGAGCTGTAAAGAATAGACTCACATCATTCAACAGTGTCAATGCCGCAAATATACAAAAGCTAGGAAGTGATACACCCATCCTGGCCAACTTCCTAACCTAAAAAAAACCCTGAAGAGGTCTTAAACTATTACTTACTATAATTAACAGATTGATCAATAATCCAATATGCAACTGTATTTTTTAAGCCAACCGAGATATTGAACTGAACACAGATGGGACAGAGGCAAAAAGAGAACGGAAGCGCCTTCCAGTGTCTGGCCATGTCAGCGCGGTACTTCTGAATGAAATATCAGCATCCATCGACTACTGCTTCATTAAGGGACTTGTCACTCGAGAAGCAAAGTTGAGTTAGCCGCCATGGCTAGGTTGGACGATTATCAATCAGAGGACGTGAACGTTCAAGCAGGATACTGTCATTGTCCTGGTGGAAAAAAACGCCAGCTACCGGTAGATGCATATGACCCATATGAGGAAGATGAGCAACGATGCTGGGGATGTTGCGGCATCGATCACTTCCGGCGTGAGTGCCCAACTGTAAAGAAAAGGGGAAGGCGCGGTGAAGGCAGTGGAGGGCACGGAGGGCGAGGGGGCATGGTGCTGGAGGAAGTCCCTCCTTCGCCTTCTACTTTGGTATGTAGTAGAATGGAAAAAATAAGATAATATTGTTGTAATTTAAAAAATATGTAAAAGCTTAACAACATAAAATTTGTTTTAAAAAAAGGAAAACAAATTGCTTTCATTATGCAATCTACGTGGTCCGGAAGGATGAGCATAACTAAACACGATGCTGAGGTATAAAGAAATATAGATTCTTCAATTTTTTTGATTGCATGGAATAGTCCTGTGACTTTGCAATAGACTTTAGCAGGTTTTTGTTATTTGCAAATTACACCATGTAATTTCTCACTGTGAATCTGCTTTGTATGATTTACCTAAATCTTCATGGAAACGGGCGAAAATGTATGATCGCGCGCATGTCTAGCGTATCCCTTCCATATGATCAAATGAGCATGGCCTAAGAAGCAAATCATTAACCCAGAAATCATCACCTATAGGCCAATGGCTCGATTCCTATGCTCTTGCGAGACTTTCGGAGGCTACGGTACAAGTGAAGAAAACTAGCTGAAAGGCGAGGAGAAAAAATGGATTGGATGCTGTGGAAAAACGCTAAAGAAGAAGAATGCGCAGAAGGTAAAGGCAGACGTGACAAACTTCCTGTCGAGAGAGCTACAAGAAACGACAAGAGCGGCGCCTGGGGCAGTTCGAATCACTTGAGAAGGCAACGCAAAAATCAAGTGCAAGAAACGTGCATTAGAAAGCAGGACTGAGGAAGCCCAAACAACCTGCTCCACATTGGAGGCACCTTTCGTTTGATAAAGAAAAAGGGCAAAATATGAGGATTTGTTGAATGAAATTCACATCCATAGCAGCTACAAAGCTACACTTGTCACAATTGAAATCGGTAGTAGGGGGTGGGTAAGTGGCGTGAACACCTCGAAGCTAAAGTCACTGTGTGTTGTTAGCCACAAGGACAGGGAAGTACGTCACCTGAAAAGCAGGCTGGGAAAATGTGCAATCTGTGCCTCATATGCCATATACTGTGCTAGGAACGTTGGATGGGAAAAACCCACGGGATTGTTCTCATGTTAATGATAGTATAGTAACGTACGATGAAACAGTGCAATAGTGAACCAGTGCAATATGTTTCTATGTAGTTTGACAGTATCAATCATATATGTATAGAGATTCTTTTTATGCAGTTCCGGTGTCTGAACAGTCCGACGCACACGACTTACTTTTTACCTTGCGCCTCCTGGATGTCCTAACGCAGACAAGGGGCTGTCCTAGGTGTTTTTAAATATTCATCTTGTATTCGTTGTCTGTTCCAAATACAATAAAGATGATTTTAACTCTCTCTTGTTGAGCCATGTGAAGTCATGGCCATGAGGTAATAAGGTAATCAAATACCTGTTCATGTATTAATTGTTCCGTAGAAGGGGTAGCTGGTTGCTGTGGAATAATTCAAAGGTCACGTGTTACCTAGTTTCTGTGCTGTTTGCTATTCTTTAGTTCTCAAACTGTACTAGTTGTGACCCAACAAATAGTATTTTGAAAATCATGTGCCCCTTTTCAATCGCTCACCCTGATCCAATGGCTACGCCCCCAAGCTACATACTAAAAAATGAATAAGTCCTGACTTGGAGTCGCTCGCAGGCGCACTACAGCCAAATGTAGATGCTGGTTACTAAAGCAGCATGGTGTCGCTTATTTGAGTTCACTATTTGGATAGAACAAAAGCATGCGAGGGACACTAACAGTAACTGTATTAAGCAGGAGCAGGAACATTTTGAGCTGAAACATGCTGCAGGCAAGATACATATACTAGTATTAAATCGAGTCGTTATCATGTGAATTGTGGTTATGTTCTACTTTATCACAGATACCAATAATGTCTGTCCCCATCCTCACTGGACACCACTATCATGTCCGCTTGTTTAGTAGTGGACCGGGGGGAGGCAGGGCTAGTCTGCAGGGACTTGTATCTGATGTCTGTGTTGGGAGATCTTGTACCAATCCAGAGACTTCTTGGCTAAAGCGGAGATGTACTGTGTTGTCTTTTCCAGCTGGCGTGGGTTTGCCTCATGTGCGCCATTTGTGTCAGACAAAACATTTTCATGTTTTTCTTTCATTATCGTTTCTTTCTTTCTTATATTGTTTCACAACCCAAAATAAAGCCCTTAACAAAAATGCTGTATTACTTGATCACTGACCTGTATATATATACTAAATGCATAAGATTTACATTTGATATTCATCTTGAATCCTAGCAAGACTGTACTCATATGAGAAATGAGGCAGATTCCAAACTCCGAATGGACTACATATACAGCACGTTTGGGTACATGTCTTTATAATTCAATTAAGCTGTTATTCTATATTGTATTTACCCAATTTAGGCCCTACTAATCCATTGTCAGTAACGCATCTTTTATTTATTTTCATTTCTTTATCAATTTTAGGGTAGTCCCTTCAATTAACAAGTAACTGATATCCAAGGGAGCCCTATGACATTGAATTTTTTTAATCTGATCAACAAAAAAGTACTTTGCAGCTATGGGCTGAATTGGATATCGATGGCTTCCTTAACAAGTTTTTAGAACAAGTTTACAGTATCACAACTTCCTACATAATGGAAGACGTGTAAGTTTGGTCGCGTCGTGTTAAAACAGGTTTTCAGCGATAAATTTCTTAAATCATTCAACGACAAACACTTAGCTATTGTATCATTACTTTTAGTGAATTTCTTAGTTCAACGACAGATCCACGTTTCGGAAAACGAGTCATCGAGTGCGCAAGAAGATATTCTGTCAGTTGAAAGGTAAACAAAGATGCAGGTATAATTCTTATTTTTAGCCTGCCATTTAATCGTTTTATGATAAATAACGAGCTATGTATCGTTTTAAAAAGTACAGAGAGTGTCTCAAACCAAATCATGATTAATGTGAACGTTTTGATTGCCAATAGAGCTAGTGCTTCGGAATCTTCTGGGCAGCTCTACAAACGGATAAAGCACACAAGTGATCTCATCAGGTACGGCCATGACAAAAGTTCCAGAGCCAAAGAAAACAAGAGCCAAGAAACAGGGAAAAAAGAGATACATTCAGAAAATGTGCAAGAGCTACCGAGAAAAAATTTTCACAGACAGGTGTAGTGAATATCTTTATTGCAAGGGATAGTCACAGCATAATATAACGCAGGATAGCCGTGAACGGGATTAGATGTAAAAATTATGAGTGGACATTCCATGAAACTATACGCAAACTGTGAATAAGACTACAATCCACATTATGCTTATGGGCTACCTTGCTCGACTTGGCACATGTGTGGACCATTCCGATCCGATATGCACAAGTCAGTCCGAGGCACAACATTATGGCAACTTTGGTCAAGCTTGGCCGAGTCCACATCACTGCATCGAACTGGGATGAACCTGTACAGGTATTTATCTCTAAGAGTAGAGTAGAA
Organism: Branchiostoma lanceolatum; assembly: GCA_035149815.1. NCBI lineage: Eukaryota > Metazoa > Chordata > Leptocardii > Amphioxiformes > Branchiostomatidae > Branchiostoma > Branchiostoma lanceolatum. Next base: position 16,154,872 of record CM068880.1, read on the forward strand.
TAGAGTTGTTTCAGCCAGGTAAGTTTCTGGGGATGGTCAATAGTCATATATCACTTGATGCTGTTTCATATGACATTCCAATCCCTCCTTAAAAGTCACTGGGTGCCACCACTTTTGTTTAAGTGATTATTTTTACTTGGCTTTGTAGCGAATACTAAGCAAGAATGGCTTTTTTGGCGAATGCTCACTATATCAGCTAAACATTGGAGAGTAGCAATCCGCGGTAATGTTTTCTTGTGGTATGATGCAACGCTTATCAATTACAGATCGCTGGACAACACCCGTCCGTCAATCTCTGCCGCATTCATGTCACCTGGGCGGACGTGAGGGCCGTCAACCTTGGGGTGAAAACCTGTCTTGAGATCCCGCGGGTAGATTCGGAATATACTAGTATGACGTGCAGACCTATTGATGGACTTCACCTTAGAGCCCTGTCACACTTATACTTATTGTATAACCTAAGCCTAAAACATGTTCGTATGCAACTCATGCGGACTTGTATATACGCACAAGTGTGACAGGGGCTCTAGAAAGTTTTAAGCAATACTAACAAATGCGGTTTTTTTCGTCTTTGTCTTAGGGCGACACTTGCAAAGGCGCGCATTGCCCTTAGGGGCAATACCGCGGTGAGGTTTGACCTCATTTACGAGCATGCCGCGGGGTGCGACGTCTGGGCTCATTGCAGGTCAGATGTTTTACACTTACACACCTAAACACAAATAAAGACTATCAAAACTTGAGCTGTCTCATTGATTCGTGTTTAGAAACCGTGTTGGCTGACACTAATGAAGGATGACCATAACTTCAAACACACAGCTGAGGTATAGCGAAGTATAGATATTTTTTTTTCCATAAATAGTCCTGTGACCTTGCAATAGACTTTGGCAGGTTTTGGTTATTTGTAAATTACAGTATGTATTTCCTCGTTGTAAATCTGCTTTGTATGATTTACCTATATCTTCATGGAAACGGGCGAAAATGTATGTGCGCGCGCATGCCTAGCGTATGTCTCTATATATTCAAATGAGCATGGCCTAAGAAGCAAATTATTTACACAGAAATCATCACAGTAATCCGCACGGAAATCTGCTCGAGGAATAAACATCAACTTATAGATAATCTAGCCGCACAGCAAATGAGTATCTGTAGTGCGTAGGCGTCCGCTTTCAATCAACGTTTAACACCGCATTTGGAAGAGACTGATCTGATGGAAAAAGAATAATCAATCCTGGTTCGCCTTGAATAAAATGTGTGCGTCGAGTGAAATACAATATAATACATAAAGCATGTTCTCTACAATATTAAACACTATATGGTTTGAACACCAACCTCTTCGTATTCCAAACGACTTTGTTTCATCCGACCATTTCCCTCTCTGGGTTTCATTTGATTGGGAGTCGGCAACAGTGTTTACAAACACAGCTGATCATGGAATTCGCGAAAAGAGGTAAAAGCCGCGCCTTTAAGGGCGGCGACTATCTCAGATGTGAATTTGTCAAGAGCAGATCTATATTCAATGTTATCACAGTTAGGATTTTGGGCACCGAAATGCATTATATGACGAATTCATCGCGGATAAGAGGCTGTCGGTACAAGCGCTGAACCGCGCTAGGTCGTCAGGAGCTGCACGTTCCCACCTAATCCTATTAGGTGGGGGAATTACCATGATTTATGTTTAAAACATAGGCGGGTCTTTCTGTACTGTTATAACTGTTAACAGTTGCCAGATCCTTGTTGAGAGTACAACAAAGCAGGTCCTGAAAATATTTACAGCAGTTAGGAATCAAAACTATGTCAGCCAAGGTCGCAAGTGATAGAGTTTATTCTTCTGTGGCCTTCCACATGGTGAGTACGGTGAGGACCTCCACTAGCTTATCCGTCATTTGCAAGCACAGAGGCCCTCTCCAATCAACAGTACGCTGACATTAATGTCCCTGACACAATTGACATTTTGAAAGATGGCCGTGTTGCTAGACCCACTTACAATGAACTGTTGCGAACTGTCCCCAGACCGTACAGCAGATACTGTTTTACGTATGCCAGCTCTGCTGCTTTTTCCAACCCAGTCATACCTTCCACCCATTTGAGTCACCACATACATGGTGTCAGGCCCCGAGCTTCATAAGATGGGTGGCTGAGTAGTTCAACCGACAAGCGACACTGTGGTGGCTGTGTTATTGATTTGGACACAGGCTGGCTTTGTTAAACGGGAGCTGCTTTTGTTTCGTTACAAAATGTACCATGCCCACAATGATACAAAATGTACTATGTCCACAACATCGTACGCTCAACAGGGGCTTCGTGGGGAATGTAAAAGGACCACCAACACCAACCTACTTATGCAAAATGAAGAGTAAGAAGATATACAATAGGAAAACAGAATCATCTGTATCAATACATATCAGGATGCAAATTACAAAAATTCCATCGGTTTGATAAACATTAACGACCACGTAGGCCGCTCCGTTTGCCTTCCTAGGTCACCTATTTGTGCGACCAGTTATGCTAACCGTGATTCCTTACAGACGTGGCTGCTGATTACTATATATCAGGTTACACTTGTTCCCGCGCGCTGGAACCAGGCTGAAATCATGAAAAGATTCGCAATTGAAATATGTACAAACCAACATTGAACGTAATCTGTCACAGTGGATAAGGGTAATATTTCATACTTAAATCAATGCGTAGCACAATGTCGATGTAATTTAAAGAAAAGGAAAGAATATATCCCGACCTTAGTCTAAATCCTGTGTGGGTAATACATACAAATTTGTAAAAGAGCTAATCAGCATACTGCTTTTGGGTGATTGACAGGCTATTTCCCGCCATCATTGTCATTCAACTAGAACAGACGACTCGTCGTTTGTGACGTCGCCATGACGTCATCAATCCGCGCGCTCGACAACAAAGTTAACGTTGTTGACAGAAGTAGGTCTCCTTAATGGAGGAAAGTGAGATTGTATGTAAAACTATGTAAGACGTCTTGCACCTTGTAATCGTCGGTGCCGCGAAGACAAGGTATCCGCTCTTGGAATGAACCCTTCTTTCGTTATTCAATATGAGCAGCTAGACAAGGATCGCTTGCCACCATTGCAGTCACTTGACCTTGTCTCAAACTTACTGAAGACACGTTTCTACTTCCAGAAGCGTTTCAATGCCTACAAAAGTCTTCATGCTTACAATTCTGTGGCATCCGGCTTTGTGGAAAGCATAAAGGGAAACTCCGTTAGGTTTGTTTTTCTGTGGCATTAAGCCATTCTCTTCGCCTAGCCAATGCTAACTCCTCAGCATTCTCCTCTGGTTTGTTATCACACAAAGAACGCGAAACAACCTTACCTTTTCTCGATATAGTTGAATGGGCGTCAGAAGGATGAAGGCTGAGACACAGCGATTTACCGGTTTCGACCTTTTATTCAAAAGTCTTCATCAGAATGACAAAGAGAGGTACCGCACTTCCTTTTATAGCCTCTAGTTCAAGTCAGGTCAGGGCATTCTACTCCCCGCTTTAAAAGGTCAGGGCACTCTAGGAAATAGCCAATCAGCTTACCGGATTTCGCTTTGCACTGGCTAGAACTGACCAATCAGAGCCTAAAAAACATGCTGACTCAGCGAAAATGCTGTTTGTTCAGGTCAGGTCGCTCTGAGTGTTGTCCATTGTTCTCCTGACCAATCAGGTGGTCCGCTCTGATGGTGATTGTCCTAATGGACCTAATGAACTTACCTTTTCTCGATGTTTGTATGCTGTACCCGTCCTACTTCCACATCCAACAATAACGCACAGCACCAAGCCCGACGTGTGCACGCAAAGTTTCAAAGCAGTCAGCTTCTTATCGTCTTTGGGCTCCTTCTCTATTTATTTCGAGGTATGTCAGTAAAGGAATATCAAAATACACTGACCTGGTCAAGTTGAATGTTTAAAAAAATCACATGGACGATTAGAATCTTTTCGTTCTTGGCCGACTTTATCCTTCTCCGGTAATTGTCGTATTGGGCAGGGCTTCCATGTAAGACATCACGAATGCACCCAGATACACGGCGACATACCGACCTGCGTCCCGATTACCGGCGCTACGAACGTCCCTTGCTCGCACATAAATGTGACCCGACGTGTGTGGGTTGGCATCACGAAATCGCCAGCGAATGCACCCAGACACACGGTGACATGCCGACCTGCGTGCCGATTATAGGCGAGTGATGGAAAAGGCAGCGCTCGTTTGAGGCCCGTGGCACCAGTGGTATGCGGTGGGACAGGTGGCTTTTCATATATTGAGACGAACAAAAGAAAAGGCAGCGATCTTGTGAGGCCCGTGGCACTAGTGGTATACGGTGGTACAAGTGCTTTCTATACTGAGATGAGCGAAGAAAAAGGCAGCACAGTGGTTTTAATACTGAAACGAGCTCAAGAATAGGCACTGCTCTTGTTTCACCGTAGCACAAGTGGTATAGGTGGCAAATTCTTCTTCGGGGCAGACAAAGCTATCTTCTACCTGGATCGAATTCTGCACCCTGTGGTAAAGGAGGTCACTATACTTAGACGAGCGTAGCAAAAGGCAGCGCTACTCTAAGGCATGTGGTATAAGTGGTATACGGTGCTGCCCTAATATCCCGTACCAGTTGGACAGTAGTGCGTAGTCAGCAATGGCTAATAAATCTAGATTTATTTTACGCCCAAAAGCATGGTTATCTGTAGACTTCAGACACAAAGGTCTTAATTCAGTCTTAATTCAGTTCTTAATAGGGGGTTCCGTCGGGGATTGGTCAATTCGAGTATTCCTCGACCACTACCCGACGAGTACCCCTTTGTGGGCAAACTTTACCAAGTGCATCTTTTAACTTCCTCATTTTTAGAGTTTCCCATTCAAAACGACGGACAAAGAAGACAGAAGGGTCCTGCTCGTCTCTACTAGATTCAGATGATTGGTACTTTACTCCCATTATTTCACGTGCCCACTTACGAAATTTTCCTGCTACAATTCTCCATGGCTTTTCTGCGTCGGTTTGTCTTCTGTAACAGAAATGTTGCAGTTATTATATCATGCAGTTATTATATCATGTGGCGTCGTGTGGCGCAAGTGTAGAACTCGTGGCTGTCAAACAATGGGACCCGGGATCGAATCCCAGGGGTGCCCAGTGACATGTCCGAACTTGCGCCCCGACGTTGTGCCCTTGGGAAAGGCACTTTACACGCATGTCCCCCCTCAGTTAGAGGGACAAGTCTCCAACGGCAGCTGTCTTCAACTGGCGGACGAGAGCAGCGCCAGGCGGGCTGGCGTTATCAAGGCGGACCTCGAGTGCAAGAGTCATCCGGCAGCTCGCTGCAAGCATCCCAACCAGAACCAGCACGTCTCCCTCGAATTGGTGCCGCTGGAGAAGGCGGATGCCCAAAGTGTGTGGGTCTCAGATTCGCAACCTGTCATCCACCTTAAACAAATTCACGCGAAGGCTACCGTGTCAATTGACACGGTCACCATACTCGATCTGTATTTGTATCTGTACTATGTATCTGTACCATGTATCTGTACTATGTATCTGAATACGAATAAAGATAATACGAGTGGTTGCCATATATTATATCATTATCTTCGCCGAGGAACTCGGAGAAAATTATGTTTTCGGTTACTCCAGATGTTGGGTGGGTCTATACTCAGCCCAATTAAGGCCTGTGACACCTGGGGATTGGCTACGTTAGCAGTTGTTTGCACGTTACTTTTGATGTATCTATCTATTTTCAAACAAATTGGCCAGATGATGGAAATAACAAATCTTTAGAATATCAAAACAAGAAAATTTTCAATCTCATGTATTTTTGGGTTAAAAACAAAGATTTTGGTAATTAAAATACTGCTGTTCATTGATCTGTGAATTCATGCTACATGAAGTTGTGTTAGTTTGGGCCGCCTAGAGACTTGTTTAAAACTGCAGTGGGTGTTTTTCTTTGGACCTTTGGGCATGAATAACTTGAGAACGGGTGGACAGATCGTCGTGATGTTTGGTATTTCGATAGCTCAGATGGTGCTTAACATAAACATCGACATATTATGCAAATCAGGAGCTAATTGCCATGATTAGTAAGGAAAGTTTGCTGCATTTTATATTGGGACTCTCAAACATGTTACTATGGCCCCCAAAACAGGTCTTATAAACAGATGGCCTGGGAAAAGTAGGTTATACAAACAAAAGGGAGCACAGCGCTCCAAGCAGAGGTGTGGGTAAGCCTAGTTTTTCACATGTTCAGTTTAGGCATTTCTAAGCACGTTGACGACATAAGGAAAAGGGGACAAAAAAGAAAGCCCGACAAAAAGTACCTATAACACGTCAAAAACACTCCTCTGTTTGGAGAGTACACTGCTCCAAAACTGCATCACTGCTAGGTACGATAAAGTCACACCTAATATGTCTTTCAAAATGTGTATGATATGGATTAAGGATTTATTCTATTCATATATATTGACTGTACCATTTTATCATCACTTTCAACTTACGACACTGCGATTTCAAACATTTGAGGGCCCATATAATATCAACATACTCATATGTTTTCATGACCAGTTTTAACATGTATCAGCACACTGGACACATTATATACTAGTCCTGTACCAACTTATGATTTTATCCCTGTCTAGACTGCCCCCTCTCATAATTTCCAAACAGCATGGTGTATGATCAAATTTTCAGGGGGCGATATTAAAGCAAGTTAATATTAATCACTATCCACAATTAGCCTTGTTGGTTAATGTTTTGAAGAAGAAAAAAAAGAATGACAACTTACCTTCATCCTCTGCTCAACACCTCTCACTTCTTCCTTTGACTCCGTAGTCATTTCTGTCACGTTGATACAGTCGTACAGACTTCAGAAGTTTAGAAAACAAAGTCACAAATTCTCGACTTCTCAGAACGTCAGACCTACAGAGGTCATAAAAACAAACGTTTAAATGTATCTCACATTGTCTTTGGTTTACTCCCCAACAACAATAACTTGTAGGTTTGCAAATATATTCCTAAGAACAAATGAAACTTTTGTCTTTTCTATAATAGAAAGTTTGAGTACGAAATTGTCCTTACAAACTTTGGTGACCTTGAATCTTAGTCACGGAGCGCCACGTGAACTTGTTTCTGCTTAGCGTAGTTACAAAATTATCGCTTTTTGAAGCTCCAAAACTTCCGTGTCGTGTACACAACATCAATAGAATTAAACGAAAATTTGTGACTTTTTTTTCCCTTTTTCAGCCTATTTTTTTCGCATGAAAGCTCTTCTGTGTTGGTAGAGTACATATTGGAACATTTTAAACTTTGATCCAACACCAAGAGTTGACCTCACCATGAATTTTTTCGGTTGGACCTCTAACCTTCGTCAGATGTTCGATCCACTGCGTTGAACGCCGGGAAGTCGGAGACGTGATGACGTCAGCAGTGAATCGAAAGCAGCGGGCAGACGGAATCTACCACCGTCGCGGTTCAGGGAGGGGTGATGAGCCCTGATGTAAATCGCCTCCTTCACGCCCTACACAAACCAGTCATGTTCCTTGTCCAAAATTTGCACCTTATCAAGAGTCACTGTATGTCCCGTGGACTCAATATGTATATGTTCTGACACTTCTCACATAGTAGTACTTGGGCGTCTGTGCTCCGAAACCTAGTTTTGAGTAAAAGTGCCGTTTCCCTATGCACGTCTCTGTGCACGGTCCTCTGGTGTTCTGTTCTGCACGACGTATGTGGTAGATCACCCCACACTTCTTCCACGAGACAGAATAAGGGTTTGGTTGTCTTGCCTTACGTCACGAATCTTTCGGAAGCTCTGCGGGGGATTTTCAGTACGCACGGCATTAAAACCTGCTTCAAACCAACTCGGACACTAAGGCAGTTGTTAGTTTCACCCAAGGACAAGACACCGAAAGAACAAAAGTGTGGGATGATCTACCACATACGTTTAATTTCACACATACCAGGGTGGTCTTTGAGCGCAACTTCTTCCTTACTCTAATTCCTTTGGAACACTAATATGATTTTTCTAAAATAAGATAAAACAAAACAAAATATTTGATAAATCTTGAACATCAGAAATATAACTTGTGAGTGACAGGACCTAGTAATCATAGTCTTGATTCTAGGGCCACTTTATACGGCCCTAGCATTAGAGCAACAGGGTTTGGGCCGTTTTAAACGGCCTGTGATACCTGGATTGTTTTAAACCATTCATCTTGGAACTTAGAAGATGATACGGCTATGTTGAAGGTGCCCCCTTTGAATCATGGCGCCAGCTAGGGTGATCAGGATTGCTGGCTGTACAGAGGACAGTGCCGGTGCTGAAGGTGCGGATGGTTTACAACGTTCTGCGCTTCCCATCAGGATATTACATCTCCCTCTGCTGGTCTTCAGTCGCGAAATAATAACTGTTGACAGATTGTACATTCCGGTGACCTGACAGCTGGGCGGTTCGAGTAGGGGGAATGTTGGCCGCCACCAGCGTCTGCATTATCTGCTCCAAAATCGGGCCGAAGAACACAAACACAAGGTAGGTGGAAGAGCCGTTTATACAAGTTTGCATTTGCTGCTGTTATGTGACGGACATTTAACGTTATCTTTGATTCTTACGTTATCGTAGAATTGAAATTGAAAAGGGGAAACTCAACTGAAGCAGAAATGCAGGATTAGTAACACCTAAGATATCCTCATATACAGATTAGCCTAAATAGCTGTAGTTGTATGCAAGAATGTAGCTTGGGCAAAATTAGTGCATATTAAGTAATAGTGATAGTAGACTTTATTTGATTTAAAAGTTTTAGGATTCCTAGGATTAAGCTTGGCGGCAGCAGTGAGAGTGGCAGAGGATAGAGTAAGGTGGAGAAGGATGGTGTAGGACATATTCATGGTGCCCCAACGACCCAAAAAGAGGTCAAGGGATAGGTGAGGTGAGGATTCCTAGAACCTGACGGCCTAAATACAATTGAAGTAACATACTAAATGATTCTGTGCAATGTATCTGCAGGTATTTTGTACGACACGTACCCCCTCTCGGAGGAAGAGTGACACAGTCATCAATACGACTTCATCGGAAGGCACGCCTTCAGGTTACTGTGGCTAGGTGGTGTGCTTATCTACTGCAACCTTTCCCCATGGGGCGAATTACTCAAGGGAAAGTACGACAACATCGGAATCATGTTCAAGGTACTAGGGGGGCCATTTTCTGTCGATTAGTCTAAGGGTGCTCTTTAGAAAAATCACACGCGCACACACACACACACACACATACACTTATGGAGACACATACACACATATCTTGACATAATATATTTCCGTTGTTTCCTTATTAATGTTAATGCATGATGTATAATTATGACAAAGCTTGTGTTATTACCATTGCTACGATATTAAATTCAATGTACTTGTAATGTCAAGGAACGAGCATCAGGTTAACTAAGGTGAGTGAGTCTCAAAAAGTGCTTAGCTTACCCTATTTAAGTAAATCACTAAATACAGTATCTTGCATTTTGTTGGTAATGACTTGCGTTTGAGAGTTATATGAAACTTGAGTAAACAATGCATATGTTTATCTCTTCAAAAAATCGTCTTTCCTTTTAAATGTGTAAATTTACATCTCATCTATTCTGTCAGCGTCGTTTCCAAAATCAAACACACTTTTTGCCCTACTAAAGTAAATGCAGGGTCCAGATTGGATTCAAGACGAAGACTAGAGCACGGCTGATAGCCAGAAACCAAAGTAACACGAATTTGTATTGAAGCGATAGGCCGTCAAAAAGTTCTGAATATTCATAACATTGCAAATCAAAAAAAGTTTCTACTACTGTAGTTTAAAACAAAACAGAACCACTGTTTCGATATAGTTGATATTTACTTTGACACAACTAATTCCATAAGCAGTATGTACCTGAGTCTAGTCTTATTACTAGTATTAGTCCAGGTGACCAATTATTTTGGTCACATTTCAAAAGGGCAAAGTACCATTGGCGACATAAATTTCTATCTGGGTATTTCGCAGTGTACTTGTCTTTCTGACTGGCTTCTTGCCTGGCTTTTATTCTATTATTTGGGTCACCTATTGTTCATATTACACCACAGAACTAGCTATTCACATATTGGTCCCCACCCGGCTTTTTAAAGTCATTTCTTGCTAAAAATGTCTCTTATAGGAGACCCAGATCTCACACCTCGTGAAAGCAGGCTTCAGAAAGGAGAACATCTCGTGGAAAGTCATCACCATCCAGCCGCCGAGTGACTCCAAGAAGTACCAGTTCCCTCTCATGATCGCACCAAAGTGTGTGAAGGCCTAGAGACTGAACATTACGTTGATAAAAATATACTTATGAATTTGTTTTGGAATTTTTCTCCTGCTATCGATAGGAGAGTTCTTGGAATTGTTCAAGCCTGTGTTACCTTAAGGTTTTACATATTCTATAGAACAGTGATAACTTTATTGCAAGTTTATGCCGAAAGACTAATTGCAGATATGAACATGGAGGTACATGGAAATTGAAATATTCATCTAGTCTTCTGTGAAAGTTCGATGTTAACTATGGTTGAGTATGGTTAGCTTTGACTTCTTTTTTTGAAGACAGTGAAAAATGAAGTGACACACGTTTTGAATTATAATAGTCGACTTTAGTAGACACATAATAACATAATAAAGGTATATGTTTTTTTAGTAAGAGGTATATGTTTTTTAGTTAGAATTACGTGATTGAAATCACGTGTGCAAATAAGAGCACATCTTTCAATTCAAGATTTGAATATTAAGTACGACCGTCACGCACGTCTATGCGTTTCACGATAGGAAACGATTTTTTTCACTTGCAAAGGGTGTTTCCTTTCTTAATTCTTTTTTAATTTTTTTTTTCCGCACGCAGTTTAGTTAGTTGTCCAAATTCCATTATCCCTGGTTAGCAAAATGTGTTGTCGGGCAATTGTTATCACATGCCTACAGCAGATTAAAATGAGTCGATATGTATGTGTTTGATGCGCAGCGGGGTAAATGATTGCATTGCTTGCCTACCATACGTTGCATCTGTTGACTAACTAAAAGAAAGATACTGACGCGATTTGGGAATTGAAAAAAAAACTTTATATTAAATTAGACCCTTAATGACTACATTTAAACGATGCTCGTTTAGTCACATTGATCAATTACAATGCAGCAGCATAATGCCTGGTTTTTATCATGTACAAACTTCCTGTTATATGTGAATATGTTTTATTGTGTTGACGGAAGTTCCGACAACTATAATACACATCCTGCTTTCATTCTCAGACAGATAATTTACACCCCATGGTACCAGGTAACACCCGCGTGCACACGGCATTGTAGAAGCAACGTTTTTATGTTGTTGTTTGTATATTACAGATCTCCGCCCTGTTTGTATTTTCCTGTTTGTTACCTTATAGCATTCCCTGTAACGAACGTGGTCGTATTTAGGATTTACATGTAGTTGAAATTTTAAAAATACAAAGCCATTGACCTCATAATGTTTTTTTTTGTAGTGTACTTGTCTCTCAGTCTTTCTGACTGACGTCTTGCCTGTCTGTCATTCTGTCTGACTGTCTGTCAATCGATCTGCCTGTCTGGCTCATTATCCTGGTACGCTGGAATTAAACTGCATGTTGTTCAATTACAGTCTTAATACTAGCAATTTAGCCAGCGCCTTCTGTATTTGTACGCGCAGATAGCCACCATCATTATGAATACGCAAATATTTATTGATTCTTTCAACCCCAACCGATATATTTTTTTGCGACGAATCTGCAGACCTTATCCCATTTTTTTTTTTGCTTTTGAGAATATTCTTGGTGGATCTTTTGGTAATTAATGTACATTAACTGTTTTAATACACTATGTAAAATGTTTAGACAAGTTCTGATGTCAATTATTATTGATGATGATCATCATTTATGCAGTAAATCAGGAGAACCCGCATTTTGCTTAAAAGTATACAGTAATCCCCTTATTCCAACAATTCAATTATAGTTTATATACAAATAAAAGTATCAATTCACTTAGCAGTAATATTTCCTTACATAAGCAAACTTAAAACATAAGAATCTTATTGAAAAAAAAAATATTTTTTAGTATATGATAAAAATAAAGAAGGTATCATGTCATTTTGCATCCTAGCCTGTTACCTAGACACACACATAATTCTTGCCTTGTCAATTTTCATCACAGCTTTTTTGTTGGCGATTTATTTGTAATTTCTGTTTATATAAAGTTTAGTTAATCTTTTAGGGACATTCCGATATGTTTTGTAAAAGAATGCAAACTTAGCTGGAAGAAATGTTCTTCAAAGAAAAATGTTGATTTGGCAGACATTATTACACGCCTGGTGTTCAAATTTTCGGTTCGGTTGAGTGTTAAAGACCTCCATTACAGTACATACATTTCTAATTCTAAAAGTTAAATTCGTTAAGATACGAATTCTTTTGACTTTTTTCATTTACTATTTCAAGAAAGTCTTCCCAAACATTTTCCAATATACAACAGCCGTAACGACTGTATCTACATTGAACATGCTCGAAATCATAATCGTAACTCATCAACTTACAACGACAATCTTGCCATTGGTCATTTTAAGTAAATGAATTCTAGAAAACAATGTGCAGAATGTAATATACCGAAGTAATGTAGACCAAATTCAACAGTTACAGGTTTCATCAATGACTGTTCAGTTGCATTTTTTTCTTTAATGCAAAGTTTAATTGATGTGCCAATGAACCCTATTTCACTAGACGGCGATAGTGGTGCGACCTAACTGCGACCTGAATTGAATTTATAATTTCTGTAATCCTTGACTTTGATATTAGAAAATCGTTTAGAATGAAAAAAGGATAACTTACAGACAGGAATACACACAATACGTTAAACGATTTGATTCTTGTTGATGGAATTGGTTGATTGCTTCGCTGAAAAGGTTCTTCAATCATGCGGTTGCAGTGAGGTCTCTGCCCTGATGCAACATAACATATACATGTGACCAAAAATTATTCTGCCCAAAAATGAAGTGTTACTAAGAAAAAACTTTTTGTCTATCATTGACCTTTTCCCAATCCTATCCAATTTGAAAAATACTTTCAGGACACAAAATTTACAATTCTAAAGTTGCTAACGTCGAAAATGGACCTGCATTTTTCCGTCCCATGCACTTTTCTATTCATCTTAATAATGCGAAAAATGTCAATTGCCAGACTTTTTCTTCACACCCTCAACCATCCCCAATAAACTTAATTCGAAATTGAGCTGAACGGTGCGGAACTTAAACTTTAATTTAATATGTATAGAATGTACATTTGATCTTTTAATTGTAGTTTCATGTATCTTATTAAAAATTGTAAAGATACAGAGCAATTTTCTTCTCCGACATTTGAATGGAAATCTTTTGAAAATGACTAACTTTAAAATGCACCTTCACGTATGTGCAGCCTTTACTTATGTAACAAGATTGAACAGAGGCCGGCAAAGTTTGTTAATCTGATCTTTTTTTCTTTCCTCTACTTATTCCACTTGCACTTGACAGATGAACCTGTACTTGTACTTGCAATCCTGATCATCCCACATAGGGTGCGTAGTGGTACCTGGCCGGTAAAGCACGCACAGTTTCATCCAATGCACCCTCCTGTTGTTATCTGGCTTTCCCGGATTCCATCCCTGTTTAAACAAAGAGGAACCTTTTCAAGTAAAAAGATTAACTACAATGTGCTTTTGGTTTATAGTACAAAGTCGTACCCAGTAGCTTAACTCTTTCAAGTCCACATTCTAATCGGTTCGACTGAATACGTTGCGGAGGTATATGGATTTCTTACAAAAACATTTTAGAATGAGAAACTATGAAAATATCATGTACATAATTATGATAGCCTGCTGTTCAACAGCTGCAACAAATTTAAAAAATGAGTTTTGGAAAAAAGATGATTATAAGAAACAAAGTTATTACATTTCTTAGACTTCTCTTAGTGGTTTTGCTTTAAAAAGCATCAATTTTAAATTATTGTTTTTCTGATTATGTTATCTCTGCCACCCAAATTATATCTTAATATTTGCCTCTATCAAAATATGAAATATATAAAATAAAATAGAATACTTGAAAAGTAAGGCATCTTTATAAAACATGTACACATAGGAAAGAAATTTCAAAAAATGCCTTTAAAGGAGAATTTCAGGTGTTGTATTGAGCATAAGCAAGCAAAACATGTCCTTACTTTGTATTTTCCCAGTTTAGACCAATCTTCCCAAAGCCACTGTCTCTTATGAAGACGCAATCTCTCGGAGTCCCACATGCCTATCCAGTACTGGAGATTGTGCCCTTCCGTGCGTACCAGGTTTCTCAAGGCGACGTCCAGTTCCTCCGTCTTCGGCATGGCTAGCATCGCTCCCTCAGTCTTGCAGGCCTTACTGGCATCACCGTAGGACATCTTTCGGAAATTAAGCTGAAAGCAGGTCCGGACGACGAGTTTGTATCCGACAGGGCAGCCATCACTTTTCAAAGCTAATATGATGAAATAGGAATAAAGGAGAAAAGCATAACTTTATCTTAATATCAAAAATATATAATATATTTCAAACATCAATTATAAATATCTTGTATAAATGGCCTTCAAGTATATTTCTTGTGTTCTTAGGTTCAAATTACCACGCCATGTTTTAGATCTAATCTATACAACTTTCTTTCTGTCCCGAGTATGCAGAGGTATTCAGGCACGGCTGTACTGCTGCTGATTCTCAACTTACAGAAATAATTCAAAATCATTGTTCTCTCGTTGTATCTGGGGCCATCAAAGGCTCCTCATATTCTGCTGTTTGTAAGAAACTCGGATGGGAAACCCTTTCAAACAGACGTCATATCCATTGTCTATGATTATCTTACAAATATTTTACGTTCAAATTTTTTGAGACTTAATCCCTCCTGAAACTCTCTGAAGTTTGTCTTTTTCTGATTTTATTTAGCTTTTTTGTTGCTCAATGCACGCGCAGATCTCATTCATAGGATAAAGTCGGTTTGGCCATATTTTTCAAGGGGGTGCCCGTAGGATTGTACATTGCAGCATGTGTAAGCAGATGTTGAATATTACGTTCAATGTACATTGATGTTGTCTTTAACCCTATCTAGACCGGGGGGGGGGGGGCTAAAAGGGCCCGCGCCAACTTTGACATCGTATAACTGCCAAACGACGTATGGTAGGACAACCAAACTTGGTGACATTTCCTAAAATTTAGTTGGCAACAATATAATGATAAAAGTTTAAGTTTATTATTTTTCGTGTTGCCATGGCAACGGGTTTCTGAAGAGGCATTTTATGCAAATTTCGCTTATTTCGATTTAAACATAGTTGTTTCCAATGTTTTCTTGCTCAACAACACTAGTTTCCTACATGTACAACATCACATGTAATTTAATATAACTATCATGATTAAATATTCATAAATTATGCTAATTTGATGACGTCATCGCTCAAAATCCAAGATGGCGGACAAAATCATAATTTTCGGTAGAAACAGGCTTTTTTGCCTTTAAACTCGTCACAACCTGGAATTTTCTTAACCAGAATCATTCAGATTAATGTTTTTAGTCTATTTTGATTGTTATTTGGGATCATACATGAAAAAAATGACCCAAGATGGCGAATCCCAGGGGGTCGCTAACAACACATGACGTCATTCTTCGACGTCATTTTGACGTCAAATTAGTCACCACTGACGTGAAATGTCTTGGCATACCTTTTAATCAATAATACGCACTATTTTGGCTAATACTTTTAGATATTATGGGAATTCCCAATTTAGCCAATAAAATCACATCGATGACGTCATAAATACGTCATATTACGTCATAACGTCACCAAACTTACAGGAGTAATAAAACTTCACGTGAACATCACTCCCTGCAAATTTGGTGATGATAGAGCATACCGTTCGGAAGTTATGACGGGGGGGGGGGTCGAAAGAGCCCCCCCCCCCCGTCCAAGAAGTCTCAAAAAAGCCCGGTCTAGATAGGGTTAAGATGATTTGTGGTTACTTTCCGAATATTTAAGCTCCCTGCGCCATTGTTTGAAAGCCAAATATTTTTAAAAAATGGGGAAGGAATTTAGATGAGCCATTCTAACATGAGGGTGAGTAATGAAGTGTCTATTGTTGCGTCAAGAGTTGCAGTTGGAAAACGCCATTCTGAACTTGATTTTGGGATATAGGCAAAGACAATCTAAAATGGCTCATTTCAGCACGAATATTGAAACATATACGTTTTGCATGGGTGGGAGATGATGGATTAGTATGCAGTTGATGTGATTCCAAATGTTGCCTTTTTGGTACAAAAATGTTTTGACTTAAAAAAAGTTATTCAATATGGCAGCAGTCATAATGCATGCAAATGCTACGAGCTATAAACGATGAGTTGTGAGTTAATGCTTGACATTCGGAATAGCACACCTGGTGGTTTGACTTGACAGATGAATTTTCCGTTGGCCCTGGAGCATGTACGATCATTCCATATCGCCCCCTCATATTGGGCGCAATCCTCATCATTTACATTGTTAGGTTCTCCTGGGCCCCACGCGATGTAGTTTCCGAGTGAGGTGCCGTCTATCCACTCCCAGACTCCCTCTTTACGCTGATCCACCAAGCCAAACCAGAAGTAGCCTCGCTTATCCACACCATTCTTCAAGGAGATCAGGAATTCGTTTGTGCTGGCATCCTTTGGCATAGCGAGGGTCCCACCTTCGGTACGGCAGGTCCAAGATGCATCGGGGAAGTTCATCGGGGTTATGAAGGCCTTGAAGCAGATATTGTTATGCATCAGGTAACCACTCTGGCATCCTGGAGAAAACAACATCCGAAGAAGAAATTCTTTTAAGCATTACACAACCATAAAATGGAAAGAGAAAAGCACCAAACGCAAAACCATTGAATAAATGAATTTCAAAAATTGTGATCACCAGCAACTATTCAATAATCATTCCCCCTTGAACTAAGATTAGCTTAAAAGCAGGAGTATTGTTTGCCTTTATGTCTCACCTTTCGTGGTCGTTGTTTCTGTCTTAGCTGTTTTTAGAATTTTTCTCTGTCGCATAAAGCTGGTTGTTGATACCAACAACTGAGAAAAAAAGAAAACACCATGACATGTTTATCTCGATGCATAGACAGAAAACATCATATGAGAATGCATTTTAGAAAGTTTATTTTCATTGACATTGCGGTTGCTACATTTGGCAGCGTAGTTGTCACCTTTGGTTGTGTTGTGGTCACCTCTGGCATCGTGGTTGGTACGATTGGTTGTGTGGTTGTCATCGCTGACAAAGTACCGGTCACGATTGGTTGTATGGTTGTCACCTCTGACAGGTTGGTTGTCAGGGTAAATGCTGTCGTAAGATTATGACCGTTGGTCCGCACAGGTGAATCAGTTGTAAAGCTGTGCAAGGGCTGCGTAAAAAAAAAGAGTTATCATAAATGGAAATGAATTTGGTCCATCGAATTACATTTCCAGAATTAGCGAGTTATAAGCAAAAGAGTTTGCCTTTACTTTTCTTTTTCATACTTTTTACTGCTTAGCCCATTATGATTTGGATCATAGTGCTTATAGGGCGTATTCAGTCACGTGACCCTCCCCCTAGCAACGAGCACTGGCGGCCATGTTGGTGCTCACTTGATAGTGGAGCCCTATGGAACTCTTTGTATAAATGGCAGATGTTTTCTACGCCATTCACAATTTCCCTTCAAAACGTTTTGTCTCATAATCATGGTGTTTTGCCTCGTGGTCAGATGTTGGATTGGGACTGATAAAGCACACACCGGTCGGGTAACAGTAAGATTGGTTTTGCGTTTCTCGTGTAGGACGTGTACGTGCGGGAACATACGATCACGAAGGGACTAACGACTGAAACAAAAGTGGATTTCTGACATACGAACAACGGATCTAAATAGTTGAATTTTGAGAATCAACGTGTGTGTATGGAAACCTTTTGTATCTGGTCGAAAAGCAAGTTACAGGCCCGTTGTGTAACACAGTCGCGGCACCGTGTAGTCGTTGCTTGAGATACGTTCAACCATAAACTGGGGGTCTTTCAACGTCGAACTTTCCCGATCATAACGTACTCCCTGTCAGCAAAATTTCTCACGACACTCAAGACACTGTACTACGTGGCTGCAGGCCTTGGAACACTTGTATGCTGTGAACTGATTTTATGCGAACTCTGTAAACAGTTTAGCGGCCATGTTTGTAGGCTGCTGGGGAACCTCGCTCGTCGATAATGGGTAATTTCTAGTAGGTGAAATTGGATTTTTGTAGCGAAAAGGTTGTGAGGCTGGAGACTCTTTGCATATAATAAAACAGCGATCAGACGACTTCGCATTCCTTGGAAATTTAGAGAGCGTCGGACAATGAGAAACTTCGCTGCAGGGTGAGCACCAACATGGCCGCCCACGGAGGGCAGGGGTGATGACGTCACGTGAATACGCCCTATACTATTATTACTATAAATATTAGCAAGACGCGTTAACAAAGTTTTCATTCAATCTTTCATTCACTAATCATTTCATAACTGCTTATACTATTAATATGTTAAGTTCTATTCTGGTTTCTGTGAGCCCCAGTTTGCTAAACTAGAACAATTCATGTTTCACAGTCCTCCCTCTATAGAATGGCTTCAATGGACGCTGGCTTCATCTACCGTTTTACTGGAGGCACACTAACAACAGACATATCTTAATGAATACCAACCCATTCGACGTCGCAACAGCAATATTATTATACTTGTTTACAACTGTTGTTATTTGGAAAGAACACCCTCCAACCTATCGTTTGATGAGAAGCGCTTGATCAACACTTAGGGAGATGGTTTACTTGAAGCTATCTACAAAAAGAGGTTACAGAGAATTGACAACACACATCAAAACAACACCCGTCTTGCCCGTGGAGGGGTTTCAAACTGCCAAAACCCAGAACCACCTCAGCTACCAGATGTATGAAACCATATAACACCTTTCTACAACACATCATGGCATCCGCACATTCACTGTTAAATAATTCTGAAAGAAAGACTAATTACCCAAAGTACACAAATAAGCCATTACAATACTGGTGGTAGCTTTGAACTTTGAACTTTATTTCACCTTAAAATCGGTGGCACAACGCTTCCTGTCACGTGTGCGTTACAAATCAAATCAAATCAAGTATGGACAATTATAAATACAACAATACATAATAACAATAGCATAGTAATGGTGATAATGATATATCCGTATATGTCATAACAGAAGGTCGTGTATAAGAACATGCTGTCGCTTGATTTAAGATAGTAGGCGAATTAAGTCGTGTAAACAAAACATAAAGTCTCGAACAAAACATGATGTAGGTGAATTAAGTCGTACAAAATAAAACTTAAAGTCTTGAACAAAACATAAAGTAGGCAGATTAAGTCATATAGATAGAACTTAAGGTCTTGAACAAAACATATTGTAAGCAAATTAGGTCGTATAGAACAAAACTTAAAGCCTTGAACTCAAACATAATGTTCGCAAATTAAGTCGTATAGAACAGAGCTTAAGGTCTAGGACAAAAACATAACGTAGGCAAAATAAGTCGTATAAGACAGAACTTAAATTCTTGAACGGGACATAATGTAAGCAAATTAAAGCGTATAGAACAAAACTTAACGTCTTGATCAGAACATAATGTCGCTTAGCTAAAGATAAAGCATATTAAGTCATGTAAATCATAACATAAAAAGTAATTTGTGAGAGCTGTATGGTGTCGGAGAGGAAGGAAAAGGTCCCGGTCATGATACAGAGTGATTGTCGTTGATGGGGCTACCTACGAGTTTCGTATCTTCCAAGCCTTACACAGATAAGTCTTAATGTATGTGTCGATCTTTATTTCAGAGGGGCCTTCATAACCTATAAGGAATGTTAGCTTGGTTTTAGCGCTCCCGCTCATGAACATGTACCAGGGTTCCATTTCTCCACTTCGGGACAGATCCTTCTCCATACGTAACAGCATTTCTGTTCTTTCTTTAAGATAACCCGGACAAGTTAGTATGAAATGATCAATGGTTTCAGTTTCCCCCGTGTTGCATATTTTACATTTACCATCCCCTTTATAGTTTTTCCAGCTTAGTTTCCTCCCTTCTAATTCTAAGACATTAGCCCTGGCCTTGAATTTTAGTGTACATGATTCTGGGCGTGAGTAGTCTTTCAGATAGTTTTCGAATTTAGAGTTATATTTCAGGTCGGTAAATGGGGACTTAAGAGCAGCTGTCTGTAAAAACCAAGCATAAGGTGGCCAAGTTCAAAAAATGAAATTTTCTTAGATTTTGTGTGGTGGTAGGGTCTTGGCCCAAACCTACAAAAATGGGAAAGTTTTTGGTCGGAGGTTATCAGTTGCCATGGTAACGGCCATTTTTCAAAATGGCGGATTTTCACCTTGTGAAGGCCTCTCTCTCGCTCAAAATGGACCATCTTTGGCCTACTGTAACTCCCACAAATGAATAGAAATGTTGCTGCCTCTAACATACTATATTATCCATATCTTAACAAGAAAAATGATGTAAAGTGTTGCTCGAAATGTTTTCGCAGTGAGATGCAACAAACGTTTAAAGATGACCTGTTTTTGTGAAATTTCAAAATTGACAAAACGCCATTTTTTGGACGTTTTTAGCAAGCAATACCTCCTTAAAGGGCACTTCAAATTTGTTGATTTTTGGCACAGCTCTAGTTTAGACTTATATAAATATCATATTTAAAAAAAAAAAGTCTGGGTTCTCAATGGGGCGGGCCACAGTGACCCGGAGACTAAGCCATTGTTTCCATTGTAGCAGAATTTCAACTACAGAATTGAAGGTGAAATAAACATGTGCAACTTGGTGATTGAGATGAGAATGACTTTTCGTGAACTTTTTTATGGTGCAAGAAACCTGCCTGGCACTTAGAAAAGTATTTTGTAACAGTTGACTGTTGGTTGCCATGGCAACGGTCATCTTTGTTGTTAATGATGGATTTTCACTTGTTTGTATTAGGAAAACATCCCTAGCTGCTGATTGCACTAGAGATATGGACATAACTTTTATATTTCCATATAGCATGGTTCCCAACGTTTCATAGACCAAAAGTTCAAGATCAAGCATTACGATTAAGAGGGTGTACTAGGGGGTTATCAGAACCAATGAAATCAGAATTTTCATCTTGCTAAATTTTAGTCATTTTTAAGAGGATTTTTCTTCCATCATGGGCAAAGTTAATGAATGCATGGCACATAGAAAAGTATTTTGTAACAGTTGGCTGCTGGTTGCCATGGCAACGGCCATCTTTGTTCTTAATGGTGGATGTTCACATTGTTGTAGGTGGAAAACATCCATAGCTTTGCTACATATGTAAAGAAAATGAAATCTGACGTTTTTTCATGTAACAAAGAATCCTACTTTTTACTTAGGAAAGTAGGTTTCTTCATTGTAACAGTCTTTCAAATATTCAAAATTGGTTCAAAATTGGTTCTTATTCAGGACTGGCAAGTTGGAAATTGAGATGATAATATGATTTCTTTTAATCCTTTATGCTGCAAGGAACCTACCTGTCACTTCTACTTTTTTTGTAACAGTTGGTTGCTGCCATGGCCATTCTTTTATTTTCTATCTTTACTGGTTTTCCAAAATGAATTACCAATACAACTACTAACAGAATATAGACATACATGGGTCACAACAAAAGCCAAATAAAAACTGGGACAATGTGTACATGTGCAGCACACAATACATACACTTACAGATAATCATAGCTTCCCTTAATACCCTTATAAACATTAATTTTAATTTGCCTCCAAGCAATATTTCTTAAGTATATGATAACATATCATTATTTCCTTACATCTATATTATTATATAAATGTTAAACGGCCATACTTAATGACGGATATTCACAAGGTAAATGTCATAGTTATGTGCACAGTAAAGTCTTTGACCTTCTGCAACTCCCACTGACAAAAAAGGGGAGCAGTAGGACGCTATGCATCTGATATGATACATCCAGATGCGGAGACAGTTGTTTTTAAGATTGTTTATACAATTTGAAAATTATAATGGGTAGATCATCATAAAATTGAAGACGAAGTAGTACTTTTAACCAATAGCTCACTAAAACAAAGTTAATGAACTGAGCTTAAGAGGGGCCTTGTATTTTTGTCAGGGACTATACTTTGATTTGACTATTTATGCTAATAAAGTTAAGATTTCTTTTTATAGAATTATTCTATATATACTGCATACTTTTTTTATGCATTCTTTCACAATGAATTCGAGGGATACGGCCTGGCGAAACAAAAAAATGGTATATCCGATATCCGAGTACCTCAGTGATTAGTGCCTTCAGAATTTTTTACATGTATCGTATCAACAATATACAATTTTTTTTACTATTTTAGAAACAAAAAGCCACTGATTTAAGAAAAGCCTAAAATTCTATTTCAGCTATAGGTTGACCTACAGTTACAAGTTGTAGGTCAAAATTAGCACAGATACAGAAAGTATTCATCTACGGAGAATTCGGAAAAATTATCCAAGGATTAAACTAAAATGTGTCTACAATATTCTCCAGTGGATGTACGTTGGAGGTCAATCTTAACACAGGAAGTGGTAAACAGAAGTGTTCCGCAATGCGCCTTCTGCGCCCTCTATACCCCTGGTATGTGGAGTCCTTATAACCCCAATGCATGCGGACCCTTTGTCTTTATGTACCACATAGTGAATACACAAAATGATTGAGTAAGTAACTTACTGATTCATGTCTTAGAAAACAAATATCAAGAATGTGTAAAACCGCTTTATTCCATTTCAAGTTTCCCTATAAACCCCATGTAGTGCCCTAATTAACATTTTTAATTGTTGTAAGCATTTCATGGCATCTATCCGTGGTTTCACACAGAGACACAAAGATGGCCATAGCTCACACCGTAGTAAGACGTGATTACCTCACTTATTTCGTATCAGTCCCAAAACACGAAAAATACACATAAAGACCCTTAAGTCACGGCCCCCGTTATGCGTATCCCAATAAAACAACGTTAGTTGTTGACTCAATAGATGTTTCTCTGGTAAAACCATTCATCAACATTGCCAATGATGGAAGCCCCTTAAAAATGACTAAAGTTTAGCAAGATGAAAATTCTGATTTCATTGGTTCTGATAACCCCCTAGTACACCCTCTTAATCGTAATGCTTGATCTTGAACTTTTGGTCTATGAAACATTTGAAACCATGCTATATGAAAATATAAAAGTTATGTCCATATCTCTAGTGCAATCATCAGGTAGGGATGTTTTCCTAATACAAACATGTGAAAATCCATCATTAACAACAAAGATGACCGTTGCCATGGCAACCAACAGTCAACTGTTACAAAATGCTTTTCTAAGTGCCAGGCAGGTTTCTTGCACCATAAAAAAGTTCACGAAAAGTCATTCTCATCTCAATCACCAAGTTGCACATGTTTATTTCACCTTCAATTCTGTAGTTGAAATTCTGCTACAATGGAAACAATGGCTTAGTCTCCGGGTCACTGTGGCCCGCCCCATTGAGAACCCAGACTTTTTTTTAAACATGATATTTATATAAGTCTAAACTAGAGCTGTGCCAAAAAATCAACAAATTTGAAGTGCCCTTTAAGGAGGTATTGCTTGCTAAAAACGTCCAAAAAATGGCGTTTTGTCAATTTTGAAATTTCACAAAAACAGGTCATCTTTAAACGTTTGTTGCATCTCACTGCGAAAACATTTCGAGCAACACTTTACATAATTTTTCTTGTTAAGATATGGATAATATAATATGTTAGAGGCAGCAACATTTCTATTCATTTGTGGGAGTTACAGTAGGCCAAAGATGGTCCATTTTGAGCGAGAGAGAGACCTTCACAAGGCGAAAATCTGCCATTTTGAAAAATGGCCGTTACCATGGCAACTGATAACCTCCGACCAAAAACTTTCCCATTTTTGTAGGTTTGGGCCAAGACCCTACCACCACACAAAATCTAAGAAAATTTCATATTTTGAACTTGGCCACTTTTTCCTCATTTTGCTTGGTTTTTACAGACAGCTGCTCTTAAGTAGCTTAGTGTCATTTTTAAATTCCTCTCTGCAAGTGAAATTGTGTATATCTAACGCGGACTTCACCCAATGCATATTAATAGGGGAAATATTGCACCATATATGGTCTAGGCCAATGGATATAAGCAGTTTCTTCATGTAGATCGTCCAGTTCCAAGGGATCTTCTTACCTAGTCTGCTTAATTCAAATATTTGTGCAAGGATCATTTTTGGCCATCTATGGTTTTCCATCCTGAGTATCCTATCATAAAATTTGAGTCTTAACTTGTCCTGTAGTTTGTTTATTGGAAGCCATCCTAGCTCTCCCATAATTGCCGTTTTAGATGTTCCATTTGGGGCCTTGAAAAGGAACTTCCCGAACTGATATTGTATACTTTGTATTTTTCTAGTGTCATTTAGTGAAGCGGGGGCCCATGTAGCACATCCGTAATTAATACTCGGTGTGATTATACTTTTCCATAACGTGTCTCCATACTCGAACCGGTTGAAGTTGTCATGATGGTATAGTGTAGATTTACATGCAGCTGCTACCCTATTGGCCTTCTTTATTGTTTCCTTGATGTGTGAGTTATCTCTTAGGTTTTTTGTGAAGTAAATTCCCAGGTACTTATACTCGTCACATTCTTCTAGCGTTAGGTTTCCCATGTTCCACTGACGAGGTGGCCTGGCACGTCCGCCTATTACCATCACTTTAGACTTGTTCTCATTGAATCTTAATTTGAACCGTTTACCAAAGTCGTCCGTAATGTGCAGCATGTGTTTAAGTTGATGTTCGGTTTCGGCCAGTAATACTATGTCATCCGCGAAGAAAAGTCCACTCATAACAGTATTCATATCAAATCGTATTCCTAAATTATGAAGCTTTAAGGACTTTTCCAACTCATTCATGTAAAGGGAGAAAAGTGTCGGGGATAGCACGCATCCTTGCTTAACCCCCACCTCAGTTTGGAACCATTCTGTTTCTAAGTCATCAAATACTACTTTATTCTCTACTCTATCGTATAGTTTTGAAATGATCTTCCATGCTCCCCCCTGGATGCCATTTTGGGCTAATACGAACTTGAGACCATCCCGCCAAACTAAGTCAAAAGCTTTAGAGAGGTCTAAAAATGCCAAGTATGTACTTTTGCCTTCAGCTTTTCGAGCAGCGCATAATCCTTTGAGACAAAACAAGTGGTCTTCAGGTCTACGGTCTTTACGGAAGGCGCCTTGAGCTTCACCTAGTAAGTTATTTTCCTCAATATACTGTGTAAGCTGGCATTCGATAACTTTGTTAAACGCATTGCTGACGCATGAGCTAAGGGTAATACCTCTGTAGTTATTGAGATCTTTCGTATCTCCCGCCTTGTGAATGGGTATAACTATTCCCCGCTGCCAGTCGCTTGGGATTTCACAATTCTTGTAACAGTGTTGGAAGAGATATGTAATAGAGGTGAGCATGTCGGTACCCCCTTCTTTTAGAAATTCATTAATAATCTGATCCTCCCCTGGGCTCTTGTTGTTATGTGATGAGGAGATTGCTGACTGGACAGATTCCTGTGTAAATACAATCTCTTCGAGGCAGGCATCCGTCTTACATTTTATTTCTCCGGAGCCGAGAGGTGAGATACAGAGTTTAACTATCGTCGTAAACGCTTCCTTTTCACTGCCAAGTAAAGAGTTTTCCATTTTGCCTAAAGTGTGCCAGTAATGTCTAATGTTCTCTGTCAGGTTAATGTGCCCGCTCACTAAGTGTTTGCTACCCGAGCGGGTAGACCAGATAGAATTGGGGCGTCTTTGTCGCGATCTAGGTCTCAGCATGTTCCAGAAATCTCTTGAAGTTTTACCTCCCCGCTTGGAGCATTCAATTAAATTTTGTCGCCTTTTCGTCATTAGGCTGTCTCTAATTGTTTTCTTTGCTATTGCTCTTTTATCGAGATATTTACCCCACAGTGCCTCCCCTACATCAGGGTCCCTGATATCCGGGCTCTGTGTCGTCCAAGCTCTATGTTCTTTGTTAGCGCTTCGACGGTTGTTTATAGCTTCCTCTATGTCACTATTCCAGATATAGGATTGTTTCCCTGGCTTTATTTCTCTTTTGCCGATTGTCTTTTCAGCGGCCCGTAGGACCCTATTTTTCCAGTCTTCCCATACATTCTGAACAGGGGTATTACTAGATGGGCATCAGTTTCCAAGTGCTGAGGAGATTTCAGCTCTAAACGGGGCCCAGTCTTGGGAGGGTTTGATGTTCCATTTGTACACTTTTTTATTCCCGGTAGGTATATGGTTATCTAGAGTGTGTATGAGGTCCAGTATGATGACATTGTGATCACTGGCTATGTTAAAGGAGCGCTGATCGTCTACAATAATTCTACTAATATTATCTCTGAGCGTTTCTGAGATCAGTACATAGTCAAGTGTTGAGGATTGATCCTTCCGAAACCAAGTCACAGTGCCTTCGCATAGATCCAAACAGTTGGCAATTATCATGTTACTATCTTCTGCAAAGGACAGGAGTGATGATCCATTAAAGTCGATTTTGTTATCACCGTTTCGTAAATTTGTCCCTATTTTCCCATCGAAATCCCCCATAATTATATGGTTATCTATGCCCATATTTTCTAGTGTGAAAGTGTCCACCAGTAGCTGGTGAAATAGATCTGAGGTTTTCTCATTATCCGTGCCTGAGTTAGGTAGGTATACCACGCATATTGCCAGTACTTTACTTTGTTCTAGGCTCACCTTAACCCAGAGTCGTTCATGTTCATCGTCCATCGAGTTGAGCAGGTTATCATCAAGTAGCTGAATGTCTTGTCTGATGAAGATACCTATCCCTCCGCCGGATTTTTTCCCGCTATCCGGTCTTCTATTTTTCCCTATCCAATTGAAACCCTTAATGTCGATTTGTCTGTCATTGCTCAAGAAAGATTCACAGATGCCGAAGATACTAATATCCTGGGACTTGAGTAAGTGTGCTGCCTCAGTGGTTTTGGACCCAAGTCCCCTAACATTATTTAGGGCGATTCTTACCTTTCTGTTGCATGTTCGTGTTTCCTTTCCCCCTTTTCCCCTTCGTACCTTTTTCCTTCTTCTCCGTGCTCTCGTCTTTCTCGCGGGGCTGGACTCTGTCTTTTCATGACTGTTCTCAGCATAGTCATGTCCCTCATTTAAATGGTTCAGTATATCAAATCTGTTATTAGTCTGTATCGGAAAGTCTTGCGGAAGGAGTTCACATTTGTTACTAAGTTCATGATCTTTGGCAATCTCTTCTTTGCCAGAGTCTCAGAGGTAACACAGTTTTGCCTTATGTCCCAACTGGTTGCAGGTTTTACACCTAATGGGACCTCCGTGCCTACAAACGTGGGTGATATGTCCAGGCTCCCCACAGAAATGGCAGGGTGGCTCTCCCGCGATCCACCTTGGTCGCTGCTCCCTCCGTGTAGAGTCAGGATACCACTGCCATTGGTTCTGCATGTGCATCGAGTTGTGGTGCTGCATGTGGTGCTGCATTGGTTCTGCATGTGCATTCCTGCGTGTGGATTCTCCTGTGTGCTGCTGCCACGGTCTCTGTGTGTGCCGAGTTCCCCCATCAGGTGATCTGGGTACTGGAGGGGGTCCCGCTCCATATAACGGACTCCTGTTAGCGAGTAGGTCCCATTGTTTGTTAGCAGGAGGGCGGGTAGTTGGAAGAATGGTGGGGACAACCTCGCAAATATTAGCGATCAGTCGAGATGCACCTCTTTTTCTGTTAATGTGCAGAAGGTCCTTGTCGTAGAGTTTCGTGTCCAAGCGGCCGTTGCGGTACTGGAAAGAGCCTTCGTTGTCGACAAACAAAGCCCGATTCTCCTCCGCAACTCGACGTAGAGCCGTGTTTGCAGGCTCGACTTTTGTAGCTGGTAGAACTCTATCCGCCCTTGGGCATATACCAGAGATGACAATCTTTGCGGTAGGCTGTTTGTTCCTGATGGTAGAACATAACACCTCAGCTTCCTTCCCAATAATAGTTATGTCATTCTCGTCGTCCTTCTCGCTTAGGTTGTTGGTGCCGGCGTGGACCACAATGTGCGAGTACGGTTGTAGGTCAGTTTCGTCTAGCTCCCGTGCGATGTCAGTTATCCTGCGGCCCGGTCTGGTGTGGACAGTGGTTTCGTGCATGCCTCTAGGGTTGATATATTTCAGATTTGAATCACCGATCAAGAGGACTTTTGTGTAATCATTGTTTGGGTCCTCCTCTACTCTACTTGTCGGGACACTGGCACTTGTGTGAGGTTCTACATGGCTTCCTTTCTGTTTTTGCGGCTCTAGATTGGGACCATCCTTGATGGTTTGCTCCAAGTCGGATACTCTATTAGTGAGAGTCTGAATGCCTTTCAAGTTAGTGATCATATCGCGGATCGTCTCTTGGAGTTGTCCTATGTGGATCTTAAGCTCCTGGACTTCCGTGTTGGATGATTTAAGTTCCGATTTTAGATATCTAATTGTCTTAGGTAGCCCCTTGCAGTCCGGGCACACCCAAAAACCTTGAACGTCATCCTCAGCTGTGGCTTCTCCGCACTGGAAATGTATCCAACGTCTGCAAAGACTACATTCCACCATGTCTTCATCCTCTAAGCCGTCTTTGGGGCAGTTTTCTAGACAATACACTTCTGGCTCGAGTGACTCCTCATGTGATTCGTGAATTAAATTCAGTGATCTTGCTGATTTACCGGTGACTTGTGCCGATGTGTTTTCCTGGCTAGCACGGAATGGCGTGGTCAGGACGTTCAGCATTGAAGCCAGGCCAAAGCTCTTGCTCTTACTTGGCTCTGGACTGGTGTCTGCATGTGAACGTTGTGGTATTTTGTAGTTTCGCTCCTCACTCGCGTGTATCATGTCGAGAGCCGTTTCCTTACAGTCACATTTACATTTTAGATACTTTTCGGCGTCCTCGACCTTAGAGAAATACTTATAAATGGTACCCGGGTAGTTAGCAACCAAGTCCCTGATCCCGTCGGCTTCCAAGGAACCACGAAAAATTCCACATTCCTAGCTGAACATAGGCACATGTGTATCTAAAGTTGACCTCTGACCTCTCACGCTCTTTTCTGTTGCATAACATTTGATTTTGTTCATTACTGTCTATCATTTGTATCTGTTTTGTTCTATGTATTTTGATTTTATGCGTTTAATGTGAATGGACTCCAGGAAGAATAGTGTAAGATTTGTAATAATCAAACACTTATGGGCATGCAAATAAAACAAACAAACAAACTTGAACGGTAGTGTTTATGTCAATAATTGTTATTTTTTAGGATACGCGACTGTACTCATGTCAAATGTAAGTATGGCAATGGTGAAATCAAGGAATATCTGTGGAAATATAACATCATAGAAGAAGCTAACCGGCTGGAGTCCTGCTTTGTGCTCCGGTGTGACAATGAGGTACATGCAGGTAACAACCCCTCCAGCCACCATGGCTGCAACTGCAAGAGCGATGATGATGCCACGGAGTAGACATGAACGGAGACATTTACACCATACCTCTGTCGGACCTGTGAAAAGTCGATAATTAACACTAGTATGAAAACAGTAGATGTTTCAATATCTGCCAAAAATTGTTACTCAAGCAACTGGATGGAATTTTTAAACAGACAGATGTTTCAGACAGCAACCGCTATCTTTCGTCAGTAAGTAAGGAAAGAATTGGCAGAACCAGGTTTTATACAAAACCAAAACCATTAATAGATTCGTAACAAAAAATCCGAACCGAGACCAGAATCAATTTGAAACTGGCTACTAATTCGTCAATCCTCTATAGGTTTATGATATCGATGTTTAAAAAATATATTGAAAGTCAACAATGTCAAAAATTTAAGTATCATGCTCATTGATGTGCTCATGATATACTAATGGCAGTAAGGTGGTATATTAACCTTTGTTGTTATCTCCTCGAAGTGCACCGGGTACGTAGGTTGGGTTGTTTAACAAGTCAGGGGCGTCCCTCTGTGCCTCTTTATTATATGGTTGTCCATTGTCCTTACCAGACTGCCGTAGGTTGTTGACGTCATCTCTATCGATATAATTATACTCGTGGGCTTCAGACTCATCGTCACAGTCTTCAGAAGCAACGGTTTTAACTTCAGTTTCTTCATCTTCGGTAGGAATCGTTGGTAGCTCTATTCATTCGAGTAGGGAAAACGACAATGCAGATTCATATTTTTCTAAATCAAGGAAGCTTCTTATATTTTTAATCGTTAGAACGTCTATCAACGCAATACATATATTATATGACTTGCTTCTTATTAGTGACACTAGTTATGTCTGAATAATGGATTTGAAAATCACTGTAACAAGACATCTGCGTGGTCACCTCCTCAGGGCAATACTTACTGGTTCTACTTTACACTTCACAATATATGCAAATAAAAAAGCCCAAGTTGCATGTTGATTGCTAAATTGTGCATTTTTTTCATTTAATACATAAACATACTAAAAGGCACGGTAACTTAGCGACTCCTACCGATTACAAGTTTAACCCTCAACCGCGACAGTAAAGGGTCTGTTTGGACCCCAGGCGTATATCAACATGTGCCGTTTTGACATTTCTAGTCTGAAATAAAATTCCTCCCATGAGTTTGTTTGAATATATGTCTTATAACTTTATAACTTTAACGTTTTTACCGAGATTGGCTTATTGTTGATCAAGTTATCCTGGAAAGTTTACGCGTGGTCCAGTGCGGTCAAAACTGACCCCAGCAAAATCTGCACTCATATTCCCCATTGTTTGATACTTGTCATCTAGTAACATGTATGAAAAGGGTTGATGATGACAAAATATCATTTTGAAGAAACGTGAAATAACATTTTTGAATGAACGTACAAATTTATGACTTTGCGACGTATTATGACGTCATTTATGTGATTTTATTGGTGAAAACCACCGAATTGGGTATTTCTTCAAATCTCCAAGGTACAGGATAGAAATTCAATAGAAATTCTGTATTATCAATTATAATGTATCCAAAGACGTTAATCTTGTCGATGGCAACAGTAACAACGTAGAAATGATCTCATAAAAAGTATGTTCATGTTTAGCTACCACTTGTGAAAGCCGCCATCTTTGTTGCGCCATCTTGAATTGTTTAAAATTCATTTGTTCATCCTGTAACCTGAAAGCACATTAAAAGTGGACTAAAACGTTTATATTAAGATTGTTTTCTGTTTGACCGAAGACGTAATACAAATTTGCATACACTATGAATATAAAAGTTCTAGTGAATTACATTAGATGGTATTGATATAGGAAAATAAGTGCAGTTTAAAAAGGGAACCCTAGAATTACATTGTTTATTCAGAATTAGGGACTTTTTTCGAAATATGGCTCTAAGAAACCGGTTGCCATTGATAGCAACATGAAAACATATATAAGTTTTTTCATCTATATCAAATTGTTGGCAACGACTTTCTAGGAAAGGTGACCAAGTTTGATAGCATAAGGCATTCAGATGCTATATGGCATCAAATGTGTTTGCGCAGGCCTCAAAAGAGCCTGCTTGTCTGAATAGCGTTAGTTGCAAAAGACGATGTTCCCTCTTTTTGCATTAATTATGATACTAAGCAGAAATTATTCACACCTTATCAATGTCAAACTGTCCCTTAAAGATTAATGGAATAATGCATATATACACAACTCACAACTCGGTATCTTATTTTTACGCAACAATAACGTGTTGCTATAATCAATGCTACCAGTATACGCGTTTCAAAGCGATGTTATTGGTATTTATGATAATATAGGGCACTAGAATAAGGGATATATTGTAGATTGTTAAGCAAAATGCGATATCTCTTCATTTTCTGCATAAGTTATAATAACAGAATTCATTACTGACATTTGCTGTTAAATAATTCAAACAGATTAATAAACCTGTATATGTATATGTACATGTATATGTATATGTATATGAGCAACTCAAATGGGTTCCGGTTGGATCACATACGGCCAGATTCGTCACAAAAATGTATCGGCTGGATGAGGTTTGATTATTAAGCATATATCCCAAGTTTGATGGTTTATGTTTTCTTTAAGCGTATTCTGATTCGTAGTGTGAAATATGATATCTATAGCCATCAAGTTTTTCCTTACTAAGATAAATACTACGCATACAAAACATTGATACTACAATTGCAACAATTAAAAGGGTTACTGATTAGATGTTCAAATTAGCTAACTGAACTCTCCT
Organism: Branchiostoma lanceolatum; assembly: GCA_035149815.1. Lineage (NCBI taxonomy): Eukaryota > Metazoa > Chordata > Leptocardii > Amphioxiformes > Branchiostomatidae > Branchiostoma > Branchiostoma lanceolatum. The sequence continues at coordinate 16,187,153 of CM068880.1, forward strand.
GTTGTAAATGACAACGACTTTGATTGATTTTGATTTATTAAGAAGCCATTAAGCCAATTTCAGGGTTAATCTTCCAGGGCTCAAATATATTAGAGATAAACTTCAACTTCATACACTTATCAACTTGCACCCGCATTTTTTTTTCATATTGGACATTGCAACTAACGGGGGTTGCCCTAACTTATGACGCGCCCTAAAATGTGACGGATTTTTTAGTGATCTTATTATGTGTCCACTGACTATGCTCATAAGGAAGGTAAATAAACCAAGTTCATGCACATAATTGTTATTTGCATTTAAAACATATTTTTACATATTCATTTCTTGTTTTGTCGAGAATAGCATTTTGACAATAATGATGGCTACGCCCAGTAGAGGGTCACTGCGTTGCTAGACGGCTCGGCACCTAAACATACGAGCTGTGCCAAGCAGATATACAACTATCATACAAATAAGAAATATGACTTCATAAAACACAAAAAAAAATTGAGTCTTTAAGTGTTTGTTGAGAAGAAAACCGACCAAAGAAAAACAACGTAGACATCGCTGCCGTCTGGCGACGTTGTTTTCCCGCCATTTTTTGGGGCCGCTGTGGTTGCGCACGGCGATTCAACGCACAGTTTTGTAACGCTCTAACATGTGATTGGTACCGTATATGAAATGGAAATTGAATACAAAGATGGCGAAGATATTTCACAATAAGAAGACGGAGTCTTGTTGATGTAAGCGGTGTCGTTTTTTCGTAATGATTTTGTAAGTTGGGTCGCATGCAAGACGTACGTCGGGCAGCGCGCAAAGTGCGTAGTAGCCTATTTCACGTGAAAACATGAGCTGGGATGCGCTATATATAGTCCTTCTAACATGATGTAGATGCGCACACAGTCAAAATGTTCCGGTCAAAAGAAAGCTATAAATAGCAGACTGCAAACCTTATTTACATTTCCCTAACTTCATCACCAAATTCCGAAGAGAGCAAAATTACCAAAGCGTAATAAGTTAGGCACACTATCTGTCGTAGCACTAAGTCAGAAGGTACATTCGTGAAAATGTCTCACAGCGTCTTCCACATGTAACGTGCAGCGTGAAGGGCCCGTGAACAGTATAAATACATTTCTTGTCCAAGTATGATCTTTAGATGAATGTGTTCAAAATTCATTCATTAAAACATGACCATTCTCTGGCAACCAGCAATGGAGCGCCGCGATTTCGTTCGCGAAAAAAAACGTCACATGTTTGGGCACCCCCCGTTATATGACCGTTCGTGGTAAAAATATTTCAAGATAGTGGCAAACATCAAGGGGCAATAACAATAACCCAGTGTAGTAGGCCAGAGTCTACCCCTAGCTAGAATAAACCCTGGTACGTGTAATCCACACGTTCATATAGCTAGATGACTTCAGCCAATTATAGGTTCACATTGTATAGTATTATCAAAGTGCCATGTTATCATCTGTGCAGAAAAGTTTTTGAAAAAAAAAATTACAAAATTTTCCATTTTGACTCTGTTGAGACATTTCTTAACTAGAATATTTTCTTTAAAAGTAGTAACTAGTAAGTCACGTCTCCCGTCGGCTGAGCAGACAAATCACACGACCCCTATCCTGACCCTAATTATTCCTCCCCTGTTGCCCTTTGAGCCTTCGTTCTTACCCCCTGCAAACTCATTCGTGGCTGCTCCCTTCCTTGGTACGGTCACATTCCCACCCAACCCTCCCCATGACTTATCCAAGAACAGCTGGAGCTGGACAGGACGTAATCCTGTTATCTATGCTTTAGTTCCTTTTGTCTTGACCTGAGTGTTGACACATTCAACTCCCCTGTACAATGTGGGTTCAAGTACACCTGATAATTTCTCACTTGGTTATCACTCCGCCGATAGTTACTTAGACTGTACCTCAGATTTGTTACTCATCCAGTGCTTATGTTCTTGTTTTCGCCACTGTTCCGGCAAAAACTTTATTCAACCTCGATTATAATGATGGGCTTATTGTGATTTGGTCGTTGAGGAGTTACTTACGAGTCAGGATGCGTTAGACATCCACTGGACAGAGCTTCGGTTTAACCGACCAGCCCGGTATTGGCTAAGTACGTTTAACAGACCAGGCTAAAGCGGTCACAACCTCGCAGAATGACTTCTAAGTAAACAAAAAGGTCCTTGTATTATGCTCATGTACAAGAATGTCTATGATATGGAAACAACATGTGTAATACGAAAGTTTTTCTGTTTGAAAGTTGAGGAGCCAATAAATGCCCGACCATACTAAGTGACGGTGAGCTCACAACGGCGGTGAGCTCACAACCCTAATTGTGTGTATGTTGTCTGTGAAATAGACGGGAAACTTAGTTCTCTCCGGAGCTTGCGGAGAAGAGAACACCTGCTAAATTTAGAATTTAAAACCCTGCTTAATTCAATATTCCGTGCCAGATTAAAACGTTTGATTTTTTAGACGAACACGCATAATTACAAGACATACGGGCTTCAACATGCCCGACTACTTGCAAGTTCTATCATTTTGACATATCGCTCTCTTCGTTTTAATCTTAAGCAATGATGTTTTGTATTTAATCTATAAACTGAAAAGTAGACTTAAGACTGAAATTTCGTCAGAATACCTTTGATTAGTATCCTACAATTTAAAAAGTTGAATTCACACGCACGGTTGGTTTTGTAATATCACGAAACTATTACAAAAAGCTAAATCTCAGCCCACACCTTTCATTTTTAAAAACACTGCCAAAGAGTGCATTGTATAACATAGCAATTCATCATAGTAATTAAACTATCGCATGTCGTGCGTTTTTAAAAGTTCATACTCTGGTACTCCAGACTTATGGTTAAGATATCAAGGGATCAATTTTTTGGTTTCAATATGAGCTACGTGCTGGAGACTAAATGTCAGGGACTTCAATAAAACCTGCGTAGATATCATTCATATAATATTATATTAGTCAATGTTTAGTGATGTGTACTGGTCTACCGTGTTTAATACTTCTTTTATTAAGATAACTATGTTTTATCCCTCCATATGATCTTCTCAATGCAACGATTAAACATATTGTAATCTAAACAAATGTAAACAATTGTGGCACAATTTCAACCGAGGAATTAGTGTTTGAAAAAGAAAAGATATTATAAGGCACTATTCCCCTTGACAGCGCCCTTGCCACGATAGTTCTGGCGTGCCGATAAAATCCTGGCTGTGCCGGAGATGTAGCACACTAGAAGCCCATGTGAGGGAACTGTTGTTGCACCCACTCAGGATTTAAAGAGCCCCATACAGATTTAGGGTTCTGAACCTGGGCCAGCATACCATACATGGGATAGAGGCTGTGACATATTTTGGATTAGTGGAAGCTAGAGGGCGGGTGTTGAGATTTTGGAATTTAAGATGGTGGCTACCCTGGGTGCGCCCCTGAGCTGCTTTAAGTAGACTGTCTGCGTTTATATTGATATGATTATTAACGAGTTTGTAGAAAAAGATGAGGCGGGCGTTCCTCCTTCTTTCGGAGAGAAGGGGCCACTGCAGGTCATTGAGCATTTGTGTTACACTGCTAGTCCGCCGGTAGTCATTCAGGGTCACACGGGTGGCCCTGCGCTGGACGGCCTCCACCGCCTGTATCCCTTTGGTGGTGTACGGGTCCCAGACGATGACACTATATTCCAAGTGGGGCCGGGCCAGCGCTTTGTAGCAAGTGGCCTTGACCCTAGATGGACAGTGGGTCAAATTGCGCCGAATGACCCCTAGGATCCTACCGGCTTTGCTAGTGGCGTGGTTGATATGGGTGTCCCACCGCAGATCATTGGACAGATGTACTCCAAGATAGGGATGGGACTTGTGACCGGTAAGGGCTTCTCTACAGAGGGAGTACTGGGTCAAGGTGGGGTGCTTCTTACGGGTGATATTGAGGGTGTGACATTCATAGGGGTTGAACGACATGAGCCAATTATTTTGCCATTCTGATAACGCATCAAGATCGGACTGTAGAGCTTGTGCGTCAGAAGGCGTGCTGGTGGTTCGATAAATCAAGCAATTGTCAGCAAATAATCGAACATGTGAGTCTACGGAGTTAAGGAGGTCATTAATATACAGAAGGAATAGCAGAGGGCCTAACACTTTACCCTGCGGAACTCCAGAGGTGACTCTGACAGCTTTAGATGTTCCACCGTCAAAGACCACCCTCTGGGTTCTCTCCGTGAGGAAGGCCCTAAGCCGAGATTGAAGAAGGTCAGAAATGCCGTAGTGCTCGAGCTTGCTCAGCAGCCGCTCGTGGGGCACGGTGTCAAATGCCTTGTTAAATTCAAGCACCGCAGCATCGCCCTGTTTGTTATGGTCAAGATTCTTGGCCAAGTCTTGGAGGGTGAGTACCAGCTGGCTCTCACAAGACAGACCCTGCCTGAAACCATGCTGCGCCGGGGACAGAATGCCGTGAGTGTCTAGATGTTTCATCATGTGGCTGTGTACGATGTGTTCGAGCACTTAACCACAGACCGACATAAGGGACACCGGCCTATAGTTGGAAGGGAAGGCATTGTTCTGTCACCCTTTTTTGAAGATTGGAGCGATGTTATCTGTTCTCCAATCCTCATGAACGTCTCCCGTAGATATTGACTGGGAGAATATTGTCTGTAGTATCGGCGCAATTTGCTCGGCAACAGCTTTCAGGAGGCGAGGTGGTATTCCGTCTGGTCCTGTGGCCTTGCTGGGATTAAGACTAGAGAGCTGTTTGGCTACCCCCTCCACTGAGATGTTAAGGGGGAGGGGGGGGGTAGTTGGAGCTACGGGTTCCCCAAGGGTAGGAACGGTGGACTTATCCTCTCTGGTAAACACTGACTCAAACTGGGCTCCCAGTGCATCAGCCTTTTCCTTGGGGTCAGATGTTAGCACCCCCTGATGTCTTAGGGCTGATGCACCAGTAGAGGCCTGTCTGAGAGATTTGACATAGCTCCAAAAGGTCTTGGGATTATCCTCAATGTTTGTCTCGAGTTTGTTGGAAACATAATCCCTATGGGCCTTCCTAACTCTCTGCTTAACTCCCTTCCTACACCTCTTGAACTTTGTCCAGGCGTCATTGGAGTTGGATCTCCTAGCCTTGGAAAAAAATTCAGACCGCTTACAAATGGCTTTGCAAATCTGTTGTGTTATCCAAGGTTTGCTTGGTTTGGTCGGTCGATTGGTTTCTCCTGTATCTTCATGATGTTAGCGCGATGGTCCTCTAATGTGAATAGGACACTTGTTTCCCGCTCGCCTGTCTCTTCATGACGGCTTGACTGAGATGCAGGGGAAGTCTTCGTTGTGTTGGGCGCCTCAGTAGCGTTGGCAGCACCATGCATGGTGACGTCGTCTCAAGTTAATGTAGATCTCGACACCCGACAAGTCAATACCCTGACTGATGATATTTCCCCTAGAAACTTCATGACAGACAGCTAGGGGTGAAGTAAATTCGCGCGTAGCTTTGGTTTGGGCTGTTATACCCACATTTCACTTGGACGGCGCTCTCGCCGCGCTCTCACAGCGACCTAAAATTGGCCAGAGCGCCCTGAGATCGCCGAACTTCTGGAAAAATGTTATGAGTGATCAAAGATTTCAAAGATCACTCAACGAATTGTAGAGATATAGAAAGAAATGTTTAACGTTTTGTGTGCTATGTTGTCTTTAAGCTCATACATTTACCTCTTGCATCATATTCAAATTATGAAAACAAGCGCTAAGCAAATTCAATTTTGGTACTGCACGGTCGATCAGCGTGTGTCTTAAGTTATATACATGTTCAACTTAATATGTTCAAATTTGTTTTTTCTGTGTTTTCCGTCATGTAACCTGTTTGCAATAAACATATATAATATAACGCTACGTTATGATAGGAAAGTGAGTCACGGCATTTTGAAATACTTTCTGATCTACTGACAATAAAACTTGGAGGGAATTTTTATCTGAAAGAAAGCATGTACTTCTTAAACGAGTTTAAACTGTAATAATCAACACAAAAAATTGGACTTACCCAAATTTTCGACCTTACGACATCGGTCTTTGTCAAGGAATCATCCATCCACCGCTGGAACAAAAGTATGAGTTGACCACAAAATTCCTAGAAATTCAAGATGCACCACTTCAAAAATGAAATTTGTTTGAACCAGAGTTAAGACCATTCAATCCTCGCAGAGTGCTCGCTGCGTGCTCTCTTGACACTCTCTCGGCGCCCATTTTTTGATAGCCGTCCTCGGCGCTCTCACGGCGACTGTTTTGAACATGTTCAACACCATCTCAGAGGTGATGGCGCGCATGGTGCTCTCGCCGCGCTCCCTCCGAGGTCCCTCCGCGCTCCCACGGCGCTCTCGCCGCTCTCACGGCGCTCTGGCCAAATTGAGGTTGCCGTGTGAGCGCGACGAGAGCGCCGTCCTATTGGCATGGGGGCCTTACGACTGGTTCCTTGGTCCTGACAAACAGCTGGCCCGGGACAAACAACAAAAGGCCCTTTTGAACACTTTTTTTTATTGCAAATACAAAGATTACCGTGTTTGATTGGGCGACACATGTACTGCTTTGGCAAGAGACGAGGTTTTGGACGTCTTCTGCGGTTCTTGCTACCCGCCTTGACGTGATCACCCTTTCTTTGGAGGCTCGTACCGAGCTTGTCGACTGAAAACTTTGTGTGATAAGAAAAATGTTTGAATCATAAAGCAAAACGTTGAGACTGTTTGGAGCTCTCACGGCGCTCATTGCGCGCTCTTACGGCGCTCTCCGCGCTTGCTGAGTGCTCTCCCGGCTCTCTCTGCACTCATTGTTGTATCGCCATTGTCGACGCTCTTAGAGGTGACGGCGCGCAAGGCGCTGTCCCGGGGCGATATTGGCACTCTCCCGGCGCTCGCTTAGCGCTCTGACTAATTTGATGCCACAGAGAGAACATGGAGAATGCGATTTCCAAGTGCAATGGTATCAAGAATATCTGGATCCATTGCAATTTTTTTTCATACTGTAGGTAGGTCTTGGGATTTTTTTTGCCCCTTCATTTGTAGCTTTGATGTTACAGCAGTTTTTGAATACATTTTGTACTCGATATTGGTTAAGTTAGATATAAGTGCACATCACTATGCAATATTATGTTATTTGAATAATCAATGATGACATGTAGACATAACATAACATAACATATCTGAAAAGAACTCCAACGTATATATTATCGTCATCATCGTACATCCGGAGACATTCTTTCTCCGGTAAGGTAAACCAGATAAAGCAATATTCCAGTATTTTCTTTGTTCTTTATGGCAGACACCGATGAAGACCCTGTAAGACCAGTGAGACGTATACAATATCTGTTATTTTGTTGAGGATCGTTAAAAATATTATGCAAATTACAGTCTTTTTTGTTTTACTAACTAGTCAAGATAAAACATTTATTCTACAAAGGCTATCAATATTTACTTAAGATTTCAGGTGTTTGCGATTTTGTTTATAAGGTCTCTGAAAAACTTATCTTACTATGGAAAACTGTATTATTTCCATCCGGCTTGAGAGAACGGGGTTAAGTTTATTTTGTTCTAATTACCTGGTCTCATCTTCTGCAGATGACATAAAGTTCCAGACATACAAAATGAAAACAAAGTATATTCTGGGCGTGTGTTGATTACGAATGCCCCAATGCAAATATCAATGTAAACTCCACTGAAAAATTCCCAATGCAAGAATGATATTCAAGTGATTCTCGCAAACGATACTATGTCGTTGAAACTTATGATACACTAATTCTTAAAGTGAGATAGAGATTCTTAAACTTGGCATGATACGAAAAATATAGCACACAACCTTTTTTATGCCGTCTTTATTGGCTAAAAATCTGACCAATCATTGTTTGCCACGAATCTGGCTGTATGGGTCCGAACTTTGCTCTTAGATGTATTTCTGGTGCATTTTTTTTGTAATCAATATACATGTAATGTTTAAAAAAAAATTATGAAGCATATTTTGACAAGTTTTTTGGTTGATAATTAATGCTTATAATCATAGTTTATATGAGAACCCGTATTTTGCTGTAAACATATATAATTCTACTCTTACTCAAACCGTTTCAGTCAAAACAATATCATGGCTTCAAAAACATACAATTAGCAAGTTCATTACATAACGACAAAAGTACCTCTGTGAGCAGCTTGTCGGGGTGATCCAGTCTTGTACAGCGTGTTCTCAACCGATCCACTGATGTTACTGCTAACAGTCACGGGAAATGTGCTCCTTGATTCTCTGTCGGCTTCATGTCGACCATTTTTTATTGGAGCACCAATCTGTCGGACGGTTTTGTTGCCTCCTTTTTTAGAACGGTGGTGGGCGTGACCGTTAGAAGCATCGTTGGTCTCGTCGGTAGATGCGAGTCCTCTATTGTCTCCCATACCTACACACACACACACGCAAAACCAATCTTTTAGTAACGACGTACATGTTAAAAGACCCTTTTCCCTGCTAAGGTTAAAGCCAACCATTCATTAGTGCATCCAACAGCACCTACGCTATATAGCATATACTTTGCAGTTGATATAACGAAATATTAGGTCGTGATTTGGATTGAAACTTACCATTATCTTCATCTTGTCCTGAAAATGATACCGGGTTATGTATGTCTCCGGTATCTCTACCGTGAGCCACCTGACGCGGCTCTTCTCCCTGGGTGCTCATCGTCTGTATAGCAGCAGGGGACCAGAATAATGGAGCACACCTAATTCACGAGCAGACTTTGCTCACACAAATTAATATGTCTAGTGTAAAGTTGATGAAAATAAAATAATTGAAAACAAGTAAGCAAGAATGATTCTTTAGATTCGGACGATTAAAGTGCGTACACAGTAGTTCTGAAACAAGTTAAAACACTTTGACATTAAAGTACAAGCAACAATACGAATATCAGCTATGTTATCTGAATCTGAATTGAAGAGAATGTTTTCTTAAACATCCATGTGTTTTGTCTAATGTTAAGAAATGAGAACACGCAATGTGGCTTTCAGTGACTGAATGCTTTGATTTTAGTAGTCACCAGCAAAATTGTTCTTGTACCCGCTTCTCAATTAATATATCTAAAGGTTTTAATATTCAATCCTCTCGTTTATCTCAGGATTTCCAAGTCATATCTAAAGTTGAAACATAAAAACCAAACAGTTCAAAGTGATTACAGTATTGGTCACCGTCTCTCGTTCTTATGATCAAACTGTATCCAGATACATTCAAAATTTCTATGAAATATATTTGTTTATACCATTCTGTTACTCTTAATCGACAGTCATTCAATTTCGTCATAAGATTGATACAACCAGACACAAATTGATTGTACTTAAGATACGTGCTGCGACCAGTTTTGTTCCTAAAACCTTTATCAATACGTATCTATATATGATAGGGTAAAGAAGGCGTGTTAGTATTTTCACGTTTATTATGGTAAATGAACAGACATAACAATACTTCGTACACGATTGATGAACATATTTCACAATAGTACATCGCAGTAACACAATGAATACCTCACTCTGACTACTAAATAACAGTGTAAAGCAATTAATTATCTTCCTTCAAATTTAACTATTTTCGTTCTCTTTATTATCAGACTGATTATATTAAATGATTATATTGTTGTCGCAGATATTGGCTACTTGGACCCTTCATCCGCATTGCTTACTTTCTTGGAACCACCAAGGCTTAAACCTCCTCAATGTTTCCCCATCCGTATCGTCCGTACCCAAAATTTGAATTTTTTTTCAATTCTGTTAAACTGCTTTGCTATCCAATTGCTGAAAATGAAACGTCCGTACCCTCATTTGAATTTTTTTGCAATTCTGTTAAATTTGTAATTCAATTCCTGACAACATAGCATCCGTCCCCCTGTAGCGCCCGTACCCCCATCTGTTGCGTCCGTACCCCCAAAGTTTATTATTTCTAAACTGTTACAATTGCAATGCAAATATAGCGTCCCTACCCCCTGTAGCGGCCGTGTCCCCATCGGTAGCGTCCGTACCCCCGTCAGAAGCGGCCGTATCCCCATCTGTGGCGTCCGTACCCCCGTCAGAAGCATCCGTGCCCCCATCTGTGGCGTCCATACCCCCATCAGGAGCGTCCGTACCCACATCTGTAGCGTCCGTACCCCCATCAGAAGCGTCCGTACCGCCATCTGTGTCGTCCGTACCCCCATCAGGACCGTCCGTGCCCCCAAATGTAGCGTTCGTACCCCCATTAGAAATAGCCTGAGTACCAGTCTCCGTAGTGACCGCTGGCTCATAAAAAATTCGCTTGCTAACCATTTTTTTTTAGCCAGCGTTCAATACGGAGGCTGGCACTCAGGATACATCACAAGCGTCCTTGCCCCCATCTGTAGCGTCCGTACCCCTATTAGAAGCGCCCGTGGCTTAAGTTGAATTATTTTCAATACTGTTAGAATTGCTATAAACCTGCTAAGAATGTAGGGTCCGTACACCCATTTGAGTTTGTTTTTTTTCAAAACTGTTGAAATTGGTATCCAATACCTAAAATGTAGCGTCCTTAGTCCCTGTAGCACCCGTATCTGTGGCGTCCATACAGATGTATGTAGCCTCCGTACCCCAATTTGATATATTTAAATCTCCTATCCAATTGCTGAAAATGTAGCGTCCGTACCCCAAATTGACCCTTTTCTAATATCGTTAAAATTTCCTATCCGATTGCTGAAACGGAAGCGTCCGTGTCCGCATATGTAGCGTCCTTACCCCCATTTTACTTGATATTTTAGTGAGCTTGTGGTGGGTCTGATTCACATGTTGTAAGTTGATATAAAGTTTTGCATATGTTTATTATTATCCATTAATCCCATGGGTTTTACCATATGTAAAGGTTCTGTGAGCAGTCTGCTACGATGTCATCTTTACATTCTGTTCAAGTTTACATTGTCATTATACCTTTTCTGCATGATATTTGGTGTAATATTCTCCAGCTAGGAGACCAGCAAAGCGTAAAACTGTTTTGCCCAGCTTTAAAAAAAAAAGCATAATTTCATCAACACATAAAAGAAAACAACAAAAGCTATGTTATCTTAAGATTTTATTTAGAAATGCTATGCTTCCCTGTTTATCATAGATAAGAGTGCTACATAAATTTTGCACGATATCTGACATAGACCATCCCATCATGAACTCGCAGAGAGAGTAATATTGTGGGCTGTAGCCATGATTTTTCATCGATATATCCTGTGACTGACCTGGAGAATAAACACTGCACGCGCATTTAATGTAAGAACCTGTACCCAAGGAGCATTACAAATTGTTATACCGTGTGTAATTTTATCAACCTATGGCACGGAAAACACTTTTTTTAGGAACCTTTTTTTAAAAATTCGTATACTGTAAATATAATAATGTAGTAATTCTGATTGATCAGAAATATACCTGTATTTGAAAAATGATTCCCTTATCGTGTTTATTGTTTTATACCGTCTTAGCTTCTAGATTGTCCGTACGAATTACATACAACTGTGTCCCTATCACATGTGTATGTTATATTATATCTCAGATGTAGATCGGCTGTTATGATGTACGGCCTTACCAATCGATACCTATAGAGTAGAAATCGGATACGTGAAATGAGCATCAATCCGTTTGTTTTTGTATCCTTTGTTACACATGGTAGGGTGCAATAAAAGCTCCAATCGCCGGCCAACTCCTTAAGCGTGTACAAATATGTCAAAGCAGGACACATTTATATACATGATGTCGTGTAAGAATGAACATATAATGGACAAAGTACGCAGTTATGATTTCAAGTGTTTCGAAAAGAGAGAATTAACTTTTAAGTGATCAACATTTAGTTTAGTAATAGTATACAGGTTTTTTTTTTACGTTTCAATGTTAAAATGTAGCATTTTATTAATTCATGTTTTATATTTTGCTTCTTATAGACCACATGTAGGTCCATCTGGGCAGATATACGCAATAAACACTTATTATATTTCAATTGTTGTTATTCATTTCAGTATATCAGACCGATTTGCATAATTATATTTCCAACAACCTTTCTAGTTTTGTAGAGATGATAGTTTAACCTACCGCGTTATACATACAAAGCCCAATATACATATAGGAAGTACGAATTTTACGATATACGGATTATAAGGGAATGCAGACTTTTCTACTATCAATTCATACCTTCTTATTCCAAGAGTGTCTACCAAGTCCATGTATCTCAATCAACGTGAAACAACCATGGCATCTTCAGTGACCAATCAGTAAAAGCAGAAAATGTCATTTTTAATAGATACAAAATACAAAAAAGTACAATATTTTCAATGAATGAAAACCATGATGTTGCTATATACATGTACGTTTTTTTACAGGGAGGAGTGGGGTGACAATCATTCATTATTCAAGATCATCTTGTGTCCATACATTGCTCCTCGCATGGAAACCTGTTGAACCGATGCCCCCATCTCAGGTTTGATTGATTGTAACGGTATTAGAAATTCTCTAAAATATTTGCAATTTTTGGAAAATAATGAGTAAAAGAAAAAAAAAGATTTTTATTAATCTAATTAATGATGATAAGTATGACTGAAACATCCAGTACAGTCATGTACCTTTGATAATTTGTAAAAGAACATTTACTTGATGTTCTTTAAGTTGTTTTTAGAAACGGTTACAAGGTTTACGGAATTCAGTCTGTTATGACAGAAATATATTCCTGGTACAAGTACATGAACCTCTATCTTAGTTTAAGAAACTAATTCTATGTTTAAGAAATACAGTCCTGAAGACAGAAAGGTGTCTCATGTACAACGAACTAAATCTTAGTACAAGAATATAATTCTAGGTGTTAGAAAGTTTTAAGCGAGTCCTTTTTTTATTCTTAGAATTTGATTATGACTGCAAGAACAATATTTTTTAAGTATCTGCATCTGCAAATATAACATTCTAAGCATATGAAAATATGGGTTTCATAAATTTCTCAAAAAAAAGAAAGCTTGTATGAAAAATAATGCTCTTCATACAACAAAAAAGAAAACACACGCTTAGAGTCCATTTTAAAGTCACCAAGTGGGTTTTATAATCATTTTTGTACTAACTTTGACAAATTTCTAATGAAAGCATATCTGACTGACAATATATAAAAAATATGAGTTTATTTCAATTCAACTAGATCATTTTAAAAGTAACTGCACTTAAATCTCTTTATTTAGAATAATTCCTAAACATCTATGTGATTCTTTCACTTTTAAAAATATTTACAAAAAAAATGGTAGAAAATGGTTAACAGTGGTAGAATGGTGATACCCCCATAAAAGTAGGTGCTAATCCGGCCCATCTGTCTGCTTTTAGATATCTTTACATTTCACTGCAGGACACCGCTCGGTCCTTTGTGGAAAGGATTCTTCCCTGTACTTCCCAATGAGGTATGAATTGCTTTCTTCCCAGCCCTCTGACCTATTTAGTAAGATGTTTCATATAATGGTGAAAATTGTATGAAATGGTAGAAATTGGTGAATAATGCTAGAATGCTGTTACCATTATTTTGAGACTATTGTAAATATCATATTCCACATCATGAATATTTCTAAAGGTTTAGAAAACTTTAGAAATATTTCTAAAGTTGAAATCACATTCAAAATATTTGTAAAGTATCAAATCTCAAATAATTACAATAATTGAAAATATTTTTGAATTATGACAATAACAAACCTTGCGGTGACTTGGAATGGACCCTATATTGGGCATGGGAAAAAAATGTGACCTTTCGACTATACAAGAAGAGCGTGCCATAGTCATAGTTCACAAAATAAGCGAGCGAGTCTTAGTCTCTGAATCTGAAGAGAGATTACATCTTTTGCATATTCCAGATTGTAAATAAAGAAGTATTTGGCATAGTAATCTATATCACATTTGGTAAGACAAGAGAAAAGCAGGATACAGCACATTTTGTTTTCCTCCTTTTTTCAATCATGCCGGGGGCATCGGACGCGTTTGACAGATGAACCTGCGCTTCTTGAGGCAGCTACGATCATTCCACATGGGATAACCAGTGGGACCCGACCAGTACTGCCCGCACATGTTCTTCAGTAGATTTAGACGTGACCGTTTACGGTTATCTGGTGTTCCCGGATTCCACCCCTGTTGAAACATGAGGAAACAGTTTGACATCAAAATAGTAACCGCTATTCTCCACTGGTTTCAAAACACATAGACGTATTAACTAGTTGTGCTTTGCTCGTATCTCTACATTCCCAGACTGTCAATCCCGTACGCTAGTGAAATGTATTAAGTTAGGCATTATGAATCCCTTTTTCGCGTTTCGTCGCCTTCGCGACGAAACGCAATAAGATGGCTCTTACCTTGCAGTCGTGCTGCTACCTTGCAGTCGTGCTGCTTGGTTCAACCAAGGAACTTGGTTCAACACTGTGTCGCACACAATAAGACCTTATATGGCAAGACCGTCTAAATTTGTTGTTCAGTCTTTGCCTTATATGGCAAAGGAGCAAGAAAATCAGACAGTCTATAATTGCACGACACACATGCAACCGCATGCAAACGCTGCAACTGATCAATGGAAAAAGCTGAGTCCATTAATTTAATCTACATATTAAACTTTTATAGATTGATCTATAATATGTTTTATAATGTAATCAAATCTCTGACTATTATTTATATTCAACGATATTAAGGGATTTCAAACTTATTTATTTCATTTGGCGCTATTTGAATTGGTTCTTCGCGTTTGGTGACCACTCCAGAGGGCGACAGAACACCATGAACAGAACAGTTTGGTCCACCATTTTGGAACGAACGCTGAGGTAGGATATCTCATCTTATATGCCTTATAGTTGCGTATAGGTAACATTAGTCCATCTGTATGTGTATTCAGGTAAATGTAGATCGAGAATTATGTACCCAGGACGTCCCTGGTATTACAAAAATAACTCGTTCGAGTTACCGTACAAATTATAGTCAGTGCATATAATAAGCGAAACGGAGTAACCTTGCGTCGTCAAATAATTTAGCCTGTTGTTTACACGGTCTCTCGCTGACCAGGGGAAAGACCTCTGGTGTTGTTGCAACGTAATTTGGGGGCTTATTTTGCTCTGTATTCTGCACAAAACGATAGCCTCGTGTCTGTGTTTTTGTACACAAATTAGTGGCTGGGGGAGGGGGGCATATTGTTGTTTCTTCATGCACTCACGTTTTCCCAAATGCTTTGTGAATCATTTCTTTCCTCCTTTAGTTAAGTAGACTATAGTAGATCCATTCAAACAGGTAGGAAGATCTGTTCTTTTAGTAATCATGTTGCAGTACTTCTTCAAACCACTACTGAACTGCTGAAAGAATTTATTTTTTTATATTTAAGGAATTGTATGTGATACTAATATGCTGGGTGATATAGGTGTATGTAAATATTGCAATTTTACAAATTGTGTTGACATACTGTATGTGAACTTAGATTTTTTTTTTTTTTTTGCTTTTCAACCATAGGGCTGTAGATCAAGAATATGAGCGTTGGACGTAGCTAGTATTACTTATTAGAAATTATATTCATCAAATTATATTCATCAGAATATACGTTTTATTTTAAAAGTGGTACTGCCAGGATCAGGTATACTTTGAGATAGATTGCAAAACATTTGTGTTACAGTTGGGATCAGGATTTGTGATGCAAGTTTGACTCCGTTTCACCAGATTAGACTCTTTGGAAGTCAGGAACACACAGTAATCAGCACGATATTGTATCATTGTCACAGTGACAATTTGCACCTCCAATCAAGTAGCTTCCCCTTCTATATTTTCAACCTCCTTGTTCCAATCAATTCAAGCCAATTTTGAAATATTAAATATGTTTAGTTGGCGACATTTTTTTTTGCTTTTTCTTTCAGTTGTGACTGCTGCAGTCCCCAGCTGCCACAGAATTGGACCAAAGCCTACTAAATCAAACTTTACGGTCAATTAGAACAACCATTCGCACTAATAAAAATGTTACTCAATCTTCTATTACTGCTTTTACTTCTGTAAACCTGTACTCATCAAAAGACTATCCTGCCACTAAACAGACTGTGAACTTGAACTCATTACGAGACAGTCCTCTGCCACCGAGCAGATTGTGCATTTGTACTAACGTCTGCCACTAAGCACACTGTGCACTTGTACTCATTAGCAGACTATCCTGCCACTGAGCAGACTGCATTTGTACTTTCTGACTAATAGTGTGTCACAATCACTTGTGATATTTATTCCTATTCACATACATATACTGTACAGATACAAATACACATATTCGAGTATGATGACCCTCTCAGTTCCTACACCTGAATGAGGAGGGTTGATATTGATACAGCAGGCTTTTTATGCATTTCTGTTATTATGTGTACCGCATAACTCGACAACCTGTTAACGGATCTTATCAATATTTGGCAGTTCAGTAGCATATGTGGAAATGAAAGCCAATGCAGTGAAGGTGAACATCAAATTAAGGCCCAATTAACATAGATAATGAAGAAAATTCATTTCGCTCCATTGCACAATACGACTTTACGACATGTAAGACCTAATTCATAAACCAAGGAGGTTAATTTCCACGTAGACGAAACGCCAGCTTTTTGCAAAGCTCTTGTTTTCTTATTTTGATTTCTCGCCCATTAAACATTATATACGGGATTCATAAACACGTTTAAAAGATCCAATCTGAGATTCATAAAACATATTCTAAAAGATGCCGATGATTTAAAACAAAAAATAACCGAAAGAAACTACTACCTTAATTTTGTTTATTGATATTAAGTAAAAGATAAATTCTGCTTGTCGAATTTTTTTCCGGTGATGTATTCTAAAGGTATTTGATTATAAACTTACTTTGTAGCCCAGCATAGACCCATCTGCCCAAAGCCACTGTATCTTACGACGAATCAAGGCCCCCCTGTTCCTAATGCCGATCCAATATTCAAGGTTTTCACCCTCCGTGTGGACCAGGTCTTTCAGAGCGAGGTCTATCTGTTCTGTTTTAGGCATGGCTAGTCTGGCTCCTTCCCTCTTGCAGGCCATTCTGGCGTCACCGTGGGACATCGTTCGGAAATCGAGCCGGAAGCACGAACTGGCGAGGAGTTTGTACCCGACTGGACAGCCGTCACTCATAGCAACTGCAGCAACAAGAGTTTGACGATCTTAAGTCTCCGTGAAAAAGTAGAATCTGTCACATCTCGATACAATTGTTGTTCACTGATTATGCAAATAAGGTTGTTATAACATATGTCTATTGATCACTTTCCTTCACTCTACGTTGACTATGATTATCGTGCGGGAAATAGTGAAATATATAGTGTAACATTAAGTACATTACATGATACCAAACATGTGTAATTTGAGGCGGAAAATTTCAGGTTGTGTTTGTAATAGGTATGTCTTTTTGTTTATGCCAGTTTTTTTGCCCTTTAAGAGCCGTATTGTATTCGGAACATAAAACATTGGTGCCTTGAGGAAAGGTGAATGCACCACATACATTATGCTAATGAGTCTCATTGGCATATTTTCTGCAGAAACTTTCATTCAATTTCTTCAAAATGTGCCCCAGTCAGCTTTTTTAAAAAGCTTTCTTGAAGCTGACTTTGAAAACAGTTTATTTCATACCAAACTTCACAAAACTAAATAAAACTTAACACTGCACTTGTGCAAGTTACTTGTTTTTACAAACTATACTTCAACCGTTTCATCCCCACCACAATGAGGTCGTATAGCCAGCTTTTTTTAGAAGCTCTTGTTGCAATTTTGTCCAACATTCCGAACGAACACGCGAACGAACGTGTGAAGTACTGAAATTGGTTTAGTTGTGGTGATTTTCCTGTGAAGCTCGATCTCCGACCACAATGGTCGATTCGTATTCTTACCGTTCGATGGGTGGATTATTTACATATTAGTTCTTTTGGGGCCTCCAGAACCAATATGCAAAAACCAATAGTGACACTTTTGCATTTGCTCTTATACATTTACTGGGGCTAACCAATTATTGTGTTTGGTCGGTCAAAACGGACCCTAGCATTTTCGTATTATCATTTTGTTTTAGATTAAAAAAAAAACATCCCTGATCAATAACAGGTATTTTTTTTATCTTTGCTTTCATTGCTGCGTAGAAAATTAAGACAAGGACTTTCTGTCACAAACGTTATAGCCATACTTTGAGAATGGACGAATACATAATTTGTACAACGTTTCTCCACATCAAAACTTTCGGCTTTATAGAAACAGATACAGATTTACACCAAGACATTTCCAAAGATTACTAATAGATTATCAAAGCTTTACATGCACTATGTCTGGCTTTGAAATTCCTTTTTCCAATACATTCTATAATGACTTATTCAATAACATATTCATTTTATCAGTATGATCAGATAAACAATATCATTCTTTAGAAAAACAATTTTGCTCAATTTAATTAAAGTATTACTGACATTTAGCGCAAAATGTGGTTTCATGCGCAGAAGAGAGCCGCCAAAAATATTAACGATCAAGACAAAATTAGATTCCTTTAGACACTTTTCTATGAAATTAGTAAAAACAAAAATTAATTTTTGTTCCAATTTAAAGAATTGAGTGTCCTTTATCATATATTGCATAATCAGTGTAAAACCGGAAGAAGCTGTCACCCTTGTTTGTACATTACCTGTAGTGTTCGTTGACATGTCTTGTTTATTTGTCTTCAGATGCTTCCCCCTTTGCAACTTGTCGGTCTTAGGTAAGAGAAAAATAGAAGAAGCTAATATTAATCATTCATAGAAACAAAACGTCACATAAAATCACCATTAATGGACTAATTACAATCAACCCATTTGGCAAGACGTGTTAACTTTACCATGTCAATGTACTTGAAAATGCAAACAAAATAAAGATATAGCCAGACTGAAAATTTATTACTAGAAAAAAAAGAAATCGGAGGTATAAAAGTCTGGTTACCTCTGTCATATTCGGCAGTGTGGTTGTCAGTTCTGGCAGCGTCATGTTATCCAGTGAAGAGGCAAGGTCATGACCGCCTGCCGTCACATTTTTAATGATGTTGCTTGTCAGTGGCTGAGTCAGAAAAGAAGGCAAGCTTTCAAACAACAAATATTGTAAAGAAAATAACGAACATTGGCCATCAAATAATAATATTGTGACCTAATGTAATGACTGTTATCTTTGATTGTTACTGTTTTTTTGCCATTTGTATTCGCCATTGATCAGTTACTGCTGGTTCTTATTGTTATTTATGTTCTCATGATTCTATTGATATGGACTTTTCATATCAATGTGTCAACTTTAGTTCTGTTAAATACAATAGTTTGTTATCTTTGGTTGATACTGATTTTGTTATAATTATTTGCCAATGTGGCTGTTATTATTATTATGTTGGATATTACTTATATTTACAAGTATTCCATTTCTGTTTCCACCTTTACTTATTTTTTTGGATCCGTGGCTTATGTTCATTTTCCTGTGCTTTGATTTTCTCTTGTTTGTATTATGTGTTGTTCATTTTGTGAAATGCAATAAAAATATTGTTACCTACATATGTGACTGGGAAGCAAAAATATTGTGCATGTTTGCCTCTAATCAAGTTACTGCTTATACTTTTTGTATACAAAAAGTGTTGTCGCTGTAAAGACCCTTGAAGGACAATTTACTCGAATGGTAGGATGCCAGTCTGCAATTTCATAATGATTATGCTTCGCGATACACGCATTCTGACAGTACAATGCAAAATATAGGAAGACCAACCGAATGAAGCTCTCCTTTGCTCTTCGGATTGGCTGTGAAATAAATGCCGACAGCAACCCCTATTGCAACCACGACTGCCACTGAGATAGCGATGATTATGCCATGAAGTAGATGGTAACGGAGCAGTCTGCAGCATGCCCTTGTTGAGTCTGAGGAAATTTATATTGATTTTGTATTGAGTTAACGTTATAGAATCACCACAAGCAATCAATTTACCTACATTTCGGTTGCCTTTTAGCTGCCATTATTATGACGTATTAAGCTCTGCAACATTTGTTGGGTCATAGCGTTTGAGGTATAGAGTCGAGGATGCGGTACCAATCCTGGTTGAGTTGAAACCAACCCAAGCCTCTGTTTATGGCTAATTCAAATCCTATTATGTCATACTTGAGCCCAAAGTACGTCCCATAGCTATACGGTTGTTCCGGAAAGGTTTGTATTCTATAGTATCCCACGGCCTTCTACTTGTGTCCCATCGGCTTTTAAACACTAATTCAAATACTCTTCGGGTGCGTCGCGTTGGACTAGATCATTCTGCATACGACAAATTGTACCTTTTAGCGACATTAGGCAAATATTACTGCGGTGAAATAAATGCTATAAGTATGCGAGTCATTGCAACGGATATATCACAGACAGGAAAGGGACAGAAAGCAAGAGGAACTTTTAGAGACACTTTTGTGTGTGAAAAATAACACATTTTTACAAGCTAAATACCATTCTATACTTACTTCTCCCATAAATATTCCAATGTAATGCATGTAATACTTCCATCTGCCAGGATGTCAAAAGGCTTTACCTTACATAGCCTTGCGTCAATTTGGTAGTGTGTATGCTCTCTATTTTACAGAAATAAAGTGTTGAATGAACCAATCTCTTCAGAGTCTCAATGTTCGTTGCAAATATATATTTTTGACCCTTTTTTTTGATAATGGTCACCTCGTAAAAGCCGAATGCGTTACCACATATACATACCATCAAGTGAACATCCTTTTATAACTGGAGAAAATCTATTTTGGTGCATTTCTGATTCTAGATCTGATCATTGTACATTGGTTTTGGATTCAGTGACAACAGTTTGCGTTCCTATGAATTACAAATTTCAGAATGACGTTAGGGGACCAGCCATTTTGTCACTTTGTACAAGCCACCAGTTATGCCGCCCAGAGGCAGGAAAGGGAAGGGGACTCACTACCAGCACCCCTGTCCCTACGTCTACAGAGACAGTCGAACCGGTCGCAGTTCCTTCAGTGAGTCCAGGTGACGCGGCCGGTTCTGCTGTTCCGACAAATGGTCAGAAAATCAAGGGGACGACTCAGTCGGCCGCTATTCTTCCCTACCCCCACAAAGGAAGCGCATCCCGTAGAAGAGCAGGAACAATCAGAGGTTCCCTGTGGCTTACAGTCTATCTCTTCGAAGAGGAAAGAAAAGACAGATCCACAGGTTCCTTACGCCAACTAAAATGACAAACTAAACAAATTTCAGCCAAAATGGGAAAGCTAAGACCCTACCTGTGCCCTCTAACCAAAAAAGTCTCCGGATTGGGCAAAAAATTTCAAGGAAAAGAAAGGTTTTAAAGATTTTAAGTAGGGACTATAAAGGTACTCTACTGCGCAACGCAACTTTGGGATCAACCCTTAAAAACACTGGGACCAGATACTTTCATACCCATTGAAAACACTGAAATCAAGACCAACCACATACTTAATGTCAACATTGATTTACCACAACCATGTCCATTCCACATACAAAATGCTCTCAACGCGCGCACATGCGATACTCATTCTCTTCTCCGAAATTTCCGAAGAGAACTTCATTTCCTGTCTACTCACAAGTGTAGGATAGTCACGACACTATTATGTAATGGGGACGAATGAAATGGGAATGGGAATATTCAGGATAGGTTAGGGTAGGGTATGGTATGGTAGGAAGGGGAGGATCACTAACACTGTGATCCGACAATAACTCGTACGTGTCCGAGAACGTATCCAGCTCTTCTTGACACTTGTCAGAAGCCCCGTCATCATCGCGGGCATCATTCTGGTGGGATAGTGAAGATTTGATCGGCGGCTGGCTGATTTGTCCGTTACCGGGCCCCGTGCGCGGGGAGCGGGCAGTCCCTGGCTGTTCATGCATCTTTATACTCTACTAGCAAGTAACAGGCAAAGCGTCTATACCAGAGTGAGATATCAATAAGGAAAATGATACTGTGCTTAGGCTTTAGATGAAAAGGTTTGTCGACATTTCCCTTTTCATGCTCTTTGTGTGACGTACTACCAGGGCAAGCTGTTCATGTATTTTTTTTTTTTGTGCGAGTAGACTGATTTGTAAAATTCAAGCATTTCAAAGAGCTTGCTTTCAAAGTCGGAGGTGCTTTGTTAAACCGATTTTTCCACAACCGTATGAACAACAGGCTGTGACAAGCTTCAAAATGCGTTGGCTATCGAGCATGACATTCGTTGGCGTTCGCAAAACCTTTGCTTGCTAATACATTTGTATCGGCACGAAATGTACAGGCAGCAACCTTTCAACATGTGTGGACAAGTGGTCCCTTGAAAAGGACTTAAGATGGAGGTCTCATGTTTGAGAAGTGGCACGTTAAGCCCTTATGTCACTGGACTTCGGCACGATAGCGGCATCATGCGATTGGCTAACGCCAACGTGCTATGCACAAACGCCAGCGTGCCGTCCAAGCGCCGTCTTATTGCCACCGAAGTGCCGCTTGGAATGGCGAATTTTTTTTTGACGGTTTAAAAACGTAGTGGCAAAATGCCGCCATCATTCAGCCAAAGAACTGCCAAAATGCCGCAGTCCCGTGATACAGGGTCTTTAGAGATGAGCAAATAAGCTTATCTGAATGATTCTAATTTGACTTAGGGAAAAGAGATCCTATTTCTGGCCATTCGTGAATCATTCAACCGTAAACTTGAAGTAACCCTCTCGTATGGTTATGTGATGTTAATTGTGTACATTATTCGCCATAAGCAACGCAATTCTGAATTGATTTGTACCTGCCTACATGACTGATGGGAACATTAAATGGTTCAGTCAACATTTTACTTGAAATAATGGGAATATACACCTATGCCTTGACTCAAAGGTTGTGTGAGGTATAGCTCTCTGTGTGCTCACGTGGCAGACAATAAGATTACATGCATTACATCAGAATATTCAAGACAAGTACGCACATATTGATGTTTTTTTTTAAACCTGTAAACATGTGAAATGTTTGTATACACCGAAGGATATTTGGAATACTTTTTCTTTCTTTTATTCAAAAGAGAATTGCTTTTTTTTGCACCATGGGGCATAATGACTCGTAGACAATCTTTTTTCCATTCCATTCGAAAGATTTTCTAACGTTATCTTTTGCAATATTTTTTTTCAAAATATAAAAACAAACAAAAAATGGTGATTCAGAAACTCTACTGAATATTTATTTACATTTATAGTGGTTCATTATAAAATCATATGCAAACTAAACATTTGATAGTGATAGGTACGCTTGGTGAGACTTTTCATGAACGATGCCTCTGAAAGATTCTACGCATCATGTTGTTCCACCATGTTTCAATATATAATTAATGTTCTCTATCAACCAAACCAAGTGGACATTAAATCTGTCGTAGCTACCGACCGACTCAAATGATTTGTCGCTAGGATGTATGAGCTGCGTCTACCTAGGTTTCTTTCAGATTGGACACAAAACTACGGAAAGGGCAGGGGAATACAAAAAATAATGAGTTAAATTGTGCGCTCGAGGATGTCAATTTGTACATGGGAAATAACATTACGCTTTAAGACTTGGAGGTACATATCCGAGGTCACCAGGGGTGGAGATAGGTGGTGCGCACCAGACGGAAGACCCGTGATGGAAGCAGTAGAGGTAAAGGATTATGAGACTTTTCCGAGGACAAGCACATGTAGGTACAATATATACTTAAAAAATCAAACCGCACTCTAATTAGACAAAAATGTGAGCAGAAAGAACTAGTTCCAACAACTCTAAACAGTACTCCGGTAAATTTGACCTTGATGATAATCATCTCACTGGCCTCTTGCCAATGTACTAACCGTGTCCTCAGATAACTACAGACATACGCCAGCGTTTACGGACACACGGAATCAAAAACCGCGCACATACTTAATGTCCACAACAATAAAGGTATATAATGGATGATAATGGGACGTCAGTTCACGACGTACAGCGAAGCCCTCCAGCATCTGGATCTTCAGCGCCTGTCAACTCGCAGACAACAACTTTGTATTGACTTTGCTGTGAAAGCAGAAAGGTCGGCTCGCTTCTCCAAGTGGCTACCCCTTACCCGCGGTCAGCATCATGGCAGGCAACTCAGAAACTCTGCACGCTACCAACAGCCCACTGGGACTAAACGATACATAACCAGTGCCATCCCAGCGATGACTAAGTTACTGAATGAACTGCAAGAAGTGACGGACATTGTATGACACCATATGTATATGTAGATAATATGTGTATGTGTATTATCGTTGTAAAAAGATCCAGAAATATTGCACATGTACATGTACTACCGCAAGGCACACGTACGCTCTGTTGGACCCTTGTTGTCGTCTTACATTCCGGTTTTTAAATGTACTGTTTTATCTAACGTTGGTTGATTTTAGATATGTCACCAGTTTTTAACTAGTCGCTTGATTATGATACTTGTGTAAGTCTGACTCCAATTCGGTCATGAATTTGACCGCCACTGTCAGTTTGTGTAAGTTTTCTTAATAAACCATTCATCATATTTTATAACCATGTCCATTCCACATACAGCATGATCTAAACAACCGTACATGAAAACCTTATATTCTTCACTTTATTACGAAATCAGTAACCCATCCTTGTTTGCCAACAACATGAACTTTGGACACTGCACTCTTGAAATAGCTACGGACGCACTCATAGTGACAGAAATATTATCTAACTTTACCTACCTTCGGCACCTATTTTCTCTTGGCGTGATTGCGCTTCTGGCTTAGCTTGGTCACATCCAGTTCCTTGAAATGGCGGTGGGAGATCCTGCTCTCTTATCGTATAGTACACTCTCTCTGCTTCTTCATACGTATATGAAAACGTATCTAGCTCGTCCTGGCTCTTGTCAGAAGCCTCTTTACAATACCGTACCTCATTCTGGTGGACAGGTGAAGGTTTGGTAGGTGGCTGGCTGATTTTTCCGTTGCCGGACCCCATGGTTGGCTCTGCCTCTTCGTATACCTGTACTGTGCTGGCAAGTAGCAGGTCAATCACTTATACCAGTAAAAGATCTATGAATAGTGAAAATGATACCATGATTAGTCGTTAGATGAAAAGGTCCGCGTATATTCAAAACGGTAAAAGCGGTGTGACCTTTTCCATTCCTATTTTCCATCAACCTTATGCTGCGACCCCTCAATGTTCCAAAAACTATTTCCTTACCCTATATCTAACATACGAAACGTAGGGGTATCAAAGTAAAGAGTGCCTAAACTATATACATAGAGGCGTTGAAACATTATAAGGGCTGTCCCCGTTGACCAAGGACACATTGTGACGTACTACGATTACATGCTGTTTTTCAACAAGCGCCGACCAATTTTGGCATTTTTTTCTTTGTCTTATACCGCAGGGTCCTCTTTGAAACAGCTTGCATCATTTTTCATTCGCGGGTCATTCAATGGAGTTGAACAGTACAATATATAAAATGGGTAAAAATAAAGCTTTACATGACATGTTGTCCCCATATAACAACACTTGATCCACGCCGTTCAATTAACAATGACATGTCATCATATGCCTACACCATGCACAATTTGGTAAACGAAAACTACTTCATCTCATGACAGTGTTGTTTTGTTTGCACACCAATGACGTACAACATGCATGACATCGTGCGGAGGCCATGGTAATACAATGCTAAAACAACACTGCTTCAGAATAGTATAAGTAGAATTAAGAAGAAATTAGTCAACGCTATAATTTCACAGTGTCTCCTATGCGTCATCGGTGATTCTCGTTCGATGTCGGGCTAGCTTGTCTGTTTTCTAAATGTATTTTCCCTTGATTAATAGTGTTCGATTGAAATCTTAAATAAGCTTATGTGCAATAGCTTGAGGGTGTCAAAATTAAGAAATAAGTTACTTTTTTTTAAATTTCATTTTTTAAACTTCTTATTCTCGTTTTATTTGGTTTGCTCTACATGTTATAATTTTCCATATATATCTACAAATGGAAAAGTTCTGTGATCAGTTCATCAGCCTTTTTTTTGTTCTGTCAGAAGTTAGATCTTCCTTCAGTAGATAATGACACCAATCAGGCTTTAATGCTTTGCTTTTAGTACATAGCTTTAATACATAGTAAATAAATGCCCATGCTAAATATATATATCTTGCACAATAAGCCTGCAACATCAGTAAATTACTTGGAATAGAACTAACGATATGCATAGAATACGTGATTTAAAAAAAAATGTGTCCTAAATCTTAGCCTTGGATTAAATATACATCTTTCTTAATCCATTTCATGTCAAGACACGTAGCTTAAATGTAGTAATGTATGGTAAATAGTATTAGAAAACCATATAAAAGTGAAAACGAACCAAGAAGGAAGCCGGAAACCGCTAGCTCTCCAACATATACAGGTTTAAGCATAAACATTTGCTATGTTGATGATACATTGTTGATTTTTCACTATTGGGTGTGATTTATTGGACCCACATAATCAAGACTTCCACGAGGGCAGAGCTACATGGAATGCGCTAAAAGATGGGCATGCTTGTATTAAATTAGATATTTAGGAAGTAATATTACAATAATAAGTTTAATAAGTTTATTGCAAATTCCTGCCCGTAGGCTAATTGCAAGTACATGTACATGTAACACGGAGTGAACGGACAGACAATAATGAACAGTATAACAATATATTGTTTGTTGAACATTCTGTAACTTTTTGCTTAGGCCATGTCGATTTGATTATATGGTTGACATCCGAGCGCGCATCCATTTTCGGCCATTTCCAAAAAAAGTTTTCGGCCATACTGTAAATCATGTAAAGCAGCTGCAAAATGGTTCATTGCAAACGAAAAAAAAAAATAATCGAAAAACGGATAATAATGCCGTAGAATGCCAAAGTGAATTCAAAAGTCAAAGAAGAAGATGTGGAAGAACTAAAATGAAGAATCTATTATCCGGTATACCATAGTATGTGTTCATCCTTTCTAGTTCAGACCACTTAGATTTCATAATGATTTTTTGTTTGCCGAACTTGTTTTTTATTCGAACGCTCGCATCGGTTTTGGGGTTCCCAGAGGATTCCATTCACATAATCAAATCAACATGGCCTCAATATGTATAAAACATACTTATTACTTACAGCGTAGTTTCATTAACAACGTAATTGTTTTGGAAATTATTAAAGCAATAAGACATTTTGTTTAGATTCGATTACCGTTTCACATTTTGGAAATTATATGAACAAAGGAATAAGAAAACCAATATTAAACATGATGTTGGAAACAAAATTTAAGAGGCGAGAATAAGTTCGTCTTAGTAATTTTCATATATCTACGATATATGTAGTCTTATTTCGGGTCATCCTTTAATTCTTCATACAAACTATTCCATAAATATGTCCATAGGCACTGACTCTGGTATGCTGCCTGTCCGTTGTCCCCGTGAGCCATCATCTGCGTTAGGATCACTCTGGTTGGACGACGACTTCCCTGTTGAAGACTTGTCTTTGCAAGAATTTTCCACGAGACAGCAGCAATGCCTGAATTCAAGATGAACAATGAAGTTAATAAACATCCGACAATGTTTTACTGATTTCCTATATCATATATCATACAATGTGTAATTTTCCCATATGACTGTGTTTAGGGTGAAGTGCATGATAAGGTCATTTGATGAAACAAATAATTTCAATGAATGACTTAACTTCGAGACAATATCTCTAACATTATGAAAAAATACATATATAAAATACAGCTTTATTTCTACTTACTTGAACCACATGTTTTGGACTTCCTTCTGTCGTAGACAGTGGAAAATGAAGATGAAAAATCCTTGCAGTGAGTTGAATATGCAGAATAGATAGGAGAACACGATTCTTCCATCACTAGAACGCAACAGAAGAGTGATTAGATAAAAGCTATTGGTTTGTCGAAAATCGATTTTATTTGTCGAAAATCGATATAAATACCTGGAATATGAAATTTGCTCTCAAAAATGATAACAAAAGGTACATAAATACTAGTCTTACAGTCAAGCATCGTTCTGCGCTAGGGATTTTTTTTCTTTACTGATCAATACAGGTTACATCGTTTGTAAACATGCTGTGTTGTATTTATCAGATATACAGTTTTGGCTAATGTGAATATGTTAAGAAAGTTCATAACAGGTCAGAATGTTTCTAGAAAGCATAGACGGGAAATCAAGTTGCTGCTTTATTGCATTACAATTTAGGACAGTATTCTTTTCCAGGTTGTCAATGAAATACTCTATTGATCTAAATCTCTTATCAAATGCAGATATGAGAATGATGAATTTTGATCTGGACCAATGGCGTTATCGTCTTTAAATATCTATAGACGGATCCCATATTTAAATCCCTACTAGAACAATGTTTACTATAATCTGATTGAATCTCTACCTGATCATGAAGAAGCCGAAGGTCCAGGTGAGTCCGACCAGCACCATGACAGCAATAGCCATGCGCAGCTGCTGTGTTATCGCACTACTGCCGGAATCAGCAACTCTGCCTATAAAAACGTGATTCCCATGATAACTGTGATGTTAAGGGGTTGGAGCTTTCAGAATTTCGTATTGACCATTTTAAGTTAAAGTTTTCGGGGAAGACGTTTTTTTTTATTACTTTGACCAATCGTTATTTAGCTTGGTTATCGACCCATAAAGAAACTACTTTTTTTCGCCGCAAACTGATATATACGCACTCGTGTGAACCCCCTTACGGATTAAAAGCATGTAAATTATCATGGAAATATGCATAAGGGTTGCCAAACTGTTTACGGAGAAACAAGGCATAAAACGAGTGTGCTGCATTATATAGTTACAGAATCGCACAATCCAGAAAGTATCAAAAGTGGCAGTATTTAAAAAAAATAACATTAGAACAAAATATTATACGCGTTATATTGCATTTGCATGTATGGTCAACTATTAAGAACGCACCTTCAGTCCTCCTCCGACAGACCAGCTTGCTGATGACCATGATGTACACGATGGTGTTGAACAGAAGCACAAGTCCGACAGGCAACAGGAACCCAAAGTACAGCTGATTACCCTGCAGCCAGCAACTACACAACAACGAAATACATTACTTCGACATCCAAAAAAACACCCGTACCCTAGTTGGAATTCAACAACAAGCTTAAGCTTTAACAATAGGCACTGAAGTAATTTGCGAAATGTGTCTCCTTTAAAATTACAACTAATATCAGATATAGTTTGGGTGATACTGATCAAAATGACAATATAGAATACGCTGAAAGGAAATCTAAAGCTGATTGTATACGCTCCTTGAAACAGTAAGTAAAATGGTATGGGTTGAACCGTTTTCTTTGCCATATGTTGCTCTTGTTTAAAGTTACGCATATCTTACCAATAATTCCTGTGTCCTTACAGTGTGCTTTTTTGTTCAAGCGCAGAAAAATGGCAAAAATTATTAAGTTACAGCTTTATTTCCTATGCTACTATATTAATACAGCACCTTAAAGAATATTAAAGAATATTACTTGCCCCCCAAAAACAACTTTCTTAGAACTACTTTTATTCAATGAGGTATAGTAAGATCCATCTTTTAATAGATGGATTCAGTGTATTGGAAGGAAATACGCCTTAACGTTTTCCCGTATTTCAGGTTTTATTCTTCATTTCAGCTGTCATATATTTTGAATTTATCAAGGAGACTAAATGGCGACAGATAATTTGTAGTTCATTAAAAAACGATATGGTTGCCATGGCAAAAAAAGGCTTATTTCATAACTTACATGCTATTGCTCCTATAGGTCTCATTTTCATTAGGATAGGTACTGGGGACGTCCACAACAAGGGTAATGATGGCAATAAGAAAGGGAAGACCTGGAACGTTAGAAAAAATGCATTAGTATAGCTATAGGAGAAAATCTACCACTGAAACTACCATGTTCACATCTTTTATATGTACGTCTGTAATAATGTATACAGAATATGTACACATTATATATTGTTTTTATTCGAAAAAGGCACATGGCCCAAGGAATTAAAGAAAAGAACCATGATGCTGTGATAAAGTTTATAATAATGCCTACATTTCCATATGCGTTTTCAATACATGTACATTATTAATACAGCTGAGCTCCCAGGACATCTTTCACAGTATTGTTATCCAACTAAACGGCTGTTGGTAAAAGTTACCAGGTACTTAAACGAAACACTGACGTCATGTGCTTACTGAAGCGATTGGGTCGGTCGTTTGGACAAAGCTAACACGACAGATGGGTCAACTCACCCCATGCAAAGATAGCCGCCTTAAGAAGAAGCTTGGAAACATGTGCCCCCAAAACTTTCACAAAGGCCAGGTACATGTTGAAAGCTTCAACGGCCATCCACATAAACACAGCCAAAAGGAAGTAGTGTAGTAAAAACGCCACGACGGTACAGCCAACTGTGGAGTTGGTAGCTTCAATGCCTGCCAGGAAGATGATGAGAGTTGCCAGCAAGGCGACGCAAAGGTTTACAAGGATGTGCTGTGGTCTTGTCTGACGAAGCTCCCTGCAAATAAACAAGAACAAAAAATATAAGAACCATAACTGTATATCTTGAGAAGGATTCATCAACAGCAATCTCATCTTCATAGAAAAGTAAACACATATACCATATATGAAAGTAGACTTGGCACAAAATGTTTGGAAATCTAATTGCAATCTATCATGATATCTCTACTGAGACTTTATCAAATGTACTGTTTATATAGCAGTTGAAATATACAGGGCAGAGTGTTTACCTCATTTAGCATCAGAGAAAAGGTATCATGAGTTGTCAGCATCATAGGAACAAAAGACATATTTTAGAACAGCAGGTATCGGTATTGACTGATACCATATTCAGTACTGCTGGCTAGTAAAGATCAGAAGATTAACCATTAAAAACCCGAAGTAATTCAAGCTTGAATGTTTGATCGATAATGAACACAGTCTGACTCACAACCAGACTAACTCTCCTAGAAACTTACTTGAATATCAGGTAGCTGATGATAGTAAGGCTGAGGCCAGTAATGGACAAGGCAATCCCAATCTTACTGATGATGTCCAGGGCAGAGCTGTGCAGGCCCTCGTAGATATCCTAAAATACAATATTAATATTTTTAAGAACAGTAAATCGTAACGGTTATAGTGTCTTAGATCCAATTACGACAGAGTATCACAATGCAAAGTCCAACATATATGAAATATTTTGCCATGTGGGGTGCCCTCAATCACGCCTTCCTTTGGAATGGCTTGTTGTACTATAAACAAATAGATACCCTGCCTATAAAAGGGACGTTCCGCATACTGAGGTTTCACCTTATATAATAACTGCCTATATTTCTTAATTGACTCACCATCAAAACAGCAAAATTGGTAAGATGACTGCAATTGCACACCACCCTATCATTGTTAATCCCAACAAAGTCACATCCTGATGTTGACCAAGCACCAACCCCTTCTTCAGCATTAAAGTCCCAGAAAACACATCTTATGTTGTTGACGGTGTTGTTTGTGCTGTTATGAATCTTTAACGGAATACAAAGATTTGAATAAGTAATGAACCATAACGTAAAAAGTGTCTAAAAATGTTTTAACCATTGTCATTGGTTGTACTTTTCGTGTGTTTTTTTTTCCAATTTTACATAACGTGCTTTTTTATGTCAGAAAAATACAATAAAGGAAACAACGATAACACCATGATATGAAAACGAAAGTCTTCTAAGATGGTTCTGTAAATAGTTATGATATAATGTAAAACCTAAAAATGACAAGAAATGCTAGTTCCGTACTTAATGCAGTCAGTAAAGCAAACCCTAAAAATTGCATTTTGAACATATACTTTGCTGTGAAGTAATAAACAAATATACAGAAAGTCACATTAATACACTTACAATAGGTAGGTATCTTGTCACTACAGGGGTCGAAAGATTCTTGAATTCAATGCCAGTGACTCTACTGGCAATTATCCTGCTGTTGACCCTGGTTTTCGTTCGAGTTGAGGAAGGAGCGTTAGCTGTCTGGTTGGACTGAAACAACCGGCTGCTCTGATAGATGATGAAACTCAGGCGGACTTCCACATCTGTTGTGTGATTGATAATACAAATAGGAAATTGTATATTTCTTTCAAATATTGTAAAACATAAAACAGTATTTTCCTGATGAAAGGCGAATGGTCGAAGCACTATAATAGGCATGTAAATTGTTTCAGATAAACAAGCCGTGCTTTGCAAAGGGTAAGGGGAAAACCCTGTATAGGTACCCGTACCCGTATACCTGTATAGGTATACCGGTATACCCCATTTGGGGCCCCGACAAGCCAGGAAACACGCTATGACGGCCGCCATATGGGGCACCCAGAACGGCTGTATTTTACGGTCTCCACATTGATATAAGACACCGTGAAACAGTTGACTATACTCGGTCAGAAAATAGCTGAACCATCATATTGTACGATCTTTTTATTTCTATGAAAGACGGACTTTTGGAATATACGGAATTTGCGAAGTTCGTACGGAGCGCCTGTCAGAACGTGCGAGCACCGATCTCGGAGACCTTTCAACTAAACCTGTTCTGAAAAGAAATAGAAAAAACACTCAAACTATCAACCTTTCCGCATTTCATTATCTTCAGATGCAATACTCATGATCTGTTTGGCTGGAGCTGCCAGTAAACCTGCGTAAAACCTACAGGAAACGCCCGGTTCTCGATGCATGTTACGCGCCAAAATGACCACTTTATATATTGCGACACAAACATTACGGCCATTCGGCGTGATTTGTCTGAATATGCCGTGCTCGGTCTCTGTCTTTAGCGTGAGGCGTTTCCTGTAGGTTTTCCGTATTAAACCTTTTCAGAACGGGTTCAGTTGAAAGGTCTCCGAGATCGGTGCTCGCACGTTCTGACAGGAGCTCCGTACGAACTTCGCAAATTCCGTATATTCCAAAACTCCGTCCTTCATAGAAATCAAAAGATCGTAAAATATGATTGTTCAGCTATTTTCTGACCGTGTATAGTCAACTGTTTCACGGTGTCTTATATCAATGTGGAGACCGTAAAAAAAAAAGCCGTTCTGGGTGCCCCATATGGCGGCCGTCATAGCGTGTTTCCTGGCTTGTTGGGGCCCCAAATGGGGTACACCGGTGTACCTATACGGGTACGGGTACCTATACAGGGTTTTCCCCTTACCCCTTTGCAAATATCAGTACTAATTACCTAGAAAATGAAAATCAAGCCAATGCTATTTGACCTGCCCTTTTGGTGGAATCAATGAGATGATTTTAAAAAAAAAAGTTAATCAATTAGTACCTTCAGTGATAAAAGCCAATCCACTTTGTTGTGAACAACATAGTATCTTTTTTCAAGTATTGAATGAATTTTTATTAGGAAATATCAATATCCATAGATCAACCAACCTGGTATATTTTCATTCGAAATGGTCGATCCAAGTTCTTTAGGTAAAGATATCGAAGCATCCACTTCATCAATGGGTATATATGATGAGTCAGAGTAGGACCGTACAAATTCGCTCTCAAGATCTTCATTGCCGACAAGGGATGCAAATCCAACACTGTAAAAATAAAAGGGTCGCTTAGAACACACTCTGCTAAATCTAGAGCGACACCGACAATAAAAAGTTTACATACATCTAGATCTGTTGACAATTACTGACGTTACTGGTCAATCAATGGTCCAGTACGTTAATGACAAATGATAACAGCTTCAGTGTGCACATCAAAAATAGTTCTGTGGTGTTGACATGCTGCAACGCTGTCTGCTTATTATTGTTATCTTCGCCGAGAGGAGAAGATTATGTTTTCGGTTGAGACAGCTGCTGGGCGGGTCCGTATGTATGTCAAGAGCATAACTCAAGAAACCTTGGATCTCTGTGATTTTTCGTAGGTGTGTAGTTGTTGTGCAAATGAAGGTCAAGTTCGAAAATGAGCTTAAAAATTTGGGTGCATATTTTCTGAAAGTTCTATGGTCATGAGTTTTGTCTGGTAGATAATTCATGCCACAGGAAGTAAGTTGTGTAACTTTCGGCCCCATAGCGGCTTGTTATCTCCATGAAAGAAGGCATTTTTCATGGAGATACTGTTTTGCGTGCGTTTGGTGTTTGTATGTTTGTGTCACCGGATGCCTTAAGTCCGAATAACTGTAGAACATGTACATGGATTGTAATGATATTTAGTATGTGGGTAGGTGTTAGGAGGAGGAAGGTCAAGGTCGATTTTAGGACCCCTGGTATGTGTCACTAGAACTGCAATGGCGTATTTGTAAAAATCCTTTAAGGAGAATAACTGAAGAAAGGAGCGACAGATTTTCATGTTATTTACTATGCAGGTAACTTAGACAGAGATGTATACAATGAACTGCAAATTATGCAAATTTGATTTAATTTGCATAAGTAATGAGGAAAATCTATATTTGCAGTGTTGTCCGTTGAATACTGTGGCACCCCCACCTGG
The DNA here is from genome assembly GCA_035149815.1 of Branchiostoma lanceolatum. Taxonomy (NCBI): domain Eukaryota; kingdom Metazoa; phylum Chordata; class Leptocardii; order Amphioxiformes; family Branchiostomatidae; genus Branchiostoma; species Branchiostoma lanceolatum. The sequence continues at coordinate 16,221,592 of CM068880.1, forward strand.
TAGTAGCTATTTTTGGCGAAAGTGGGTCACTTCTCCCCTTGCCCGACAGTGTGGGTCATACCATTGAGCGATGTAGAATGAGGGGAACTGGTTTAATAAAAAAAAAACAAAGTTTCACGGAGATTTCGGGTCCTAAAACTCTTGTTTGGAACTGCAGTGGGTGTTTTTGTTTTGACCTTCGGACATGAATGACTTATTTTTAATACTGTAAGGCCGCCTTACAATGAAAAAAGAGAGAGGTGTCCATAAACATACTAGATACACTATCCGTGAATACAAGAAAAAAAAAAAAAAAGTCTGCAAACTCTTAACTATTCTATACAAAATATTTTCTTGCTGTAACAGTTGTATCTTTACCTGTTGATCAGTTCTGAAGCCGCAATCTGATAGGTTTCCACTCCAATATTTTGCTCAATGCGTCGGAAACGGTTTGATGTCAGGTTGATACGATCGTTGAACTGCTCTAGAGCCAGTACAATTCTGTGAAGACAAATACATAGCAGTAATACAAAACAATATCCAAAAGAGATCTCCAATAATATGTCTATTAGCTATCATCTTTCCTTTCTAGCAGAACGGGTAAAAAATACTATGGAGAAAAACTGATTAATCTAGCATTATCATCTATGTTTTCATCGTCGAAAATTTTGAAATTATTCTTTTTTAAAAGTCTTAACATGCTTTCCCTTTACCAACATAACTTAAAACGTCAAAAAAATTCCAACCAATGCATTCAAAAATAATTTGTTGAAATCATTAATGTATATACAATTATCTAATGGTTAATGATATGAAGCATATCTTGTACCTAGAGGGAGCCTGATCCTTGATTTGACTCCGATAGAGGACGTCATCATCAGCATTCATTATCTGATCAATGGACGCGACTATAGAGTAGCCAACCTGTAAGTTAAAGCACATTTAGACGTTTTATTTGATATAATTAAAGGCTAAGATGGTTACGTAATGACACTACAAATATCGGTCCACAATATGTAACTTTCAGTTCAATGGGAAGACCAAACTCTGCAAACGTTGGAAATACACGATTGTAAACGACACAAGACCGAGTTAAAGGGTAACTTTGGCTCGGATAATGCAACGCGGAGAATCATTTCATTTGCAAACAACGTATATTGCTTCACATTTCTAACAAGTTATGCTTACATTTACATTTGAAAATGTGCACACTGTTGAGACTCACATTTTCATCGCCAGTGGTTTGTGCAATGTTTTCAAAGACAGTTGCGGCGTCTGTGATGTTTTCTGACGAAAGTAAACTCCCGATAGACGTTAGAATCTGTAGGTCTGCAGCAACTTCTGCTACAATATCAGGAGTTACGGACATCTGAAAAAAAAAATTGATTATTACATCTCAGGCAGTGATTTTCCTTTTTATCATGGTTGATTTTAAAATTTTACGATTAAAATGTAAACAGCATTTTCTCTCGAAAGTATACATTTTAGTCACTTGATGGTAAAAACTTCACTTATTAACTATGGGGACAAATCTTTTTGCATGTCTTTCTTTATATAGATTACCTGTGCCAGATTAGACAAATCTAACCGACAATCTAACAGCTCTGGGCTTAGCCAGCTGACTCCGGTCTGAAATGTTCCGGTGCATCGTCGAACAGCCAGGGGAATGCCGGCTGGAAATTCAAACAAAGATTAGAGAAAAAAAAATTAAATTTATGTTGTAATCATAGGTTTTGATATGCTACAAAGTGTTTTGTGACATATTTTGTTTCTTTGAAAGAAGCTCATAATTGTCATAATATGTCCTTAAAACAACTAATGGGATAGTACATTTCCTATCATCACTATTGGCTCAGTAGTGGTCTGAAATGCCACAGTTCAATACAGATAAGACTGACATGTATAGCAATCAACACCCGGCCCAGCTTGTTTCATAGTATTTCAAGTATCCTATTGGTGATTTGTATGTCGGGTATTTGATTGGCTGGTTTTGATTGTTCGCTGGCCGGCTGCCTTTCTTTGGCATAAAGCTATACAAGAGCGCCAAACTATGACTTAACTAGAGTTCCACGAACACATTATCTTCGCCAAATAATCAAGGCTTATTATGGAGAGTGATTAATATTTACATGCTGATCACCCCCTGCAAATTTGATCATACACCATACCGGTTGGAAGTTTTGATTGATGGGGGGGGATGAGTCCAGTCTAGATAGGGTTAAAATCATTTGGTGGTACAGGACTAGTATATGTGTATAGTGTGCTGATATATGTTATAACTGGTTATGACAAAATATTGAAAGTGATGATGAAATGGTGCAGTCATTATATATGAATAGAATAGATCTTTATTCCATATCATCCACATTTTGAAAGACATAGTACATGTGACTTTTCCATACCTAACAGTGGTGCAGTTTTGGTGCAGTGTACTCTCTGAGCAGAGGAGTGGGTCAGGCGGTTAGTCACATGTTTTTAGGTGTTTTTGTCAGGCTTTCTATTTTGTCCCCTTTCCGTTATGTCGCAAACCGTGTGTTGGACAAAAATTCCTAAACTGAACACGTTAAAAACCAACCAGACCCACACCTCTGCTTGAAGTGTAGTGAGACTGCCTCATCTGTTTATTTATGTGCCACATCTGTTTATTTATACTTTTAGGCAAGGCCCTCTGTTGACCTATTTCGGGAACACTGTCACATGCCCCACTATGAATGTAGTGTATTCATAAACTATCCTTACTAATTATGCAGATTAGCTCCTGATTTGCATAATTAGTCATTGATTGCGTAAAGCACCATCTGAGCTCTCTACATACAAAACCTCACGACGATCTGTTGACCCCTTGATCGGTAATTCATGTCCGAAGGTCAAAGCAAAAACACCCACTGCAGTTCCAAACAAGACGCTAGGGGGCCCAAACTTACACAACTTAATTCCTGTGGCATGAACTATCTACCACACAAAAATCATGACCATGGCACTTTCAGAAAATATGCCCCAAAATTTTGAAGCTCCGCTGCAGTACCTTAGGTACCCGCTAGAAGGCCCATTATCGAACTTTACCTTCCTTTCTGTAAACCCTACCTATTCACTGAATATTATACAGAACCATCGACAGCTTCTTGAGTTATGTTGTCCACATACAAATACACATCCACACAAAGCCCGCTGCAGGACCGATGGAAAATGCCAGGGGAATCATTTTTGAATTTGACCTCTGTTTTCACAACATCTACACACCTACCAAAAATCATGAAGATCCATCAACGTTTCCGTCACTTTTTTTGCCTATAAACAAATACACAAAATTAAAAGTCTGCTGCAGTATTGTTGAAAAATGCTAGGTGAACCATTTTCGAACTTGACATGCCCTTGTACAACCACTACACACCTACCAAAAATCATAAAGATTCATTGAAAGTTTCTTGAGTTATGCTCTTGACATACATACAGACCCACGAAACAGCTGGCTCAACCGAAAACATAATCTTCCCCGAGTACAATAGTACTCGGGGAAGATAATAAGGTTAACATTGTATGTGGAGCAGTAAACTGCACTAGTTGATCGCCTGGTTTAAAATTTATATGTCCAATGGTGAGTAGCTCTATTTCTGACTAAAATTCAGATCACCACCGAAATACTTAAGGCTTTTATTATTATATAAAATGTCACAAAGCTTTCTCATCTATGCCCACATATCTGTGTCGAAGTAAATTATTTTAGTTGAGTCTCACCACTGTTCGTGTTGTTTGCACACTGTTGTGTTGAGTAGGAGTGTTTGTTCCCCGCAGTGCTTGGGAAGGTCAGGGTCACAGGGATGGAGGATGGGTTTGTCACTGTCATCGTTTCACCGTAGCACGTTGCTGTCGGGTTTAAAGCATTAATGACATCTTAAAACATTTATTACTAACTTGAATGGAAATAGTATCACTTTAAACAAAGCAGACTTTTGCGCAGCAAAAAATCTTAATAGTGTTTCAAACTAGAAAGTTAAAACATCCGATATCATATTTCCAGTGTTGATTCCTGTCACCAGCTTATTATATCAAACGTTAGGTATTACTCTAATACGCGGTTGTTGTTATTAATGCGACGTCATCGGGGTATAAATGAACGTTTGATTCAACTACCTGGCGTAGGCAATCAAAAGAATATGGACAATGTTTCTTTGAATTGTTATCAAAATCGTGTGTATTTAGTGTTGATAAGATCTTTATATTTAAAGAATTATTCTGTTTTTTGTGTATAATCAGAAATTTCGCTGTTTTTATTGCCATTGGTGTGATAGACACTTTAATAACATAAGTAGCATTGATTATATGAACATTGTTTTAAGTCAGCAAACGAAGAAAATATGTTAGAATACTTTGTCTACAAGATTTGAAATAAATTAGAATTTTGCAGATAAACACGATCTCCCATGGGCTATGGTGACATGATTTTAGTAGAATAAGGCCAGCTTTCAATAAGTTGTAAAATGAAAAAAAAACAAAATCGTGACCATAGCTGATTCAGAACACGAGATATTGTAACCAGCACTTTAGTTGCAGGACCGAAGAAAGCCGGTAGGGGCCCATTATTTAATCGCCTTTCACTTCTGCAAACTCTACCGAAGAACGTAAAATATTCTATATACATACGGAGGTTTTTTTTTTCAGTTCCCTTTTCCACAGGTGGATACACGCACCCTAAAACATAACATTTTAGGCGAAGGTAATACAAAAAGTAAGTAACGTACTTGCACTAAAGAGTGTCACATTGTTTGGATCCACCCCAAGAGAGCTAGGTGTCTGCACAGCTGTCCTGAGAGCATTGGAGATACTGTGGTAAAGGTCCTGATCTTGAAGCACAGAACCCTGGATGTTAATGTTTTGACTTGTGATAACACTTCCTGGTCTGCAACAAATAGAATCAGGACCTTTCAAATCCAAATCAAACTAAACCTATCGGCACAGCAATTGCAATGGATAAGATAATAGATAAAGATGTCTACACAACATGTGTAATATCGAAGTTAATGTATATGGCAACTTGAGAAATTCTTCTGTACAAAAAGTCCAATATGTACAGAACGTTCAGAGACGCGTTTACCTATAATCAGATAACCTACAAAATTTATTCAATACAATAACACTTGGTCTAAGGTAAGATAATAATAACGTTTATAACCCACAGTCTAGCTAGTGTACCAAAATGCAGTCGAATTGTATGGACAGAACATTTGATATACTGATTTATTATCTTGATCCCACTTAAACGTTCTGGACATTTACCATTAACATAATAACTGTGTTGCAACTACACACAAATAAATAAACACTATTTGTCTCGTGGTATGCATCGGTTCAACAAATCAGACTTACCTTGCATCCTTTACTCTGATTGAAATATTGCCCGGGACACTTCTTGCAGCTTGCAGGTACTAAGGGGAAATCCATTAATTAAGATTCTCGTAGACACCATTAGGTAAATAATGATATATTAATAGATAACAAAGTGTATGTTTAAATACATCGGATATTTCTTGAGGTTTCATGATTAATATTATATAATGACTATATATTAACGTAAAGCCCAAGAATGCAAGATAACAGTTACCCGGACTGTTTGCGTTTCCCTTGAAATATCAAATGCGTTTATGAAGGCACAGAGATATACATATGTAGTTATCTAACCCAGTTCTTGACCTCTGCGCTGATACTCTGGAAAGCAGCTGAATTAGAATCTGCCATCTCGGGAGTGAAATTCCTGGCAGTTATCCTGATGCTAGAGACAAACGTCATGGTATCTGGTAAGAATATAGAGGATATATAACTTAGTTGTAGCTCTGTAACGATATCTAGGGATTTTGTCGACTAAATAGGAGAGAAAACTAAACATAGTTGGCCGTTAAGCTTGCATGCTTTGCAAGATAACTCATATCAAAAGTACCTTTTTTTTCTTTTATATGTTTGACTAATTTTCATTCTATATTGTTTTTTTTTTCTCTCAAAAGTAGACTAGATGCATATAACTATTTCAATCTATTATGTGACAGTCAACTATTAACTATCTAAATCTATATACCACGGTTTTACTTTGGTATTACTGCGTTATAATCAATGTTAAAAGTAGCAGTCTCACGGTTAATCGACTCATTCTTACAAAATGTGTTAACGCTTATCGTAAGCTGCAATTATTCCGTATTTTACATTTTTTACAAACTATTGGTGGTGTGTTTGAATACAATATCATTACGTTAACCGTATAAAGCATACGTATAAGTATTCATTACAAGAAATTGAAATATTCTTGGAGTCCAAACCTTCTGGAAGTACCGTCACAGTACAATCAGCGGACTCCGTCTCACCACCTGAAGTACTCACGATGCACTTGACCTTGTGAACACCACTTACAAATTCATACCTGCAAAATTCACGTTTATACTGAGTCTAAATGACCTTACTTGGTACCCTCAAGCCTGAAGGGTTAAACAGTTTAGTAGTAAAACCAAAAAAAAGGTTTATGATATTTACTTTGGCCAATCCTGTTTTCCAACATTTTGTCCCTGCTTTTTCCCCCAAATGCACTTTGCAAAACGTAAGCTAGCCCGATAATGACTTAAGATACGCTTTCGACATCTTCCTAGCAATGAAGACGTAGCGATTACCCACAAAGTAAAGGTATAATGTTTATATCAACTCATATCAAAGTAAACCCAGAGGAGATACAGGTTGTTTGCGCCAGTGTAATTATGACACACCTAAACAGGAAATCGTGCCCTACACGTTCTGTCGTCACATTGTGTGTTATCACAGTTACGTAATAGATCTGACTCTTCTAGGTTTAACCAACTATGAAGGCTGTGGTGACGTCATATGCAAAAACCGTATGTTAAGTAAGCACCAACCTGAAGACATGGCCCCTCTGATTTCGTATAGCTGTTTCATCCACAGTCCACCGGTAGCTAAAATCATCAGGAAACCCTGTTGCGTTGCATGTAATTGTGATCGTTTCTCCCACTACCAGGTTCTGAATCTGCGAGGGACGTATGTTGACCTCAGGTGGAACTTTTCAAAGAAAAAATACACTCCTAATTCTTAACTCTGTGATGTTTTATATTCAAAATCAAACCGAATATCAGGCCGTCCCTTGGTGACATCCCACTTTTTTTTTTTCAACTGATGCTGTACCCTCAGAAAATGCGCGCTTACACGACTTTCCTCAGTCGGTGCGAAAATGGGAACCGGGATTCAGTGGAGAGGGTTAGGCCCCGCCTTTAAAAGGACCGTGTGCTAGACACAATGGATAACAAACCACTTTAAAAAAGGCTAAAGGGCTGCTATTATTAAATGCCTGTTTCTTCGATTGTTTCTTTTCAACTTTATCCGTGAGAAAATAATTTCATCATTTCAGTTGATTTCATTTATTTATCTATTTGGCCGTAGAAAAGGATACAGCCAGGTATACCCAACTAGCAAGGGTTATCCCTGGTAACTTAACAATATGAAAAATACAATACAAACTTTCAGAAAGAACTGACTGAAATACAACTTAAGCACATGTTAAGGCATACACAAGATACAAGACAAGACAAAATACAGAGATCTTTTTTACAAAATAGCATAAAACTATATCGCATATGAAGAAAAAAAGTGCACTTAACTATGAGTTATATGTTAAATCGTTTACAAGGCCATAGCGTAGGTTTCTAAGATGGACTCCCTCTCAAATGAGACGTAAAGCCGACTAGCAGGAACAGGAAGACCCCTTTTTTGACAATAGCCACAAATTTAGCACCCTCAACACTTACTCATAAAAATAGGGTGTCATTTCAATGTAATTAGATCAAACTTTTAAGTAGATCAACCTTTGAAGCTTGATCAAATCGCAAAGGAATGACACATTATTCTCATACTGTTAAAACTGTCTTACACAGCTCCAAGTCTATTTGATAATTTGTAAACTCATGTATAGCAGCGAAGAATTTTATATCTCATATTGCCGTTAGAACTAAATTGTCAAAGTACAAACACAAGGGTATAACGACCGTTGCAAAATTCAACTTACATAGGGCTTCTGGTATCGTCATTGTCGGGAACATTGTCATCCCTGTTGGTAAAGCTAAAAAGAAGAGAACGAAGAAGAAATATTATATCAGTTTGATTATCATGGTAAAATCTCATGTAATGCCCACAATGGCTTTTCTTTATCCTGTTCAGTCCTTTTGAATATGTGTTGCAGCATCAAATCTGTATTTCACTGTAATCACGGTCATTTAATCCAAGGGCTGTGGGGTATTTTGGCATTCTTATCAATCCACGAAAGCTACATGACTTGATACCGGTTAAACTGCCATGGCATAATCATTTTTTAGCATTGGGATTAAACGAGTGAATTCTGAATGGTATTTTTCGGGACAAACAGAAGTATTGAAGTACTTTTAGACTAGCTAGGATTGGGTGATTTCGGTTCATTTTGACATTTTTTATCTTCGATTCGAATCCCTATTTGTCAACCATCATGCAAATTTACCAATCTCCCAAAATTGGAAACTGCAGTTTAACCAAAAATTATAGGGGAAAAAAACCAATACCACTTCCTCATTAACCAATTAGCTATCTACCCCTAGTAACCATAGAACAGTCATGACCAAAGCATGTTCATAACACAACATAATATAAAAATCAGGCATCTCGCTGCAGTACAATAAAAATCCACCAGGGGGACATGAATGTAATTTTGTCTTTGATATGTCAAGATGTAGTAACAAACCAAATTTCGTACACATACATCAAGGACTTCTTGATCTATACTGTTAATGAATACATCCCACAAACAGGCACAGGCCCCAGAACAAAAACTTTTCCTAGAAGGATAACTTTCCTGATTTTTTTAGTTAAAATCTCAAACAAAACTGGCCCTTGCAGTTTTGACCAAAAAAAAGGCAGATAAGAAGGAAAAGCCTACATCGAATTTTAAGAACAAAACACGAGTTATGAAAACGAAAAATCTGCAGTACCATTGACAACCGCCAGGTGCCCCTGCAGTACCATTGACAACCACCAGGTGGCCCATCAAAGAAATGCCTTCACATTGATAACACCTACCCACACTTCAACCGATCAACCAGCTAACAAAGCAACCAAACAGACAGATAGACAAACGGACAAACAAATAGACGAACAAACAAACAGAAACCCTCAAATGAGACGGAAAACATTACCTTATTGACGAAAGAAAGTCTTGGAGCACTGAAACTGTTTTTTATCCAATTATATGACTTAGAATTCGCATATACGATACGACAAAAAAAAATTGCTCAAGCAACTGGATAAAAAATAATCCTATTGCTTGAGTAGGCGATTAACCCTATCCAGACTGGGGGGGGGGGCTAAAAGTGCCCGTGCCAACTTTGACATCGTATTTCTGCCGAACGATGTATGCTAGGACAACCAAACTTGGTGACTTCTCCGAAAATTTTGTTGGCAACAATTTCATAATAATGGTTTAAGTTTATAATTTTTCATGTTGCCATGGCAACGGGTTTCTAACTGGCATTTTATGCAAAAATCATTAATTCTTTTAAAACAATGATATTTCTCTGGTTTTCTTCCACAACTACACTAGTTTTCCTACATGTATAACATAACATGTAATTAGGTGTAACTTTCCTGATTAAATATTCATAATTTATGCTAATTTGATGACGTAATCAGCCAAAATCCAAGATGGCGGACTAAATCAGCATTTCAGGTATCAGCGGGCTTTTTCGCCCTTAAAATCGTCAATACCTGACATTTTCTTTGCCAGAAACATTTAAATTAACGTTTTTAGTCTATATTCAGTGTCCTTTGTGGTCATAAGTGGAAAAAAAGGATTTTTAAAAATTTCAAAATGGCCGATCCAAGATGGCGGATCCCAAGGGATCGCTAACAACACATGACGCAATTTTATGACGTCATTTTGACGTCAACGCACTAACCATTGACGTTGTATGCCTTTGCATACCTTAAAATGAATAATACAAACCGTTTTGTTTAATTCCTTTAGATATTACGGGAATTTTCTATTTAGCCAATAAAATCACGTTGATGACGTCATAGTTACGTCATATTACGTCATTACGTCACCAAAATTACAGGAATTATAGAACTTGACGTGAATATCACTCCCTGCAAATTTGGTGATGATACATCATACCGTTCGGAAATTATGAGGGGGGCCGAATCAGCCCCACCCCCCCCCCCCCCCCAGTCCCATATATACCAAAAAAGCACAGTCTGGATAGGGTTAATCATTTAGAAGCACACTCATTTTGGATTTGTGTTTGTTTATTTTCATGATGCTTATAAAAAGGGAATCGACGTTGATTTCCCAGCAGACTAAATGGTTAAAGTAGTACAGCCATACATTGAAGCGACCAATTCCCGGTAAGAGTCAGCTTATTGGCCTTACGTCATAAGAAAATGGCGTCACCTTTAAGCAACATAACGAGGAAGTTCCCATACTTTTTTACGGTTTTATAATTTTCTCAGTTTTGCTCTAAGACTATATTGTTTTGTAATGCCCTTAGTTTAGCATAACTAGTTGTTTTTGTGCTGATTACATTTGGAGTTAAAAAGCTCGAAGAATACTTGTCGGATTTTTTAAAAAGAGGTTTTGGATATAAAGCTCTAGACATGAACCAAGCCAAATAATAAGCCATAGTACTCACTGTTGATACTGAAATATCGTGATGTATAAAAAGATAGTAGCACCAACTGGATACAAACAGATAAACGATATCGATGGGACTTACCTTGTTCTGAAATCACATTACAACAGAATAGTAGAAGCAACACGAGTGATAACGAGGAAGTAGCCATCATTACATGACCTTTTTATGATAAGCGATGCTTGCTGGTGAGTTGCAGACTTCAGACTGCACAAAGATTTTACCATTTCGGGACGTGTCGAAGGACAAATAATAACCAGTCCTATACGCAGTAGTGGCAACGAGCTATTGCGATCAGGAAATGTCCTTGATTTGGCGCAGGTCACTTTTGTTCTGATTTAATGCTACCGTAGGAAAATTGCATGATGAAACATAGTCCAGTACCTTTTTCCGCTGTTGATCTAGAAGTTGTAAATTAACTTCCCCTTTTTTCCAGATACTTCATTTAACATTGCATATAACATATTCTTATTATCATTTTTTCTGTGAAAGATTAACTTTTGACGTTCTTCAAAATGATTTTGCCTTCACGTAAACGTGTGTGTGGCCTTGGTTCAGGTCGATGATTACAACACTCCACAGGATAAAACAGGATTTTTGAAATTACTTTTTGACCTGTAAGACGGTAACCTCTGTCGTAGCTGGGTGAGTCACTAGTTCACTGGGCTGACATGTTATCACATTTAAAAAGTCGTTAAATCGGTCGACAGTCACGAAGCACACACGGAAATAACATTTTACATTTACGGCTTGGATGTTCACAAGCTTGGAACAAACAAGTTTTAAACTGCTCTGTGACCGCCTATTCTGGGTATTTGCGCTAAATCAAGTGTAAGTGATACCTATATAGTGTTTAGCAATTTCACATCATATACCGGTTGCGTCTGGCGGTAACATGTTAATGTAAAGTTGGTCAACACCCTGTCAATGACATTTGCTTAGTTTCAGGCGAATGCTCGCATATGTCTATTAGTTACCTTTTAGCTACAACGTGAATCTAGGAGTAAACTGGCTGAAAATGTAGCAAATCAAAAATACACAGCTTTAAAATGGAAATGTAAGTGTTCGGATTAATTTCACTTAACGGCATGGCGGGATTTTACTAGTACTATCAGACGTTCATAATCATACGTGACGCAAAGCCGGCTTATTTTACCATTCTCAGTTTTCAAACGTTTGCTATCAAAACGGTGCATTGTTATATCTAAACAAGTTTATTTCATACACGACAATTGAGGCTGTACTTTTAAAGTATGCGTAAATGTTCCGTTTTGTACCAAGGGTACTTCCTAGAGATGTCTTAAGGTAATCCAGTGGAACTTTCGGTTCTAATATCTCGTGTTCTGCCAATAATATGGTTGAGGTATAGATAGCTATTTTGGGGTGATTGAGTCGTGCTTTCATTATTATAAATGATGTTGACGTCATGATTTTTGAGATACAAATTGCATCAGGTATGTTTCATATTATGATACGTTAATTTTGTGTTTGTCTTAAGGGTAGTCCCTTTAACTAGACAAATAATGTTATGGTATTTGAAATATTGTACTTAAATCCCTTAGCCCCCTCCGCACAAGTGTAACAGTCCGTGCATGCGTACTGAGCCCTTCGTCTTGTTCAGACTATGCTTAAAAAGACGTTTTGATTGTTCTATGTGTCTGTGCAATCCTTTGTCATACCTGTGTTCCGAGTAAATGGGAACCCAAACTTGTTAACAAATAAGGCTCCATTTTGTTTCATAAGTGAGGAAAGTTTCCAAATCCACCGAGCTCCATGAAAGTAATAGGTGCATGCGAGGCTACATCTCAGCGCCTTGCAGCTAATTGCTACTCGTTTATGGTCTCATTCATGAGTTTTTTCGCCCGATAGGATCACATGTTATAATACATGTTTTACATGGGCGCGTTCGGAATGAAGATATAAAAAAATGTGCCAATGTTTTTCATTCTATGTTGAGAACATTTACCCTAGATTATGCAAAACAAATTGCCAACAGCTACGTACAATCCCTTTTTATATCAATAACAAGCTTTGCCAAAACGGCACTTTCCAGTTGTAAGCGCATGACCGCATCACATACAATGCCCAGGTGTATACTTCCGACCTCGCGCGCGGCTGCCGAATTGTACCTACTAATTTCTTCAGTTTCATCAGTTTGACGCTTGCGATCAGCTTGGCCAGCTAAAAGGAACTTTAACACCCATATAAACACACGTTCTTACAACGGTTGGTTTTGGCCACGGACTCTTTAAGTGAATGAGACCTTAAGTATAATGTATTAAGTAAATGATCATTAAAACGAAAGAATCTTCGCCATTATCCCTGAAAGTTAGGGTGTCTTACGTACGTCAACGCATTGGCCTTTGACACCTGTTAGAATTCATTGAAAGCGCCACCTATCTGTTTTGGGACAAAGAGCAAAAGGGTCGACACCGGAAAAAACATTGGTTTCACTGACCCTTCTGACGTGTCGGAAACAGTCAGTAGATCGGTCAGTTGACGAGTTTGCCTGGAAAGTGTGCTCTGCATAAACTCTTTGTTTGAGAGGGAATATACATCAGGGAACAGTCGTTATCGTGAGCCCAAAGTCGACAGTATGGTTAGGAGGAAGAAGAATTACAGGAGAAAGAGAAGCTTCAATGAATCTCATGTATGAGACCTTAACTGTATCATTGCCAATATTCATCCGGAGGTCCAGGGAGGAGCGCCCCCTGGCAGCTTAAGGGTGAAGTTCTGTAGCAGGCTGGAAAAGATCAGAAACAACTCCATGTTGGCGACCTGTTCCCATGGGCACAGGCGTCGTCCTGGATAAAAATATTTTTATTGAAAACATGAGACGAGAAGATTTAATTTATTATAAAACCGGCATGGAAGAATCAAGCTTAATGTAGAAGGGCTAATATTTTCGAAAAATGTAAATTTTAGAATATGATTACACCCACTTCAGGGGTGATGCAGTATATCATTGGAGAGATTTCGCATAAAAATGGCAGCTAGCATAAAATTAACCCCTCACCTCACCAAAAAAATACAAATTTTAGTCCAAAAGTCCATATCATATTAATCGGCCATTAAAATCATGACAAAAGCGTGCTTAGAACGCGAGAAATAAAAAAGCGAAAGTTCTGCTGCAGTAACCTTGAAATGTGTGTACTAGAGATTGCAAGTCCAATATTCAATTTGGGTAATCATTGGCCTTAATAATTGGGATTCAAGGCAATATGATAAATACAATATGTCAACAAAACAAACTAAAAGAACATGGTTTTTTATCTATGAAATTATTAGATACATGATTTCAGACTTTATGCTGCAGTATCCTTTGAACAATAGTGTTATCCCCAAACTGTTGAAGCAAATAAAGCGAGTCATTTAGTTATCCATAGCTTTTATGGATTATGTTGACATCCATTCGTTGAGTGTCAATCCTATAATATAATCCAGGCAATAAATTATCAGAAATCTAAGATGAACCATCATTTGATTTTTGCCAACAGATGAAGTTACAGACTTATCCACAATATCGAGTTGAAGTGTCCACAACACCCTCGCAAACCACAACGAAAACTTACCATCCATGGCAGAAGTACGTACATGGAGAAGAAATGACCTTTGCTCTGCTTGACTGAGATGTATGTGTCCACAGAGCACATGCAGTTAGACCTTGCCGCATGCACCCATGCTGGACTTTGTACACCAGACGACTCCCACCATTGTCTGAGCGCTTTGGACCTAAATTATATTACTTAGGGGCGAACCAGTTCTAGAGATGACGTTGAGTGTCACATTCCAGAACGTACTATTCCAAGGTATTCGTCTACGTTCTAAGATTTAAAAAGTCCGTTATGTGCAAAAGCTATGTTGCTAGTTACGGCGAATACAATTTGTAATGCCCCGCCATTAGCTGCAGTCATCTATATATCATACTTAATCATGGGTGTCTGATGGTTTCCCGTATTACTGCAGTATATTTTCACCTAATTCCATTGACATTTTTCTGTCACATATCGCCTCCGTCAAGGGTTTTAAGCTTAAAAAAATAAATGAAAATAATGAACAAATATTTGCGATTTCCTATCGAATTCTAACCCGGAAGTAACCGTCACCCATATTTAAGACGCATCCTCACTGGTCAAAATACTGTATTATGACTATTCTCGATACGGTCACTTGTATTATAGCCGAATTATTTTAGTCTGGTAAAACTAGGATTCGAATAAGCAACTATTTAAACTCCGCACTGAAAGGAAAATAAAGATGGCGGCCTTCTGGCCACCAGAATCACATGCAATAATTTCCCCTACTCCTGACATCCCCCCCCATAATACACATTGATATCAACACCGTTACTTATCTTGAATCTGTGTCTTGCTAAAAACCCGTTATCCGAAACAGGTATTTTTCCAAGGGTCAATAAGAATACACTTTAAATATCCTAGATGTGATTTGGAGATGATTTTCTGGATCGTGTCTTATTGTGTTGCGATTGAGTTTCGCGTTCTTATAAGAAAATGTCACAGCTTGTCGTACACTCTGCACCACTTTATTTGGTTTTCTGGCTCATATTTATGTATAGTCGTCCTATTGTAAGTGTGTCCGCCGCAATGTGTGGTGGCCAAATAATTCCCTTTAGATGGCACCTAACGATGGTGATATCTTGGTCGTATGGAAGACTATCATTATTTGCGGATAACCATGATAGCGCATGCTCTGGTTTATGACAGCATTTTCTCTCATGTTCAGCTTTTACATCTTGAAATCCTGAAGTGAAGATAATAATGGTGCCTCCAGTTGCAGCCTGGATCCGGAAGTACCTGACAGTTGAACCAGTCATATTCATGTTCATGACTGGATCGCTTCTCTCTGACTCGGGTCGTGGACGGATAAAACTGGTCGTAAAAGTGCGATGCTTCTGCCATTCATAGGTGCTGTGATATCTGGAGGGAATCTTATCATACAGTCAGTGTTCATTTACAGCGAGGTTTCCTACTTGTTTATTGGTACAATCGTGAGCAGTCTTTGCGGGGGGTATGGCTGTGTCCTTATGGCGACTTACAGCTACGTCTCAGATATTACGGACGGCAGCTCGCGAACATGGCGGATTGGAATATTGGATACGATGTCATCTCTTGGCGCGGCGGTAGGGGGAGCTGTTAGTGGAATAATTCTGGACGAGGCGGGATACCTGCCTGTTTTTATACTCTATGTTAGTTTGAACGCAACAACAGTCGTTTATATCTTATTATGGCTGAAAGAGTCTGTTCAAACGAATGAGGGTAACATACAGAAATCAGAAGACCGGACGCTGAGAAGCAAGACGAAAGGGCTACTCAACATTGAGAACGTGAAGTCTTGGGGGAGAGTCATCGTTAGGTCTAGAGAAGGAAATGGCAGACTGCACGTCATTCTCCTGCTGATGGCATTCACTGTCACCATTTTTCTGTCAGGTGAAGCATTTTTTTTTCATTCAGTTTCATCACAATACTGTCTTGTAACCTCACGATAAAACGACGATATGATCATGAATAGAGTCATATCTAGACTGTCTGTATTGAAGTTATGCTGCACCTTCCAACATAAGAATCTGAAATTATCTTTGAGAGTATATCGGTCAAGGAATGACTAATCTACTGATTTTTGACGTCATTTATGTAGGTAGGACAAGTGACTCGGTCGGTGAGCAATGAATCATACGTTGCAGAAAGTCTATAACGCCCCCAGTTTTTAATGAGGGATTGACTCTCTTTTAACCGAAATTTAGCATCCAAGCAGTTATCGCATTTAACAAATTTAGTCAATTTTGTCAGTTTATCTAACGTAATTCAACGTTGGGAAAAGAACGAAATGAACTAAAATCAATTTTCTCCTTTACTCTTGATAATGTTCATGTTTTATTTTCTAAGGCACCGAGGACCTTGGCTTTCTGTTCATTAAACACCAGCTCGGATCCAGTTGGACCAGTGCCCTGTTTGGACTGTATTTAGCTGTCAGAGGAATCGCATTGGTACGTATCTATGATACCATAATCAAGTCATATTTTAATAAGTAAGTAAGACATTTCCTTACAAACAAGCATAATACTTAAAACCTTACTTCATGAGTGTCTGTGCATTTATGTTAGCATGATGAGACTGTAATTTAAATTGGTTTACATGATGATTCTTAAAGGAAATTTTTGCGAGGTCTCGTGGTTTGAGACTAAGAGTACGGTACTATTTGTTCAATCGTCTTGTTTAGTCAGTCGGACTGATGGTGATTCTGGTGGTTGGAGTAAAGTACTATTTGTTCAATCGTCTTGTTTAGTTAGTCGGACTGATGGTGATTCTGTTGGTTGGAGTAAAGTACTATTTGTTCAATCGTCTTGATTAGTCAGTCGGACTGATGGTGATTCTGTTGGTTGGAGTAAATAAAGTACTATTTGTTCAATCGTCTTGATTAGTCAGTAGGACTGATGGTGATTCTGTTGTTGGAGTATAGTACTATTTGTTCAATCGTCTTGATTAGTCAGTCGGACTGATGGTGATTCTGTTGGTTGGAGTAAATAAAGTACTATTTGTTCAATCGTCTTGATTAGTTAGTAGGACTGATGGTGATTCTGGTGGTTGGAGTAAAGTACTATTTGTTCAATCGTCTGGTTTAGTCAGTCGGACTGATGGTGATTTTGGTGGTTGAAGTATAGTACTATTTGTTCAATCGTCTTGTTTAGTCAGTCGGACTGATGGTGATTCTGGTGGTTGGAGTAAAGTACTATTTTTTCAATCATCTTCTTTAGTCAGTCGGACTGATGGTGATTCTACCTCTGATGTCTCGACTGATGTGCGATACCAAATTGGGGCAAGCGGGGGCGCTGTCAAAGATCGCGGCTCATGTACTTCTTGCTTTTGTATCAATCGTATGGATGCTGTTCCTCGGTAAGACAGATGCAGTACGCACGCATGCATGCAGAAGAATACGCACATGTACATACACTCACTCACTCAGACACACACACACATACGCATATACACGAACACACGCGCAATCAGACGCAGACAGACATATAGACACGCAGACTCACACACACGCACGCACACGCACAAAAGTCACGCATACAAAAGCAATTCCAATATGAATAGGAATACAAATTTCCTCACATCTACGATTGGACGTAAGTAGGGTAGAGAATAATAGTATAACGTTTTACACGTCAACTTAAAACCTATGTTAGCTAATTATGACAGTTAAGAAAGGAATCAATGTTGCTGAAATACGTCTTATGCTAATGAGAAATTTGCCAAATGTTATTCCAAGCACTACCAGAAATACCACACTTAAGCAAATTATTCTATGCTTTTACTTTTTTCTATTTTCACCTTATAGTTCCAGTACTAGGGATTTTGTCTGGTTTCATAGCAGTGACTATCAGATCTCTGTGTTCCAAAACAGTCGCAGATGGAGAAAAAGGTATGTGTTTATCAACATAGTCTCCGGTCTTACTTAGCTAGCGCAATATGGCACGTTGGCGACCTCGTTGCGACCGAGCAATTTGACAGCGTCCTCAACGAATTCCATCGATTGAAAGTAAATCATTCGCTCATTTTGTTTGTTGTGTTTTGAGTCATACGCGCACGTTTTGCATGATACACCCATCATAAACTCAAGAAAACACAAATCCAATTTTGGACGCAGTGAGTCCACCAACGTGCAGCGGATCTAGTTTGAGAGGGGTTTCAGAAGCATTTTTGTTTGTATTGTGTGGATGTGTGTAGTAGCTGTACTGGGGTGATTCTTTTTCTTGATGTTTTGATGATCTACTACTCTAGGTGTGATGTTCTCTGTCATGTCTGCAATAGAGGTCACGTGCCCCCTGCTGGCCTCGCTTCTGTTCAACAAACTGTAAACAGCTACACTCAGCTCCTTCCCAGGCTTCTGTTTCATCATATCTGCCGGGCTACTTCTCGTTCCCATCATTTTGCTGCAGTGAGTATCACATTATTTCATCTCTTTGTCTAAAAACTGTTTTAAGCATTTTCTGTGTACAGTTATGTTAATACAAGTTTTATTTTCACATAAAATCACATAGTATATTTTAGCATACACTGTGCTGTTATTCAGGTTGGCGGATAGCAAATTTCTTTATGAACAACCACGTATTGAATACGAGTCGGCAATCATAACTTTATTATGTTAATGGTGCATTGAAGCTAGGTATTTTTTTGTTTAATATGCACCGAAGCTAAGTGCTACTGCTAACAAGGCGGTCCAAAACGCAACATCATTGTGGCATGCATAGATCTTGTTTCAACAATAGTGGGATATGCGGTTCCAAATGTAAAAGTAGTATTATAATGGCGAGCTAATACCATCCCAAATGTATAGTATTCTCACATTTTTACATTTATACGTATCTAAAAAAAACAATAGAACAATTTTAAGAATGCGGTTCCGAACAAGAATGCGTCTATATCCCCCTCAAATGACAAAGATAACAGACGGTCAGCTTTTGTCAACTACATGATTGTGAATAAAGAAATTTCCTATTCATATACTGTGCTACTTTTTTTTAACAATAGAGAAACAGTCAATGCAATGAATAAACTCCAAAAAGGAACACAACAGATATTTTAAGAACAGTTAATTCCATTCGTTGTATTATACTAACCATGACAAACTTTATACAGTTAGTTATTGTAACGTTAACTATTCTATCAATAGATGGATGGAAGACACCAGTGAGGTGATACACCAACATGATGATGAACATGCGAAACGGAAGAAACAGAACAGTGCAGAGGAAACTCAGCCACTGCTTACAGGCAAGCCTGATGTTTCTCACTCATGTTTATAACTCATGTTGGTCTGTCTCTGGGGTATTTGATCCCATTACTTCGCGCATACGACAAAGTATTGGGTTGCACGAAGCAAAATTTTGGCTAACTAAAACATTTGTAAAATAGAGTTCCACGACCTCATATCTTCGCCAAATAATATGAATCGTACCGACAGATGCAAGTACCACAATGCCCGCCATTTACCAATATGGCATTACATAGCCGTTTTTCTTATTGTTTTACTTGACTTGGCAATAATCACATTTAGCTAATCTATTTCAAAATGCCAAACATTAATATAAAAGGTTCCCTTCATTTACCAGTTTAGCGTTATTATTCTAGTATAATCTCAGTAATAATTCAAATGAGATCATTTGAATAATTGATATTTCAATCATAATCGATAATCCTCTCTTTCTCAGGGAAGGATGACACACATTTTTCGGTGATTTTTGTGATCTATTCATTCGGCTGTAGAAAAATACAGCCAGGGCTACCCAAAGGTTAAGGCTATTACAAAGGTTTAGACCTGGTAACTGAACAATATGCAGACCTTGATACAAGCTTTCACAAAGACGAATCACGACTAAAATTTGCGCAGAATGCCTGCTTTTTTTAGATTTTGCTCCCATACACGATTATTTTAAGGCTTTAGGGAGAAGGCTTTTTTGGGCACACATCGCAAAGGCCTGGCTTCAAATGTCTATAAATATCTCTTATTTTCATATTTTTCATCGACCAACAACAAAACAAGACTTTCTGTTTTCGGGATTTTTCAATTTCTTATTCTAAGCATAGTCAATATCGACAAATCATTTTTCGCACTCAATTACCCATAATTCAAAATCTTTGAGCCAATCATTTACGATGTTTGAACGCATGTCATGCCACATGGATAGGGGGGGGGGGGGGTAATTGACAATGGCGTAAACAATCCTTCTATAATTCAAGGTCAGAAAAAATGACGCCAATAGCTTCATTACATGTTAAATGTCCACACCAAAGTGCCAGCATAGATATACTCTCCAGAAAACAGGTAATATTTGTGAAAAACGTCATTTTTCGTCTGATGCGGGGAAAGGGGCCCGACCGCGCGGGTTTACAGTATATCATGCAATGACCGCAGGTGACCCCGAATCGAACGCGCGTTCGGACCGAATTACGTCATTTCAAACATCATGGAACAGCGTTCGAATTCGGCTGGATATGGGAGTTTCTGAGCATGAACATACCACCGTGACTTGTTAATTAAGAACTCGAGAAAATGTCAATCAAAATATAAAGAAATAAGAAATATCACTCTAAGACAATAATGTCAAATTTTGAACTTAAAGATATTTAGTTGTTCACGTTAGAATAGCAAAATATAAAGTTATAGATAGAAAGGATAGTAGTATGCTATATGGTAGACTTTGTTCTTAATAATTTACAAGTATCTTTGTTTTTCTTTTCAGAGACCAAGACAGAGTATGTGAATGCATAGCAAATTTTTAATGAAGTAAGTACACAGACATTCACTGGCATTGGGATTTACAAAGCGGCCTATGAGAAATTGTTTGCAGGTTATACACTTTAACCATGTTAGGTAATTGCATCCGAAATGTACGTAGACAAGTACAAAACTAGGTTCATCACGACTCGCACCCTTCCACGAGCGATCCCTCCAGTGCCCCTTAGAGGAACTGTACTGAAAGCTGACATAAACACCTCGGCGCTACCCTCACAAATACCCTCTCCTGGTCAACCATATCGACATCATCTCTACCGAAGCTGGACGATTTTATGGATTACTATGCGCTCTTAGCAAAAAGATCTACCTCATAGACTATATATGGCACTCGCAAGGCCAACCCTGGAGTATGCGGACATTGTCTGGTCTGTCTTACCAAACGCGACCAAATGACTGTGAAATCCCTCCAACACCAAACCACCAGAATCATCAGAGCCCACTTCGGGCTTCCGTATCCTCCATACGAAAGTCTCTACTCCGAAGTATCACTACCGTCACGCCAGTACCAACCCAAGTTTGATTTGATTTGATTTATTCGACTGTAACAAAGTACAGCCAGGGCTACCCAACTAGCCAAAGGCTATTACAAAGGGTTAGCCAAGGGAACAGGTTTCATTATAAACGTTCACAATGCACGCCAAACAGATACAAACTAGTAAAACGCCAAACAAGAAACATAGAAGAAACAAAATTAACAAAAAACAGCACAAAACTAAGCGCCTGTGGTAAAAAAAATGCACGAGACTAAACTATATATAAAATCGTTAACAACTCAAAGCCAAAACTTAGGTTTACATTACGCACTAGGTTACATGGGTTATACCATACATATATCAAATATTTAACTGTGACTCTCTAGAGACATTTTAAGGGACGATGCCCTTCACATCTACAAAGTTTGCTACCTCGAACAGGTGCGGGCAATACCAAATACCACCATCCCCTAAAAATAGTGAACACGTGACTTATTCAGCTTGCAAGACTACAAGATCTCAGAGAACATTCGTCAGTAGAGAAATCTCACTCTTGAACTCTCTTCCTAGCAATATCCGCACATCCCTCACCGTCAGCTCCATAAATACAAACTCTGCACATCACTCGGCAAGAAATATCTGTAAATAATGACAAAACATCAGAAGACTCAGATGACGTATTGCAAAATTTTATACAACCTACGTAATATGAACGCAAGTTTTCTTGTAGCGTAGTCGTGATTTTTTTATTCGCTTTAGTTTTATGCTATTTTTTTTTCTCAATGTATTTTGGTCCCGTGTTTTGGGTACGCCTTCATATGTATTTTATTGTGCTTTGTGAGAGTTTGTATTCAATTTCTAATATTGTTCAGTTACCAAGGCTAACCATTTATAAAAGCCTTCGGCTGTACCTTTTTCTACACAATAGATAAAATCAACCGTAGGTAACATATGGACGGTTATGTTCAAGAAAACTGCAGCTTAGACAATTTTTAAACAGTAATGTTTCAGAATAATGCTCTCGTAGCCTCAGAATGTAAACAAACTTTATATGTTCACTATGTATTTTTTGCCAAACTGTACTTAATGTAGTATATCTTTTCATTCTTAAAAAAACAATTTGAAGTCAGTGCTGTAAAATGTGGATACTGTTTGCAACTTCACTGACACGAAAAAAGAGATACTTGGTGTTCTTTTATTCTTAATAGATCAACTTAAAGGCAGTACTGCCATATGTGAATACTGTTTAGCTGTTTACGGCCAATTAAAGTTAACATACTGGTTATCACGCTGTGTCCACTTCTACACATTTTGACATGTTCTTGACTCTATCACAACTCAACCAAACGAACAGTCAAGCAACATCTTATTTGCGATTGCTATGGCCCGTCAACAGACATCTTTGCAGGCCGTAAACAGCTGTTCATCAAGAGAATGCTGCGATGGTAACAAAGGAAACAAAAATCCCGCAAATTAGTCTACAATGCAGAAAAACAACATACCATCGTAGTGGTCACACACCCCTCTCATTTGAAGGATGAATGGCTACGTTCCCTTTAATCTGCAGAATGTATCATTTTTCCATATTCATACAAAATTCACTGATATACACGATTTACCTGTTATTGGCTAGTACAGTACAGATGTACGAACAAGCTGAGCCTGTCCGGGCCCCGAGCACGGGGTCCGGCAACGAGCAAATCAGACAGCCGCCGATTAAATCTTCACCTGGTCATCAGAGTAATATACGCTATGCTAACGAGGCTTTTGACCAGTGTCAGGAAGAGCTAGATACGTTTTCAGATACGCACAAGGAAGCAGAGAGAGTGTATTATACAATAAAAGACCAGGATCTCCCACCGCCAATACAAGCAGCCGGGTTGGACCAAGCTAAGCGAGAATCGCAGTCACTCCCAGATAAGATAGATGCCGTAGGTATGTAGCGTAGCGTCAGTTTATCGTTTAAGGGTAGATCATGTTTTTGTCAGTACTTTTGTGAGGACGGAGGTATTGTAGTCATACTGTGTGTTTGTTTGCCTTGTTGTGCGTCCGTAGTTATTGGAAAACTTCACAGATGCAAGATGTCTTACGGGAAATGGTGTAACTTGAAATTGCAAGATGGAAAGGCTGGTATGACCCTGGCCCAAAGTTTATGTCGAGTTCAGACTGGAAAAAAGTTTCTACTTTTACAATGAAGTGAAGATTCTGGGCACGTTCTGTGTGGAATAGACAATGCTGACGGTTTAGCAGTCGACTATGTATTTTCTGTCTGTCTGATAATGAACGTATGTGTCTGTAGGTATTTCAATACAATACCACAGCACACAGAGAGCTTTGCCGCATATAACAGTAGATTGGCATAAAGTAAAGATGATCCAAATGGTCGGAGAAGCAGGATGTACAGTTCAGAGTTAGTAGAACTATTTCTTTCCTGATACAGTTTGTACAATTAGAATATGTTTTGTTTTTGGTAGACCATACATTTTACCTATCAGTGTTGATTGTATCCTTTCACAAAGCCATGCCATGGGAAACAAACAGGACCCTAATGTAGGTAAATATACGTAAGTGGGGTGAAATGACTAACACTAATTATCTGATTGCGGACTGTTTCTAAACCGTTCATGTCAATGTGACTTTTTTAATGTAGAAAAATTCCAAAAAGATCGTTTCATAAAATATATTGGGATGAAATGAACAAAAAGGTTAGATTACGGATCATCCATTGCCAAAATATCCCCAAAAAAGTACTTAAAAAACTCGCAACAAAACAAGAAAAGATAAAGGTGATTTATATTTGGTGTGTGCAAAATTTCACTGGATTTTAAGATAAACATTAATCCTTGTGTACTTCTCATGCATATTCTTACGAAATGCATGTAATTCTGCCGTCTGGTACCACAGCACACAGAGAGCTCTGCCGCATATAACATTTTATTCAATGCTTAGGTGTATATTTCTAATCCTCTTTTTACCAAAAAATGTACAGTTCCTGGTGGAAAATATGTGGATATCGGCAACAAAACGATTAGTGAGTCTTTTGGCAGAAGCTGAGACAGAAGAGCCATAGAGGCTCGATGGGAAGGTAGTGTAAAGCGCCTTTCCCATGAGCACGCCGTCGGGCCATAGTGAGCATTGAACTCAGGACCTATTGGCTCAGAGTCCAACGCTCTAACCGTTACGCCACATCGACGCAGACAAAACAAAATCCTGAATTAAGTATTCATAGAAAGAGCCAGATAAACGTCTCTTTAGACTCACATTGCTCGTTGCAAATACAAATCGACTTTGTTTACTCAATTGTCACCACGAAGCAAGACCCGATCGCGGAAGCCGTGGTTACGGATTAAGCCTAGGTTACACATGGCCGAACATGGCTCCCGAACGCTAGCCGACTCAGGTCGGCGATAGTTCGGGAGCAGTTTGACCAGTTTTTGGGTCACGCCTATCTTTGGCGCCGAAGATGCGCCGAAGATGCGCCGATCATTTCCTAACCAGTACACGAATTACTCCCGAATGGGCCCCGAATGCTTTCTAGCTTACTCCCAACCATCCCGACCTCTAGCCACAGACTGCCGAATCTCTCCTGACTAAACCCCGACCGATTGCAGACCCTCTCACGAATTTAAATGGACATATTCAGTGACTTTCAAAAGAGGGGTCATTGAGTGGAGCCTCGGCGAAAGTCAACACGTGCGCGGATGTCAGCCAATAATTTAATCAGTGTGAGCTAATTTTCTTTGATGCACCGCCACAACGTGTATCAAGTTGTTGTTTTTTTACCGTAAAGGCAAACTCATTTTTTTATGGATGGCATCCTCTGGAGACCTCAACAATAAAGCAGGAGGGCAAAATTTTGACTAAACCAAAAAGTACAAAGCTGATATAGCGGACTGAACAACAGAATACAGTCTATCAAGTAAACAACAAGTCTTCATTTGTAGGACCTACATGTTGATTGTCTTGTTCATCTCAGCAGACTCCGCTAAAGTGATCGATGTTGAATATATTCACAAGTTTCTAAAACTTTTTTTTTTCTTCAACAGATTCAACAAAGAATTGTTTCACATTTCTCCGTTCCTATCTACTCCATTGCATCATCGTCATTGTTGCAGTGGCAGCCTTGGTGGCTGCAGGATTTGCCACCGCCATCCATTTTACTAGAACATCGGAGAACAAAGCAAATCTCAACCCGGTAGGATCCCTTTTAAATGTTCTCAACAGAAAGCACATTTTTCAATTCAGTCAGTATTCACACATATCTCAAAACAATTATTTTGAAAAGGAGATTAAAAATCCCACAGTTTGAGTCTGATTGAATGCAACTCTAATAACTTCTTATTCAATAATAGGCTGACATAGTGTCAGTAATCACCAGATGTTGTGAAAAGATTAAGAAGATTAAGAGCAAACTAACGCATGCTGCATGTCATGATGGGTGTCACCCCCGATCCTGAGATAATAGTATGGCCCAGAACTGGAGAGAGGTCCGGTGTCAGTGACCGGGGTCATATGCTGTCTGAGAGTTCTGAGAAGTGGCCGGATTTTTCATGAGTGGAATAAAATGAGTGTGAACCGAGATCCTGGGCTGTTCCGTCTGTTCTGTGGATAGAAACCTGTCACACTGCATGCTTT
Organism: Branchiostoma lanceolatum; assembly: GCA_035149815.1. Taxonomy (NCBI): domain Eukaryota; kingdom Metazoa; phylum Chordata; class Leptocardii; order Amphioxiformes; family Branchiostomatidae; genus Branchiostoma; species Branchiostoma lanceolatum. The sequence goes on from CM068880.1 coordinate 16,247,696, forward strand.
GATTTCCTTGCCTACCACTTACAACCAAAGGCTAAGATATTATTCGTATTTTCTTTACAATGTTCGTCTCATGAAGTTTATTTACGTTCTGTTACTCAGCCCTTGTCAAATGATATCTTAAAAAGGAACTTATCTATGGGGGTTATAGGTCATGATCTTACGACAAAATATTTACCGGCAAATATGCCAACCTCACAGCCAAACATGACAACCACACTGCCCGAGGTGTCATCCACTCTGCCAGTCGTGACAGCCACCCTTCCCCTGCTTACGAATAAACAAGACGCATCAACGGCTAAGAAAGGTGATGCACAAAGACAACAACTGCTGCTACTTTTACATTACATACAATATTCCTTTGCGCTACTGTTTTTTTAATGCTTTCTTAGACCAGTGACGTTATTTTGTATTATTATGTAACCGCCTGCCGGTAGCCTGGTACTGTGAATTTTCTAACCGATCCACAACAAAATACCGTCTTTGTACCGGCGACGGTACCCACCCCTATAGTTGAGACCATTCAACCCTCGTAGAGCGTTCGTTATGGCCCTTGAGCACATCTATGACGTTCGCTGCGTCCCTTTGATCCCAAATTTGGCTAACGTAATGCTTATACGGCAATAAGCCTGCTATTGAAACCTATTATAACTGCCAAGTAACAGCCGTTGCATAAGATATGTCTTTGGACACAACTAAATGAACCAATAGGCGAGATATGAATCTTAAATACGCAAACATGACCTTAAATGTTTGGAACATTATTATAAAAGTTGATGAGATGACGCTTTCTGTGCGCTCCTTTCGCTCTTCCAGGGCGATCCTGGCACTCTCTCGGTGCGCTCTGGCTAATTTAAGTGCGAAGTTGTAGTGGAATTGGGGTATAAATTATCTTAGCACCAAGTCTAGACAACGTTATGAAAGGTGACCTTTGTTTCTCCTTCACTATTGCAGCTGCCAGGAGTGACGGCTGTCATGTCGGATACAAACCCCTTGACCAAACCTGCTTCCGGCTCAATTTCCGAAAGATGTCCCACTACGACGCCAGTAAAAACTGCAAGAGGGATGGAGGGAGACTAGCCATGCCTAGAACGAAAGAATTGGACGTCGCTTTGAGAAACCTGGTCCGCACGCAAGGCCACAACCGCCAATACTGGATAGGCATGAGGGACATTGAGAGATGGCTTCTTCATAAGAGACAATGGTGTTGGGAAGATGGGTCCAAACTGGGCAAATACAAAGTAAGTTAATCAGGACATGCGTATTTAGCTTTTGATGAACACATTATATGAAATTATACTGTTAGTAAATATGATTCTTTTCATTTTCAGCAAAGGTATATATATATATATATATATATATGTCTTCAGTTATACAAGACAACGCTTTCTTATAAAACGGTAGTGCTGACTTCAACCTGTTAACCACTTGTGTTTGAACAGGGATGGAATCCAGGAACCCCAAATGACCGGAGATGGCTTCGTACGACTAAACTGTGCGTGCAGTACTGGTCACGTCCGACAGGTTGTCCCATGTGGGATGATCTACGCTGTGGTATGAGGCGCGGGTTTATCTGTCAAGCGCCCCTGACGTGATTGGACTCCAACATGTTAACAACAGAGTTTTGTAACCGACATTTTGCATCTTCTGTCATGAGAAATTCTCATCCTTGCATGGGGGGACGAATTTTACAAAGTGAATTTGGACGTCGGTGATTTTGAAATAGTCCATTTTGCGTAGGACCAATTTTTGAATGGTTGGTTTAGTGATATTTTGTTCATTAAGGTCGTATTGTGTTTACGGTGGTGTAAAAGTCAATGGTGGACAAAGAAATGTTGGTATTAGTTCATTTTGGTTTGTTTTTTTTGGCCACATTTACATCTTCGTTAAGGTACATAAAACCACGTAAATTTAACGAAAAATCTTTGCAACTTATATAACTATGATTAATAGATGCATGGCTAGAAAACTATAGAGTAGCAACCAGTATAACATTTGATTAGAGCAGAAATTTGATTCAATTGCGAATGGATGCTGAATTCATGAGTTTAATGACCGTCTACCTTCGCCAAATGATATTTACTTTTTCGAGTGACCAATGTTTTTTTATTGATTATGGTCATCAGTTTATAATCTTTCCTTACCAACTAGAACAAATTATTCAAAATATAATTTTTTTTTCAGCAAAGAGGATATTGTAGCAATTTCTCATAGAAGATGTAAATGAGGACCTTTTATGAAGTTTTATGTCCAGTAATTTCCAGATTTTCCTCAATTCGCAATGCCTCAGGAATAAAAATAACAATAAATTATCAACATGTAATTATATCGTTTTAATTTTTATGCTTAGTAAATACCTGGTTCCATTTTGATATCCATCGATCATTTTTATTTACATATGGCAGATGTTTGAGAGCCCTATCATGGAATGCAGAATATTTCAAAACTTGTCTCTGGTTTGCAAGATCAGTGTATGATTATGTAAATTATTACTTGAACTATTTACGTACCGAAAATCATGATGAACCATCGACCCTTTTTTGTTATTCCGAATTTGAAAAAAAAATCACTGTAGTTTAAAGAAGCCGCTATGTACCACGCTAATATAATTGCAATAGCATGTCTAAGACACGAGATATCAAAACCTGAAGTTCAACTGCTGTACATTAACAAGCTACCAGGGGCCAAAAATCCATATAACTAATCACTTCTAGGTCACACACACACACACACACACACACACACACACACACACACACACGCGCACTAATATGCATGTAATCATTGTCGAACTGTCTTTAAATAGGTTTAATTAATATCATGTACATATTCTGACCGACTTAACCAAGCTTGAACAGGAACAATGTCTGAAGCGCACACCAATGATGTTTAAGAGCCAATGTCTGTAAGGATCAAACAATAGTGCTCACGGTCAAAAAATAGATTTTGGGGCCATTTTGACGGATTTTTGTATGGCGAAAACATGGAAATTGGCAAAGTTTAGAGCACGCTCACTGCCAAATGCTTTGACGTAGCGCAAATCTCAATAGGATCTTTTTAGACCAATGCCTAAACTTTTAGAAGAATGGTTTGAAGTTGATGTACGATAGATTTAGGCACTTGGGCATCCTCAAAACAATATGATGTTTTAAGCCTACAAAAAACTGTAATCCAATTTTTGAGACAACTCAAAGAATGACCTACTTTCAGGGACTGCCACGTACCAATGAAACAAGAACCCGGGCTTTGAAAATATGCATTCAATAGACAACAATAAGGTCCATATCTGACAAAAAATTGAGCCAAAAGAAAATCTCAATTTGGCATTTTCATCAGCTCAAAGAAAGTCAAAAATCCAATTTTTGAGACAAGTGCAAAGAATGACCTACTTTCAGGGACTGCCATACATCGATGAAACAAGAACCCAGGCTTTGAAACCTTTCATTTGATAGACAACAATAAGGTTAACATTTAACAAAAAATTGAGCCAAAAGAAAATCTCACTTTGGTATTTTCATCAGCTGAAAGACAGCCAAAAATCAAAATTTGAGGACAAGTGTAAAAAAATGACCAACTTTCAGGGACAAGTTCCCGGCAAGGAAAAATATTTAAACCTTTGCTAGCATTCATTTTATAGACAACAAAAAGGTCTACCTTAGACAGGAAAATGAAAAACAGAAACATCTTAGTTTGGCAGATATTGTATTTCAAAGTTTGGAAAAATCCCAGTTTTAATGAAATCACTTAAAGTGACCTACTTCTGGTAGCAACCACAGACTATTGAAACAAGAATTCAAACTTTGCAAGCATTCATTTAGTAGGTATTTGATGTATCTATCTGTCTTTCTAATTTCAGGCGAAAATATTGTACACTTTGAGGCTTATAGCATCTCAAAGTTCGGCAAAAATTACAAATTTTTGTAGCCTTAAAACATCATATTGTTTTGAGGATGCCCAAGTGCCTAAATCTATCTGTACATCAAATTCACACCATTCTTCTAAAAGTTTAGGCATTGGTCTAAAAAGATCCTATTGAGATTCGCGCTACATTAAAGCATTTAGCAGTGAGCGTGCTCTAAACTTTGCCTATTTCCATGTTGTCGCCATACAAAAATCTGTCAAAATGGCCCCAATACTTGATTGGGCTGTTGCTATGGCAACGATGGGTGTTGAGCGGAAAGAATGCTATTTTCAGGGGTTGTGAGCCAAGTACTATCTCTGTGCAAAATATGAGCCAAATCGATTTTTTGACCGTGAGCACTATTGTTTGATCCTTACAGACATTGACTCTTAAATACTTCTCATGAGTAAGAAATATACAAAAAAGCAAATACAAGAGTTACAAACAATTACCCTTTAATGAGATATAAATAGTATTGTTTCGATGTATTTTTAAGCGTTTTTATCCTCCTTGCTCACACAAACCACTTAGGCGGCATAAATCGATCTCAATACCGTGGAACGAGTAGCCACGAATGAGTTTGCAGGGGTCGGAAGGAAGGGTCAAAGGGCAACAGGGGAGGAATCATTAGGGTCAGGATATGGGTCATGTGATTTGTCTGCTCAGCCGACGGGAAACGTGACTTCTATTTCGGCAGCGGATAATGCATTTTAACACCTACTTGTTTGATAAAATAAATGCTTTTGTCGCAGGTATTGAGAACAATGGAGGATTCATATCTACCAACGACCATGTCAATCACTTGTCCGAACCAAGTGGCACCAACATTGCCCAAAAGATTGGTGCCGCAATGAAAGTTGGTGGACATCAACAAGAAGCAATGGTTGCGTTCCCAGTAACTGATAGCCGTAACATTCGGGGATTGGTTGAGAACATACTGTACAAGACTGGTTCACCCCAGCAAGCTGCTTACAAGCTTACTGCTTGAGGCATCCTTTATCGTTTACATCGGTGCTGATGTACAATATAAAATATCAAGTTTAAGTTATGCTAAATTCAGGTCAATTACAATACAGAAATACTGTACGATTATATCTATCTAACTTCTGTTTCTGTTTTAATATTTCAATGTCTGAACTATCCTGGTGCTCGTTATGTGATGATGTCCAAAACTATACTTTAGCGATTTCTATTTTGTTGTCTTTCACACACTGACCATTTTCCACAAAACTTCTTTTGCACTTTTCTCTGTTTACTCTGGTTATGGCTTGCCCTCTTACTAGTGGGAATGACACAGAAATGCATGACCTCTTTTATATTGCAGTTCTATATATCTAAAATATAAACAGTTAAAGACTTTCTGATCAGATTTCAATTGTCATACAGGTGTAACGTTTTTCTTCGTAACTAACAACTGTAAAATCCGTCTGTTCATGATCTTATGTAATGCTTATAATTATCGAGGATTTGTTAGTATTTGAAATGAACAATGTAATTTTTCACAAATAATTGTACATAAAATTCAGCTGCAGCCAAGACAGATTGCATAGTCAGCACTAAATGAGTTTAATAGAAATAAGGGTTGATGGAGTGAAATATATTGTGCTAAAACCACGCCATTCATTGTCTTGACAGTTTAAGATATGTTTAGCAAACACGCATGACATTTTGCATACAATTGAAATACACCCACATTCTGCAGGTGCTTTCTTTGTTGATGTTTTATTTTCCTGCGATCAAATAGTTAAATCAAATTATTGATGTATTTTCATTTGTGCCGATAGGAATCAGACGCTCATACAAAACGACATTAGGACAAATAAAATATGTCAGCAGAAGTGAACTAGTGATTACAAATGTTTGTACAAATACAGTTTGTTTATGTATTCGCATATGTACAGGTGTTTAAAAACAAACGTATACAGGAAAAAAGGAAGAAGAAAAAAAACTAGTAGGTCGCTTTTCTTGGTCCTGCCCTCGAAACTTGACAATCGGAATTCTATCATAAATTGCAAGATAGAAAATAAGTTGAACTTATACCATAAATCACAAAAATGAATAGATTCGAGGAAAAAAGAAATGTATTTTGAGGTATTAAACATAAACTGGTACGCTAATGTGATCAATGCTAAACATAGTTAAGCAATATTTGAAGAAATTAAACAGAAAATCAATCATCAAATATCAATAATCACACAGATCAAACGAAATTAAGAAAAACATCGAGCATCATAAAATGATACACACAAATAGAAAATTTTATAAAGCAAATATTTTCTAGTCCGCAAAATTGATTTGAAAACATTTATGAGGCAACTGCTACAATGGAACGTAGGGGAGCTGCAAAATGAGCATAGTTAACAGCTTTTGGGCCCTTTCACTGATATATAATTTACAGTGAAACATGTAAAGCTAGCCTCAATTGAATGCCCACAATTGCAATACGGGCTACGTATACTACGATGTTAAAGAAAGTAGGACTTAAGCTGACTAATGTCAAGTCAGCATCTGGTAAGATGAATCACGGAGTATCCCTGGTTATAGCTGGGGTTGTCTAAACGCAAAGAAATACATTCGTTCTATTTTCAAAACAACAACAACAAAAACTTATTTTACAGTATTAGACGATTGATTCTAAGAAAAGACGCAATCAGCTAGAAAAAAAAATTCGTACTTTTTGGTTCTAAGAGAAAAGAGGAGGTACTTCTTGTTACCACGAAAGGCAAATTAGGTGAAAACAATAAGAGGAACACATTCAAGAATGGTATAAATTTAAGATTTAACCCTATATAAACTCGGGACAAAAAGTTTGGAAACTTAACTTTGGTCGATCCTATCTCCGTTGTTTCTTAATCAATTTCAATGATTTATATAAGCTTGTGTGATTTTCCTTCCCATGATACCAAACGTATTGTTGTTATCAAATGGAACGAGCACCAGACCTGCTTATGCGAGCGGGTCACATAAAAAAGTGCCCAGATTACCCTACTAAAGTCAAACGCTCAATTCAGTATTTTTTTCTTCTGCTGGTAGCACGTGGTTTGTGTACGAGGGTAATATAAAACTTGAATCAACAAAACACATTAATATGAAAGCGAAGGTTAGTCTTCGTCCAAACAAAAAATTGAGTAAAGGAGCCTTAGTTATGATGAAGGTGGCTTAATACTGAGAACGCAAGCCATGCGCTTGTCGCAGGTCGTATTGTTCTGTTGATCATTCTTGTATTCACAGCTCGCCCAAGCTGTTCAGTGATCACAGAGTCTAAGAGGTGTTCAATTGTGTTGAGATCTCGGCTGCAGGAAGGCCATTCTGTCCTCTATATTCCTGCACCTTCATGGAGGTGGTCTGAAATGACTCCATTCTGTATGGACGTGCACTATCATCTTGCAGAATGACATTTAGTCTCATATTGCACAGGTAAGGATCTATGATATGTGACTGGATAAAGAAATGTCTCTATATCTTGACACATCGAGGTTGCTTAGGATGATTAGCCTCTTTTTAACTCTGGCAGTTGTACTGCCCCACATCATGACACTGACTCCAACAAAAACTGTCAGTCTATCTGTGCAATAGTCAGCATAGGGTTCTCCTCGCCGCCCCCGCACTTTCATTTACCCTTCCAACAGTGAAAATAAATCTACTCTCATCAGGAGCTGTGAACCTTACATTCCTCCAAACACCGTTCCATTCACGATGCTGACAACACCACCGCAAACAGGTTTGGCACTGAGCAGAGTGTTGGACACTAGCAGGGAAATTCGGGCCCTTTTTTCCTACAACCCACTCGCGTAAGCAGGCCTGGTGCTCGCTCCATGAGATTGCAATTATAATTAGTTGGGTATCATAGGAAAGGAAACTACACAAGCTTTTCAACAATATATAATGCACTGAAATTGATCAAGAATCAACGGAAATATAATCAATCTACGTAAAGTTTCCAGTGTGCCAATTTTTCTTTTTTACATCGTTTCTTTATCAGATATTGATATAAAGTACAGAAATCTCCCATATATTACAGGATCAAACTATATACGAGGTTCTTTTTTGCCTAAGGACAAGGTTTTCTTAAAAAAGAATAACCTGCTGTTTCAGAAGTGCTTTGCTGTTCCGTCAGTCGGCAACATCTTACGAACTTTTTCTAGGACACGAGGCAGGTGTCCCTTTCGTTTTTACTCAAGTCAGTAAATTGAGTTTGTTATGTATTAAAAAAAGACCTGCTTTCATATACTGTCTGCCAGACATCTTGAGTTGTTTTGACTAAGCCCTTTCGCAGGCAAGTTCTTTTTCTTCTTGCTCGTCCCCTGCTGTTCAAAAGACGACGGGCATACTCCAAGCTTGCAAGAAGCACCTTATTAGGTTGCTCACAGAAGATATTCCGTGGTTTTAACCTGTCATCCTCTTCATGAATTCCAATCAAGACGTCACTAAAGGTAAGTTGGAGTCAACTTCGTTTATCCCACTACAGGCAATACTAATTTTAATATAAGAAGTGATGATTTTGAGGATGCATATACTTACATTGGTAGTAAATAAAGTTTTCTAACTAAGGCTCTTCAATTAAACACAGAAACGGAAAACCAGGCCGAATCAACTTCTACTGGTAGGGAAGATATCAATCTCTCCCGACATAATGATACTGAAAAAAATGATTGTGAACGAACAAAGGAAACAGAAGCTACCAGTACTTATACTGTTACCATAGACCACGTCATCCCCAATACGATGTACGCGCGTGGTTCCTCCCAACAAGCTGAAGTCGGAGGTTCGTATTTTATTTTCTTTCCCTATACCCCAAGTACTGTTTTAAGGAAACATATTTTTAAGCCTTGCTTTTTTGTGCCTATTCTTTTCTTGGCAGCATTCTGTTTCCATTGAATTGATTTTGGGCCCGGAATATATTGCGTTTTACAATGGTATGGTTTTGTACATTTTTGGCTCGCACTGTATTATATTATAATGTAATCTGAGTTTGGGTGTCATAAGTATAATCGCAAAGGCCTTGTGGCAATACACCACTTAAGCATGTTTTTTATTATTATTTGTGAAAGTACAGTCAAGAAAATCAATTTTGTTCTCCAGCATTATTATTAGAAAAGTGAAATGACCGGCATCGTGCTAGTTTTTCTATCCAAAAAGAAGTGATGAGGGGTTAAAGAGACCGGTTTGCATTGAGGCTTTTTATTTCTATTCGGGGTCAAATGAGGACAAATCCATATTTGCACTGAGTCATTTTTCAACAGTCATTTTTTTGATTTTTTGGGAGTGCACAAAGATTATACTATTTGCTTATTTCTAGTAGTACTGACAAAAAACGAGAGCAGGTCTTGTTCTTCATTTAAAAGGAAATGTTCATTATTTAACCCTTACTTAAACGAGTGTCTTGTCACTGTTTGAAAGAATGTTATGGTACCTGGTGTGTGATTTAGCAAGAAAAGGTCCACAACTAGCATATCATAAAGCCACATTAAAATACAAATTCAATTATAGGTGCTTTCTCAAACTCAAACTACAAACAATGTTGTTGAATGGACAATCAAAAACTTTTGAAAATATTATTTTTCATGTTGTGTGAAAAACGTTCTTCTATGTACATTGGGTCTAAACCATTTATGAAATGCTTGTAATTCAAAAAGAAATACGAAGTTTGCATTTCGAAATACGATGCTTGTAATTTACAAAGAAATACGGATTTTTTACGACCGCATACGACTTTTAAGAAGTCCGGAAGGATATGTTTATGACACGAATAATACCGTTCGTAATACGAACACGCGCTGCGGCGACGAGAGAAGACGGTGTGACGCGCAAATATTACACAATCAAAGAAACAAAAACTAACTATTAAAGACATGTTGCTCTTTTGAAAGAAATCACCTGCTGTTTTAAAAGTTCTTTTTACCTCCATAAGTAGGCAGCATCTTACGTATTTCATTGAGGACATGAGGCACGTGTCCATTTGGTTTTAAATCTACAATGCCTCATATGTAGGTTCAATATATTAAGTGTAAACAAACTAAAAAAACGCACTTTCTCCCAACACAGTGGTTAGCCGTTTTTATAATCGCAAAGGCCTTGTGGCAATACATTACTTAAGCATGTTTTTTTTAATTATCATTTGTAAAATTACTTTGTCTATTTGTTTTCGTACATTGATTCTCTCGTTCCATGCAATTCTTTCAACTTTACAAAACAAAATTTCGTTTGTATTAAATCTTCGTTACGTATTAGGTCATTTTTTTAGTATTTTCTTTGGATTTTTTCGGCAATTTTCATATTGATTTAATTGATACCTTATCTTACCCGTACAAGTCATAGACTGATGAATCTGTATACATGGTTTGCCATCACAATACTTTTAGATGTACTTCCCCGTGATATCTTATCCTTATGACCTGGAATCTGTTTATGTATCTGTATAACCAGTATAACAGTCATTCAGCGGAACACACCAGCTTTGCAGCTTTGTGCTTTATCACTGAACGGCTAGTTCTTTTATACCTACATGAGTGTTGCAATATCAATTCTAAATGATTAGATTTAGAATTAGTATACTTTCTGTATTATACTCTTTATTCTCTTTGTACTTAAATAGTGTTTATGTGCTGTCACTTGGAGGTAGGTAGACCACAAATATCTTAACGAAGATTCGTCTATTTTTATTCTTATATGCCAGTTGTTTATACAAACAGAAACGTTTATGTCATTTGGGAGACACGATAAGGGAACCCCACGCTGTTTGATTAATTTCATCGCTTTTTGATTGTGTCTCCAGACCTTGTGGTGAGAGTCTTTTTTTGTTTGTTTTCGCATTGTATCCCTTCATCTCATTTTCTAAGCTTATATAAGATGATTTTTTTTATCCCATGTTGTTCCTGCTCAAGGATGCGTTATTTGGTTTTTGTTTCTGCAGTTTTTTTACAAATCTAAATGTGACGAATGAGCCCCCCCCCCCCCCCTCGTCCCAGATATCCCCAAAAAGCCCAGTCTGGATAGGGTTAAAACGTTGATATGTCTAATATTTAATCCTCAGCTAGCAATCCTTTGTCTTTAAATAACTGGTACTGGTAAAACGATAAAACGATACACTGAAATAAAAAGTCCTCATATTGCTGTTTTGATGATTTTATGTCAAGCGATTGCATATCAATTTTACATTGTACACCTAGTCGTTTGAAGTTTTTGATGAAAGTGCATTCATTTTTATTCTGACCTTCAAACCAGCTGCATAAAGAAAAGGCAGGCCTTTTGAGAGTTTAAAAAAACGCAGAGAACATTTTGCGTAAACGGCCGAGTTTTATTTTATTTTAGAACATCTGGCAAGGTCTCAACTTTTCGTGGCAAAGAAGGTATGGTTATAGTAGGTTCGAACCCGTGGTAGCTTACTTTATTTCCTTTTACAGATTTCTTTACAATTGTTATAATTGAAATACATATAAATGGTTTATTCAGGAATTGACACATACAGGGATTGAAACAGCGTTGCAGCCGATGTTACCTTCTTTCAAGTAAACCGACTGAAGTACACAGTCTTAAAATTAAAAGTTCAAAAGAGCACACTCAAACAATCGGAAAATATATACAAAAGACAAAATGTACAACCAACAGTAGCATGCATATATAACAGATTACACCTTACAAATTTGGTGTTCAGTAGTTGGGTTAAGTATGGAATAGCACGACGTTTGAATTTGTCTTGTCTTGTGAAAGGAACGGTAAGCTGTAACCTCCCCTTTAAGCCCTTTTTGTGGACTGTTTCATGAGTTGGAGGTATCCAGGGTCGAACAGTTTTTGAATTCAATAGGGATTAAGCGAATTTGAGACATAATGTCTTCATCCTTTGTTTCTAAATAATAAGTCTGGTAAAACAATGCACTGGTGTGAAAAGTCCTCATAATTATTGTTTTGATGATTTTATCTTAAGCAATTGCATTGCAATCTTACATTATGGATTTAGTCGTTTGAAGTGTTTCGGGATGAAGGTGCCGCTCTTTAAAAAATAATCATTAGATAGGGATTGTACGACCTTGCCTGGGAGCTGATAAGTTACGGATGCCTGTAGTTTTTGTAGCGCACCGACTAATAATTCCCTTTTATTCCGACCTTTAATCCAGCTGCATAAAGAAAAGTGCCTGCCCTTTGAGAGTATTTAAAAACGCAGAGAGCACTTTGCAAAATCGGGCGAGTTTTATTCTATTCCATGAACATCTGGTTAGGTCTCAATTTTTCGTGGCAAGGAAGATAGTGTTACCGAAGTATTCTTTTTTAAAACTAGATTCGAAACCATTTTAGCTCACTTTTTTACCTTTTTACATATTTACTCACAATTTTATAATTGAAATTGTGTATGATTTCAAATAACTCAAAAAAGATTGTTTATGACCTCCAAAATGAATGATACGTTTGGGTATGGTTTCTACCCGGAAGTGATATGGTTTTGTCTGTTTCACATTGCAGACAACCGTTAACGGGACGGACAAGTCCTGCGATAACGGGAAAAGACTGTATGACGTGCAAATATGAAGCTCTTAGATAAACTCACAGGCTAACAAATGTGTCTCCTTGACAGTACACGCCTGTTTATTTATTCATTAATCTACAATGCCTAAGGGTCAAAATGTCATGTTAGAAAAACACAGTGGTTGACCTTTTTCTTAAGTATGTTCTTTTAAGAAGGTTCATAAGTTTTAGTATTGATTCGCGTGCTTTAAGAACATTCGTACGAATTTTATACAATTCCTGTAAATGCTTAATCACCCCGGGATCAAAGGTTTCCATTCGGCGCGATTTTGACTTGTTTTATCGAGATTCCAAACATCTTTGTGAATCCGCAAATGCACACACAATCATCATAATCGTCTTTACTACTATCATCTACTACTCATCAATATTATTGTTATTGTAGCTAATTTTCTTATCATTGTTTAAAACCAAGTGTTTTGCTCGTGAGCGAACTCTAAAGTAAAATTGTGGATAGTGTCTTCTAGCTCTTGCCGTTTGATAAAACAGGTATGAATGCCGAAGCAGAGTCCAAATCTGTCGAGACAGGAGACATCACCACCCCCGAACGAACTAGTTCTCAACAAAATGACGATGAGGAAGCAGTTGGTACAGAAGCCATCAGTACTTATACCGTAACCATAGCCCGCGGCATTATCAACACCATGTACGCCTGTGGTTCCCCCGGACAAACTGAAGATGGAGGTACTTTCTGATTTTCATTCCCATTACAAACTAGGTGATCTATGGTCGCCTTTAGTACGGAATATGCGTGGTTAGGAAGGATGGACGAAGCTCAACACTCAGAGTGTGGTATACACTTTTTTGTTCAAAACGTCTGAAACAAAGATGGTTATGTATAGCGTTTCGGTGTGATTCTTAATTGACAATGGTTTAGTATGCTGTCTTTCTTCACGTAACTGTAAACTCGGACATTGATGGCGTACTAAAATATCTCCATTAATGATGGTATCATAGAGTTAGGTTTATATTTATTACTTTCTAAAGTTCAGTGACCTCCAACAGGAGTATTGTGGGTTTTTTTTTTTTAAAGACAAGGAGGCCGTGGCACTGCAATCAAGATTTTTATAACTTATATTAACAGTGCCACGTACATATAACAACATACCGATTTGTATTTTATACACTTGGGCTAAGTGAGGAATGCCGTGTAAAGTGCCTTTCCCAAGGGCACAACATCGGTGGCGTCAGGGGGATTTGAACTCTGGACCTCTTGGTTCTGAGTCGAACACCCTGCATTGTGGTTGGTATTGTGGTTGGTCATGTCCGTGCGTTTGCAGCTACAAGTCACGATACGTTTACTGCTTTGTTGTCCCTTCCGTACTTGGCACTGAAGGTGAAGCGTACACAAGAAGTAACATAAAAGCTTTTGATATGCAATCACTAACGATCACGAGGTAATACAGTAAACACATTGGTAAACATGTCAAAAATATAAGTGGCCTATTTTACACGTGCATCTGCTGCTTGTCAGCAACCATTTACTCCTACCTACGAATAAAATAATGCTCTGCGCGGCCACCCGCTTCAACAATTCCCAAAATTTCACGCTTTCCCTGCAAATGCATACATCCCGTCCCAAAAAAAGTCAATTTGATCAATACAGACGTCATAAAACAAGGCAAACCTTTTTTTATTTTTTACTTTGTCCGTTCTGAAAGGGTTTCGGAGCCATAAAGCTCGCCAGAAGTCGGTACACATTATTGTTAGCCAAGTGGCGGCAGCGAATTCTGTCCGTTAAGCGCTGTTTTTGACGGGGACGTTCGGAATAGAAGAGGGGGCATGACTTGTCACTTTCTGCGTAAACGGTCAATCCTTCGTTGCCTTCCTATTGGTAAAAGATGTATGCTTAATATAATATTTAATTAAGTTTTACTTTTCATCTCAATTACCCAGAACCCCCAACAATTTCTACCCAACACGAAGAAGATGAGATCGAAAGCATTGATGCTGATGATCCTAACAGACACGTGTACCAGTCAGTCGACGAAGATGACATCGAGAACCAACGGCAGGCTCGTATGGACGGAGGAGATGGTCAACAACCTAATGATAATAAGAAAGACACCACACTACCCATTAAAGCACGAAAGAACGCCTCTGGTTTGCGTAACAACCCAATGTACGCATCTGGTGGGCACGTGAGAGACAAGGGTACGTTTTGCACTCCCTCACAAAGACTATACAAGGAACCAAAACGTCATACCTTCCTGATTTTTTTTTTCAAAAATCGTTGCTATAATCAGTATTGTAAGTTTCGCGCTGATTCTATGTAATTGTTGACTGGCTCCCATCAAACAATAGGTATCCATATAGCAGAAAATTGCAAGGTACCTCGAATGTTATAAGTCAGGGAAAACAAACAGAACATGAAAAAAAAGGAAAATCTCTAACATGCATACTTTATTTTACCTCTTATAATATAATGACCATTTTACACAGTACATGCACCTATCTCAATCACATTCATAACTTTTCGCCATTTACACCAGTCACTTCCTACAAGCCAGCTATTTTTGGACCCGGGTCAAATCATTCTTCCCATCCTGACGGTTTCCTATTGCACCTTTTTTTCCCCTCGTGTCTTATCACGTTAATGAAACATTCAAAACAATACGGACACTCACCAACACAAGTGAATACAGCCAAGCCACAAAATGACATTTTTGAGAGACTATAATTCAGACACTTATTACTTGAAAGTTTATGACATTCATAGAAGTCATTTTGAATAAAAGTTGAACTGTAAATTGATGTAACAAAAATTGGACTTGCACAAACTTTCGGCTGGTCTTTCTTTGCCCAGAAATGAGCAGTAGACTGATTCTGTGACGCCATATTATTCTGATAGAACACGTGACTCGGAGAGCAATGGGTCAAAAGTTGCACACATATATAAGGCACCATGGCAATTGTCGTGATATATAAGTTGATTTGGTTCGAATGCCTATTTTTCTCATGTCAGTAATCGTGTTAAATTTTCCATAGATTCGTTCAAGACTTGCTGCATGGAATCTTACCGTTCCTGTCTACTCCGAGGTGTCATCATTACTGTTGTAGTCACAGCACTGATTGGCTCAACCTTTCTAACCGTCCTGCATCTGACTTCAAAACCCGAGAACGGAACAGAAACCCATCTGGTTAGTCCCATATCTTGGACATGAAATGCACAGCTAAAACACAAGCTGAAACATATCCAGGCAATAATTTATTACTTTAATTGTTGAATGATGTATTTTGTATTTTTTGGGAAGATAACGAGCAGATATATTTTTGTGAATGCAAAATTTGGCCACGAGAATCTATCAATCTGAGTTACCTGCATGGTACACAAGTTTTACATCGGCATTTCTTCAGGCAAGTGTCACAGCTGCACCGCCAAAGCTGACAACTACCCCCCAATGTGTGACTAC
Source organism: Branchiostoma lanceolatum (assembly GCA_035149815.1). Classification (NCBI taxonomy): domain Eukaryota; kingdom Metazoa; phylum Chordata; class Leptocardii; order Amphioxiformes; family Branchiostomatidae; genus Branchiostoma; species Branchiostoma lanceolatum. The sequence continues at coordinate 16,263,527 of CM068880.1, forward strand.
CACGCTGTCAGAGGTAATAACATCACTGTCAGAGATGAGAGCACCAATGGCGCATATGACGTCAACAGACGTCGGTGATATATCAACGTCCAGCGTAAGTGCTGGACTTAATGATTTTAGCAACGCCCCACAATATCGTTTTTGTGTACGCAGTCTATTTTAAATTGTACACACTTTTATTATACAAATCTAACACCGTTGGTATATTACACTTTGGAAAGTCCTGGTGATCTGGTAAGGTAGATAAGTGTGTTGCTACAATGCTTCTATTGGATCTTCATATATGTCCTACTCATCATTAGGCCCATGTTAGTTTGATTATGTGGATAACCTCCTATCGGAAACCCTAAATTGTTGCGAGCAAAAAAAAAAAGTATTGGCGAAAACATGTAAACTTCAATAAGATTGTGTTTTTTTACCAGTTATCGGTTAAATGTTGTTAAAAGAAGAAGACTAGTCACTCAACCTTTTGGAGTGATATCAACACGATTTGTTGTCCCAACGACGCATTACATGTTGCAGCAGTGTTATGATTCTATGAAACATTTGGGTGTATGATTATCAATTTTGCCGCAATATGCAACATAAACTTCCGTGTTTTTTTCGGACCCAAATGGAAGTTATCACAGAGATGTTCACGGGATACTTCAGTAGCTACACAGTCATGTGGCTTGTTAGCAAGAGGCTAGGTTAAGAGACACAGATGACATATTGTAGGATTGTCAGTATTACATCAGTTACCCCCCCCCCCCCGCTCCATTACATAATAGCAATGCATCATGGCCCGTAGTGCTGGCTTGGATTTCGGCTTGAAATCTTATTAGGTTGGGGTGGTTTAAGTATCCAACAGTAACAAAGAATATTGTTGAAATTGACATAAATCTAAATTATCGATCATTAAATGAAAGCTTTCCATTCCATAAATGTGGATGAACATGCGATTTTTATCATCTTTAGTCGTCTTCTTCGACCTGTGAGACAGCACGGAAGAAGACAAAGAATCCATGGAAGCAATATACTTTAACGACCAATACAGGTAGGACGTAATGCAGATAACTCCTTTAGCTTGACTTGCCTTTTGAAAATCGTCTAAAATCTTTATCAAATACCTTCATGAAGAGCTGAGCATGGCATCATCTCATTAAAATATATTAATAAACGTAAATGCGTCTATGACGCTACAATCCAACCACGGAATGCTGATGTATGAAGGCTTATGTAAATATGTAGGGCATATGCATATTTTATGATGTAATGTAAACAGGGAATTCTGCCAAAGATATGTTTTGGTATTTATTGAAACTGACAATACATTGCATTATTTCTGTTTGCCTAAAAAATAGTACATTTAAAAAGCATAAAATGTTCTCGATTCATTATAACATGAATAATACTGTTTGGGGTTTGCAGCAGATTGGCAATTCCATGCCAACATACTGAAGATATAAACTCTCAATTGTTCCTAATAATTAGCGTCACGAGTGGCATTAATGTGCCTCGCATTCCACCTACCACAAAAGTGTCCCCTCTAGTCTAATATCTCACAGGGGGCTATTTCATGTGTACGTTCGACTACTGTGTTACCTACGGGAAAAAGTATAATTCTAGTGTTGTAATAAAAGAACTTTGAAAAATTTAACGTAAAATGTAAGATACATCATTTAACTTATTGACAGGTGCTACACATAGAAGCCTCATTTGAATAAGCAATGGGAGGATGCAATTATTCGTTAGAGGTAAATTGTGGGTATCACATACGTGTGACCTTTTCAATGATTAATTAAAATCAAAATTAACACATCAATATTAAGATATATACATGGGATCTGATAAATGAAAGGACCAATACACAAATACCTTGTATAAGCTTGTCAATTTGGTACAGATGATTCAAAAAAGATTTTTCTAATGCCTTAATTGGATAATCGATGAGTCAAATTAAAAATTAAAAATGAAATCTACAAAGGCACTATTAATATTTTTTCGAACACTTGTTTTAATAAAAATTGCTAACGACTCTACGTCCCCTTTCCCAGTGGTGACCCAGGATTTGTCATGGGTTGTGAACTCAACTGGCACTCCGTTGGTTAGAAACGGGGTAGCACATGACGCTGGAAAAGCTTTGGATGGGGACACAACGACCTATTGGAACCCACTAGGAATGGGTCAGTACTACAACAACTGGAACATCGTCCTGGACCTCGCAGCGCCGACAACTCTGACCCGCATCGCAGTCATCAACTACGGAGACACCAAACATGACATTGTGAAATTCACGTTGCAAAAGTCGGAGGTTTGGATTCCGCACATCTGGAAAGACGTCGTGTCTGTTACTGACGTGCAGGGTGGGACAGACCAGCACCAGGAGTTCGGCGGTTTTCAGGGAACAGCGCGGTATTGGGGATTTGTGGTCATTCAGACCAACTCCGGCTGGCAGCCATGGCTCAAAGAACTGTATCTTTACCCGATATCTTCAAGTGAGAGTGAATATCATTATTATCGTATCTTATACAAAAAAGATGCAAGTAAGTTGCAAGGTTAATAGCTACATATGATAATCGCCACATGTCTTATATTATGTTACCTTCAATTAGGCAAAAATGTACCTAAATTGCGTCTGTATTTCTATTACTTAAACAACCATCATGTCATAGTGGTATCATGGTCTACCGTTCAGTAAGTTTAAGTTAACGTTAAATGGCTTTACAACGTTAATCGATGTTTTTCATTTGCAGCATCGTAGACGTATTAACGTATCCATCTGGAATCATTCGTATATTTCGTATTTACGGTTTTAACCCTATCTAGGCTCATTCGCCCCCCTTATAATTTCGGAACAGCATGGTGTATAATCACCAAATTTGCAGGGAGTGATGTAAATTTGAATCTTCATAATTCCTGCAATCTTGGTACTGTTTTGACATATATTACGGAATTATGGTGTCATTAATGTCAATTCATAGCCTGAAACCGTCCAAATAGGGGATTGTCGTAATACCTGACGGTATTAACCGATCATTTAACTAAAAAGGTTATTTTGTTGATATAGATGTCTGACAAGACTTTTGTTGCCAACGGTCACTACGTTGACCTCAAAATGACGTCAAAGAATGATGTCAGATTATTTAGCTATCTCTCGGGATCCGCCATCTTGGATAGGCGCTAGGGGATCTTGAAATATTTAAAATACAATTTTTGCTACTTATGACCCCAAAACACAATGAAAATAGACTAGTAACTCTGATTTTAATGTTTCTTTTTTGTTAAAAATATAGCAAGGAAGGGCGAATTGAAAGGAGAAAAAAGCCTGTTTATATCTAAATTAATGATTGTATCCGCCATCTTGGATTTTGACCAATGACGTCACCTCATTAGCATAGTTTATGGATATCTAATCATGAAAGTTACATTAGATTGCATATGACCTTAAAAATGTAGTAAAGCAAATGTGGTAGAGCAAGAAAGCCTTGAAACATCATTTTTCAAACCGAAATTTTTAAGTACGTCAGAAACGCGTTGTCATGGCAACAAAAATGATAAACCCATAATTTTCCTATAAGACTATTGCCATTTGTATTCTAGGAAAAGTGACCAAGATTTGTTATCCTAGCACACGTCATTAAGGAGTTAAGTTAGGCCAAAGTTGACGCGGGCACTTTTAGCCCCCCCTCCCCCGGTCTAGGCAGGGTTAAAAGCGGATCTAGGCTTACCTTAGGTAACGCAATGCGGAACGCAATACTGTGACCTTCTCAGCATGTTGAGATGTTAATTGGCCCCAATCACTACATAAACTCATACAAATTCCAGACTGTCTCAAGCTGAAAACAAAGGCTGGAGCAGATTAGCATAATACTGACCAAAATATTCAATTTTTTTTTGAAAGAAACAGTATTTTACCATGCAGAATGACACAGAGTTGCGACAAGGCAATAATATCTGAAACTTTCAGATTTTGGAAAACCAATCTTGTGCCCAACTTTCAAACCAGCTCTGCAAGACTTGTCAGACTTATCAAAGTGTTTATAAATTCTATCTATGTTTGCAACTTCAATACTTTTTTTACAGCGGAATTAGCTTTGGTACTTATGTGCCTGGAGATGTGAGTAGCATGAGTGGTATCTATTTGTCAGTCAAATAAACCAGTACAGACAGTTGCTTTGTACACGTGGAACTATACAGTCAAACTGCCAGCCTTGTCTCACATGTAAGAGCATGAAAAGCCAGGCTTGTCTTTACTTTATATTCCGCGTTAGGTGAATCTTTAGAAACAACAATGCTTCAATCTGTTATCTGCTGTCTCTACATTTCAAACGTGTACTGAGGCGTCACTCGTGTTCAGTCTTAGCCAGCTCTCCAGCGATGTGAACACCACGACAGTCAGTAGCAGAATGACTCTGGTAGTTTACGTTTGACGAATTTATTGGGTGATTTATTAGTACAAGCTTCCTCTTTAAACAACATTTGACATTCGCAATATAACGCAAACCATTGGTAGCGTTTGAGTTTCCAAAGCCTTCTTACCTCTTTTTTTATAGATTTCGTGCCCTACATTGCAAGCTGAGAAAGTTCACTTACCTGTATCTTCGTACCCCTTTTCTCATATCCTAAATCTGGTTTCTATCAAACATGGATTGTAAACAGTGTTTCCATACGCTAGGTCGTCGTAAACCGTTTCCCCCCATACATCGAAAATTGGTATGTGCTACTTTAATTCAAACACAGCCTTCATTAATACCTCTTGATTTCATCCACCCTTAGACTGCCAGTTGGGAGATGGTGCATCCTACCGAGGAACAGTCAATGTGACCGACACAGGCATAACGTGTCAACGCTGGGACAGTCAGACACCACATGGACACTCCAGGACAGCTGCTGGTTATGTATCATCCGGACTGGAGCAGAAATATTGCCGAAATCCTGACGGCGAAGCTGGAGTTTGGTGCTACACCATGGATCCTAGCACCAGATGGGAGTACTGTAACGTGCCAGTATGTGGTGAGGTATACTTCTGTAACTTTCAATGTTATAATTGATAAGAACTGATTGAAAGATGTGCGAATGTCCTGCTGTTTAATCCATCATCATCTATCGGCTTGTTTCATCCGGGACCAAACAAGAAGAACATGTTTCACTCCACATTGCCCTATGAAGCATTTTTTTTGTAAGTGTTGATATGAATATAATTCCAGTGTCTCCAACAAATGGACGTTTAAAAAAGGCAACATTTGCTTTAGAATTTCAAAATTTATATAATGCCCTGCTGTGGTTCCTTATCTTAAGTGACTATGGATAATGGTTCTGTCATTCAACTTATTAAAACTTGCATACTGTACGGAAGTAAAATTGCTCCAATTTCCCTTTCCCTTGTTGCTCTTCCACAATTGCAGCTGCGAGGAGTGACGGCTGCCCAGCCGGATACAAACTTCTCGCCAGGACCTGCATTCGGCTCGATTTCCGACACAAGAACCACTGGGACGCCATGGAGGCCTGCGAGAAGGAGGGAGTGAAACTTGCCATGCCCAAAACAAAAGAACTAGATGTTGCCATAAGAATCTTTGTCCGCACAGAAAGCCACAGGCAGAGCTTTTGGATCGGCATGAGGGACAAAGGGGGATTAATTCTACATAAGAGACACTGGCAATGGGTTGACGGGACAACCCTCGGTAACTACAAGGTAGGTTCACCATGCTATGTTTCGATTCCCTTTGATAGTACATCACTTAACAGTACTATAAAGAGAGCCTTTGGCAGATGTTGACTATTTTCATAGAAACCTTTCGAAAATTAGTAAAAAAAAGATGATACCTTAAAGGAAAGCTACACAAAAAAATGAAAATCCTTCTATGCTATGCTTAATATATTCTAAAGTCAAATTCTTACTTCAAGTTGTTTTACATAAGTACGTCTTAGCTCTGGGATTTTCCACAGTTTGCAACTTATGCCGTGCTGACGCCTTCTCGCCTGATAATTGAATCATATGACGTCAGTGTTTCAAATTTTTCACCTGATGATTGAATTTTAGAACACTGACGTCATATAATACAATCATCAGGTGAAAAATTTGAAACACTGACGTCATATAATTCAATTATCAGGTGAGAAGGCGCCGGCACGGCATAAGTTGCAAACTGTGGAAAATCCCAGAACTATGACGGACTTATGTGAAACAACTTGAAGTAAGAATTTGACTTTGGAATATATTAAGCATAGCATAGAAGGATTTTCAATTTTTTGTGTAGCTTTCCTTTAACCCTATATAGACTAGGCTTTGGGGGGATATCCCCTTATATCGTTAAGACTGTATGGTGTCTCATTACTAAATTGGCAGGGTTCGATGTATATTTTAACTTCAATAATTTCTGTAATATTAGTATCGTTATGACGTAATATGACGTTATTATGCGGTCATCGATGTGATTTTATTGGCTAAATTTGGAATGCCCAAGATATTTTACAGAGAAAGTGTCTTATTGATGTTAAGGTCTGCCAAGACATTTGACGTCAATAGGGGTAAATTCGAATGGGGGTGTTTTTTTTTAAACTTCATGTCGCGTAATTCCTGAACGGCGTGAGTTAGAACCGCCAAACCGGGTGACTATCAGGATATGACATCCGGTCTCACCCACTCAGGAACAAATTGGCCACAGCTGGACTGGAATTCATTTTTGTTTTATGTTAAAACAGAGTTGGGGCCCTGAAGCGCCAGATGACAGCAGGTGGTTCCCTCGGACGAAGCTGTGCGTGCAGTACTTGTCAGGTGTTACCGGTCGTACCATCATGTGGGATGATGATAACTGTTCCGAAAGGCACGGGTTTATCTGCCAAGCGCCCCTTACATAAAAGGGAAACAGGCAAACCAACTAAACATGCTGTTTTCGACCGAAATGTGTCTGATAAGTAAAGCTTATCAATGACATACTGAAGAGTTGCATTTTAACCTCATACATTTCGAAAAGATTGCTCTATGTTCAATTGTAGAATAAACCAAAAAATGCACTTGTAAAACCATCGAAATATACTGTTCTTTTGTGACGTTCGTTTTCTTTTTGTCTTGCTTTTTTTTGGCCATGCATTCCTTACCCTTTTTAAATTTGATACAGATGACCTGAATTGTTTGCATGAAGGCAGCATTCTTTCCCTTTTTTTTCGTTACACTTTGGTAGTTAGAAAGGGCAATTTTCGCCCCTGTGGTGCTTTCGGAATAGTCTTTTACTTGTTTCTAACTTAAAAGTTGGAATTGAGTGATTTGGGGATAATCTTGATTGGGTGTGGAGAGGGGCAGAAAAAATGAATTTTTGAAATACAATTTTTGCGTGAGAGGTACGATGCTTTAGTTATCATATATGGAAACCATGCCAAATAAAGCATTGGATGTCAGAAAGAGAAGTTATCTTTTCTCCTTTGTTATTATGTATGATTGAACATTCTAGTACTTTTCGAGTGCGTCACAAAAAAAGGGGTTCCGAAATTCCCCTGAAATCACAAGGTCTTACTTGAAGGTGCGGCAGTATATATGACAGGATTAGAGTACGACATATGGTCACTGGAAAATTCACACGCGTTTTTCACGATCTACCGCTTATAAATGTAGGGTAATAGAAAAATTAAATGCGGTTGTATACGGCAATAGAGACTTCTTCCAATGCATAAAGCATTGCAATCTATATGAACCATTTACAGAGATATGATCAACTTTTTTGTGCGTTTTGGTAGTTTGAAAGCGCCCCTTTTAAATATAAATATGTACATAAAATCTGTGTTTACATGCCTTAACTTCATCGACTCAAAATGGCTAGATTGGTCGACTATTGTTATCAAATGATGTGCGGAATTCGAACATTCAACTAGATGCAAATACCGGTATGTGCCGTTGTTATTACTAAAACAGTATGCATCTTTAAAGTTTGAGGTTGAACTATGCGAGAAAAAAATGAGGTATTAAAATGAAAATATATGATATCTTTTCTGCGTAGATTAAGGCCTGCACTGAGTACCAAGTAGACACTCTTGAAACGCAGCAGCCAGAAAGCATCGTTAACAGGCTCCATGAGTCGGGATTTTTTAATCAATATGTGTTATTCTTCTTTTTTTTCTGATGGTATATTACTTTTCTTTGGGTGGCAGTCCTAAGGCAAGCTGTCATCACTATACCCTGCCTTCTTGTTCACGTCAATGGCTCAACTCAAGTAATCTCCAGGCAGATCCGCACCGGGCGCGAGGGTCGTGTGTGTTAGCCGGGGAGGTTCCGGTCAGCCAGAGAGGGTCCGGTAAGCCCTACCGGGCTGATTGGCCCCTCTCTGGCTGACTGGACCTTCTCTGGCTGGCATATGCGATTTTAATTTCCGCGCCCGGTGTGGATCTGCTTCGAGATTGCAACTCAAGATCAGTGTTTAAGAAATGCATGCTGAGTCCATCGAGGCTGAACCGATCGTCCGCCAGGATGAAAAAAGGAAAAGGAAGGATTACTTTTCCTTGTACTCGGTTTCTGTGGCTTGCCTCCGTAGAACATTTGCATGCAACAACAAAACAGTAACTGATAAATGAAAAGCGTTCTTTTAGTGAGGGACTGCATCGGAGGGAGAAAAAAATCTGTATTTTAAAAAGACTCATTAAAATTGGAAATAGTAAAAGAAATCAGCATTTTCACAAAAGCTTTCAAGCTTGAAAGGTTCTAATTATTTCAGTGATAGTTTTGTTTTCATTAGAAAGTATATAAGATATTGTTTGGTATAAAAAGGAGACCTTATGTATATACAAGACAATGCGACAAATAGCTTATGAATAATCGTATTATTATTTTTTCTCCTATAAGTTTAAATCATGATAGAGACAATAGTGGTTAGAAAAGGGTTAATTTCTACCATGATAACGGAAAATGTTTTTCAATTATTCGAATTTTCGAAACCTAGTTGATACTTCTTCAATCAAAACATACTTTGACGTAATTATAAGTGCCGTATGGATCTTTGGTCATGCTGCCTTTTTCTGTCTGGTCCAATTTGCCATTTTTGGCAACGTTATATCCAAAGCTAGTGTGAACAAAACAACGGAGAGCCTAAAAATTTTAAACGAGATGTGACCTTAATCATTTTGACTAACCCAAGTCTCTGGTACTCCTTCCGTTGGTCAGGCATCTTAAAAGCTTAAAAGCTAGAGGAAGTGATGACAGCCAATTTCTGTAAATTGATGCATTGTAACTAACATGTCCTAATTATTGTCACTCTCAGAACTGCATGTTACAATGGTGTTGGAGGCAATCGTGAATTGTTTTCATAGTGACAGAGAATAATGAGCTCGTACTAGCCTGATTTTTGATGGACTGATTTGAATCCTGAGCTCTTATTTCTAGTTCTGGCAATACGAATAGTTTTGCTCGACTTTGAGATGTATGGTCAAAAGCTTTTGGGAAGAAACCCTGAAAGCGAGCGATTGTGTAACATAGGCTAACTGGCCAAGGTGATATACCATTATTATTTCATTTTTTGTCAGGAAACTGATAATAATAATGTTAAGGTTTTTTTTTTTTATAGCAGAATGTTTTTTTCCTAATTGATCTAAGTCGTGGATATCTACTTAGTCTGGAAGGTCAATTAAGCTACGGGACAAAACATCATTGTCATATTGTTGTTGAGCATGCCGTACCGAGCATGCACAATAGCCAACTTTCGCTACCATTGGCTAAAGCATATATCACGATGTCAATATTTTCAAATTCAGAAGTCGTTAATAAAATCTATACCAATCCATTGTAGTTGTATTGATATTAATAGGAAGCATTACTGGTCTATCAAAACTTAGAAAGGATAGGAATCAAATATATATAAGGATAAATGACCTGGCCTTGTTTATGTTTAAGATTTCTCATTTACAAATCCAAATTTAACATACCATGACGGATCAATGTGATATAATAACATTTACATTCGATTGAACTAGCAACTGTGTAAGTTTATAAAATGGATCATGTCTAATAATTCTGTTTATATCATTTTCTGTAAATGCTTCTGTTTGAATGATCCTGTGTAGTGCTTACTATTCGAGGATGTGCTGTTTAGATGTCGGACCAATTTTCACAAGTAAAGATATAAAAAAAAAATGCTGCATCACACAGAAATAAGTTTACCATGACTGACTTTTTATTTCTTACTATTCACCATATTATTCTGTAAGTCTAAATGACTGTACTTGAGTAAGTATGATACATTAATGTTATGTGAAAAATCGTGTTAGACGTGCTGTAGTAAAAGTGTTCAGCGACCATACATAGCATTTGGAATAAAACTTTGAAATTCCAATCGTTATTTGTGTTATTTTGTGTTTTCAATTGCAGAAGTTTGTTAGCTTTTAAACGATATACCGCTGATAACTAAAAATACCCAAATTGAACAATTTTTGCACCAATCGCCTAGACTATTAGAAATTGTGGCTTCTAATTCATTCAAAATACCGACCTCTTTGATATAAACAGTAGACTGACATGTAAATTACGCCAAATAACAGTTACTCAAGCAACTCGATATGATTTTGGAAAAGATCAGATGTTTTAAGTAGCACCTTATACTTTTTGTCAGTCACCCTGAGCAAGATTTGTCCAACAGCAGGTTTCAACCATGAATTACTTATTGATATGCAAATAAAGAGAATACAATTTTAGATAGTCTAATCGGGAAACAAATTAGACAAAGTCAAGACAATGTTGATGTAAAGAGAAAATAGTTCCTATTGATTTGATATATGAGCTAAAGTATATTATCTGTATCGCAATGACTTTGACAAGCGTCCAGCAGTATTTAAGGGCGTCCATCATTATTTAAGGTAAGAATTAGTGCGCTGACATTGGAAATAAAGAAAGGGAGATACCAAAAGGTACCGGTTCATGAAATAATGTGTAAACTGTGCAGCGAAATCAGTAAAAAGTGAAATTTATTTTATCAGTGAAAGTAGAAATTTCGAAGCGGAAAGAAACGGAATATTCACGGATGTTTGACATCCATGCAAGCTTTTCTAGATAAAGAAATCCACAAAATTGTATTCTTCCGAATTCATCCAACCCCTTTATCATCAACAACGTTTTATTCTCCACTGCTTTCAGGAAGTCAACCACGCATTGCTATCGTAGATATGAAAACTTATTGCAGACCAGTAACGTCTTATTATAAGCTTCATGAATTTCAGAGGGGCTGGCAAAAAAAGCAAAAATGAATGCAAAGCAAAATATCATGTGTAAAATTATTGTACGACAGTATCGTGATAAATGGCAATAGACTGAAGTCGAATAAAAAAGATGCACCTGCTCAGGTTCGAACCCGATTTAAAAAGCCCGGGAAGGCCACTTTTTACAGCTAAATATGTGTAAAAATGCCTGCAGCACTAAATGGGTAAAATCTATTGCTCTGGTACTTTAACCCTATGTAAACTGGATAAAAGTACCCGCGCCAAGTTTGACCTCATATAACTGTTGAACTGCTAGCTATAGGACCACCAATCTTTCTGACTTTTGAAACAATTTCATAATAATTGTATAAGTTTATCATTTTTGTCTTGCCATGCCTGCGGGTTTCTGCCAGGCATACTGTACAAAATTTTCGTTTTAAGGTTTTCTTGCTCAGATGTCATTATATGCAACTTTCATTATGTCATGCTCATAATCGAAGATGGCGGACCACATCAGCAGTTTACTTATAAACAGACTTGGTCATAGCTTTAAGTGGGGTTGTCTGATCGCATAAAAATACATCCGTTCTCTTTTGGAAACAAAACAAAACGAACCAAAAAAAAAACTCCTTAATTTACAGTACGAGGCAATATATTTAAAAAAAAAAAACTTTAATAATAAAGAAAGATCTGCGGTCCTCTGGTTCTAAAATAAATGGGAGGTATGTCTAGTTACCACAAAGGGCATAAAAGGTAAAACACGGATAATTGGAGATATACTTATAAGAAGGTTAGATTTTAAATTCCACCCTAAAGATTTTTTCATCGTTTCTTTCTCAGAATTTGTATGAGATATCGATATGGAAACACAAAGATCTCCCATATATTACATGATTAATCTATATACGAGGTCCTTTTTTTATCGAAGGACAAGGTTTTCCTTAAAAAAATACCTGCTGTTTCAGAAGTGCTTTGATGTTCCGTCAGTCGGAAGCATCTTACGAACTTTTTCTAGGACAGGAGGCACGTGTCCCTTTCGTTTTCACTCAGTCAGTTAATTGAGTTTGTTATGTATTAATAAAAAAATACCTGCTTTCATATACTGTCTGCCAGACATCTTGAGTTGTTTTGACCAATACATTTCGCAAGCTATTTTGTTTTCCTGCATGATCGTTCCCATGTTGCTCAACAGATGACGGGCGTACATCAAGCGCATTATCAGGTGGCTCATAGAAGAGATACCAAGGTAATGCATAAGCTGTCATCCTCGTCATAAATTCTAGTCAAGACGTCACTACAGGTAAGTTTGAATCAACTTCGCTTATCCCTCTACAGATAAGACTGGTCGTTATGCAGTGATGATTTGGTGATTTATGCAGTGATGATTTGAGGATGCGTCTTGATAAAGTTGTCTAACTAAATCGCTTTAATTATTCACAGAAACGGAAATCTAGGCCGAATCAACTTCCACTGGCATGGAGGGTATCAACATCTCCAGGCAGATTGAAACTGAGAAAAATGGCTGTGAACGAATCAGAAATGATACAGAAGCCACCAGTACTTATACAGTACCCGTAAACCATGTCATTTCCAACACGATGTACGCGTGTGGTTCCTCCCAACAAGCTGAAGTCAGAGGTAATTATTATTTTTTTTATTCCCCATTCCCTGGGCACAATTTTAGGATAATATAATGTTTATCCGTGCCCCTTTTTTTTCCTTGCAGCATACGCCAAGGCGTTACTGCATTACACCACTTCAGAATGTTTTTGCTTTTTTTGCTTTTTTTTTGCTTTTTTATTAAGCATCATTGTTATAAAAGTGTAATAACCTGGAACATGGCATCGTGCTAGTTTCTATACAAAGTGAGGTAGTGAGGGGTGGAAGAGACCGGTCTGCATGTGAGGCTATTTGTCCATTTTGGGTCAATTAGGGACAAATCTATCTTGCACTGATTAAATTTTTCAACATGTAATTTTTGAGTCAATCTTTATTCCTGTGTTGCAATGAATCCAAATCCAAATGAACCAAATTCAGAATAAGTTTTATTTATCGTATACAGCTGTCTAAAATGATTTAATAAACTTTGTTTTGTGTGTGTGTCAGCGGGGGATTTTCATTCCAAATTGTACAATTTTGGCCCCTGAGCTTTTGTTCGATGTGTTAGAATACACTCTGATTTTAGTACAATGTCTATTCCGGTAATCTAACTTTCAAAACTAAGATATCAACACTTATATAACTTTTCACTTAACCCTTTCAACCATAAGTGGCTTGTTATGCTATGTGATATTTGGTACCGGTAGCTGTTGCACTAGGGATGAGGTAAGTTAATAAGGGTAAATTCGAATTGTCCATTTTGCATTGGGTTGTTTTCGAAGAGTTCGAATTTTTGAAATTGCAGTTTGACCTAAGGTCACTGTGTTATAGGCCCATTCCACTTTTGCATAGGCAGGCTAGGGGGAAGGAATTAAATATGCTTTATTTGTTCGCAAATGTGACCTTTTTTTTAAATAGTGATTGTGTAGTAACGAGTGCTATGCCTTAGAGGGGGGGGGAGTTCAAATACTTTACCGACTACATGCCAGTTTTTATACCGCCGACAAGAAAAAGGTTAAGTCATTTTGGAGACTTGATAAGGGATCCCGGCACTGTTTGAGTAATCTCACCACTTTTTTTTATTGAGACTCCCGACCTTCTGGTGGGAGTGTCTTTTTTTTGTGATATCGTATCCCTTCATCGCAGTTTCTTAGCTTAAATAAAATGATTTTTTTTCATACCGAGTCGTACCAGTTCAAGGATACGTTTCTTGGTTACTTTGTATTGAAATACCTGATATTTAATCCTAAGCTAGCAATCCTTTATCTTTCAATGATTAGTCTGGTCTAACAATACAGTGATATAAGAAGTCATCATAATTATTGTTTTGTTTATTTTATCTCAAGCATTGCAACTTTACATTATGCACACAGTGTTTTGAAGTGTTTCGAGATGATGATGTCGCTCTATAGAAAATAATCATCATAGAGGGATTGTGCGACCTTGCGTGGGAGATGATAAGCTATAGATGCCGGTAGTTTGTGTTGCGCACCGACTTTCAATTCCTTTTTATTCCGACCTTCAAACAAGTTGCATAAAGAACAGAAATGCACGCCTTTTGAGAGTATTGATCACAAGAACGCCTAAGCATTTACACGAATTTCATCAGATTATCGGTTTTAAGAAAGACAGAGCACTATGCGAAAATAGACGAGTTTTATCTTAATCTTTAAACATCTTGAAATGTCACAATGTATCGTAGCTAAGCAGTCATTGTTTCAAGAATAGTTTTTTTGACCTGTTTTTTTTTCTGCATATTTAGTCACAGTTTTTTTTCATTTAACTTTATATATTTGTCCGAAATCCGAAAAGGTATTTTATGTTCGGGTATAGATTCTACCTGTCAGTGATATGACTTAGACCGGAAAATGGAAAAGACCGTTAACGAGACGGACATGCATGCGATGCGGTGAAGGGAGAAGACGGTGTGACGCACAAAGATGAAACTCACAGAAAAGATGAAACTCACAGGCTGTCAACTAAATATATTTGTGACGGTATACGCATATTCATTAATCAACAATGCCTTAGGGTCAACATATCATATCTAGAAATACTAAGAAACACACGTTCTCCCACCGCATTGGTTGACCGTAATTATTAGTGTCATATGTTAGTTTTTTATAAGGTTCGTACGTTTTCGTGCAGTGATTGCGTTTTAAAACATAAGTACGAATTCCGTAAATTTCGTGTAAATGCCTAATTTGCCAAGGATTATGGGCCCCTATTCGGTGCCACTACTCTCGATCTTTTTATTGAGATTCAAAACGTTTTGGTGAACCTTCGGGTTTCTGACTTCAACATCACTTATTTCCTCTTAGCTCACAAATTCTGACCCGGGCTTAGACTGTGAATAAATATGGAAACAGATCCAGTCTAAATTCACACAATAAATCAACACGCAAGCAAAAAAAGGAACAAACATAGAATCCGAATTAAAATGAGTTATGTTATTATGTATGCTACATTTATAGGGGAACTTTCTAAACTTTAAAACGTGTTTTGAAAGGAAAGGAACTCCGACCGACGTACTAGCTAGCAAGGTGGTCAGGCCGTTCCCAAGTGAAAACCCGAAATCTCTTTGTGCCAAATAGCCGACAAACAAATTGTAAAACGAGGGTGTCAGGATCATATCTTGTAGCGATGAATGGGTAACACCCCTGGGTGGTCTCAACATCGCCACAACCCCCAGACCTATATCCAAATCATTTTTAGCGCACAGCTCGCGGCGGAAGTTTACCAATCCTTTGCTTCGATCT
This sequence comes from Branchiostoma lanceolatum, assembly GCA_035149815.1. Lineage (NCBI taxonomy): Eukaryota > Metazoa > Chordata > Leptocardii > Amphioxiformes > Branchiostomatidae > Branchiostoma > Branchiostoma lanceolatum. The sequence goes on from CM068880.1 coordinate 16,279,039, forward strand.
TTTGCTCCACCAATCTTTGCTCCGAAGTTTTTTGCGAAAGCACACCAATCTGTTGCTTCGAAGTTTATTATGGTAAATGCATTAGCTAATTATGACATGGAGTTTGATTATGGTAGAAACACATATTCATGTTATTCACGATATATTGATTTTAACGTATCACTCAAATGATCGTTACTATACCTCTGCACGCTACCAGCAACCCACTGGGACTAAACGATGCATTACCAGTGCCATCCCAGCGATGACTACGTTACTGAATGAACTGCAAGAAATGATGGACATTGTATGACATTATATGTATATATAAATAATATGTGTATGTGTATTATCGTTGTAAAAAGAGTCAGAAATATTGCACATGTACAAGTACTACCGCAAGGCACACGTACGCTTTGTCTGAATGACGCACTGTTGGACCCTTGTTGTCGTCTTACATTCCGGTTTTTAAATGTACTGTTTTATCTAACGTTTTGATTTTAGATATGTTACCAGATTTTAACTAGTCGGTTAATAATGATACTTGTGTAAATCTGACTCTAATTCGGTCATGAATTTGACCGCCCCTGTCAGTTTGTGTAAGTTTTCTTAATAAACCATTCATCATCATCATCTATAGATTTTATCAACTTTAACACCTTAATCAAGTTCGTTCATGTAAAGGACAATTCAAAACCTATTTTTCGTATCCTTTCGGGTATTGAACGGACCATTGTTAACAGTAGGTGAGTAAAGTGTAGTTGCTTTTTGATGCCGTTGGGGTAGTGGGTTGTTATTCAGTGTGAAAGGAACGGTATTAGAAAGCGGAGCCGAACCCTCTTCTTTATACCAATTTTTACCTCCCCAACCGAAGTGAGGTACCTATTTTTACACCTCGGTAGCGTGAGGATAGTTATGTGTACCATTCCGAAAAAGCACAACATCGTTGGCAAGTCTGGGGCGTCGTACCCTGGATCGCTGCGTTTTGGGCCAAACACTGTAACCGTAACATACGCATTGCGCCTGAACATTAGCATTATTATCATAATTATCATTATTTTTATCATCATCCTTAGCACTATTATTATCATTATCATTAATATCATCATTATTATTATTATTTTTGTTTTATACCATTTGCTTTGCGCGTGGGCTAGGCGGTACATAGGGTCATCTAACTCTGGTTGTTTGATTAAACAGGTATGTATAACGAGGCAGAGTTAAAATCTGTCGAGACAGGAGACATCACCACCCCCGAACGAACTAGTTCTCAACAAAATGACGATGAGGAAGCAGTCGGTACAGAAGCCATCAGTACTTATACCCTAACTGTAGCCCGCGGCTTTATCAACACCATGTACGCCTGTGGTTCCTCTGGACAAACTGAAGATGAAGGTACTTTCTGATTTTTACTCCCAATACAAACTAGATTATCCATGCTGAAACTCGTGCACTTCAGAGTGAATTTGAAGACTACTGGCACTTATCGTTAATGATTAGAAATGAGAACAATTTTTTGAAAAATCTATTTCAAAAATCAATAAAATGCCATTCGAAAAGGCTTACTTCACTTTTAGGACGTTATGGGCTTAATGGGACTATAGTTACATTCGCCAAGAAGGTTATATTATCGGTTACACCAGCTGTGGACTGGTTCTGTACGTATGTCAAGAGCATCATAACTCAAGAGACTGTTGATGGATCTTCATGTTTTTTTAAATAATTTAGTAGTGGTTGTGAGAACAAAGGTCTTGTTCGAAAAAGGTTCACCTGGCGTTTTTCTACAGTGCTGCAGTAGACTTTGTATTTAGTGTGTTTGTTTGTAGACATCATAACTCAAAGAACTGTTAATGGATCTGCATGATTTTCGGTGGAATCGGAGGTCAAGTTCAAATATGGGTCACCTTGCAGTTTTCTACGGTACTGCAGCTGGCTGTGAATGTATGCGTTTTCGTTTGTACAAAGGATAACTCTAGGAGATGTTGATGGTTGTGCAAGATATAGTAGAAAGGTAGGTTTCTTGAACGGAAAGGTAAAGTTTGATGATGGGCCTCCTAGCGGGTTCCTCATGTTCTTCAGCGTAGCTTCATAGTTTGAGTTCAAATTTTCTGCAGGTGCTACATGTACGGTCGTGATTTTGTGTGGTAGATAGTTTGTGACACATGAAGTAAGTTGTGTACGTTTGGGCTTCCTAGCTGCTTTGTTGGACCTGCATAGGGTGTTTTTGATATATTTGTTTTGACCTTCGGACATGATTAACTAGAAATGGGGTCGACGGATCGTCTTGATTTATCGTACGTAGATAGCTTGATTGGTGCCTAACATAATCGAATACTTATTGTGCAAATATGGTTGCCTTTTTGAAATATTTCCATTGAGAAATGGTATACCAACCTTTTTTTGTAGTTACTACTCTGTAGCGAAAGTCAGTGAATTCCGACATGAGTATTGTGGTCGATTATGTCTGTTCTCAGGTACAAGTCAAAATTTGTATGGCATGCTGCCTGCTACCATGCGCCAGATGATGTGCATTTTTACATAGTAGCAGTTTTATAACAAAACTCCACCCATCTTGAAGGTTTGGAACAGACTTCAAGCTCTTGTCAATAAGCACTGGTGTCTTAAGCCTGGCTAACTTCCTAGAAGCTTACTTCCTTCAACTGGCGCGCTTATCTGATCTCCAAAAAGCAGACGTTGCCGTTGTTCAGCTGAGATAAAGATGGATAGCGATGGGTACAAATTACGCAAATGTGGAGTTTATTTGCCTAAAGGAAACGCTGCATTTATGAAGCGGTATATGATTGTGTTTTCATTCTTGTGGCATTTGAAATATAAATAAATGTGAACATGATCCGATTCAAATAATGCTAATCTGTGCCTCATGTACATAATCTGTGAGAAAATGCTATGTATGACTTCTTTGCATAGATTTGACTTTTATTCTTTGACCAACTTCGTCTTGTCTTGGTCTGTGTCTTCGCAAGTATATATCAATATCCTTTGATATTGTCTGATCTGAAATTTGGCATTACAGTAGTGAAATAGGGTACTTAAAAACCTGCCTCAAACTGGAAACACCATTATTGCTTCACGGAATTTGTGTCCAACTTAGCCTAGGCGAGTACAAAGTAACTGCTTTTAACCCGTTCAAAACAGTCGCTAAAGAGATGATGATCATGCATGGCGATTATTCAGCGATCCCTGATATATTTCGCCGCGTCTATATTTCGCCGCGTCTCTGGCGAATCTGGCCAATTCTATTTCGCATCCCTAGTTGGAAAAGTGCTTATGTGATATCTGAGTTCCACCTTTTTTCTTAATTATACAGAGCAACCAGCAATTCCAACCGAAGACGAAGAAGGTGCGATTGAATGCATAGATGCTGATGATCCTAACAGTCACGGGTACCATTCAGTCGACGAAGATGACATCGAGAACCGACGGCAGGCTCGTATGGATGGAGAAAATGGTCTACAACCAACTGATAAGAAGGAAGATACTACATTACCCATTAAGGCACGGAAGAAGGCCACTGGTTTGCGTAACAACCCGTTGTACGCATCTGGTGAGCAGTTGAAAAAGAAAGGTATTGTTTGTCCACGGAAACTACTACGAAAAAAAATCAAAGATTTCATACCTCCCTCAAATTTTCGACGAATTTGTGTTTTTTTTCTTCATTATTGTAAGTTACCCGCTGATTCTATGTATTTATTGACAGGCTCCCACTAGACAGTGGGTGTGCATATAGCAGACAACTGTATCTAGCATGTTATTTGTGAGGAAACACAAACAGAACGTAAACTAAAAAGGCGATATTTGTGAGAGCACAGCACATACAACGTTTTTCAGCCATTTCCCTCCCCTCATCCACAATAATCACCCCATGAATTTTAACAAATATTTCCCGCATACAAGAATGGACTCTTCCAGCGGCGAATGGACCACCAAATATCATGCAAATTTCAGAATGTAAACAACTACAACCTTGCGAAAGATTTCTTCTGCGGAAGGATTTCCGCAATCTGATAGTCCAGAAAATTTTGCATTACGCATCGGAACCAACTCAAGTTGTGCAAACGTTTCACAAATGTCTGCTGGATACACTGCAGATTTCTGATGCTTATTTCATACTGTAAAACTAACACATACAGTACCAGTTATACCACAACTACAAATAAAAACAAAAAGATACACAACGGCTTGTAGGGAGATGAGCCTTTGTGTACTCTTGGTGTACTATTTGCGAAAACAAATAAACAAGACATTGCTATATATATACAAAGAGGAATGTAGAGCATAACATTTTTGATAGAAACACAGCAAGGAAAGTTTTAAAAAAACATGCAGGCATCAATTTTGAACCTTTTCAATTGATCATAACTTGCCAAAAATACGAACAAATTTCTTTGAGCATTTGTTACATGTACCCCCGTAGCAAATTTAAGGTCATTCGGTTGTAATTCAAGAGCACATGAGGCCCAAATGTACATTTTTGGTCTGAACAAGGTAAACAATTTAAATAAAATCATTTTTAAGCCCCGTATCGAAAAAAATGCATAAAAAAGCATATTTCACAAAATTTCAGTTCAAACAATGACGTTTCGAGGCTTTGTTGATACACTACATTTTTTCTTACATTGCTATCATCTTATGTAATCCATTGTTACTTTCCTGATTTAGCATTAATATTTTTTGCTGATTTGATGACGTCATCGGTCAAAATCCAAGATGGCGGATTGAATCACATAAAATTGCATCATAATAACGTCATATAACGTCATTATGACAAATTTTTTAGGGAGATTGGCACAATACTGTTGACCTTATAGGAGACGGTCTTGAGTGATTCCATTGGGGTCATTTTTGACCCCAGCAAAGTCATGTGCTGTTTTTGAGACCTGCCCTCTGTAACTCCTAAACTTCTTATTGTCTTGTCTTGTCGAGATACTAGACAAAACCCCGCGTGGGGCATAGTGTCTAGGACTTATGGTCAGAGGCCTTACCCAAGTGTGGCCGGTGGTGGTGGTGCACGCCGTCAACAAGAATAAAAAAAGTGGTGCAAAAAAATAACGAACAAAATAGTGCTGTACATTGCCACACTAGGTATAGGCTCCTCCCCTTACAGCTGGGTGAAGCCGGGGTAACCATAATACTTGGCCACCCCAGCTTTAAAGCTATCTGTAGTCTTGGTTTCGATAAGGTGTTGCGGAAGTGCATTCCATTCTATGACTGTTTTGGGGAAAAAGCTACCTCGGTATGTTTCTGTCTTACAGGCGACTGTGGCAAAACGTTGCTGGTGTCCTCTGGTTATGTTAGTATTTCTTGTGAGGATATTGTGGATGGGGATAGCAATAAGGTTATTGACAGCCTTGTACATAAGGCGGGCAACTTGTCTGCGCTGTTGAAGGGTGGGCCAACCGAGGGTTTGCAGAGTGTGTGTAATACTGGTAGTCAAACGGTAGTCGCCAGTGGCGAACCTGACGGCACGCCTCTGTACTGCTTCTAACTTGTCCTCAAGTTTGTTTGTTTGTGAATGTATGCGTTTGTGGGGGTCCCACACAGAGGACGCATATTCAAGTTTGGGTCTAACAATGGACAAATAGGCTTGAGCTCTGATTGATCTACATGCTCCTCTCAGATTCCTTCTCAAGAATCCTAAAGTACTATTTGCTTTAGCTGCTATATAATCTATGTGTGTATTCCATTTCAAGTTGTGTGAAAGTAAGATACCTAGGTAAGGGTGTTGCAATGTAGACTCAAGGGGCTCTGAGAACATTGTGTATAAGTGCTTAGCGGCTCTTTTTGATTTGTGTATGTGCAGAATCGAACACTTCTTCACATTAAAGCGTAACTGCCAACGATCCGACCACTTACACAATTGATCAAGATCCTTCTGTAGAGTGTGTTGATCTTCTTCCTTTCTAATAGGGTGGTAGAGTAAGCAATCATCGGCGAATAAACGAAGTTGTGAGGTAATCCCTTTGTTGATGTCATTTATATATATCAAGAATAATAATGGGCCTAATACAGTGCCCTGAGGCACGCCAGACCTTACCTTAACGGGTTTGGACTTATCTCCATCCACCACAACTTGCTGATAACGGTCAGTCAACCAGTTCTTTATCCACTGAAGTGTTTTACCTCTTATACCATAATAATCTAGCTTCCTAAGTAACCGCATGTGAGGGACACTGTCGAATGCCTTTGCAAAATCAAGTATGGCCATATCAACTTGTGTACCTTTGTCAAACCAGGAATAAAGTCCGTGAAGGGTAGTAATAAGTTGAGACACGCAGGAATGATTGGTCCTGAACCCATGTTGTGTTGGCAATAAGATGTTATGTTCCTCTAAATGTTTCATGGTAGCTGAGTACATTATATGCTCTAGGAGTTTACAACACACACTGGTTAAAGAAACAGGCCTGTAGTTCGAAGGATCACTCCTATCCCCTTTTTTGAAAATCGGGTGGATAAAGGCTCCCCTCCAATCCACAGGTACCTGTCCTCCCTGCAGCGATTGATTGAAAATAAATTGAAGGATGGGGCTAATCTCCTGTGCATACTCTTTTAATATCCTACAGGGTAGGAGATCTGGGCCTGCAGCTTTTGTTGGGTTAATCCCCTCCAACAATTTGCGCACACCTTCTAGAGTGACTACTGGCTGCAGCATGTCATGGTATGGGCTAGTTCCCATGTCTGGTACATTATTAGTATCTTCATTCGTGAATACCGAATCAAATTGTTGACTAAGGACCTCTGCCTTCCCCGATCCATCGGCTACGAGATCGTTGCCGCTGGCAAGGGGTGCAACCCCAGAAGTAGTCTGTTTTTTACTTTTGATGTATGACCAAAATTTCTTGGGGTTGTCCAAGGCTTCATCCAATATTTCCTTGAGGTATTCATCATGGGCTTTCTTTATTCTTCGTTTGACTTCTTTGCGGTAACATTTGAAATTCAACCAGTCTTGTTCTTGCATAGAATTTTTTGCTTTTTTGTAGAGTTTCTTTTTCTTTTTGATTGCCCGTTTTAGTTCTGCCTTGACCCATGGGCAGTGATGACGGCAAGACAATTGTTTCTGTGGTATATGCTTTATGATTTGCTGTCTGAAACCTTCAGTGAAATACTTCCAATTTTGTTCTACTGTGTAGTTTGCAGGTGTTCTATCCATAAACTGTTTTTCAAGCTGTTGTAGCCCCTCAGTCAGTGCAGTTTTATTTGCTTTCTTATAAATGTATACTGATCGAGGTTTCTTTTTATTAATTCTGACACGTGTATTAATGCATGTCTTCACTGCCTCATGGTCGCTAATACCAGGGGTAGTGCAAACCTCCTCGACGAGCCCGGGGTCTGACACCAGGGCCAGATCCAGGATGTTGGGGCCACGTGTTGGAGAGTGAACCACCTGCGTTAGACTAGCGCTCTGAACCGCCTCCAAAAATGCATTATTGATCCCCACCCCGTACTGGGGCGAGGGATCAATAAGAGGAGGGTCCGAACTCCAGTCAACACCTGGTAGGTTAAAGTCACCAAAGAGGGCAATGTTAGGAGGGAAGGATTTCCCCGAGATGTTATGTAATGAGGTTATCAATTCGTCCATGTATTGTGTGCCGGAATTTGGTGGTCTGTAGGCTGAGCCTACACATAGGGGGCGGGACCCTACTTGTTGAATAGTTGCCCACACAATTTCAGCATTTGTGGCGTCATGAATGGGGGAGGATACCAGGGAGGATTTAATAGCAATAAATACCCCACCCCCCTGGCTGTTCCTATCCTTACGGTAGATGTCATAACCTGCTGGAAATACTTCCCCATCCCCTATGTCGGGGTTGAGGTGTGATTCGTTTCCACATATAATATCAGGGTCTTCGGTATCAATCATAGCTTGAAAGAGTGCATTTTTAACTTGCCCTTGTATACTCCTACAATTCAAGGATAAGACTTGTAACTTATGTGGAGTGTTCTTACCTGTAGCTGCGTTACCTGTCCTTGGAGGGGGATATGGAGATGAAGTAGCAGTGGGGTGAAAGGGGGATTGAATACTAGCATTGGTAAGTGAAACATCCGATGTTGTCTTGTTTATTTGTGACCTAGACTGCCTGGTCGGGGTTTGATGTGGGGTGTAGTCAATACTATCTGTTTCCAAGTCAGACAAAGGTCTGTAGAAAGACCCATCTGTATCATGGATCCAGGAGTTAGTATCAAATAGACTACTTGCAAAACTGGGCATACCGCACTGGTTACATACCCATGTGCATGAGGAATTTTGGTAGAACTTATAGAATTTATCACCAACACCACAACACTTTATATGTATCCATTGATCACATGTGTCACACTGCAGGGCTCTGTGTGTAGTGGCCACAGCGCGCCCGCACCCTCCACACGGGTATTTAACTGGCCCCGGGTTTTTCTGGACGTCTCCCGACAGAATTAGGATCGCCAGCATAAACCCGATCGGGCCCTTAAACCCCAGGGGCGCCGCCGCTCCATAGCGTACACTAAACTTTGGACTGAGTGGTCTTAGCAGCGTAGTCAACCCCAGGCCCGATAGACTGGGCGCTGAGGAGACGTCAGACAGAAAGTGGCGATATCCTGCGAGCACTATCGCGCAAAACAGCAAGCAGCATGAAAAATCAACATGGCCGCCGCGCCGCGACATGGCTGCACATGTACGCATGTTACAATTTACCGCACATTCCTCTCCAAAAAAACACTGTCGGCAACTTTACAGTGACTTCCAAGGAAGTATTAGATGATTACTCAGCTGTTAAGAGGCTACGGGACTAAGTTGCCCATAAAAAGAGACAATAGACGGCAAAAAATGTTGGTATAGTTACGGAGCTCGCAACCACCACCACCCTCTTCCACCGCTGACCTCTGACCTTATTGCATGACCACCAATTTTTTTTAGGATGATGCACATGTAAATTGATATTACCATGACCACTTTGTGTCATTATGACGTAATATTACGTCATAATGACGTAATTTCATGTGATCTTATCCGCCATCTTGGATTTTGACCTATAACGTCATCAAATCATCAAAAATATTATTGTTACATCAGGAAAGTTACATTGGATTACTTAAGATAACAATGTAAGAAAACATGTGGTGTACCAACAAAGCCTCGAAACGTCATTGTTTGAACTGAAATTAGGAGATTTTGTGAAATATGCTTGTCAATAACACGTTGCCATGGCAACACGAAAAACGATGAACTTACTATTAATCTGAAATCTTTGTCAATGAGATATTATGACACATCACCAAATTGGATGGCTCTAGCGTAAACCGTTCAGGAGTTATGCAACATGAAATTTGGCGTGGGCCTAAAAATCCCCTCCCTGTCTACATAGGGATATTCCAAAACGTGGTACGTATGATCTTTTTGCATAAATTATGATAATGAACGGGGATTATTCATACCTAAACATGCCAAAACATTACTCTCACATTGATAAAGCAACGTACGGATAGCAATCAGTGAAAAAAAGTGAAAATGAAGATTTCATTGAACAAAACATTTTGGGGTCATTTTTGACCCCGTTCAGTCATTTTAGTCGCAAAAAAGGGTTCGGGTGTTTGAGGGTTAAAGTTTATCTACATTGAATCTAATAGAAGTCATTCTGAATCAAAGTTAAACTGTAAATTGCCAACAAAAAAATGAATTTTTTTTCGAATGTTCGACTGATCAGCTTCAGTCTTTGCCCAGGAATGAGCAATACACAGCTTCTGTGACGTCACATTATGCTGATAGAACACGTGACTCGGTGAGCAGTGGATCGAAATTGTACATATGGCAATTGCTGTGATATAAAAGTTGCAGTGGCTCCATTGTCTACTTTTTTCATGCCAGTATTGGATTTTCCATAGATTCGTCCAAGACTTGTTGCATGGAGATTTCTCGTTCCTGTCTATTCCAAGGTGTCATCATCACTGTAATAACCACAGCACTGATTGGCTCTACTTTTCTAACCGTCCTGCATCTGACTTCAAAACCTCAGAACGAAACAAAAGCCCATCTGGTTAGTCCCATATCTTTGACATGATTTTTACAACTTTAGTACTTAAGTTTTAATTCATTTTACATAATAAGTATATAAAGTACCATTGAATCTGATACATATCTATACATTAATTTATTTTACGACAACAATAACCTTCATCAGTATGAATCTATTATTATCGTCATTGACTTTCGTATGTATTTGCGTCGGACATAACTAACATATGTGAGTAATCATCTGTATTATTAATGGAGAAGTCTCATAAATTAAAAAAAGAAAATTTGGTGACGGCCATAGTTATGATTGTTTAAGTATCTTAACAATCACTAAGTATTCAAGTTTTTTCCTCTTTTTTTTGTGATTGCAGAGATTGACCACGAGGATCTATCAATCTGAGTTACCTGCATGGAACACCAGTTTTATGACGACGTTTCCTCAGGCAAATGGCACAGCTGCACTGCAGGGAACAACATCACGGTCAGAGATGACAGCAACAATCACTGATACGACATCAACAGAGGTCGGTAATACATCAACATCCATCGTAACTCCTGCACTAATTTTTTTTAGTCACGCTCCAAAATATGTATTCTCTGTACGCAATCAATTTTTTTGAATTGTACACTCTTTATTATACCAATCTAACACCGTTTTTAATCCTCATTTGGGTAGTCCTTGTTAGGGAGATAACGATTTTACTGGATCGCCATATATATGTCCTTCTGTTGCCCAGTTTCGTATTATAAGGCCGTGTTGTTTTTATTATGGATGACGTCCTGTTGAAGCTCTAGAATTAATGCGAGCAAAAAATGTTTGGTAAAAAAAATACCTTGATTACAATTGTGTGTTCTTTTACCGGTTTTCGGTTGAAGGTAATTAAAAGAAGATGACTGGTCACTCCACATTTTGGAGCGATATCAACACGATTTATTGTAGATAACCTCTACTCCCAAACAAGGGTTATTAGAGAAGTCATGTAAGATACGTTCACGGGAGACTTTAGAAGCTGCGCATGTGGCTTGTTAGCATGAGGCTAGGCATAAAAACACAAAACATATTGCATGTTCGTCAGTAATAGATCAGTTATGCCCCCCCCCCCCCCCACCCCAGCTATAGAACATCACAGTAAAGCCTGTTGGCCTTCTGGAGCCAATGTGTGGACATGGATTTGAGCTTTACATCGTTCCAAATTAGAGTTGGGCTGGTTGAAAGTATCCTGCAGTGAATATAACAAAGGTCAAAGTGACACTGATTTAAATTTTTCGAATTCTCTTTAACTATCTAGACCGGGGGGGGGGGCTTAAAGTGCCCGTGACAACTTTGACGTCCTATATCTCCTGAACGACGCGTGCTAGGACAACCAAACTCAGTGACTTTTCTGAGAATTAAGTTGGCAACAATTTCAATGTAAAAAAAAAGTTTATTATTTCACGTGTTGCCATGGCAACGGGTTTCTGATAGACTCTACCAGTCTCCAAGGGTCGCTGGGAAAATAGTAGAAATTGGCCAAATTGAGTCATATGTTTGAAGGGAGTGGGCTACGGAGATAAGGTCAAATTGGCAACCCAGGAGAATTTGTTAAGTCGGCGAGCTCTCCTGGGTTGCCAATTTGACCTTATCTCCGTAGCCGACTCCCTTCAAACATTTGACTCTATTTGGTCAATTTCTACTATTTTCCCAGCGACCCTTGGAGACTGGTAGAGTCTAGGTTTCTGATAGGCATATTTTACAAATTCACAATTTTTGTTTAAAAAATGAGGTTTCAAGGCTATCTTGCTCCACTACATTTGTTTTCATACATTATTAAGATCCTATGTAATCTTGTGTAACTTTGCTAATTAATCAGTCAAAAATTATGATAAGTTGATGACATCATCACTTAAAATCCAACATGGCGGCCAACATCCTAATTTTAGGTATAAACAGGCTTTTGCCCCTTCAAATTCGTCAACACCTGCTATGTATGTAACAGAAAGAAACATTCGAACCAAAGTTTCTAGTCTATTTTGATTGTGTTTTGGGGTCAGAAGTAGCAAAAATTGTATTTTGAAATATTTCACGATAACCAATCGAAGATGGCGGATCCCAAGGGACAGCTAAAGGCATATGACGTCACTCTATGATGTCATTATGACATCAACGTAGTTACTGCTGACAACATAAGTCTTGTCAGACTTCAATGTAAACAAGATCCCTTTTTTGTTTAATAATCGGTTAATACCGTCAGGTATTACCGGAATTCCCTATTTAGACGGATTTAGCCAATAAAATGACATTAGTGACGTCATAATTGCGTCATAACAGTACCAAAATTGCAGGATTCATAACAAATTACATGTACATCACTCTCTGCAAATTTGGTGATGATATATATCATACCGTTTGGAAGTTATGAGGGGGGCCGAATGAGCCCCCCCCCCCCCCCCCGTTCCAGAAGTCTAAAAAAAGACCGGTCTAGATAGGGTTAAAATGGTGCTATCTATTCCATGGATAGATATAATACACATGAGGATGACAACGCGTTTTTAACCTCTTCAGTCGTCTTCACCTGTGATCTGTGTGGCAGGACAGAAAATGACAAAGAACCCAAAGACGCAAAATACATTAAGGACACAGGGAGGTAAGGCATAATGGCAGATAACTCATTCATTCATGTCAGATAAATAATTTCATAAAAAGCTGCACAAGGCAGCCATACCTTGAAAATTTTCTATCAAAACGGTTGACATGAATAAAAGAAAATGCGTCCATGATGTTACATCTATACCACGTATACTTATGAATGAAAGATTATGTATATGTACTAGTCATTTGCATGGTTTATGATGGAATGTAAACAGGGAATTCTGCCAAAGGGATGTTTTGGTACTTTTGAAAGCTGACAATTTGATGCACTATTTCTGTTCGAACTTTTCGTCTAAAATCTTTAGGTACAATAAAATAACATAAAAAGTTTATGATGTGGCTACAATAGCATAAATGACACTGTTTCGGAGTTACTATGTTGACAGCAATAATGCACCTCACATTCGACTTAAAACAAACATGCCCACTTTTAGTGTACTATCTCACAGGTAGCTATTTTATGTGAACGTTCGACTTTTTGTTAACTTCGTTAAGAATATCACTTGATTTGCACTATTGCTGAGAAAAGTCTATGCGTCTAGTGTTGTAATAAGATAAAACTTGAATCAATTTAACGTAAACTATTTCAGCAAAGTATTTTCAGATTCTTTTTATTTCAGCAGATTTCAACAATCTAAACAGATACTGGTTATATCCATAAGATCCTAAATTGCGTAATTAATGTGCAATGCGCAATACTGCTTTAGCTGCAAATTGTGGGCATGCAAAGGTTTTTGAAATGTACAGTTTATTTGTATACTTTATGGTAAAATGTGTACATAGGATTCTGCCAATTGAAAGGAAATGAATTTTACTCAAACTTACAATTTGGTAAATGTTATTTCGGTACGGATTTCAGAAAAGATTATTCTTACAGCCGTATTTCCATATTCAATGATAGCCCTATTTGAATAATCTACGGGTCATATTGGAGATTAAACAATGAATCTATTAAGGTTATAAATATGTCTCCGAACGCTTGCTTCGATAGAATCCATTCCAAGTCAAAGCAAGGGTTGTCATAGTCATAATTTAGAAATATTTTTTGACATTTATTGTGATTATCTGTGTAAGAGATTTGATACTTTTGAAATATTTCTTAAGTTTTCTAAAACTTGAGAAATATTTATGATATAGAATAGGATATTTCCAATAGTTTCTAAATGATGATAACAGCATTCTACCATTATTCATCAATTTCTACAATTTCTTATCATTTTAACCATTATTTTAACATCTTTATAGATAGGTCAGAGGGCTAGGAAGTAAGCAATTCACATATCCTTGCAAAGTATAGGGAAGAAAGGACCAAGCAGTGTTCTGCAGTGAAATCTAAAGATGTACACAGGCAGACAGAAGAGCCGGATTAGCATCTATTTTTATGAGGGCAGTCACCTTTCTACCATGATGGTTTACCATATTTAAAGAAATTCGTACTTTTATTTTCAATCTTCTAGAAAAATTTCGATATTCTTATATTAGATTTTTTTTCAAAATTATTACAAGTATTATTATAATACCTTCTTGTTGACTTGGAATGCACTCTTAATGTTTCTTTCGTTTTGCGTCCCTTTCCCCAGTGGTGACACAGGATTCGTCGTGGGCTGTGAACTCCACGGGAACTCCGTATGTTAACGACGGGGTGATATATGACGCCGGAAAAGCCTTGGATGGTGACATTGAGACCTACTGGAACCCAGTTTGTACGGCTCGGTACCAGAACAACTGGCTCATTGTCCTGGATCTCGCAGCGCCGACAACTCTTACCAGCATCGCAATCATCCACTGGGGACACACCAATCATGACATTGCAAAATTCAAATTGCAAATGTCGGAGGCTGTGTGTCCGTACAACTGGGAGGACGTCGTGTACATCACTGACGTGCAGGGAGGGACGGATCAGCACCAGCAGTTCGGCGGTTTTCAAGAAACAGCGCGGTACTGGAGGTTCGTGGTCACTCGGACCCACACCGGCTGGCAGCCTTGGCTCAATGAATTATATCTGTACCCGATAACTACACGTAAGAGAAACATCATTGTAGTGTTGTGGCTTATACAAATGTAGATACAAAGAAGGTGTACAGTGATTAGTCACATGTAATGAACGCAACATATTTCAAATAATATTACCGTCAATGAAGCTAAAAGGTACCAACATTGCGTCTGAATTTCGAAAATGTCCCTCATATATATTGTATCAACGTCTATTGTAATGACTTAACGTTAAACATCACATCGTTTAACGAAGTTTTTCAAACAATAGGTATTGTATTAGTTAGCAGCCTTGTCAGCCCTTTCTAGATCGCGTGCCGCACATTGCAAGCTCAGTATTATTACTTACGTTTTTCTTCGTGACGCGTCCCCTTACCCAAAATGTGATTCCGTCTCACATGGATTCAAAACAGTGTCACTATTTGCTAGGTAGTCGTATACCATGTTCCAACTTATATCCAGCATTATGCCACAGCAAGTAACTTTTATGGATACCATCATCTGCGGACTTTAAATCTAGTGCGCGCGGGTGAATAAAGAACAAGGCGGGAAAAAACAACACATCCACATTTTTAAACTTTCAAGAAAATATTGCATCCCTGTATTCAAAAAAACATTAACTAACACTGATTCCAACATTGAAATTATTCGTAGATTATGAATCTATATTCGGGTCTGTATACCAAGACGGCAGAGAAAATGTTTCCGGTGCACCTGAGTCATGAGACAGACTGACGTCGACTACACTTTGTTGGCTCTGCTTACTTTTCCTCAGCTGAACTACTCTAGCTCTCGCTGTCCTGACTGCCTGACTGAATTGCAGTGCCTTAGAAACCATCCGTCTTCTTAATCTGTCTTCAACAAAGAAACAAACAAACAAACAGACAGACAATACTCAAATACAAGTAATCAAACCGCATGACATTTGATTTGATAGTCTTTCCTGTTCTTGCTGGGGTGATAGAGATTGTGTGTATGTTTCTAATATAATTTTATCGACCCTCAGATTGCCAGGTTGGAGATGGTGCATCCTACCGAGGAACAGTCTCAGTGACCGACACAGGCATAATGTGTCAACGCTGGGACAGTCAGACACCACATGGACACGACAGGACACCAGCTGATTATGTGTCATCAGGACTGGAGCAAAACTACTGCCGAAATCCTGACGGTGAAGCCGGAGTTTGGTGCTACACCGTTGATCCGAACACGAGATGGACTTACTGCAAAGTGCCAGTATGTGGTAAGGTCTAGTTCTGTAACATTTAAGGTAATTTAAAAAAGAACTGATTTTTGTTACCTGTGCCATTTAAAAAAAGAACTGATTTTTGTAACCTGTGCCGTGGCAAAAATAAATTGAAGTTACGTTTGTTTAAAGTACTCTTGTAAGGCACAATTTTGACATGGAAATTGTGCCATCAACAAACTGCACGTAAAAAGGGGCTGTTAACAGCTCAAACGCTATCAAATTATTAAAATGGCTGATTAAATATGAATAAAGTGATGCAAAATCTATTTTAAAAATGTGTAAAGTTGCCATCATTTGAAAGAAACACTCAAGGTGTAACAGCCTCTAGTTCGAATATTTCCACAGAGATATAATTATTTGTCCATCCAAAACGAAAGGCTTTAATCTTGAAAATAGGACACGCAACTTTTGGTAAGCAGTGGAATTTCCTGACTTTTAGTTCCTACGTTGCATTTTATCGGGAAAAAATATTATAAAACCTATCGCCATTTGCATGAAAATAACTAAAATAAAATGCTCATAAACCGCAATATTACCTTTAAAACGTCTTATGATGATAGGAATAGGTTTATTTAATTTTAATATTGTTCCATTAGAATTTCCAGATTTATGAAATGGCGTGCTGTGGACCTTTCAGAGTACACGAGATAATGGTTCAATCTTTTATTTTATGAAAACTTCCCTTCACTATCATAGTTGCTCGGAGTGCCCGCTGCCCAATAGGGTACAGGCTCATCGCCAGGATCTGCATAAAGCTCGATTTCCGACTGAAGTCCTACCGTACCGCCGAGGCGGCCTGCAAGAGGGAGGGAGCAGAACTTGCCATGCCTAAAACAAAAGAACTAGACGTGGCTTTGAGAATCCTTGTCCGCACAGAAAGCCACAGGCAGTCCTATTGGTTTGGCCTGAAGGACAAGGGGGGATTTCTTCTACATCAGAGAAACTGGCAATGGGCTGACGGGTCTTCTCTGGGCAACTACAAAGTAAGTTTATAATACCAGGCCTCGATTGCGTTTAGTAAATGTATTTCATGAAAAATGCTATTAAGAAAACCTTAAGCAATATAGAAAATCTTATTTTATTACTTTTCAAAGTGCTTATTAATTTTTTTTTTTGTCGTCAGATGTCATTGCTTGGGAAGGGATATTAAAAGAAAACAATAACACGGATTAAGCCTACATTGATATTTTCAGATTTCTTGTGATCTATAAGAGCTATAGTTACTTAAATGGCCTTCTTTCCTTTAAAAAAAAGTTACTTTACCCTTAGTTGCTGGTGTCGGAACATCGCTATGTTTCGTCTAAGTTTAACTCAAACTTTATTTTAAGTCATTTTTTTTAGACTCGTGGAATAATATTTGTACAAAATGAATTATTATTTTCAAAGATATGCTCGCAACAAGGTTCGTTTCCTTTATTTAAATCGGGTTTGTTTGTGGCTAAAAAGGACAGATTTGTCGCAAAAACATATCGCTCAGATGAAAATTCTTTTGTTGGTCTCTTCGAGATAACTGCTGAAGATTGTGGATAAAAATGAGGAATTATGTTTCTTTGGCTAAAAATTGAGGAGCAACAATTTATCCAGAGGATACTCGAGGGGGCTATCATTATAAGTTTTGCAATGCAACCGCTCCCTAGCCAAAGTTTAATGTGAATTTTCCAATATAGGTGTATTCAAGAAAAAGATCTTCAGAACCTGAACTCTGGATTCAATTCGCTCTTCCTCACCCATTTTGTAGCGGACCTTTTGGATTATGGAGTTAAGAAAAGGGCACTGTTAGTATATAGTGGAAAATACGTTTTTTCTTTAAATTTAAATTAAAACTGTTTTTACCTTTCATAACAGAGTTGGAATCCAGGAGAGCTAAGCTTCACTTTCAAGAGCGCGTGCGTTCTCTACTGCTCAGGTCTCTCGGGTTGTCCAATGTGGGATGCTGAGTACTGTGTTAAAATACGCCGGTTTATCTGCCAAACACCCCTTAAATAAATGGGAAAACTGACAGACAAACAAAACATGCCGGCTCAGCCGAGCTTTGTCCGATCCGTAAAGCTTATCAATGACATGCTGATATATGTATATTAAAGTGTAGAAAATCACCTGTATTTTGTGAATTATGATGACTACAACATGTCCTAGCCGTAAAGTGATGCGTCATTTCCAGTATCGGTTACTATTTGTAAAATACATGCAAAAGAGCTTTTTTCTTTCTTTCTATGCATAGCCCCAGTCCACAGCTTAGCAGCTGGGCTGTCAATTCTTACTTGACAGGACGCAGGAAGCTTAAAAATATGACCCAAGATTTTTTTGTATGACTGACCTGCTACAACATAGAAATATGCTGTTATTTTGCGACGTTTCGACACAAGAAAGTAGTATACTACATTTTTTTGTAGTTTGAATAGCCTGTTTTGCATAGTATGTCTTTGGAATAGTATTCAAAACCTGTGCCTCAAATTTGTTATCGGGTGATTGTGGGATAGAGGGGTGTCGCAATTAGAAAATACCATTTCTTCTTGGTAGGCACGATATTTTTTTCTATATTATGAAACTGCGATTACATTAGTAAGCTGTTGAATAAACCAGATTCGATCTCAGCATAATTGAATTTTTCTTTTCCTCTTTGTAATTATGTTTAATTGAAACCCTGACAAATTAGCCCATACAATCAATACAAATCATACCATAGATTATTGAGTGCATCAAATTTAAGAATTCATCTTAGATTTTTAGGACATGTCACCCACAGAATCAATGGTGCTCAATAAGGTTTTATTTTGCTCCTATCTACTAGACTGTTAATTTCGGGATTCCTGTGACTGGGGGTGGGTCATTCGGACCCATCTAACTTCAAAACGGTATGGGGTATGATCACCAAATTTGCAAGGGGTAGTGTACCTATAAATATTAATATTGTTTATATCCTTAATTGATTTAATCCAGCGAATTTTCCTTAGTCTAGATGGTCAATTAAGCTTCGGAACAAAACATCATCGTTTCTGGCTATTGAGACTGCCATACAAAGGTTGCAGAATGACTAAAAAAGACTCTATTGGTTTGAAGCGTAAGCTATTGTTCTATCGAAAGTTATTGAGATAGACAACAGAAACTAAATGTATATAAGATTGAAAGGCATGACCTTGTTTATTGTTAAGAAGTTTACAAATCTCTATAAAAACATACTTTCATGTATTTTTTTCACTTATCAATGTAATATGATGACAGTTCATTTTCATTAGAATTGAAAATGTGTATTATTAAAGAAATAACCCTGTGTAATATTTCTCTTTACATTATCTTGTAAACATGAATGTTTTAGATGATCATGTGTAATGCTTATTATTCAAGGACGTGCTGGCTTGGGTAGGTGTCAGACAAAAACTACAAGAAAAGATGCAAAAGAAAAACTGGATGCAGACCACAGAAATCATTTTGCCATAACTCACTGAATATTCATCCTATTATTCTGAGAGACAGTGCTTTGGAAAGTATAATACGTCATGTTAAGAAGTGCTGTAGCATTTCAAAAGGGTTAAGCAAGCAGACATAGCATTTGTAATAAAATTTTAAAATTTCAATCGTTGTTCGTGTTCTTTTTTTGTTTACAATAGTATGGATTTTCCAAAAGTATCTTAGATTTTAAACGAAATACTGTTGATACCATGAAATACCCGTATGAATAAGGAGAATTGGTAACTGATCCAAATCAAAGTAACAAAATGATTTGTTATTTCTCCTTGATCCTCTAAACGTAAGAAACATGTGAATCAAACGACATTTATGTTTATCGTTCATTTCAGCCCACATGGCCTATATTGATAAACACGTCACGTTTCCCGTCGGCTGAGCAGACAAATCACATGACCCCTATATCCTGACCCTAATGATTCCTCCCCTGTTGCCCTTTGACCCTTCCTTCCGACCCCTGCAAACTCATTCGTGGCTACTCGTTCCACGGTACGGTTGCATTCCCGCCCAACCCTCCCCCCATGTCATCTATGCTTTAGTTCCTTTTGTCTTGACCTGAGTGTTGATACATTCAACTCCCCTGTACAATGTGGGTTCAAGTACACCTGATAATTTCTTACTTAGTTATCACTCAGCCGATAGTTACTTAGACTGTACCTCAGATTGTTACACATCCATTGCTTATGTTCTTGTTTCGCCACTGTTCAGGCAATGACCTTATTCAACCTCGATTGTGATGATGGGCTTATTGTGACTTGGTCGTTGAGGAGCTACTTACGAGTCAGGATGCGTTCAACATCCACAGGACATAGCTTCGGTTTAACCGACCAGCCAGGTATTGGCTAATACGTTTAACAGACCAGACTAAAGAGGTTGCCACCTCGCAGAATGACTTCTAAGTAAACAAAAAGGGACCCTGTATTATGCTCATGTACAAAAATGTATACGATATGGAAACAACATGTGTGATGCAAGTGTTGTTCTGTTTCTATGTTGAGGAGCCAAATAAATGCCCGACCGTACTTAGTGTGACGGTGACGGTAAAAACTGAAGGAATGACACTAAATGTTTGAATATTAAAAGATCATAATAAAACAGATGACTGGTTTAAAACTTAACCCCGTGTTGCTGTTGTGTTTTGAAAGCATTAACAGCTGAACCTGGGGACATTAGGTAGTCTTTCAATAGATGTATTTGAAGTGAGTAGCTAGAAATAAGTTATGACTAAACTCAACACAAATGTTTGGCAACTTGTTTTCGGTCGGTCACTGTGGGTATTTGAGGAAATGATACTGCTTTACTTTCTCATTCATGGTTACGAAGTAATAGCTGACCAAAGTCACGCCCCCCACCCACCCCATACTTGAAGCATTAAAGTCCAATTGCACCGGTCTAAAATTCAATCTCTTTATTGAAATTTTCAAACTTTACATTCCAACGATAGGGCACTTGGTGGGTATTTGAGGAAATGATACTGCTTTACTTTCTCATTCATGGTTACGAAGTAATAGCTGACCAAAGTTACGCCCCCCACCCACCCCATACTTAAAGCATTATAGACGAATTGCACCGGTCTAAAATTCAATCTCTTTATTGCAATTTTCAAACTTGGCTTTCAAACGATAGGGCACTTGGTGGGTATTTGAGGAAATGATACTGCTTTACTTTCTCATTCATGGTTACGAAGTAATAGCTGACCAAAGTTACGCCCCCCACCCACCCTATACTTAAAGCATTACAGTCCAATTGCACCGGTCTAAAATTCAATCTCTTTATTGAAATTTTCAAACTTTACATTCCAACGATAGGGCACTTGGTGGGTATTTGAGGAAAAGATACTGCTTTACTTTCTCATTCACGGTTACGAAGTAATAGCTGACCAAAGTTACGCCCCCCACCCACCCCATATCTAAAGCATTATAGACGAATTGCACCGGTCTAAAATTCAATCTCTTTATACGAATTTTCAAACTTTACATTCAAACGATTGGACACTTGGTGGGTATTTGAGGTATTGATAATGTTTTACTTTCTCATTCATGGTTACGAAGTAATAGCTGACCAAAGTTACGCCCCCACCCACCCCATACTTAAAGCATTATAGACGAATTGCACCGGTCTAAAATTCAATCTCTTTATTGGAATTTTCAAACTTTACCTTCAAACGATAGGGCACTTGGTGGGTATTTGAGGAAATGATACTGCTTTACTTTCTCATTCATGGTTACGAAGTAATAGCTGACCAAAGTTACGCCCCCCACCCACCCTATACTTAAAGCATTACAGTCCAATTGCACCGGTCTAAAATTCAATCTCTTTATTGAAATTTTCAAACTTTACATTCCAACGATAGGGCACTTGGTGGGTATTTGAGGAAAAGATACTGCTTTACTTTCTCATTCACGGTTACGAAGTAATAGCTGACCAAAGTTACGCCCCCCACCCACCCCATATCTAAAGCATTATAGACGAATTGCACCGGTCTAAAATTCAATCTCTTTATTGGAATTTTCAAACTTTACATTCAAACGATTGGACACTTGGTGGGTATTTGAGGTATTGATAATGTTTTACTTTCTCATTCATGGTTACGAAGTAATAGCTGACCAAAGTTACGCCCCCCACCCACCCCATACTTAAAGCATTATAGACGAATTGCACCGGTCTAAAATTCAATCTCTTTATTGGAATTTTCAAACATTACATTCAAACGATAGGGCTCTTGGTAGGTATTTGAGGAAATGATAATGCTTTACTTTCTCATTCATGGTTACGAAGTAATAGCTGACCAAAGTTACGCCCCCCACCCACCCCATACTTAAAGCATTACAGTCCAATTGCACCGGTCAAAAATTCAATCTCTTTATTGGGATTTTCAAACTTTACATTTCAACGATAGGGCACTTGGTTAGTATTTGAGGAAATGATAATGCTTTACTTTCTCATTCATGGTTACGAAGTAATAGCTGACCAAAGTCACGCCCCCCACCCACCCCATACTTAAAGCATTACAGTCCAATTGCACCGGTCTAAAATTCAATCTCTTTATTGGAATTTTCAAACTTGACTTTCAAACGATAGGGCACTTGGTGGGTATTTGAGGAAATGAAACTGCTGTACTTTCTCATTCATAGTTACGAAGTAAAAGCTGACCAAAGTTACGCCCCCCACCCACCCATACTTAAAGCATTACAGTCCAATTGCACCGGTCTAAAATTCAATCTCTTTATACGAATTTTCAAACATTACATTCCAACGATAGGGCACTTGGTGGGTATTTGAGGAAATGATACTGCTTTACTTTCTCATTCATGGTTACGAAGTAATAGCTGACCAAAGTTACGCCCCCCACCCACCCCATACTTAAAGCATTATAGACGAATTGCACCGGTCTAAAATTCAATCTCTTTATTGGAATTTTCAAACTTTAAATTCAAACGATAGGGCTCTTGGTTGGTATTTGAGGAAATGATACTGCTTTACTTTCTCATTCATGGTTACGAAGTAATAGCTGACCAAAATCACGCCCCCCACCAACCCCATAATTAAAGCATTACAGTCCGATTGCACCGGTCTAAAATTCAATCTCTTTATTGCAATTTTCAAACTTGGCTTTCAAACGATAGGGCACTTGGTGGGTATTTGAGGAAATGATACTGCTTTACTTTCTCATTCATGGTTACGAAGTAATAGCTGACCAAAGTTACGCCCCCCACCCACCCCCTACTTATAGCATTACAGTCCAATTGCACCGGTCTAAAATTCAATCTCTTTATTGGAATTTTCCAACTTTACATTCAAACGATAGGACACTTGGTGGGTATTTGAGGAAATGATACTGCTTTACTTTCTCATTCATGGTTACGAAGTAATAGCTGACCAAATTTACGCCCCCCACCCACCCCATACACTACCAAAAATGATTTTTCTTGTTTTTTCTAGTTTTCTTGTTTTTACTTAATTCGTGGACAAATTTTCTTGAATGAAGAACTTCCATGAAAATGATAAGAATAAATAAGAAAAAGCACAAGGGACCATTCCAAGAATCTTGTCTTGTAAATTCTCACAACAAGAAACATTTTCTTATTTTTCTTAGATAAAGAAATAATTTCTAGAAAGGATTTTCTCTCATAAGAATTATCTAGAAATTGAAGTTAAAAGTTCTTGTTTTTCTTGAATGGAGAATCTATTTCTTGCCATGTATAAGAAAATACAAGAATTTTTTTCTCCCCTATCTTCTTTTTCTGGTAGTAAGAAAAAACAAGAATTCAAGATTATGAAAACAAGCAACAACTAGAATTTTATTCTTGAGTGTTCTTTATTTTCGTATCAAGAAACCTTGAGAAAGAAATTCTTGATTTTCTTGGGATGTTTAAGAAAATAGAAGAATTTTCTTCTTGCCTTTCTTGAGGTATCCTGCTTAGAAAAAGAAGAATTTTCAAGATATTTAAGCTAGAAGACAAAGTTTGAGTCATAACTAGAATAATATTCTTGAATGTTCTTGATTTTCGTATCAAGAACCTTTGAGAAAAAAAGTCTTGCTTTTCTTGGGATGTTTAAGAAAATAGAAGAATTTTCCTCTTGCCTTTCTTGGGGTAGCCTGCTTAGAAAAACAAGAATTTTCAAGATATTTAAACTAGAAGACAAAGTTCGAGTCATAACTAGAATAATATTCTTGAATGTTCTTGATTTTCGTATCAAGAAACTTTGAGGAATGCATTTCTTGTTTTTCTTGATAATAATACTTTAAGAAATACAAGAAATACTTTGAAATTGTTATTTGAACTCGTATAATATAATGGTTGTTTCCTGGCTAAGATGAGGCTATTGCAAGAAATAGAAGCCAAGTTAAATTTTCTTTAAAAATCTTGATTGTTCTAGAAAATATCTGCATAAAATTTTGACCAATGGCAACACTTGCCATGTGATCTTTTCCTAACTCCTGATTGGTGGTTTCAAATGCCACAGGCAGTTGACAGCAGGGCCAAAGCTCTGAGAAGTTCATGCCTTCAAGTGCTGTTCACTTCTAGTTCTATTTTGTATTAATTGAAGACTCAAGTCGGTTTCAAAGTCAAAACCCAGGTACAAGAGAACATATACAAGATGGGGATCATGGTCTGAGCCTGCAGCAGATGCCAAATTTTGCACGGAAACACTGGATAGCAGTATGGAAAAGGTAAGTGCCCCCCTCCCCACCCGACTGTATGAAAATCAGCTCAACTTTATTTATCATATGAAAAAAAAGGGCCCCTGGATGGTTTAATCGTCAAAAGCATCAAGCATTAGAGATAATGATAAGTATAGCCTCTTTGGGTCCAACTCAAAACATCTTTTTGGCCGATGAATTAATAGATTTTAATCAAAAAGCGATCCGCACACATTGGAAGATTACATTCCACCTCTGAGGGGTGGACTATTTTAAACGTATTGTTTCTGGAAAACATATGGATAGGTTAAAGAATGATAAAACATATGATGTGTTTTGTGAAGAAATCAATTCAATTGGAACTTTCACATCTAGAAGCTGGAAGTTAGTTAGCTCAACTCAGAAAGTAAAAATGAATAACATAGTCTTCATTTTTCCCCCAGATGTTGGAAGATGCCAATGGGAATGCCAATGTAAACAGAAATGGGCTTGAAGGGTTTGGTTTCCATAGTCGAAGATGATCATCTGTTAACACTGCCAAGTCAGATGAGGCTGCTCTACACCACCTTCCAAGACGATAAAGAATTATATATTATGAAATATATCATATGTAATAAATCATATAGCATGTTAATTACATAGCAGTTTGTAATCTTTATGTCCTTTCAGTTTCAGTAGGCTTTGTATCAAAATTAGTTTTGGTATTTGTACAACAATATTGTATATAATGTATATTATTATTATACCTATTATTTTTGAAATAATACACTGTAAAGCTTTGCCAATGTCATTTTTTTATACCAGACTCCACAATTTACAGAAATATTAAGCCATCAACATGTCATTTTAACTGTAACTCTTGGAGTGAGATTCTTATTGTAAGAACATCAGTCTTAAGAGTAAGAAAACATTTCTAGGTAGCAAGAATTGTGTTCTTGAAGTAAGAAAAGTATTCTTGGTGTAAGAATATTAATCTTAGAAGTAAGAAAAAAATTCTTGGCACCAAGAATTGTGCTCTTGATATAAGAAAAGTATTCTTGTTGTAAGAAGATTAAGCTTAGAAGTAAGCAAACATTTCTTGGCAGCAAGAATTGTGCTCTTGATGTAAGAAAAATATTCTTGGTGTAAGAATATTAATCTTTGAAGTAAGAATACATTTCTTGGTAGCAAGAATTCTGCTCTTGATGTAAGAAAAGTATTCTTGTTGTAAGAAGATCAATTATAGAAGTAAGAAAACATTTCTTGGTAGCAAGAATTCTGCTCTTGATATAAGAAAAGTATTATTGGTGTAAGAATATTAATCTTAGAAGTAAGCAAACATTTCTTGGTAGCAAGAATTGTGCTCTTGATATAGGAAAAAATATTCTTGGTGTAAGAATATTAATCTTAGAAGTAAGCAAACATTTCTTGGTAGCAAGAATTGTGCTCTTGATGTAAGAAGATTAATCTTAGAAGTAAGAAAACATTTCTTGGCAATAAACAATCTTTGCTCTTGATGCAAGAAAAGTATGCTTATTGTAAGAAGATCAATCTTAGAAGTAAGAAAGTATTTTCTAGGCAGCAAGAATTATGTTCTTGAGGTGAGAAAAATATTCTTTGTATAAGAAGATCAGCTCTAGAGGTAAGAAAGTATTTCTAGGCGATAACAACTTTTGCCCCTGAAGCGAGAAAAGGATTCTTGATGTAAGAAGATAAATCTTGATGTAAGAAAACATTTCTCAGCGATAAGCATGTTTGGTCTTGAAGTGAGGAAAATATTCTTAGTGTAAGAACCTAAATCTTGAAAATAAGAAAGCAGTTCTAGGTATTAAGATTGCAGGTCTTAAGTAGAGAAATGCATTCTTGTTATAAGAACAAAAAACTTGAAAAGAAGAAAGGATTTCTTGGCTGTAAGAATTTTGGTCTTGAAGTAAGAAAAGACGTGTTGGTATAAGAACCTAAATCTTAGAAATAAGAAAGTAGTTCTTGCTATCAAGAATTTTGGTCTTAAGAAGAGAAATGCATTCTTTTTGTAAGAACATAAAAGCTAGCAGTAAGAAACCATTTCTAGGCAGTAAAGTTTTGGTCAAGAATACCAGCCTTTAAGTGAGAAATTAATTCTTAGTATAAGAACCTCAGATCCATGTGTCTGAATCAAGAATATACATAGAAAAAAAAATCTTACTGCAAGAATTACTTTCCGGCAGTAACCAAGGTCATTTTTATAAGAAAGATTTTCTTACTACAAGGAAAAGCTCAGTAAGTAAAAAATTGCTTAATTCGTGGACAAAACCTTTTTCTTGAATACAGAAAATTTGCTTGCATGAAGTAATATTTTTCTGTATGTAAGAAAAAACTAGAATACAAGAAATTGCATTTTTGGTAGTGTATCTAAAGCATCACAGTCCAATTGCACCGGTCTAAAATTCAATTTCTTTATTGGAATTTTCAAACTTTACATTCAAACGATAGGGCTCTTGGTAGGTATTTGAGGAAATGATAATGCTTTACTTTCTCATTCATGGTTACGAAGTAATAGCTGACCAAAGTTACGCCCCCCACCCACCCCATACTTAAAGCATTACAGTCCAATTGCACCGGTCAAAAATTCAATCTCTTTATTGGGATTTTCAAACTTTACATTTCAACGATAGGGCACTTGGTTAGTATTTGAGGAAATGATAATGCTTTACTTTCTCATTCATGGTTACGAAGTAAAAGCTGACCAAAGTTACGCCCCCCACCCACCCTATACTTAAAGCATTACAGTCCAATTGCACCGGTCAAAAATTCAATCTCTTTATTGGGATTTTCAAACTTTACATTTCAACGATAGGGCACTTGGTTAGTATTTGAGGAAATGATAATGCTTTACTTTCTCATTCATGGTTACGAAGTAATAGCTGACCAAAGTCACGCCCCCCCACCCACCCCATACTTAAAGCATTACAGTCCAATTGCACCGGTCTAAAATTCAATCTCTTTATTGGAATTTTCAAACTTGACTTTCAAACGATAGGGCACTTGGTGGGTATTTGAGGAAATGAAACTGCTGTACTTTCTCATTCATAGTTACGAAGTAAAAGCTGACCAAAGTTACGCCCCCCACCCACCCATACTTAAAGCATTACAGTCCAATTACACCGGTCTAAAATTCAATCTCTTTATACGAATTTTCAAACATTACATTCCAACGATAGGGCACTTGGTGGGTATTTGAGGAAATGATACTGCTTTACTTTCTCATTCATAGTTACGAAGTAATAGCTGACCAAAGTTACGCCCCCCACCCACCCCATACTTAAAGCATTATAGACGAATTGCACCGGTCTAAAATTCAATCTCTTTATTGGAATTTTCAAACTTTAAATTCAAACGATAGGGCTCTTGGTTGGTATTTGAGGAAATGATACTGCTTTACTTTCTCATTCTTGGTTACGAAGTAATAGCTGTCCAAAATCACGCCCCCCACCAACCCCATAATTAAAGCATTACAGTCCGATTGCACCGGTCTAAAATTCAATCTCTTTATTGCAATTTTCAAACTTGGCTTTCAAACGATAGGGCACTTGGTGGGTATTTGAGGAAATGATACTGCTTTACTTTCTCATTCATGGTTACGAAGTAATAGCTGACCAAAGTTACGCCCCCCACCCACCCCGTACTTATAGCATTACAGTCCAATTGCACCGGTCTAAAATTCAATCTCTTTATTGGAATTTTCAAACTTTACATTCAAACGATAGGACACTTGGTGGGTATTTGAGGAAATGATACTGCTTTACTTTCTCATTCATGGTTACGAAGTAATAGCTGACCAAATTTACGCCCCCCACCCACCCCATATCTATAGCATCACAGTGCAATTGCACCGGTCTAAAATTCAATTTCTTTATTGGAATTTTCAAACTTTACATTCAAACGATAGGGCACTTGGTGGGTATTTGAGGAAATGATACTGCTTTACTTTCTCATTCATGGTTACGAAGTAAAAGCTGACCAAAGTTACGCCCCCCACCCAACCCATACTTAAAGCATTATAGACGAATTGCACCGGTCTAAAATTCAATCTCTTTATATTGGAATTTTCAATCTTTACATTCAAACGATAGGGCACTTGGTGGGTATTTGAGGAAATGATACTGCTTTACTTTCTCATTCATGGTTACGAAGTAATAGCTGACCAAAGTTACGCCCCCCACCCACCCCATACTTAAAGCATTATAGACGAATTACACCGGTCTAAAATTCAATCTCTTTATTGGAATTTTCAAACATTACATTCAAACGATAGGGCTCTTGGTAGGTATTTGAGGAAATTATAATGCTTTACTTTCTCATTCATGGTTACGAAGTAATAGCTGACCAAAGTTACGCCCCCCACCCACCCCATACTTAAAGCATTACAGTCCAATTGCACCGGTCTAAAATTCAATCTCTTTATTGGAATTTTCAAACTTTACATTCAAACGATAGGACACTTGGTGGGTATTTGAGGAAATGATACTGCTTTACTTTCTCATTCATGGTTACGAAGTAATAGCTGATCAAATTTACGCCCCCCACCAACCCCATATCTAAAGCATCACAGTGCAATTGCACCGGTCTAAAATTCAATTTCTTTATTGGAATTTTCAAACTTTACATTCAAACGATAGGGCACTTGGTTGGTATTTGAGGAAATGATATTGCTTTACTTTCTCAATCATGGTTACGAAGTAATAGCTGACCAAAGTTACGCCCCCCAACCACCCCATACTTAAAGCATTAGAGACGAATTGCACCGGTCTTAAATTCAATCTCATTATTGGAATTTTCAAACTTTACATTCAAACGATAGGGCACTTGGTGGGTATTTGAGGAAATGATACTGCTTTACTTTCTCATTCAAGGTTACGAAGTAAAAGCTGACCAAAGTTACGCCCCCCACTCACCCCATACTTAAAGCATTAAAGACGAATTGCACCGGTCTAAAATTCAATCTCTTTATTGGAATTTTTAAACTTTACATTCAAACGATAGGACACTTGGTGGGTATTTGAGGAAATGATACTGCTTTACTTTCTCATTCATGGTTACGAAGTAATAGCTGACCAAATTTACGCCCCCCACCCACCCCATATCTAAAGCATCACAGTGCAATTGCACCGGTCTAAAATTCAATTTCTTTTTTGGAATTTTCAAACTTTACATTCAAACGATAGGGCACTTGGTGGGTATTTGAGGAAATGATATTGCTTTACTTTCTCAATCATGGTTACGAAGTAATAGCTGACCAAAGTTACGCCCCCCAACCACCCCATACTTAAAGCATTAGAGACGAATTGCGCCGGTCTAAATTTCAATCTCATTATTGGAATTTTCAAACTTTACATTCAAACGATAGGGCACTTGGTGGGTATTTGAGGAAATGATACTGCTTTACTTTCTCCTTCAAGGTTACGAAGTAAAAATCTGACCAAAGTTACGCCCCCGACTCACCCCATACTTAAAGCATTATAGACGAATTGCACCTGTCTAAAATTCAATCTCTTTATTGGAATTTTTAAACTTTACATTCAAACGATAGGGCACTTGGTGGGTATTTGAGGAAATGATACTGCTTTACTTTCTCATTCAAGGTTACGAAGTAAAAGCTGACCAAAGTTACGCCCCCCACTCACCCCATACTTAAAGCATTACAGTCCAATTGCACCGGTCTAAAATTCAATCTCTTTATTGGAATTTTTAAACTTTACATTCATACGATAGGGCACTTGGTGGGTATTTGAGGAAATGATAATGCTTTACTTTCTCATTCACGGTTACGAAGTAATAGCTGACCAAAGTTACGCCCCCCACCCACCCCATACTTAAAGCATTACAGTCCAATTGCACCGGTCAAAAATTCAATCTCTTTATTGGGATTTTCAAACTTTACATTCCAACGATAGGGCACTTGGTTAGTATTTGAGGAAATGATAATGCTTTACTTTCTCATTCATGGTTACGAAGTAATAGCTGACCAAAGTCACGACCCCCACCCACCCCATACTTAAAGCATTACAGTCCAATTGCACCGGTCTAAAATTCAATCTCTTTATTGGAATTTTCAAACTTGACTTTCAAACGATAGGGCACTTGGTGGGTATTTGAGGAAATGATACTGCTTTACTTTCTCATTCATGGTTACGAAGTAATAGCTGACCAAAGTTACGCCCCCCACTCACCCCATACTTAAAGCATTATAGACGAATTGCACCGGTCTAAAATTCAATCTCTTAATTGGAATTTTCAAACTTTAAATTCAAACGATAGGGCTCTTGGTAGGTATTTGAGGAAATGATACTGCTTGACTTTCTCATTCATGGTTACGAAGTAATAGCTGACCAAAATCACGCCCCCCACCAACCCCATAATTAAAGCATTACAGTCCGATTGCACCGGTCTAAAATTCAATCTCTTTATTGCAATTTTCAAACTTGGCTTTCAAACGATAGGGCACTTGGTGGGTATTTGAGGAAATGATACTGCTTTACTTTCTCATTCATGGTTACGAAGTAATAGCTGACCAAAGTTACGCCCCCCACTCACCCCATACTTAAAGCATTATAGACGAATTGCACCGGTCTAAAATTCAATCTCTTAATTGGAATTTTCAAACTTTAAATTCAAACGATAGGGCTCTTGGTTGGTATTTGAGGAAATGATACTGCTTGACTTTCTCATTCATGGTTACGAAGTAATAGCTGACCAAAATCACGCCCCCCACCAACCCCATAATTAAAGCATTACAGTCCGATTGCACCGGTCTAAAATTCAATCTCTTTATTGCAATTTTCAAACTTGGCTTTCAAACGATAGGGCACTTGGTGGGTATTTGAGGAAATGATACTGCTTTACTTTCTCATTCATGGTTACGAAGTAATAGCTGACCAAAGTTACGCCCCCCACCCACCCCATACTTAAAGCATTACAGTCCAATTGCACCGGTCTAAAATTCAATCTCTTTATTCGAATTTTCAAACATTACATTCAAACGATAGGGCACTTGGTGGGTATTTGAGGAAATGATACTGCTCTACTTTTTCATTCATGGTTACGAAGTAATAGCTGACCAAAGTTACACCCCCCACCCACCCCATACTTAAAGCATTATAGACGAACTGCACCGGTCTAAAATTCAATCTCTTTTTTTGGAATTTTCAAACTTTACATTCAAACAATAGGGCACTTGGTGGTTATTTGAGGAAATGATATTGCTTTACTTTCTCATTCATAGTTACGAAGTAATAGCGGACCAAAGTTACGCCCCCCACCCACCCCGTACTTATAGCATTACAGTCCAATTGCACCGGTCTAAAATTCAATCTCTTTATTGGAATTTTCAAACTTTACATTCAAACGATAGGACACTTGGTGGGTATTTGAGGAAATGATACTGCTTTACTTTCTCATTCATGGTTACGAAGTAATAGCTGACCAAATTTACGCACCCCACCCACCCCATATCTAAAGCATCACAGTGCAATTGCACCGGTCTAAAATTCAATTTCTTTATTGGAATTTTCAAACTTTACATTCAAACGATAGGGCACTTGGTGGGTATTTGAGGAAATGATATTGCTTTACTTTCTCAATCATGGTTACGAAGTAATAGCTGACCAAAGTTACGCCCCCCAACCACCCCATACTTAAAGCATTAGAGACGAATTGCGCCGGTCTAAAATTCAATCTCATTATTGGAATTTTCAAACTTTACATTCAAACGATAGGGCACTTGGTGGGTATTTAAGGAAATGATACTGCTTTACTTTCTCGTTCAAGGTTACGAAGTAAAAGCTGACCAAAGTTACGCCCCCGACTCACCCCATACTTAAAGCATTATAGACGAATTGCACCGGTCTAAAATTCAATCTCTTTATTGGAATTTTTAAACTTTACATTCAAACGATAGGGCACTTGGTGGGTATTTGAGGAAATGATATTGCTTTACTTTCTCATTCATGGTTACGAAGTAATAGCTGACCAAATTTACGCACCCCACCCACCCCATATCTAAAGCATCACAGTGCAATTGCACCGGTCTAAAATTCAATTTCTTTATTGGAATTTTCAAACTTTACATTCAAACGATAGGGCACTTGGTGGGTATTTGAGGAAATGATACTGCTTCACTTTCTCATTCATGGTTACAAAGTAATAGCTGACCAAATTTACGCCCCCCACCCACCCCATATCTAAAGCATCACAGTGCAATTGCACCGGTCTAAAATTCAATCTCTTTATTGGAATTTTCAAACTTTACATTCAAACGATAGGGCACTTGGTGGGTATTTGAGGAAATGATACTGCTTTACTTTCTCATTCATGGTTACGAAGTGATAGCTGACCAAAGTTACGCCCCCCACTCACCCTATACTTAAAGCATTACAGTCCAATTGTACCGGTCTAAAATTCAATCTCTTTATTGGAATTTTCAAACTTTACATTCA
The DNA here is from genome assembly GCA_035149815.1 of Branchiostoma lanceolatum. NCBI lineage: Eukaryota > Metazoa > Chordata > Leptocardii > Amphioxiformes > Branchiostomatidae > Branchiostoma > Branchiostoma lanceolatum. Next base: position 16,311,958 of record CM068880.1, read on the forward strand.
AACAATAGGGCACTTGGTGGTTATTTGAGGAAATGATATTGCTTTACTTTCTCATTCATAGTTACGAAGTAATAACTGACCAAAGTTACGCCCCCCACCCACCCCGTACTTATAGCATTACAGTCCAATTGCACCGGTCTAAAATTCAATCTCTTTATTGGAATTTTCAAACTTAACATTCAAACGATAGGACACTTGGTGGGTATTTAAGGAAATGATACTGCTTTACTTTCTCATTCATGGTTACGAAGTGATAGCTGACAAAAGTTACGCCCCCCACCCACCCGATACTCAAAGCATTACAGTCCAATTGTACCGGTCTAAAATTCAATCACTTTATTGGAATTTTCAAACTTTACATTCAAACGATAGGGCCCTTGGTGGGTATTTGAGAAAATGATACTGTATTACTTTCTCATTCATGGTAACGAAGTAAAAGCTGACCAAAGTTACGCCCCCCACCCACCCCATACTTAAAGCATTATGGACGAATTGCACCGGTCTAAAATTCAATCTCTTGTTGGAATTTTCAAACTTTACATTCAAACGATAGGGCACTTGGTGGGTATTTGAGGAAATGATATTGCTTTACTTTCTCATTCATGGTTACGAACTAATAGCTGACCAAAGTTACGCCCCCCACCCACCCCATATCTAAAGCGTTACAGTCCAATTGCACAGGTCTAAAATTCAATCTCTTTATTGGAATTTTCAAACTTTACATTCAAACGATAGGGCACTTGGTGGGTATTTGAGGAAATGATACTGCTTTACTTTCTCATTCATGGTTACGAAGTAAAAGCTGACCAAAGTTACGCCCCCCACCCAACCCATACTTAAAGCATTTTAGACGAATTGCACCGGTCTAAAATTCAATCTCTTTATATTGGAATTTTCAATCTTTACATTCAAACGATAGGGCACTTGGTGGGTATTTGAGGAAATGATACTGCTTTACTTTCTCATTCATGGTTACGAAGTAAAAGCTGACCAAAGTTACGCCCCCCACCCAGCCCATACTTAAAGCATTATAGACGAATTGCATCGGTCTAAAATTCAATCTCTTTATTGGGATTTTCAAACTTTACATTCAAACGATAGGGCACTTGGTGGGTATTTGAGGAAATGATACATCTTTAATTTCCCATTCATGGTTACGAAGTAATAGCTGAGCAAAGTTACGCCCCCCACCCACCCCATATCTAAAGCATTACAGTCCGATTGCACCGGTCTAAAATTCAATCTCTTTATTGGAATTTTCAAACTTTACATTCAAACGATAGGGCACTTGGTGGGTATTTGAGGAAATGATAATGCTTTACTTTCTCATTCATAGTTACGAAGTAAAAGCTGACCAAAGTTACGCCCCCCACCCAACCCATACTTAAAGCATTATAGACGAATTGCACCGGTCTAAAATTCAATCTCTTTATTGGAATTTTCAAACTTTACATTCAAACGATAGGGCACTTGGTTGGTATTTGAGGAAATGATACTGCTTTACTTTCTCATTCATGGTTACGAAGTAAAAGCTGACCAAAGTAACGCCCCCCACCCAACCCATACTTAAAGCATTATAGACGAATTGCACCGGTCTAAAATTCAATCTCTTTATCGGAATTTTTAATCTTTACATTCAAACGATAGGGCACTTGGTGGGTATTTGAGGAAATGATACTGCTTTACTTTCTCATTCATGGTTACGAAGTAAAAGCTGACCAAAGTTACGCCCCCCACCCACCCCATACTTAAAGCATTACAGACCAATTGCACCGGTCTAAAATTCAATCTCTTTATTGGAATTTTCAATCTTTACTTTAAAACGATAGGGAACTTGGTGGGTATTTGAGGAAATGATACTGCTTTAATTTCTCATTCATGGTTACGAAGTAAAAGCTGACCAAAGTTACGCCCCCCACCCACCCCATACTTAAAGCATTACAGACCAATTGCACCGGTCTAAAATTCAATCTCTTTATTGGAATTTTCAATCTTTACTTTAAAACGATAGGGAACTTGGTGGGTATTTGAGGAAATGATACTGCTTTAATTTCTCATTCATGGTTACGAAGTAAAAGCTGACCAAAGTTACGCCCCCCACCCACCCGATACTTAAAGCATTACAGTCCGATTGCACCGGTCTAAAATTCAATCTCTTTATTGGAATTTTCAATCTTTACCTTCAAACGATAGGGCACTTAGTGGGTATTTGAGGAAATGATACTGCTTTACTTTCTCATTCATGGTTACGAAGAAAAAGCTGACCAAAGTTACGCCCCCCACCCACCCCATACTTACTTAAATCATTACAGTCCAATTGCACCGGTCTAAAATACAATCTCTTTATTGGAATTTTCAAACTTTACATTCAAACGTTAGGGCACTTGGTGGGTATTTGAGGAAATGATACTGCTTTACTTTCTCATTCATGGTTACGAAGTAATAGCTGACCAAAGTTACGCCCCCCATCCTACCCATGCTTAAAGCATTATAGACGAATTGCACCGGTCTAAAATTCAATCTTTTTATTGGAATTTTCAAACTTTACATTCAAACGATAGGGCACTTAGCGGGTATTTGAGGAAATGATATTGCTTTACTTTCTCATTCATGGTTACGAAGTAATAGCTGACCAAAGTTACGCCCCCCATCCACCCACCCCATACTTAAAGCATTACAGTCCAATTGCACCGGTCTAAAATTCAATCTCCTTATTGGAATTTTCAATCTTTACATTCAAACGATAGGGCACTTGGTGGGTATTTGAGGAAATGATACTATTTAAATATTTCGCATGTATGCATTGTTCACATGCATTACTTTCTTAATCCCATCAACGCTGCAAAGACATTGTTAACAGCATTGGTTGAAAAAATTTAATATTGCATTTCTTGGCTCATTTGGCTCGACATAAAACGTAATTTTGATTACACATTTGTCACAACAATTTTTTAACACATTTAGGGTTTAAAAAATCTTTGAATATTTAGAAATTTATCCCTTTGATTTCAACCATACATCTTAACAGTTAATAGAAAGTTGTGTAGAAAATATGATCAGCCAAAGCAAAAGAAGGATATGTTGGAAAACACATGTACAATATGTTATTTGATGATTGTGCCTGCTTGTAACTATGAGATGTCGTATGCTATATAATTCATGCTGTCTATGTTTTTCTGTGTGAATTTGTTACTCCTCTAAGTGTAGCTGCTCCTTTTATTTGCGACAGCTAAATATGTTAAAGATCAAGAATCCAGGACCCAGGGTCCTCCTCCTATAAAAACTATCACCGGTCAGGGAATTAGTAGCTAAATTGGATATAAAGCAAAAAATATCCAGAAAAAAAATGTTTCTTTCCGGTATATGTAGCAATAAAATTGCGTATTTATCTGCTGAACTCAATGGTAAGCTAAATGTGCATATGAGGCAGGCAACATAGAAGTGGTTTCTACCAGACAAACCGTGCCGGCTATAGGGAAGTATTTCCCAGGGGAGTTTGGTCATGGATGGTTTCATTCGCATATTGGACCCTATCTGCGTAGCCTGCTCACTTCATACAATTTTACTCAATTTGGCTAATTTGTACTATTTTCCCAGCGATCCGCGAGGCCTGGTGGAGGATAACATAAAAGGGTCAACCAAATGAATTTCGATTTCAGCAAATAAACCAATTAAAAACAGAAATTTTTAAGCACATTTACCTAAATTTTCAAACCTCAAGTATTGACCCCCACTGCAAAGTCGGATTTTTCATGTGTGTTTGGCCTAAAAAAAGTGGGGGGAATTTGAATGAGCTTAAGCCAGAATATCAAAATGACACCAGGATTTACCCCGTCTTAAAGCAATGTGAATATATATAGGGGTCAATCACATGGCATTAAAAGGCAAAGGTCACAATTTTGCTAGGTTTTAGAATTATACATTTTCTGTCCTCTAAATGCATAGGGATGTACACCATCACTTAAATTTGACAGGTCACAAATATGAAAGACGTATTGCACTTTTACATTAATCATGCAATTTGGACCCCTAGAAGCATAAATATAAATTTCAATGTTTCCGCAATTTTCAATCAATTTTCTTAATTGCATAATGAATATATAGTTGAACTATCGCTACTATTTTGTCCACCCTAATCTTGTAATGAACCATTTCGGATTGAATCTCGTCAAGTGGCTCATTTAGTTTGCAAACTAAAAAAAATGCACGGCAGTTAATTACTGAACCGCTTGAGGGCGTTACTGTACTGTGTCAGAAGGTTCACAATGTTTACCGTTCTAGCATATAGTTGAAGAAAAGCACGTGCATGTGGATGCTGAACTTAAGTTGCATTATACATATAAATAAACTTTGCCTCATACATATACATACAATTATACATATACATATATATACACACATGGATTCTAAAAGCTGCTGGGCCTCAACCTACGTCTACAGACAGAGAAGTTGGACAAGTCCACATTTAACGTTTTAGGGAGGGTCAGTTAACGCCAATTGGAATTTCACAAATTCCCAGACATTTTTTTGGTTATAATCTTTTCTTCGTTTATTTCTAAGAAACTGCATTTAAAACTGAATTTTTTTTAGCCAATTTTGTGGATTTATCGCAGCATTTCATTGCAATTTGTAAGCGTATACTAGAGACCAAATTGTCCCCCTGATATGTTTATTCAATATTTTTGTTCGCCTACACATATTGTCTCCCGGTACGGAGCCTCAGTTGTGCCACTGACGTCGGTTCGACCCTGGAGACGAGCTGCTTTCCAGAAGCCCCATCGTAAGTACACTGTCTGAAATTTTGTAACTTCACTAAATTGCATCATGTTGCGTCATCACACTACATACGATGCAAGGAGATAGTGAGCCCAGTTTGGAGGATATTTTCCTATTGACGATCCGCAGTTGAAAATTGTTTGGTATGTACCATCTTCTGTTTATCCTTTCATAAACGAAAAATTCAAAATTGTTCAGAAGGAATAGCATTATCTTATGCGGTACCGTAAATAAATGGACAAAGCTGCATTGGAATTTTAACACGCAGTTTACCGTAAACTTAATAGATATTCAACAACGATTTATTCCATAAATGTGTGTCACTGTAAACCTGCATTTTCCAGAAAATATGTTTTCATATGCCACTAAATAACATGATGTTAGTCAGGAAACATGCAGTATAGCAGTATGTGGCTTCAAGTAAAACAATATTTCAGCTTAGTCTCTTTTGCCGACTCCTTCCGGCTGTTTTGTTTTTCAAGTTCCAGTTTCCTTATTAACTGTTACCTTTTTTTCTTTCTTATCGCTGGCCGGAAAGGATGCGGCATTACTGTCAGCAATAAGAAAATAATGTAAAATAAAACTGTAACTTAAAAAAGAAAACAACGGAGGCTAATGTCAGCTACAGCCACAGCCGGCTCTTCAAGTTTGGATCCAAGCGCTGCCATGATTGGTCTGGCACATGAAGATGACTCGTGGGCTACTTCATCTACATACAAATTGATTGTTTTTTGTATGCTTTTGACGTTACAAACGTCATCGTTTATTTTTAGTTGGCTGTTGAGACCATACAGTGCAAACAAACATATAGAATCCAGGAAGCTGTTTAAATATCGGTATTTAAACATCGGTCCAACGCCCCTCACTACTAAATCGATTTGCTTAATGAGTAAAAACGAGTGACGGGAAACTTCGGAGAAAGGTCAGCGAATTAGAGTTAAGAGTAAGGCTTTTTGATGTTGCAGGCAAATACTACACCCTCACAACCATATCGTGTTGTCGAAATGTCTAGGAAACATATAGCCAAAGACTTGTCCTTGGATGTCACTTTCTCTAGTGAAAGCATGGCAAATCCAGATAAAGAAACTGGGCATCCTCTCTTGAGGCAGGCGAAAGAAGTTACCAATCTCCACCACCCAAGTAGATGTGAGAAAAAGAAGACTGAAGACGAACAATTGTCCATTAAAAATGATTCTGCAGCTGAGGACGAACAAGGAATCGATATCAGCCCTGGGGATTTTGATACAAACGCCATTGCATACATATGCGAGGATGAAAGTACCTGCAAAGTAAAGAAAACTGTGGAAAACACGGAAGGCAATCCATGTAAGGGATCAAACATGGGGAACAGCAGCAGCAATGGTGATGACATCCAAATGACACGGCCAGCTTACAACCATGACAATCCTCACCTTCAATCATCAGCTGATACAAATCAGCAATATGATAATTTGACGTTCAGGCAAGATAATCAGAATCTTTGCCTTCACTCATCAGCTCATTTACACCAACACGATGAGGAAGCCAACTTAATGCCGGCTAAGGATTATGACAACCATTTCCTTCAGTCAAATACCGTTACACATCAACAAGACGGTAATAATGATAAAATCGACGAGTCAGCTAAAAATGATCATTACTGTATCAAGCCAATAGCTGTCAGATGTTACAATCGTGATGAAACCGTTGTTGAATCATCCAACTGTGATGCCAACCTGTCCTGTGCTATTAAATACCAAAAATGTGTTGCCGAGTCAGCTCAACGCGATCTCTGCATTCAACCAGACGCTGTTGAATACCAGACGCTATTGAATACCAACTGTGATGCCGGCCTGTCCTGTGCCGTAAAAAACCAAGAAGATGTTGCCGAGTCAGCTCAACGCGATGTCTGCTTTCAACCAGACGCTGTTGAATACCAGACGCTATTAAATACCAACTGTGATGCCGGCCTGTCCGCTGCCGTTAAAAACCAAAACGATGTTGCCGAGTCAGCTGAACGCGATCTCTGCATTCAACCAGACGCTGTTGAATACCAGGAAGACGACGAACCCATTTTCGGGACAGCCGACTCTGATACCATCCAGCAATACGCTGTTGAATACAAGGAGGATGATGAACCTATCTTTGGGACAGTCGACTCTGATACCATCCAGCCATATTCTGTTAAATACCAAGAATATGACGACAGCGGTAAGGATGATGCACCCCGCAGGGCTGATATTGCAGCTGAAAACGGACAAACATCCAGTGTCGCCTCTGATGATGTGGACATCAAACCATACGCTGTTGCACACATGGGCTAGGATGAAATAGAGTGTAGAACAAGCTCAGTGGACATTAACAGTCAAGCAAGACATTTCTTACAGAATACAGCAGCTTCAAACAGCATCAATGATGGTTTGATGAACCCATCAAACAATGAAGTGAATCCGTCTCAACTTGACATTGAGGACGTGCAACATGTCCCGAATGCACTAAATCCAAATCCGATGCACGTGCCAAACGTTCAGCCTCCTGCGACTTGCGGTAAGACAAGTTTATGTTTTAAAGCAGTTGGTTATTTACTCAGTTATGCGTGTTAACAGGTTTGAAGCTAGACCCACACTTTAATTGAAAAATAAATCAGAACAAGTGATCTGTCAGGCAGAGCGCTCTGCCTGAGGAGTAAAACCAATCGTATGCATATCAACTAGCCGGAATCTTGATGTCAAATTCTGGAGAAATGTTATGTTCGTTTTTTTTTAATTAATCAAAAAAAATATACAGGACACAGGGGTAATGCACTCTAGCATGCAGCTAATATTTAACATCACCTCAGAAAAATTTAAAAATCACCTTTTGTCATTAGTACTTTCTCTGTTCTTGATTGTAGTTTTTTTTTCTTTACACAACGCCTCATAATTGAATTGTAGTGATGTTCATTCTTTCTTTTCAGAATGTACTCGCAATCGGGTGTGCTTTGCTGTAAGGTTGGCTACAGTCATTGGGCTGTGCATCGTCGGTGGATTCTTTCTTTCGTTATTCTTTCGCACCAACTCACCAGAGGTACTCTTCTGTCTTATGGCCTTTTCGCTTTTTTAAAACAATTTCAGGATGTATGAGCCTTGGAGTTCCTTTAAAGTATTGACACAAAGTTTGTTGCTGTTGGACTATTGGGTGTCTGGATAGTTTTCTACTAATTACAATGATGATAACTTTAGTGCACAAAAACTGTACAAATATGGTATCTATTGATACATAACTACAGTTCCACAAAGCCAACCCACCTAATACAAGAGTGTATAACATGGGATACAAATGGTCTTTTACAATCATTTGGTTGAATTCCTATCGTCTAGACATTATTATGTTTAGCCATACCTAGTATGGCTCAACATATTGTTTTTACTCATGTTTCTTCTCCTTCTTCTCCTCCTGTCAAATCTTCAAATCGAATCATCTCTGTCATTTTTTTACCAAATGACCTGAAATTCGGTACAAAGGTAGTATAGGCAAATACCCCCAAACGTTTTTTTTATTTAATTTTTTCGATATTGACCTTGAAAGTGATTTTATTGAGTTTTTTCTGACCAAAAATGTACATTTTGGCCTCCTGTGTTCTGGAAATACATCCAAATGACCTGATATTTGCTATGGGGGTACATTGAACAAATATTCAAAGAACCCCATTCGCACTTTTGGCATACATCACTTCAAAGTACGATTTTGCAGGGTATTTTAAGGGAAAACATTGGGTATTTTCCTCATATGACCATATGACCTAGAGGTCAGTGACCCCAACTGCACCTGGCCTGTGAGCCTGACCATATGACCTAAAGGTCAGTGACCCCAAGTGCCTTGCCTGCAGCTGTGAGCCTTGCGACCACCTGATTGGCCAATTGAGTTAATCTAATTATCTTTTTTTGTGGCGCATGTATGTTAGTATTCATACCAAATATGGTATGGGAATTCCTAGGACATGTGATTACATGGCTTTGTTCACTCTTTCTCCAGTTCCTATGTATCAAACCAAAATAATGTGAAATTTGGCATGTGTCTGCCTTGGTCATGTACACAGGCCCCCATTCAAATGTTTGGCATACAGCCGTTCAAAACGATTTTTGAAATAAAGCATTTTTTCGTTTCGTTATTTTCAACCCAAAATGTATACTATTGAATCATGCATTCAAACAAAGGGGTGTCACGTTTTTATATTTCACCCATACTATCGCTGAAATATGTTGTTTTTGGTCATGTCCTTCTTCTCCTGCCAAATCATCATATATATCATTATGTATACTATGAAAAACTTCTTTCTTCCCTGGGGTTGATCTTTTTTAATTCAATTTTGAACTGGGTTGATTATGCGCAAGAGTGTAATTTTGAGCGGATATTTTTCGACTGGTCTAGTTTACATGGAGATGGCATGGAATATCCCATTGTTGCAAGGGGAGGATTCTTTAATTATTTATTTCAATTTTGAGCTGGAGTGATTATGAAAAAGTCCATTTGTTAGCAGAAGTGTATTTGTTAATTAATACGTGGATATGGTTTTGGACTGGTCCATATTGTGTTGAGGTGCTACTGGAAGACTCCATTCCTGTATGGAGAGAATTTGCTTCACAAGTCCATTGAGATAAATCTTGCTTCATACCATAATAGCCTTGTGTATAGAGTCCATTCCAAGTCACCAAGAGGGTTGTTATTGTCCTAATTTACAAATGTTTTCAATCTATTGTAATTATTTGTGTGAGAGATTTCATACTTTAGAAATATTTTGAATGTGATTTCAACTTTATAGATATTTCTCCGGTTTTCTAAAACTTTAGAAATATTTATCATATGGAATATGATATTTCTAACAGTTTCTAAATAATGGTAACATCATTCTAACATCATTTACCATTATTAACAATTTCCTACCATTTTTTACCATTTTTTGTAACATCTTTATAAATAGGTCAGAGGGCTGGGAAGAAAGTAATTCACACATCCATGCGAAATATAGGGAAGAATGCTTTCAACAAAGGACCCAACAGTGCCCCGCAGTGAAGTCTAAAGATGTACAAAAGCATACAGAAGGGCCGGATTAGCACCTACTTTTATGGGGGCAATCACCATTCTACCATTGTTAACCATTTTCTACCATTTTTTGGAAATATTTTTTTTTTTAAGTGAAAGAATCACATCGATGTTTAGAAATTATTCTAAATAAAGAGATTTTTGTGCAGATCCTTTCAAAATATTTCTAAATTATCTAATCGACTTCAAATAAATTCATATTTTTATATTCAATCTTTTAGAAAAAATAGAACTATTGTCAGTCAGATATTCTTTTATTAGAATTTTTGCTAAATTATTACAAATATTATAAAACCCTCTTAATGACTTGGAATGGACTGTAGTAAATAACGTATATCAAAATATTTGGGACATACGACAGAAATGATATTTATCTTTAATTAGCTCTGGAAAAAAATTGACAAATCCTCTTAATTGGGCGCACAGCTATCAAAATTGGGCCAGGGTTTAGATGATGAGTCCAAGATGAACTGATTGTAGAGTAATATTTTATCGACAGCATAGAGAAACTACGGTTGCTGCCTTTACCTCTGAACTTACCCGATACTGTGATTTCATCTCAACGCCACCACCGTTCCTCAACACCTTACTAAGCAAAGGTGAGAGTAGCAAAGAAATTAAAAACCATGTGAGTTAGTTGGTATGACCTGACAGTATACTTTTTAAATAGATTTTATTGTGCCTACTTTAATGCAAATTGATGCGAATTTCCATGCATAAGTGCAGCATTTGACAGGCACACATGAATATCAAAAATCGTCCAGGGCTCAGACCAGCTTTTTAAAATAAACAAGCTTTTGGCGAAGTTATAAACTTTCCTCATTTAGTATGCAAATTATCGTCTTATTTGCTGACAAGTATTCAATTATGTAAAGCATCACCGAAACTATCAACATGCCATAAATTATGATAATCCGTCAATCCCTGCTGGAGCTATTCGTCTCAAAAGGTATAAACAGAAACGCCAACTGCAGTTCCAAACGAGCAGCTAGGGGGCCTTAATTCCCACCACTCACCTGCCGTCCCAGAAGCTATATACTACCAGAAAATCATGAACCTGACGCCTCCAGAAAATGTGGCCTCAAACGTTGAAGCTCCGCTGCAGTACCTCAAATACCCGCTAGGAGGCCTATTATCGAACTTGACCTTCCTCTTTGACATCACTACCTATCCACGAAATATCATGCACAACCGTCAATAGCTCCTCGAGTTATGCTGGCGACATACAAACTCTCACACACACAAAGCCTGCTGCAGTTCTGTAGGAAAGCGCCAAATAAATCATTTTTAAACTTGACATCCGTTCCCACAATCTCTTTCAAACTACCAAAAATCATTGAGATCCATCAACGTTTCCGTCATATTTTTTGCCTTCATACAAACAAAGAAAAATTAATTGTCCGCTGCAGTATTGTTGGAAAACGCCAGGTGAACGATTTCTTAACTTGACCTTCCTTTGCACAACCACTACACACCTATCAAATATCATGAAGATCCATCAAAGGTTTCCCGAGTTATGCTCTTGACATACAAACAGACCCACACAACAGCCGACTCAACCGAAAACATAATCTACTCCGAGTTCCTCGGCGAAGACAAGCAATGACAAGATAACCCTCTATATGTCTACAGCAGACAGCGACATGCCTGCAGTGGACACAGCATTTACTCATGCTGCCTCTACCTCTGGACCTACCCGATGCTGTGATTTCATCTCGCCGCCGCCGCCAATCCTCAATAGCTCATCAAGCAAAGGTGAGACTTGCAAAAATTTAAAAACAGTCTGAGGATGTTGGTATGACCTGAACAATATACTTCTTTAGATAGTTTTTTGTGCCTACTTTAATGCAGTTTGATGCAAATCGCCATGCATTGGTGCAGCATTTGACAGGCACGAAATTGATATCAACATTCGACCAGGTCTTAGACCATCTTTTTAAGATGAATCAATGACAAGATAACCCTCTATATGTCTACAGCAGACAGCGACATACTTACGGTGGACGCTACCTCTACTCCTGTTATGACTAAATGCTATAACATCAATTCTGTTCCTACGCCACCGACAGTCTCCACCAGCTCAAAAAATGAAGGTTAGTCTATTTCACGAAAGTTTGCCTGTTTTTGATTGTACGGTACAATTCAATCTGCTATCAAACAATGTCGAGACAATGGAAATTGAAAACTGCTATGTTTTGAAAAGGGCGGTATAACCCGGTCGTAGTGATAGCACGTCGACTGACGATGATGACGTCTTGAAAGCACTTAAGGGAAACAATATGCATCAAGACCCTGAACCGTAACGGTGGCCGGTACCGACTTCCAGCTGCCTTTGACCCGTTGCCTACGTCATTATACACATTATGTCATTTTGTTTTTAATGGATTCTTGTTGATAATTGGTTTATCTTTGTATTGTATTTTAGATGTACCAAGGGTTTTGTGACAAAACAGGTCAATGTTCAAATCCATGGCAAAATGACAACACTAAAAGGTCATTGCCTTTAAGCTACGTTTCCACGATGCAATATGTCCAAAGTACTGTCTTAGAGAGTTCCTTGTAATAACCATACAAAATGGACATCAGAATCTTCAATAACCAAACTTTCAACCTCAATTGTGACATGCTAGACAGGATAGAATATTGGCAGTCAGTAATCAAACATAATAACCCGATGCGCCAAAAATAATTACTCAAGCAACTGGATAAGATTTTGAAACAGTCAGACGTTTCAGACAGTATCCACTGTCTTTCGTCAGTGACTAACAATAGGACTGAGAACACCAGGTTTTATACCAAAACTCTTAATAGATATGTTAATGAGGTTAAGACAATTTAGGATGTCTTGAAGTAGTCTTTAAAAAGGTTAATTCAAGACAAATTTTTATGCCAATAGTTCAATTAGCTACTGTTCTTTCAGTACAGTAAAACAGTAACTAAATGTTGCTTGTCCGGGGGTGGGGGGTGGGGGGCAGTGCATTATCCCAGGTGCCTGACAATAATAACCCGATGGTTTGTATCCCTTCTTGCAGAAAACTATCGAAAAACGTTGGACAAAATCACCTTCGGTGGGCGGGGGGAAGAACTCGGAAAATTCAAGAGTAACTACGGAGTGGCCGTGTCTGCTATCAATGAGATATTTGTAACTGATGCGTTCAACGGACGGGTCCAAGTGTTCGGCATAAATGGGACCTATCTCCGCTTCTTCCCAACGATAGTGCCGGGTGAATATATAATGTACCCTTACAGTGTTGCAATTGACGTGGACCGCGGCTACCTGTGGGTAGTTGGAAAACTTCCTGGGATGTTTGCTTTGCATTATGCGGATAGATATGTCGTACAGTATAGCATAGATGGTCTACCCATTAGGAAGTTTGAAGTACGCTATAGGAGTCTAATTTCCAATCCAAACATTGCGATAGACGTGCACAACAACAAAGTTATCGTGGAAGTGGGAGGTACAATAATGATGCTTCAACCAAACGGCTCTCTCTATCGGAGTTTTGAAGTATTAAACAAGAAAAATGATGTTATTGGTGCCGGTGGGGTCATATCGGATATCGAGGGGAATATCCTGATTACAGACAGGTATAAAAGTATTAAGTTGTACAGTCACTTAGGAAAAATGTTACTTGAATTTGGAACCTTTGGGAGCAGGAAGGGTGAATTGAGAAGGCCGCGAGGCATATGTGTGGACAACTTGGGCCGTATCATCGTGGCGAACCTTGGAAACAACCGGGTAGACATGTTCACACGCCGCGGGGAGTTTATCCGTACTGTCGCGAAGATTACAAACCCGTGGGGTATCGCTATAGGACCGGACGGGCAGTTGGTTGTGACTAGCGGTTATGATTCCACTGTTACTATCGTTCCACGCCACATGGTGTTTCCTTAATGTGCTCCTCAGTGTATCTTCTGAGACTCATTTAAGGTACCCCCACGCCGGCTACATTTATCTACCTACTAATTCTACAAGTGAGCTGAAAACTAGTTTTACCTGTCTTTATCATTTAAACCTGACTTATGCTAGGGTCACATTTCCAACCCGAGGCCCGGCCGGGCTGTTAGAGAAAACAATGAATAAAAGTTGTATATCAAGAATATACATAATGTATGGTAAGGAATAATTTTCTAAAAGTTTTGTGTGTTTTGTTGTCTTTTATATCATAGTTTTAGTTCCCACAAGCTGCCCGGCCGGGCCCCGGGTTGGAAATGTGACCCCAGCATTAGGAACGCTGTCTGAAGTGTCTGACTCTGTTGAAGACTTAAACCACTTCTTTTGATTCGTTTGGAATAATGTAGTCTTCACATGTCTAACCATCATCAAATGTATTTTCATTACTGTTAAATATGATCATGGGTGTTGACATTTTGTCTTAATATATTATACATCACTTAGAATAATCATATACGTGACTTCAATAAGGCGATCAAAAATATCAATAGGATAGTACAAATTACAATCGTATCTGTTCATTGACATTTGACATTTTTCAAATTACACACTACAGTTATGTTATCCAGCGTCTTCTAACACTCGATAGCTGCAGCACACACATAGGCTTTTCCAGATTTGAAAGTGTTGCAATCGGAGGAGACATTCTTGTATGCAAAACACAGAAGTGCATATATAAGACGAATCAGATTTCGCCCAAAACATTTACCCAATATTAGATTACGGCATGGAAGTCCATTGTGAAAATTAACGAATATAAGCTGGGTTTTTGCAGAAAATTGTCACAAGAGACCACTAAAAGGTGGACACAGAGGTGGTCACTAATACTGGCTTGACTGAAAATCATGTAGAGGTGGTCCGTAGTACATGTTTGACAGTTTTTTTATGGCCAAGTGGTTATATAGAGGTGGTCACTAGTACAGGTTTGACAATATATCAATCGCCAGGTGATCCTTATATAGAGATGGTTACTAGTACATGTTTGACATCATATCAATGACCAGGTGTCCCTAAAGTACAGGTGGTCACTAGTACAAGTTTGACTGTTTATCAGTTCCTTATGTAGAGGTGGTCACTAGTACATCTTTGACTCCTACCCGTAAGCAGGTGGTTCTAATGTAGAGGTTGTCACTTGTACAGATTTGACTGTATATCTATGACCAAATGATCTTTATGTATAGGTAGTCACTAGTACAAATTTGACTGTATATTAAGGACCAGGTGGTCCTTATGTAGAGGTGGTGACTTGTTCATATTTGACTGTATATCTATTATACATAATGGTCTTTATGTAGAGATGGTCACTAGTACAGGTATGACTGTATTACAATGGCCAGGTGTTCCCTATGCAGAGGTGGTCACTAGTATTTCAATTTCGACTGTATAACAATTGCCGGTTGTTCCTTAGGTAGAGGTGGTCACGAGTACAACTTTGATTGTATATCAGTTTCGTATGAAGAGGTGGTCACAATCCGACTTTGACTCTACAGTGACCAGGTGGTTCTAATGAAGAGGTTGTCACTTGTACAGATTTGACTGTATATCAATGACCAAACTGTCTTACTGTAGAAGTGGTCACTAGTACAGATTTGACGGTATATCAATGACCAAACTGTCTAACTGTAGAAGTGGTCACTAGTACAGATTTGACGGTATATCAATGACCAAACTGTCTTACTGTAGAAGTGGTCACTAGTACAGATTTAATTGTATATCAAAGACCAGATGGTCACTAGTACCAGTATAATTGTATATCAATGGCAAGGTGTTCCTTATGCAGAGGGGGTCACTAGTAAAAGTTTGACTGTATATCAATGATCTGGTGGATCTTATGAAGAGGTGGTCACTTGTAGATATTTGACTGTATATCAATGACCAGATGGTCTTTATGTAGACGTGGTCACCGACATATGGTTGTCTGTATATCAATGGCAATATTGTCCTTATGTAGAGGTGGTCACTAGTACAGTTTCCCATGTATAGTAATGGCCAGGTTTTCCTTATATTGAGCTGGTTGACGGTACAAACATATACATGAGGTCTTCATAAACTGGTGATCACAAGTACATGGTTGACATTGAACGGTTTTAAAGAGAAATCAGTATACCGTATCAGGGTATTGTTTAAGTCCTGAGTTGTAGAAACAAATGACTACAATCACTGACTACCTAACGAAAATGTCGGTCTGCAAAAGATTTGTAGTTTTTTTCTCTCCCTACAGAAAACTTATGATGTTTTTGTTTTAATATAGTGGCAGTTTATGTGCACATCAGCAGGGTTAAGTTATGGTATTAAAGCTGATCTACGCTTAATTGACATGTCCTTTGAAGTTGAGTAGTACCTTTCTGTGTGCAAAAAATGTGACTTGTTATTGGCTTATAGCCATTCCTTTATGTAGATCTAAATATTATTAAAAAAATACACATTAATCACTGAAGCTCTGCTCACGGGGTTACTAATGATGTTATGTTATCGGTAAAATGGTGTTTTACTTCACCAAATCTGTTAATAAAAAGGCAGATTATGCTTTAAACGTTGCTGTAATAAATGAGACAGTGCTATTGTAAGTGGTTGTCTACAGCCACATATACACAAAAACGAACTTTCTCTCTCTCACGCATACTCACTCTCACACACACAAACACAAAACACACACACACACTCATTCATACACACGTACACATGCAAACACAGTATACATGCACTGTTCTATTTCTCTCTTTTTTAAAACTTAAACTGATTTCTTACATAATCATCTAAAAATAAATAAATAAAGTACGTTAAACTGAAATCAAACCTAAACATATATACTGAGTATGTGTATTGTATACTGTGAAATATACAAAATGCAAAAGGTCTAAAATTTATATTCCAACGTGCTTTATTCTTAATTTTAACTTCATTATAACACTATAACACTGAGGAACCAGTCAGGTATGAAGTCATCAATGGCAACAAGCTCATAACAACACCCGCATCTAGGAACCAGGCTGGAGCTGCTGTTGGAGGGGTTGGAATACTGCTCAGCTCTAAGGCAAGCGGCTCACTGGCCAAGGTCACACCAAACACAGAGAGGATACTGACAGTGAGCTTCCAAGGGAACCCGGCAACAAGCATCATTGTCACCTACTGTCCAACCAACACGGCAGATGAAGACACAGAAGAAGCACATTACAACGACCTGGCGAGAGCCATTAAGGCCATCCCAGCTCACAACCTACTGATGGTAGTGGGTGACTTCAACGCAAGAATTGGAGAGGAGGATGCAAAATTCACATTTCATAAGGAAACAAATAGGAACGGCAGACAGCTGTTGGACCTGGCAAACGAAAAGAACCTGGCCATTTCTAGCACCAACTTCCGCAAGAAGGCAGGAAAGCTCTGGACCTTCATCAGCCCAGGAGGTACCAAGTACCAGCTGGATTACGTGGTCATACGCAGAAAGTGGCGCAATAGCATGCTGAACGTGGAGGCATACAGTTCTTTTGCAAGTGTTGGCTCAGACCACAGAATCGTGTCTGCCAGGGTAAGACTAAGTCTGCGAAAGAAGAAAACAGAGCCAACGAAGGGACAATATGACTGGAATCTGTTCAAGAACAGCAGAGTCTTACAAGAACAGTACACGATCGAGGTACACAATAGGTTTCAACCGCTACAAGAACTGGAGGAATCTGCTACAGACAGGTACGAGAGGTTCACCAAAGCCACACAGGAGGCTGCAGAGAAGGTGGTCCCACTAAAGAAGAGGGGAAGAAAGACAAGGCATTCAGAGGACCCAAGGGTGGCAAAGGCTAGACACGAACTGAATAACACGTACGGCCGATACAAGGAGAACACAACCGAAGTGAACAGACAAGAGTACAGCCAGGCCAGAAAGAAGTTGAAAGCAGCCTATATTACTGTGGAAGAGGAAGAACTCAGCAGCAAGATCAGAGAAGTAGAGAAGGCCCATCTGAATTGCAAGCATGGACAGAGCTGGAAACTCATCAGTGACATCACTGATAGAAAGACGACTAGGAAGGGACAGCTGGAAGGAAGTACACATGAAGAAAGGATTGAGAACTGGTACAGCCACTTCAAAAATCTCCTTGGAGACCCCCCTAGCATCACCGAAGAAGACGATTAAATTCCTACTGTGTTCGAGGAGCTTGACATCAAGGAGGGCCCATTCGAACAAGAGGAATATGAAGAGGCTAAGAAGGCACTCGTTGAAGGAAAGGCTAGCGGGGAAGACGGAATACCTCCAGAAGTCCTGAAGAGATGTGAAGGGTTGGACAAGATCATCCTGGACTTCTGTAACAGAGTACTGATGAAGGGGGAAAAGCCGGAGCAGTGGTCCCTACTAAACATCGTGCCCATACCCAAATCCGGAGACCTAAGGCTGGGTAGTAACTACAGGGGTATCAGCCTGAGCTCAGTTGTAGCTAAAATGTTCAACAGGATGATACTTAACCGAATAAGGCCAGCCGTGGACGAACTACTGAGATGTAACCAAAACGGGGTCCGAGAAGGAAGATCTACAGTTGCGCACATACTTGCTCTACGCAGACTGATAGAGGGGATAAAGGGTCACAACCTACCTGCCATCATCACCTACATAGATTTCCGGAAGGCTTTTGACACTGTTCACAGGAACAAGATGCTCAGGATCCTTAAAGCCTACGGTATCCCAGAGCGGATAGTCAGTGCCATCGGCAGCCTGTACGAAGGAACAAAAGCAAAGGTGACAACTCCAGACGGGGACACCAGGCCTTTTGATATCCAAGCTGGAGTGCTGCAAGGAGACACCCTAGCACCATACTTGTTTGTAATAGTGTTGGACTACACACTCAGGGCGGCCATAGAAGGGAGGGAAGAGGAGTTAGGCTTCCAAATGGTGAGGAGAAAGAGTAGGAGAATTGGGCCAAAAACAGTGACGGACTTGGACTTTGCGGATGACATCGCACTCATTTCCGAGCAAGTCAAGCAAGCCCAGGAACTACTTGGAAATGTAGAATCCTCAGTTGCAAGGGTAGGCCTTCAGATGAATGCAGGGAAAACCAAGTTCATGGCCTACAATCAACCAGTACCAGTATGTTTGAGGACCCAAGAAGGAACCGCACTTGAGAAAGTGGAGGACTTCAGGTACCTGGGGTCCCATATGGAAAGTACCTCTAAGGACATCAACTCTCGTAAGGCAGCAGCGTGGAGAGCCTGCAACAAGCTGGAGAAGATCTGGAAGTCGAACCAACCGAGGAAACTCAAGATACGGCTCTTCCTTTCAACAGTGGAGTCAGTGCTCTTGTACGGCTGCGAAGCTTGGACGGTCACCCCTAAACTAGAGAAACAGCTGGACGGCTGGTATACGAGGATGCTAAGAAGAGTGCACAACATAACATGGGAACAGCACCGGACAAACAAGGAACTCTATGCTGGTCTCCCAAAAGTGTCAGACAAGATACGGGCCAGACGTTTAAGGTTTGCCGGACACTGCCTTAGAAACAACAGGGAAATAGTCTCGGACTTAGTGTTATGGACCCCAGCACATGGGAAAAGAAGACAGGGAAGACCACCCTTAACATACATAGATGTCCTTAAAAGAGACACTGGCATACAAACTGATGGCATGGGGAAGGCTATGCAGGACAGGAGCTTCTGGGCGGCTACAGTGGTTCGGGTGACGGATGAAGGAGACTGGCACCCGACATAGGTCAAGTAAGTCAATAACACTAAATATTAACTTGCGTTATCAATCTCAAATGTGTCTTTATATTCCGCCTAGTCACAGAAAACATGTGATTTCGAAGTGTTTTGTTCTCATTCATTCATCCAAAATTTAGCCCACATTTCTTGACTGTCTGGTAAATGCAAGTGTGGACCATAAATATAATATACAGAAACCTGCACTGAAGCCGTTATACAGCTTTCAACTTGATAGTTTACCAAAATGATATGATGCTTCATTGAACAAATATGTCAGATTACACGGTAGAGAGAAAAATATATTTGACTTCAAAAATAACAAAATTGATAATGCAAAGTTAGTCACAGTAGAAAATCATTTTGTACTGAATGCTCTGAATCTCAAAAGCAACCGGTAAAAAAA
This sequence comes from Branchiostoma lanceolatum, assembly GCA_035149815.1. Classification (NCBI taxonomy): domain Eukaryota; kingdom Metazoa; phylum Chordata; class Leptocardii; order Amphioxiformes; family Branchiostomatidae; genus Branchiostoma; species Branchiostoma lanceolatum. The sequence continues at coordinate 16,331,835 of CM068880.1, forward strand.
CAGTTATGTAAATGACAACCTCAGGCGACTGTGCCTGGATGTGAATTGTCTGGTATCAGAAGATGACTCGTGGGCTGGCTGATCTACACATAGATTGATTTTTGTTTTCGTGGGAGCTCAATCTGAAGATTGTTATTGTCTGCTCATGAGATTGCGAGTGTCAGACTATGAATAAAAACTACTATTTGACAAAGATCTCTTTTTTCCCTCAAAAATACGTGCTGTTTAAACTATCATCTTGGAAATGTATCTTGTTAATCAACAATTGTATAAGCGACCATCATGGTTCCATTCTTTATTTACATCCATGCAGACGTGGTTCACGCAAAGGCTACGCTCTCGGCTTTCCGAAAAAGTTTTTTTTTTTTTTTTTACTTTGCTTTGCTTGACAGACAAAGACGACGTGGCACTGCAAACAAGTTTTCCATAACTTATTTTAACAGTGCCATGCACAGCGAACAATATACCTATTTTTGACCTGGGTGAAGTGAGGAAAGTCGTGTTATGACATCCGTGGAGTCCGGGGACTCGAACCCGGGACCTCTAGGTTCTGGGCAGTTCTGGTTCTGCCGTTATGCCACACGACCCCAAAAGAGTAGATGCAGTTGCCTGGCGACGAAGATGTCATCTTCGCAAGAAGACGTAATAAAACCTTCCTGATTTCGAAGAAATAAGCTGTCGTTAGCTCCTTTCAATGTTCTGATGACCGGAGGTAGCGACGACAATTGGCAGGGGATCTTAAAACTCTGAACGAGGACACCGAATTTGCAAATAGACTCAACTCTTTAATATTACAAGCACTAGGTAGATATATCAGAGTGGCCCATCTATCCATCCATCCATTTATCTTTATCATCCCTCGCTCTATTCCACCATCCATCCATGACCATCGCCAAGGTTCCATATCCTTTTTAAAGCCGAGATGGGCAGTGGATTGCTATATAGACTGTGTCTAGGATACCGTATTGGATAGCCTGAGTGAGGGCTAGGTATTGGTAGGCGAAGCCCATCCCTCTTCGCTGCCTTATTCCTACCAACACCTTAAACCTACCACTGAGCTCAATGGTTAGCTTTATCTACGTATTAGACCTTATTTAAACTTAAAATGCTCAACCAAAACAATTTCGATTTCAACATGTGTTTGAGCTATGAAAAAAAGTAACTTCCAAGCACGTTGACCTAGATTTTCAAAGTATTGACCCCAACTGCAAAGTTGGATTTGTCATGGGTGTTTGGCCTCAGAAAGTGGAAGGAATTCTTATGAGCCAAAAAAAATATTGCAATGACACTTGGATTTCACCCCTGTCCTAATACGTCTTTATTCATTTGCGTCAGCATCAGGGCAATACTAACTAGTTCACAGTGTACTAAAGCTATGTTTTACTGCTAACAATGCAGTCTCAAACGTAAAGTACTGTTTCATTAACAGTAACACCTAGCTTCAGTGCACTGTGAACTAGTCAGTATTGCCCTGCCTGAAGATGGCTGACAGCCGTCGAAACATCGGCTCTTGTAAAATGTTTGGTTGTAAATAAAAGAAACTTGCCATTCATATACGTACACATGCATAATTCTACAAGCTGCTAAATCTCAGCCCACGTCTATAGACAGAGAAGTTGGACAAGTCTACTTTAAACATTCCCAGGGAGTGCCAGTTAACGCAGTTTGTAATGTTCTGAATTTCCTAACATTTTCTGGGTTATTTTCTTTTCTTTCTTTATTTTACCAAACTGCTTTTAAAACTAGATTTCAATTCAACCAATTTGGTAGATTTATCGCCACATTTCATTGCGATTTGAAAGCGCATACTAGAGAAAAAATAGTCCCATCGATATGTTTATTGAATATTTTTGTCCGCCTTCACATATTATCACCCGGTGAAGAGCTTAAGTTGTGCCACTGACGTCGGTTTGACCCTTTTGACGAGCTGCTTCCAGAAACCTCGCCGTAGGTACACTATGTCTGAAATCTAGTACTTAACCTCTTAACCAAAATGTATACATCATGCTACGTCATCACACGTTCAATTTGCATATTTGAGATTGTGATCCAAGCTTGGAGGATAATATATTTTCTTTCTGTGATCTTAGCTTGGTGGATATTTTCTTTCTGACGATTGGCAGTAGGAAACATCTTTGGAATGTACTATCTTCTCTAATTTCCCTTTCCCTTTCAAGCAATAACAATCAAAATTGGTCAGAATGAGAAGGCCTTTCTTAAGCGGTACAGTAAATAAATTGACAAAGCTACACTAGAATTTTAAACACGGCTTTCAGCAATATCTTTATCATTATTGAACAAGGCTTTATTCTATAAATAAGTGTCATGGTGTATCTGCTTTATTCCCAAATATGTTTTTAATACATGAAGTAAAAATTGTATGTCAGTGTGTCTTCAAGTAAAACAATTTGTCAGCTTAGCCTCCGTTGCTGACTCCGTCTGGCTGTTTTCTTTTTAAAATTAAAATCTTTAATATTAAAATCTTTAATATTACATGTTTCTTAACGCTGGGCATCGAATTGCAATAGCAATAAGAAACTTATTGTAATTAAACTGTAACTTAAAACAGAAAAAAGCAGGAAGGAGTCTGCAATGTCAGCTACAACCCTAGCCGGCTCATAAGGTTAGGATTCAAATGCTGCTATGATTTGTCTGGCACAAAAAATGACTCGTGGGCTGCTTCATGTACATACAGATGGATTGATTCTGTCTCCTTTTGACTTCACAAACGTCACTTTATTTTCAGTAGGCTGTTGAGACCATACAGTGCAAACAAACATATAGAATTCGGGATAGAAGCTGTTTAAATACCGGTCCAACCCTCCTCACTACCATTTCCTTTTCGTAATAAGTGGAAACGAGAGGCAGGAATGTTTTAAACTTTGGAGCTATGGTACCGAGTCAGAGTTAAGAGTCAGGTTGTCTGATGTGACAGGCAAAGACTACATTCTTACCTCACAACTGTATCTTCTCGTCAAAATGTCTCGAAATAATACAGCTGAAGATTTATCCCTGGACGCCATTTTCTCCAGTGAAAGCATGGCAAAGCCTGTTAAAAAAGCTGGGCATCCTCTCATGAAGCAAGCTGAAGAAGTTATCAATCTCCACACCCCAAATAGATGTGAGGAAAAGAAGACTGTAGAGGAACAACTGTCAATCAAAAATGATTCTGCAGCTGAGCAGAAACAAGGAATCGATATCAGCCCTGAGGATTTTGATACATACGCCATTGCTTACATTTGCAAGGATGAAAGTACCTGCAAAGTAAAGAAAACTGTGGAAAACACGGAAGGTATTTCATTTAAGGGATCAAACGTGGAGAACAGCAGCAGGAATGGTGACGACATCCAAATGACACGGCCAGCTTACAACGATGACAATCCTCACCTTCAATCATCAGCTGATACAAATCAGCAATATGATAAATTGACGTTTGGGCAAGATAATCACAATCCCTGCCTTCACTCATCAACTCATTTACACCAACACGATGATGAAGCCAACTTAATGCCGGCTAAGGATTATGACAATCCTTTTCTCCAGTCAAATACCGTTACACATCAACAAGGCGGTAATGATGAAAGAATTGACGAGTCAGCTAACAATGATGACCGTCACTGTATCAAGCCAAGAGCTGTTAGATGCCAGAATCGTTATGAAACCGTTCTTGAATCATCCAATTGTGATGCCGGCCTGTCCTTTGCTATTAAAAACCAAAAAGATGTCGCCGAGTCAGCTCTATGCGAACTCTACATTCAACCAGACGCTGTTGAAAACCGGGAAGACGACAAACCTATATGTGGGACAGCCGACTCTGTGTCCTATGCTATCAAAAACCAAAACGATGTCGCCGAGTTAGCTCAATGTGATCTCTACATTCAACCAGACGCTGTTAAATACGAGGAAGACAACAAACCTATCTTTGGGACAGCCGACTCTGATATCATCCAGCCATACGCCGCTAAATACAAGGAGGATGAAGAACCTATCTTTGGGACAGTCGACTCTGATACCATCCAGCCATATGCTGCTAAATACCAAGAATACGGCGACAGTGGTAAGGATGATGCACCCCGTAGCGCTGATATTGCAGCTGAAAACGTACAAGCATCCAGTGTCGCCTCTAATGATGTGGACATTAAACCATACGCTGTTGCAAACATGAGCCAGGATGAAATGGAATGTAGAACAAGTTCAGTGGATATTAACAGTCAAGCAAGACATTCTTACAGAATCCAGCGGCTTCAAACAGCATCAATGATGGTTTGATGAACCCATCAAAAAATGATGCAAATCCGTCTCAACTTGACATTGAGGACGTGCAACATGTCCCGAATGATGCACTTAATCCAAATCCGATGTACGTGCCAAACGTTCAGCCTCCTGCGACTTGCGGTAAGACAAGTTTATGTTTTAAAGCAGTCGGTTATGTATTCTATTTACTTTAGTTATGCGTGGTAACAGGTTTGAAAGTAGGCCCTCACTTAAATTCAAAAATAAATCAGAACAAGTGATCTGTCAGGCAGAGCTCTCTGCTTGAGGAGCAAAACCAATCGTATGCATTTTAACTAGCCGGGATCTGGAAGTCAGATTTTGGAGAAATATTTAATCAATAAAAAAAAAAATATACCGGACGCAGCCTGTCACAGGGGTGACGCACTTTAGCATGTAGCTGATATTAAACGTGACCTCAGAAAATGTAGAAAAAAATCACATTTTGTCAACAGTACTATCTCTGTCTTTGATTGTAGTTTTTTTTTCTTAACACAACGCCTCATAATTGAATTGTAGTGATGTGCATTTTTTTTTTTTTTCAGAATGTACTCGCAATCGGGTGTGCTTTGCTGTAAGGGTGGCAACGGTCATTGTGCTGTGCATCTCCGGTGGAATCTTTCTCGCGTTTTTCTTTCGCACCAACGCATCAGAGGTACGCTGCTGTCTTATGGGATTTATGTCTTGTTAACCATTCCTGCCCTTAGAGTTCCTATATAGTTTAGAAACAAGGTTTAGCACTGCCTTATTGTAACTTTGTTGAACTATTGAGTGTCCGGTAACTCTTTTGATTAAATACCTTATAAATGTATAGAATTTGACAAGGGCACACAGGTATCAAAAGTTGGACATGGTTTAGATGATTAGTCCAAGATGAACTAATTATAAGATGATCTTCTATCTACATCAGAGAGAGACTGCGGTTCCTGCCTGAACCTCTGGACCAACCCGATGTTGCGTTTTCATCTCGCCGCCGCCGCCATTCCGCGAAGGTGAGACTAGCAAAAATACATCAGAGGGTGTAATTATGACCTGAACAGCATACTTCAATAGATTGTATTGTGCATAGTCTAATTCAGTTTGATGCAGATTGCGCTGCAATAGTGCAGCATTTGACAGGCCCACATGAATATCAATATTCGTTCAGGGCTCAGAACATCTTTTTAAGATGGATCATTGACAAGAAAACCCTCTATTTGTCTACAGCAGACAGCGACATGCGTACAGTAGACGCTGCCTTTGCTCCTGTTACCACTGAAAGCTTCAGCATCAGTTTTGTGTCTACACCACCGAAAGTCTCCACCGGCTCAACAAATGAAGGTTAGTCCACCGCGAAAGTTCGCTTGGTTGTGTTGGAACAGTAAAGTTCCTTCCTCGCCCTAACACAATGTCGAGGCATCGGAAATTGAAAACTGTTATGACATGAAATGAGTTAAGGAAACATTATGCATCAGGACCCCGAACTGGGACGGTGGCCAGTACCGACTTCCAGTCACCTTTGACCCGTTGCTTACGTCATAATACACATTATGTCATATTGTTTTCACTTGATTCTTGTTGATGATTTCTTTTTCTTTGTACTGTATTTTTGATGTACCAGGGGTTTTGTGTAAAACAGGACACTGTTCAAATTTCTTGCAAAATAAAAACACTGAAACTTCATGACACTCCTCGATGCAACGTGTCCAGAGCACTGTCTTGGAGAGTTCCTCGTGATGAATATACAAAACTGACATCAAAATTTTCAATAACCAAACTCCCAACCTCATGATTGACATACCATACAGGGTATAATATTAACCCTCATACACCCGAACCCTTTTTTGCGACTAGAATGGCTGAACGGAGTCAAAAATGACCCCAGAATGTTTTGTTCAGTAAAATCTCCCTTTTCACTTTTTTTCGCCGATCGTTATCCGTACATCGCTTCATCAATATAAGAGGAATGTTTTGGCTTGTTTAGGTATGAATCATTCCGGTTCATTATGATAATTTATGCAAAAAGATTAGAAAGACCACGCTTTGAACTTTTCTTGTTGAGACCAATACAGGATTTTTGAGGCCCACGCCAAATTTTATGTTGCATAACTCCTTAACGGGTTACACCAGAGCCACCAAACTTGGTGAATTTTCATAAAATGTCTTTAGCAAAAAATTCAAATTAATAAAGTAAGTTCATCGTTTTTCGTGTTGCCATGGCAACCGGTTTTGACAGGCATATCTTACAGCATCTGATAATTTCAGTTCAAACAATGACGTGTCGAGGAATTGTTGGTACACCACATTTATTTTCTTACATTGTTATCATCTTATATGTGATCCAATATAACTTTCATAATTCAACATTAATATTTTTTGCTGATTTCATGACGTCATCGGTCAAATTCAAAGATGGCGGATGGAATCACATAAAAACGTCATAATGACGCCATATTACGTCATAATGTCACAAAATTTATTATGATGATATTAATTCACATGCGCATCATTCTTCAAAATTTTGTGGTGATACAAAGTAGTTTAGGAGTTACAGAGGGCAGGTCTCAAAAACAGCACATTGTTTTTGCTTGGGTCAAAAATTACCCCATTGGAATCACTCCAGACTTTCCTTTATAATGTCAACAGTATTGTGCCGATCTCCCTAGAAAATAAGAAGAGGTTAGAATAAATATCTACTGACAAAGTCACGGAAGGATTTTTTTCCAAACCAAAATTTTCAAATGGCACATCAAATCCACGCCTGGAGTAAAAAAATGACCCCGTTCGGGTGTATGAGGATTAAGAATTTGCGTTTCAACATGTGAATAAATCTCGTATGTTTTTCTTTTCTACTTCTTGCAGACAAGTATCGGAAAACGTTGAAGAAGATGATATTTGGTGGGGAAGGGAAAGAACCGGGAAAATTCAATAACAACTACGGAGTGGTCGTGTCTGCTATCAATGAGATATTTGTAACTGATGCGTTCAACGGACGGGTTCAAGTGTTCAGCATAAATGGGACCTATCTCCGCTTCTTCCCAACGATAGTGCCGGGTGAAGATATAATGTCCCCTTACAGTGTTGCCATTGACGTGGAGCCTGGCTACCTGTGGGTAGTTGGGGTTTCTTCTTTCACTCATGCCGATGCAAATGTCGTACAGTATAGCATAGATGGTCTACCCATTAAGAATTTCGACTTACGCTCCAGGAGTAGGGTTTCCTATCCCGACATTGCGATAGATGTGCACAACAACAAAGTTATTGTGGGAGTCGGAGATAAAATAATGCTGCTTCAGCCAAATGGCTCTCTCTATCGGAGTTTGGAAGTCTTCAACAAAGAGAAGGATCAAATCGGTGCGGTTACATTGGACAGCGAGGGGAATATCTTGCTAACAGACAGGAATAAAAGCATTAAGTTTCACAGTCAATTAGGAAAAATGTTACTTCAATTTGGAACCTTTGGGAGCAGAAAGGGTGAACTGTGTCTTCCGGAAGGCATTTGTGTGGACAACTTGGGTCGTATCATTGTGGCGAATCGTGGAAACAACCGGGTAGACATGTTCACACGCCGCGGGGAGTTTAGCCATACTATCGCGAAGATTACGAACCCGTGGGGTATCGCTATAGGACCGGACGGGCAGTTGGTGGTGACTAGCGGTTATGATTCCACTGTTACTATCGTTCCACGCCACATGGTGTTTCCTTGATGTACTATCCAGTGCACGTGTATCCATTGTATCTCCTGAGACTCATTTCAGATACTCCCACGCATGCTACATTTATCTACCGACTAGTTCTACCAGTGAGCTCAAAACTAGTTCTACCTGTCTTTATCATTCAAACCTGACTTAAGAACGCTGTCTGAAGTGTCTGACTCTGTTGCAGACTTACACCATTTTTTTTTAAAATTCTCTTTCAATAATGTAGTATTTTAAAGAAATGTCTAACTTTCATCAATGTATTTTCATTACTGTTAAACATGAAGGGTTTGTCTTGATATAATACACATCACTTAGAGTAATCATAAATGTGCCTCTAATAAGGCGATCAGAGATTAACCATAGGATTATAAAAATACAACTAGAATCTGTTAGTCTACATGACATTTGTCAAAACTAATCAATTGATACTATAGCTGCAGCACAAATAGACTTTTCCAGATTTCAAAATATTGTGACCGCAGGAGACTTTTTTGTATGCAGAACACAGACGTACATATTATATATTACAAAGGTTTACGGTATGATAGTCCATTGAGAAAGTAGAACATGTATAACTATAAGATGTGTCGTGTTACACACCTTTTGAAAAAAATTGTCTCAAGAGACCAACCAAAAGTGGACACAGAGATGGTTACTAATACAGGTTCGACTGTATTCCAACGGTCAGGTGGTCTTTATGTAGAGGTGGTCACTAGTACAGGTGTGTCTGTATATCAATGGCCGGGTCGTCCTTATGCAGAGGTGGTCACTAGTGCAGGTTTGACTGTATATCAATGGCCAGGTGTTCCTTATGTAGATGTGGTCACTAGTACAGCTTTGAATGTATATCAATGGCCTGGTGGTTCTAATCGTTACTAGTATTTCAATTTCGACTGTATATCGATGGCCAGGTATTCCTTTTGTAGATGTGGTCACTAGTACAGCTTTGACTGTATATCAATGGCCAGATAGATAGAATGTAGAGGTTGTTACTTCTGCAGATTTGACTGTATATCAATGACCAGGTGCTTCTAATGTAGAAATTGTTACTTCTGCGGATTTGACTGTATATCAATGACCAGGTGGTTCTAATGTAGAAATTGTTACTTCTGCAGATTTGACTGTATATCAATGACCAGGTGGTTCTAATGTAGAAATTGTTACTTCTGCAGATTTGACTGTATATCAATGACCAGGTGGTTCTAATGTAGAAATTGTTACTTCTGCAGATTTGACTGTACATGTATATCAATGACCAGGTGGTCATTATGTAGAGCTGGTTGAAGGTACATTAATTGGCATAAGGTCTTCATAAACTGGTGATCACAAGTACATGGTTGACCTTGAATGGTTTTAAAGAGAAATTAGTATTATGATTATTGACTGGACAAGCAAATGTAGGTCTGCAAAAGGTTTGTAGTTTTTTTTTTCCACACTGAAACAACCAAGTGAACATCTTTAGAGTTAACTAACTTTTGATGTTTTGTTGTTTTAATATAGTGGTAGTTGTTATGTACATCAGCAGGGTTAAGTAATAAACTAAAAGCTAATCTACGCCTATGTGACATGTCCTGTGAAGTAAAGTATTTCTTTTTGTGTTGGCAAAAATGTCTGTATTACTGGCTTAGCCATTCGTTTATTCAGATTTAATCAGCTTTTAAAACATACACATTGATCTTTAAAGCTTTGTTCACGGGGTTGTTAATTATGATATTGGATATGTTAAGGATTGTTTTTGCTTCACCCTAAATAAATAAAAAGGAATATTATGCTTTAAACGTTGCTGTCATAAATAAGTGCTGTGATTAGTGGTTGTCTCACATACACTCAAAAACTCCCTGGCTCTCTCTCTCACACACACGCACACACACATACATACACACACACACACATACACGCGCGCGCACACACACACACATACAAACACAGCATATACATGCACAAGGACGCTATTTCATTCGTTTTTCAAACTCAAACTGATTTCTTAAATAATCTTTTTATGATAAAGACAATTTTTTCGTCTACCAAAGTAAAATGTTGAATTCAAATCAAACCTCGATATGTAGCGCTTTATTCTTAATCTTATAACGTACATCACACCATTAGATATTAACTGATGTTATAAAGTTCCAAGGTGTTTTTAGTCAAATAGTTTCAGAAAACATATTTCTACGTGTATTTTTCCCATTCATTTACCAAAAATACAGCCCACATTTCTTAGACTGGCTAGTAAATTCAAGTGTGGACAACAAATATAATATACACAAACCTGTACTGTAGACGTAATATAGCTTTCATCTCAAATTTTATAATGTTTCATTGAACAAATATGTCAGAAAACACGACCCAGAGAAATAAAAACATTGCCTTCAAAGATAGAAAAAGAGAATAGATATTGCAAAGTTAGTCACGGTAGAATATCAATTTGTACTGAATGATCTGAATCTCAAAAGCAACCAGTGAAAAAAAAAACAGTTACAAAGTCAATGTAAACGACAACCTCAGACGGCTGTACCTTGATGTGAATTGTCTGGTTTTCGAGGATTGCTCGTGGGCTGACTGATCTACACACAGATTGATTTTTTTGTTTTCGTGGGAGCTCAATCTGAGACTCATGATATTGCGAGTGTCAGACTATGAATAAAAACTACTTTTCGACAAAGATCTCTTTTTCTCTCGAAAACTATCCGCTGTTTGAACCAGCATCGTGGAAATTCACCTTGTTTTGTTCTACAAGATATGTAAATAGATAGCAAAGAAAGAATCTGTTTATTTACAAGTGAATAAGCGATCATCGTGGTTATATTGTTCACATGTATGCAGACGTGATCCACACAGAAGCAACGTTCCCGGCAGTTCCGAAGAAGGGTTGCTGTTGCTAGGCGACAAAGATGTCATCTTTTAAAGACGACTGAATAAAAAAAAAAGTTCTGTTTTAAAGTAATAAGCTATCGTTAGCTCCTCTGAATGTTTTGCTCACTGGATCTAGCAACGTCGAGTGGCAGGGGATGCAAACGTATAGATCGAGCACACCGAATAGATTCAATCCTTTGATACTACAGGCACTAGGTAGAAACCTCAGAGTGGCCCATCCAGGAATCCCTCTATCCATTCATCCATGTCATTCCCGCTTTATCCCACCATCCATAGTCCTCCACCCATCTATTCATCCATCCATCCATCCGTCCATCCATCCATCCATCCATCCATCCATCCATCCATCCGTCCACCAACCCAACCAAACAACCACCCACCCGCCCACACATCCATCCATCCATTCATCCATCCATCCATCCATCTATCCATCCATCCATACACAGACCCACTCACCCATCCATCCAAACATCCATCCATCCATGCCACCCAGATAACCTCTGGACCTCATGTTCGTTAAGCTAGCCACTCGACCATTTGACGCCACTTGTACCGAACCATAATTAACACACTATGTGTACAAATGTACAGACTTCCCTTCAATCTGTGTACTCACGGTGAAATTTGATAGTTGTTTTTTCTTGTATTTCTTCATCGGAAATCTGACAAATCGAATCAGGGTGGCCTTACAACCCTTTCAAATCCACTATAAGGTTTAAGTTACCTCTTCTGTCATTGGTCGGACAAATGCTACATGCACCCCTTCTACAAATTGTGGTACATGTCCATGCGACGCCGCCTTGAGTTCTTCTTCTGTTGTTTCTGCCACCAACTCAATACCTGCGACAGGGAGTTGTGTGTTTGCTTGTTCAGATCATTAGTATACCAGAATACTCGCAACATAAACAAACCTACAACATACCAGACAATAACAATAATACTACCCAGCAAACAGCACATGTCACAAGCCAGATTAATATATAAGACTTTGATTAAAAAAGTGACATCTAGCGGCGTAGAGGAAAATTGCAGCTGCAACATTGGCGATGAGTGTCCACACACGGTCTCACAACGCCCCATGACGATTCGCTTACGAAGTACATCACTAAAATATGTGTGCGTGTGTGTTAGTCGGTCGGTGCGCATCAAGTGCGGTGTGGATTGGTATAAACTCCGACCAGTGACCAGAAAAGTCCCTTAAGCAAAAGGACTGAGTCTGCACCATTAGACTTAGCTTACTCGAGAGGCTGGTGTCAACCTGTCACTTTACACAAGGCATTATACAGAAGGTTAGCATGGATTGCAATACCCGCCTACATACGATCCCAATCCAAGTATACTTACGGTTCATTTCATTTAATCTTGTCGAAGCAAAGAATTGATGACTTGGTGGCTAAGGCCCATATTACCAAACTTCATCGCACTTTGAGGAGCTCTAAGGAGCGCCCCCTAGTGGTAGTTTTATTAGGTGCAGGATTAGACCTAGGCTCAAACCATCGCCACAAATGATTCACGCTATGATGTGCATTTTACTTCGTTTCAATACATTACGTTCCGCAAAAATAGTACATGGTATCGCCAAAACTGACGCCGCTTGTCTCTCGAGGGTGATTAATCGTCGTGTTCTGTCCCTTCCCCACACACTCGCCATCTTGTAACGGCGTGGTCCTTACCACCTGTTGATGACAAGCACCAGTCACTGCAATGGTATTTTTAGTCGATAGGCGGGGCTTTTGAGCCGTGTGGGTTACGGTTGAACCCATTCAACTTGGTAGTGGATATTTTTACTACAGAAAATAGAAACACTTGTTACACATTATCATATAATACTTATACTGAAATACTATAAATTACAGGTTTGCGTAGCAAAACCTTTGTAGGATCCATTTGCATGTGTGGTGGCCGCCATTTTGAATTGTGACGTCACAAGGCCGCCATACCATTTTAATGAGAGGGGTGTTTTTTGGGGTCGCTAACGTTCTCTGTATTTTCAACAAATCGGCACGCAACTATAACACATTCAATTCAAATAAAAATTCAATGTGTCGTAGACTGATATCACTTACCAAGTCGGGAACTACGCTCATGGCTGCTACATTGGTGCAAATTTTACCACCGTTGAACTAGTTTCACTTCTACAAGTATAATCAGGGCTATAACACATATTTACTTGCTGTGACCTTACTATAAAAGGGCAAATGTTTGTTGTGGTTGTTCTATGTTCGCGGTCTTCAGTGAACTCTTTGCCGCTAACTTAAAACCACCATGACAAGTTTTGTTCTGTCTTCTGCCCGCCTACCCTGTTTCAATGAAAACAATACCGCGGAATTAAATCAACAAACATTTCTGCTTTAACCCTATCCAGACTGGGCTTTTTTGGGATATCTGGGACGGGGGGGGGGGGGGGGGGGGGCTCATTCGCCCCCCACCACATAACTTCTAAACGATATGATGTATCCTTCCCAAATTTGTAGGGAGTGATGTTCATGTAAGATTTTATAATTCGTAGAATTTTGGTGACGTTATGACGTAATATGACGTAATTATGACGTCATTAATGTGATTTTATTGGCTAAATAGGGAATTCCCGTAATATCTAAAGGTCTTAAATAAAATAGTATGTATTGTTGATTTTAAGGTATACCAAGACATATTACGTAAACCGAAACTACGTTGACGTCAAAATGACGTCATTAAATGACGTCACGTGCTGTTAGCGACCCCTTGGGATCCGCCATCTTGGATCGGCCATTTTGAAATTTTCAAAAAAAAAAATTTTCCACTAATGACCACAAAAAACACTAAAAATAGACTAAAAACGGTAATCTAAATGTTTCTGGTAAAGAAAATGCCACGTAATGACGATTTTGAAGGCGAAAAAGCCTGATGATACCTAAAATAGTGTAATGGTCCGCCATCTTGGATTTTGACCGATTACGTCATCAAATTAGCATAAATTATGAATATTAAATCATGAAAGTTACATCTAACTACATATGATGAAAACTAGTGTGGTTGAGCAAGAAAACCTAAGAAATATCATTGTTTTTAAAAATAGTAGTGTTTTTTGCATAAAATGTCTTTCAGAAACCCGTTGCCATGGCAACACGAAAAATGATAAACTTATAAAATTATCAAAATATTGTTGCCAACTAAATTTTAGGAAAAAGTCAGCAAGTTTGGTAGTCGCAGCATATGTCGTTCGGCAGTTATACGATGTCAAAGTTGCCGCGGACACTTTTAGCCCCCCCCCCCCCCGTCTGGATAGGGTTAAGAGTACATTTCGTGTATCATAGGCAAAATAATGTTATTCAAAAGCAAAATAATACACCCACAGATACAGTGTGGAGAAAAAAAGTTTTATTTTATTTTTTCAATAGATTACTTTTTGAGTGGTAGATTGTAAGATTTTTAGTCTCTATTTAATATTCGTTTAGATTAGTCATATTTTCACAAATCGTCATAAGAAATAATATTTCCCAGATTTTATTTCTTATATCTCTCATGTTCCAGAATTTCAATATATTAATAACTAGACAAGATCCAGAAACATATTGTAAAGTGGGGCATACTATGGCATCATTTCCGTGTCAAAATTACGTACGTAAAAAACGTCACGTTTTGGGGTTTATACGTGACGTATTGGGGGTCAATACGTCACGTATAAAAGGCCTACGTCACGTATGCCGGAACGTATGGATACGTGACATACATATGGTTTTGCAATTTCCGTGTCAAAATTACCTATATAAAAAACGTACGTTTTCGCGTCCAAACGTCACGTATAACAGGTCATACGTCACGTAAGGCATATACGTCACGTACTAAACGCAACATACATATGTCGTGGCATTTTTAGATCAAAATATCGTATCTACGTAGACGTCACGTTTTGGGATTATACGTTACGTACATAAATGGTTTATGTTAACGTACCACGTTAACGTAACGTATGTACGTCCTTCAAGTTATTATAACAAACAACGTTAACAAAACGTAGTCGTAGTTATCATAACGCATAACGTTTACGTAACATATTCATTTACGTTATCATAACGCAGAGCGCTAACGTAACGTACACTAGAGTGAACCTCTATAATAGGCGTGTTCTGTTTACGTCATTGGTTTATGTTGTGTATAATGTCTACGATAGACGCGTTCTGGTGACGTCATCAGTTTATGTTATGTACAACGTGTATGATAGACTTGTTCTTCTTACGTCATCAGTCTATGTTTTGTAAAAGCCGCAGCTCACAATGTATTAGTGTGGATACAAAGTAGTACGGACACAATTTTTGATGCCTGGCTAGAATATCCTATGTGAGAATTAGCCAGGTTTAAACTGTGCCGTGTGATATACTGTCTGAATTGATGAATTGAATTGTGAAAAATTCTGTTCGTGTATATTCGAAAGTGCGCCATACTACGCGTCAACCCGTTCATTGAGTGGACCCAACAGATCGGCGATGCTCTTGCCGACTGTCCGCATCAAATCGTCGTCTGCCCCAAGGTCGCGTACAGTCTTCCTATCCTCTGCCTCGTCTTCGCTCAGACCTGACCACAAGCCCTTTGCGAAATCCTTCGAGCGGCTCTTGAAATGTAAATCCTCCAGGGAACGACGAACTTTCTCGTCCAGGCGGAGAGAATCGTAGTGGACCTCGGATCGTGCACGTCCGACCCGACACTTGCCAGCGCCATGAGGTCCCTTGTGTCCCTTCACGGGTAGAGAACAAGCACGACAGTACTTGTAACCTGCCATGATCCTAGCACGATGCCGGAAGCGGAGACCTTGAAGGACGAAGACGAAAACGAGCTGGAAAAAACTTGAAATTTTCGGAGAGAACGGACCGCTGTGGCCGGCACGCGCCCTGTGATCGCCGAGACTGTCGGGCGGAAGTGGTCTGAGCGGAGCCGGAGATGTCGACGGGGGGAACACGCGCTGACCCGATCAGGACCCGTATGACGGGGGCGGAGCTTGGCCACGGAGACGCCATACTACGCGTCAACCGTTCCATGGTGATCAGCCATTGCTTGGAAATCAAGGTGGCCACTAGTGAGCTCGCTGCTTGTGTGGATTACCGCCCAGCGGGCCGGGTGACAATTTACAGTTCACCACTGTGACAGTTCACCATACTTTCTGTAAAGACGCATTGCATTATCAGAATATGAATTTTCATGAATGTTATAGCCGACTTGATGGATACAATATTGGGAAGTATAGTAGAGCATTTGTCATCGATTGTGTAACTATTGTGACATTCGTCCCATTCTCATCCATTTGAAACCTGAAATTGTTGTCTGGCCTTGTTTGGATCTGAATGTTAAGATTTATGTGGGTTAGGATATGGAGGAATCACTATGTACTTCTGTGGAATACTGCCACACGGAAATAATATTTTGGTCTGTCTATTAAAAGCAGTGATGGGCGATGGTTTTAATTCCATATATGACCGCGGCTACAAGTATCCGCGAGAACTAACGGACACAAGATCTACCGGTACACATTGACTTTACTCGAAGATTCCCTCTGATGAACTTTCCAAGCCCCTTTGTGTCGATTTTGTAGGCACTCTGGCAGATCACACAACAATGTGGTCTTTATACAACCATCAGAGAATCACACCTTTTTGTCTCCAGTTGGCTTATCACAATGCAAACTTGCACTTGGTAGGGAGAGCGGACAAAAAAACGGGACATTTGATATAAAGGTCACAATCTTTTACTCTCCAATCATAGGTTAGTGGGGCAGATCGTCACCGTTTTATCATATGCCCCGTCGTTTTTGTTTGGATGGGGCTAGCGGACAAAAAACGGGGCATATATTATGATAAAACGGTGACGAGCTGCCCCACAAACCTGTGCTTGGAGAGTAGTAAGGGACAATTAGAGGAGCCCGGCCGTCACTCAGAAAAAAATGGTCTTCCATTGCAAACTCCGTCCGGCCAAGGATGTTGGTGAGGCTGTTTATTTTTTCAAGTTAAAGCTTCAGTATTACATTTTTTTGTAATTGCTGGCCTTCTCGGTCTTCCCGGACAGCAATAAGAAGAAGAAAAAATGTAATAGTAAAGCTTTAACTTAAAAAAAAAAAGAAAACAGCCGTAAGAGTCTGCAATGGAGGCTAGATCTTTTAATTGATATCGA
The DNA here is from genome assembly GCA_035149815.1 of Branchiostoma lanceolatum. Classification (NCBI taxonomy): domain Eukaryota; kingdom Metazoa; phylum Chordata; class Leptocardii; order Amphioxiformes; family Branchiostomatidae; genus Branchiostoma; species Branchiostoma lanceolatum. The sequence goes on from CM068880.1 coordinate 16,348,802, forward strand.
TCTTCTAGGAGCTCTTCACATCTGCTTTGAAGCCCAAGCATCTGCTTGGATCCCAAATATCTGATGGATCCCAAACATCTGCTTGGAGCCACTACCATGTGCTTTTCTATATACTTTTCCATAGCTCCCAAGCAGATCTATAGCTCCTAATATCTGCTTTGAGTCCTTACATCTGCTTTAAGCCTCTATTATCTGGTCGGAGCTCCAAACACCCATTGGACAGCTCGGAATGTGGTCTAATCTGCCTATGTCATTAATCACGCCGTCAGCGGTGCTGCGCAGGCGTACTTCTCTTGACCCCAAGATTTGACCCCAAAATCCAAGATGGCGGACGGACTGTGGAACGCCGATCTGAGTACTATGCGTACTATGCTTCCTATATCAAGTCCTACGGAAGCCACGATATGTCAATCTGAGCTATTATATGTGCCCCCGTTATTTTGAAAACTCGGACAACCGCGGGTAAGCCAGTTGAGAAGTCAAAAAGTAGTTAAAAACTAGATTTGTCCCGTCAAAGTTGACCCACTTGGCGAACTTAGTATGAGAACGCTACGGTCCCCCGGCTTACTTACCTGTCTCGCAAATATCTTCTGCCAGGTTACCGACGGCACGTATGATTTCTGATTTGTTGACGTGAAGTGGAACGTTTCCAGTTCTCACAAGCGTCATAACTACTATAGAGATTAGAGATGTTTTCGACAGTTTTTCACGTGCGTACGGGCTGCCTCGCGTTGGGCCATGCTACATAATTATGGTGCTTGTACGTTGTCAGTTACGAAGCTGAAATAATTTGTTTGGATGTCGCAAAATTACAACAAAAAAAACCTAATAATTCAGCCTTTTACGGACCAATTTGTTTAATTGGTTTACGATATTTAGAGGGGCACTTAAATGAGCCGACTTGTCGGACTATCTACACAATACATGACCACGCACACTTTAATTTAAATACCACTCGTAAACACATATTGTTGTATACAGCTTCACTCGCATATCTCACAAGACAAGACAACTAAAAGACCTACAGGTGGAAGGGGTCGTGATAATCTATAGAAAGACATGTGACATCACAGCAGGTTAGGTGCATCAGAGGAGAATATCTTTATATACATGAACATATTGGCACCTGTCTCAATGGAAAATATCTTTGTACACAATGTAACATGAACATAGTGTTAACTGTATCAAACTTTAAAGCAGAATATCTTTATACAGTGTGTACATTAATATGGTGTTACCTGTCTCAAAGGAAAATATCATTATATACCAGTACATTAACATGGCGTTACATGTCTCAAACTTCGTCAAAGGCAAATATCTTCATGTACATGAACATAGCATTACCTGCACCAAGTCTTACAAGTCTCTTGAAGTAGGTTGTTTACCTAACTGCTTATAACATGAAGTTACTTTTTGCAAATATACATATATAATATATCAATCAACTTGCTTGTTGTGTTGTGTTGTCACAATGTTCAGCTGTATACTGCCATGACTATATTTACATCAAAGACAGCATGTTTCCACAAAATACAAGATTATAAGTGAAACATCAAAGTTGACAAACATTGTCTAACTTGACTGAACTTGTGAAGAAAGTGTACCACAGACACCGATGAAATGTACAGAACATACCATATCAATTCATTTCTACATGTCTCTACATGACAATAATAGTTGACAAAACCGCTTACTTATATATGTACTACCAACACATGTTGTGATAGCCTGACAAAAAACATGACGGATAGAAATATATGTCAAAAATTGCATGCTTTAACAAAGCACATGAGTATTACACCATTGAATCACAACTCAGTCTGACCTGCATCACTTAAGACATCTAGCTGTAAAGCACACTGGATATTGTTTTGGTCAATGGCTTCATTTTGAACTTCAAAGTACAGTTCCAACAAGTCCTCTTTCTTTGTTGATCCAATTCTTTTCTCCATCACAGACAACCTTTCAACATAGTACATCTTCACATCCTCCACTACAAACTGTACAAACATCTCTTTTATCTTCTCCACAATATCAGCTTATTCCAAATATGTTAGAAAACCCCTCACTAAATGACGAACACGAATACTCTCTATCTCCAACAGCATGTCCACACATGCGACACTTTGTTCTCAGCAGCCCTATGTGGTCATCCTCCAGTTCTTCATCTACAAATACAATAAAATAGGCAAAATAAATAAAAATCAACAATGTTGAATTGTAAGTACACTATTACCAGTATTATTACAACAATCAATCAATTATTAACAAAAAATATCTATAATTCAAGCATTTTTTGATCCAGGACTAACAAAACAGTAGTTTACTATCCATAAAAATTGGATGTAATCTATATCTATAAAATATCATGAAATCCGGAAAATTAATCTGATTTCTTTTTTCATTATTGTCACAAAGTTTATAAATATTCAAGACAATCACCTCGGCGTAAAAACGTGGAACTACGGCGCTCTCATAATACGGGAAGCTATTTCTTATGGACATCAGCGATTTTGCGCCCCCCTCCCCAACCCCGCTAAAACAGTTATATCGTAACATGGCCCACTTCAAAATCATCAACAATTCTTCCACATAAATACAACAGGCTGAAACCCATGTAGAAAGATAGCAGAGGGTCTATACAATTCAGGAAAATTATTCATTTTTCTTAAAAACATAGCGTATTGCAACTAGACAAACATTTCTCCGATAGAACCGGTGCGCTATCGACCCAACCGCCATAGAAAAACATACGGAGCAGGCGACTCGAGGCACGAAACCTTCGAATTTCAAAAACATGAACAATTTTTGCAAGACAAACAACCAGAAAACAAAATGGCGCCAGCGATAGCTGACCACGTCAACAATGACAGAAAATTGCTTTGGATAACCTAAAGTTCCCTAAAAATGTGCAGTTAGACCAGCAAAATTACCAAGAAAATGTGCAATGAGAAGTCTTACCTGATGTTTCGCCCGCCATTGCCGCCAGGAAAGAGCGATTTCGGAGAGATTTGCGCGACGAAAAAAGCACTTGCAGACTTGCTCTTTGTTCTGGAGGCTTCTGTTAGGGTCAAAGACCTTGTTTGACCTCTGAACTGGGCAATACCAATGAATAAATAGGGGAGATAGAAGGGAAAAGTCTAGAAATCGACTGCACCAGGATCTGGCGGTAAAATGACGTCATAGCCGAGCGGACGATCTGATTGGCTGGCTATTGGCGTCATGGGACATAGGCAGATTAGACCACATTCCGAGCTGTTGGAGCAGAACCTACAAAGGCACAAGCCTCACTCAGAGTGCCAGCCCTTTTTAGCTTTCCACGTCCGCTCGCCACGACCCGCTACCTGGCTAAAAAAAAGAGCTGACACTCAGGCTAGAAAGGCATATCTATATATAAGAAGCACATGTTAGTGGCTCAAAGTAGATGTTTGGGCTCCAAGCAGACCCTATCTCCATAGCCGACCCCCTTCATACCGCTGACTCTATTTGTCCAATTTCTACTTTTTTCCCAGCGACCCGCAGAGACTGGTAGAGAGACTTCTATCGTGAGAACATTTACAAGGCTCAACCATAAAACCTCCTTGGCTCAACCATGGCGCGAACCTCCCCATGGGACGTGCGCGGGTGACTGGGCTTGTCAAGAAATCGGTCATAAAAAGATAAGTAACCCGGACATTTGTACGGCTGTTAACATTACCACGCGCGAGGAGGGGAAGCGACACCTTTATTGAATAGAAATACTCCGCCCTGTTTGAGTTATCGCATATCTTAGGTTGCAAAACATACTTCTTCTTCCAATTTGATACGGTCTTCGCAACCAATAGACCTGCTTGAAGATTATGGCACATCTATGATCTAGAAAAGAACATATTCTACTTGGGTTTGCAGCACAACAAAAACGATGACAAAGTAGAAGGCATGACAAAAACGCCTAAAAACACGTCAAAAACCAGCCGAAACCCTAGCTCTGCTTGGAGAGTACAGCCGAAGGAGTGGTATAGCCGAGGGGTCGGCATGATGATACAACTCCCTCGGCTGCACAACTCCCTTGCCGGCATAAGAGCCCCCCCTCCCCCAATATATATGTCGCGCGTTATAGGAGGCCTGCACAGGAGGCTACCACAGCGGTCCGTTCTCTCTAAAATTTCATTTTTTTCCAGCTCGTGTTTGTCTTCGTCCTTCAAGGTCTCCGCTTCCGGCATCGTGCTAGGATCATGGCAGGTTACAAGTACTGTCGTGCTTCAACGGTTCTCTACCCGTGAAGGGACACAAGGGACCTCATGGCGTTGACAAGTGTCGGGTCGGACGTGCACGCTCCGAGGTCCACTACGATTTTCTCCGCCTGGACGAGAAAGTTCGTCGTTCCCTGGAGGATGTACATTTCAAGAGCCGCTCGAAGGATTTCGCAAAGGGCTTGTGGTCAGGTCTGAGCGAAGACGAGGCAGAGGATAGGAAGCATTTGGACGACGATTTGATGCGGACAGTCGACAAGAGCATCGCCGATCTGTTGGGTTCACTCAATGAACGGGTTGACGCGTAGTATGGCGCACTTCGAATATACACGAACAGAATGCACACGGCACAGTTTAAACCTGGCTAATTCTCACATTGGATATTCTAGCCAGGCATCAAAAATTGTGTCCTTACTACTTTGTACCCACACTAATACATTGTGTGCTGCGGCTTTTACAAAATATAGACTGATGACGTCACAAGAACAAGTCTATCATACACGTTGTACATAACATAGACTGATGACGTCACCAGAACGCGTCTATCGTAGACGTTATACACAACATAAACCAATAACGTAAACAGAACACGCCTATTATAGAGGTTCACTCTAGTGTACGTTACGTTAGCGCTCTGCGTTATGATAACGTAAATGACTATGTTACGTCAACGTAATGCGTTATGATAACTACGACTACGTTATGTTAACGTTGTTTGTTATAATAACTTGAAGGGCGTACATACGTTACGTTAACGTGGTACGTTAACATAACCCATTTATGTGCGTAACGTATAACCCCAAAACGTGACGTCTTCGTAGATACGATATTTTCATCTAAAGATGCCACGACATTTGTATGTCACGTTTAGTACGTGACGTAAAAGCCTTATGTGACGTATGACCTGTTATACGTGACGTTTGGACGCGAAAACGTACGTTTTTTTATGTAGGTAATTTTGACACGGAAATTGCAAAATCAATTGCAAAACCATATGTATGTCGCGTATCCGTACGTTCCGGCATACGTGACGTAGGCCTTTCATAGGTGACGTATTGACCCCCAATACGTCACGTATAAACCCCAAAACGTGACGTTTTTTACGTACGTAATTTTGACACGGAACTGATGCCATAGGCATACTACATGCTGTCCTTTCTATCTTTTACGTTCTCTCAATGTGTTAATCAGCAATAAAGGTTCTGTTTATCAATAAGTTTTGTGTTCATAGACTATTGTTTTCTGATTATATGTTTCAGTTTTGTTTTGACCCATCATGTGTGTCACTTATTTTGTATGTGTGCCGTGGTCTTCTTCCTTATTATGAAAATCAAAACAAAGAAATAGGAAAAAACAACATTTTATGACTGCTGGGCTTCTCTAAAAGCTGGCATCTGTAACATGTACATGTATACATCATATATTGGGAATAGAGGCTGTCAGAGAGGACCAGTTATCAGAAAACATTACAATCTTACACTCCCAAATCTGCTTCTTTCAACACCCTTACGGAAGACATCTTGCAATACATTTAAGACATGAATTTATCCAAAAAGAAACATATTGCGCAATAAGTACAGAGTCTGGGTAATGGTAATACAAACATGAACTGTATCAACAAAATTGCAAAAGATATGCGCAGAAAACATTACAACCTCACACTCCCAAATGTGCTTTTTGCAACACCCTTACACAAGTATGACTTCCTGCAATACATCCAGACAAAGACATGAATAAATTAAAAAGAAGCATTGTGTAATAAGTACAGAGTCTGGGTAACAGTAACACAAACCTGAACCATATCAACAAAATTGCATAAAATATGTGCATATTTCAACACACGTCTTCAGCTCGCAATGCTAGCCCTTATTTTGCTATATAATATACATCTACATGACAGTAACTATCATAGCAAACAGATTGTGAAACAACACAAGGAATACAAACATGTAGCGTCAAAATCCTTTAAGTTGTCCAGAATGTAGGTAAAATCACATTTCTTGACAAGATTGTCTAAATTAGCCTGAAACCAGTCATGACTGTATACCTGCTTCATTTTACATTCACTCCTTCCCTCACAGTGGGCAAAATATTGTTGGTTGACACACACACACACACACACACACACTCTCTCTCTCTCCTTATAACTTGGGTCTCTCTTGCCTTCTCGATCTTTCTGTACCTCAATTGTGCTCAATTTTGCTCTATTTTATTTGGTCTGTCTCCGAAAATTTGTATGATTGTCTTTTACATTTGATTCCTATGCTACAAGGAAATATTCTGTTAGATAGTATATACATATAAGTCCCTGAGATTTGTTCTCATATCAGTTTGGTAGCAGGCAACCATTATGTAAGTGGTAGACTTTATGGTAAGTATTGTCAGCCTTGGTTAAACTTGGATGCTGTCAGAATCATTGAAAATTCTATTAAAACAAAACAGTCATATAGATGCGACATATACATTCTGCTAAATAGGTCTGTCTCTTCCAGGTTGAATATGAAAAATCCCGTATCAAATGGCAAGATACATCTAGTAACAATAAATAAATCTACGACACAAGAGCTGCGTACCGGTATTGGGTACATGTACCATATCTTTAAAACCATACATACTAGTACTTTACTAGGTACAGGTCCAACATGCTGGAACGTCAATGTCCCGGTGCTGTGATGTAATAGACTTAAAACGAAATTTATAATTTTTTGCCAATATTGTTATTGAAAACAAATTATTCCTTGTACAAAGAGGAAAATTTTGCAAGTTGGAGACGTTGAAAGCATTGTGCCTCAGTTGAAATCTGCATTGCACTCTAAAAAACAGCATCACTTTAGCAAAGAGACTTAAATGCATTATTTGTAACATTTAAAGGTTTGTAACTAAGTAACATATTGAAAAACCAAGCAAAACATAATACGGTCAAACATGTAGTATAGTGACCACTTTGGCAAGGATGCAAGGAATCTAAGAGACCTGTATGCAAATGTACATGTAACATATTCGTTAATAGTTTAAAAGGTTTAAAAGACACAGCTACAGTCAAAATTCCCCAAGAAGACCACATGGGACCAATGGAATCTGGTCTATATGGACAGGTGGTCACTATAGACAAGATTCTTAAGCTTGTGTCTACTCAATGGAAAAAATATTCAGGGGACCATTGAGCAGAAGTCACATGGCCAGGTTGTCCTTATGTAGAGGTGGTTACTTGTATAGGTTTGACTGTTTTGTATTTGTAACTTACAGGAAACTATGGTATTCCTTTGGTATATGCTGCTGCAGTTGGTGCCACTGCCTTAATCAGTCAATAGAACCGCCTTTTGGTTAACACAGACATTGCAGGCGCACAGTGATTGGTGGTTATACAATTGCATTGAATGGCACCTGCATATTGAAACACCAAAGCTTGCTTAACCTTCAGCATCCTAAGGTAGCAGTTAGGCACCAGATTTGTATTGATTATGTGGTGAGGCAGGAGGGGGGAGGTTAATCTTTGCCCTGATGCTTCACCTCATAACAGGGTTTTAGCTAGGATTTATAGACAGGGTGTCCTAAGATGGGGAGGGGGGGGGGCAGACTTCTCCAATGGCTTATGGATTCCTAGGGTGTCCAGAAGACATATTGACGCCCTGCTAGCTAATAGCCTGCCTCATATTCATATAACAAATGTGGTGTGAATAGGCTATCTTAGCAGGGATATGGTTAAAACTATCCAACTAAAAGGTCAGGGTTGGAAGAAGGAATGTGATTTTTATGGCCCAGGAAAAAAATGTTGTTTTTCCGATCACAGTCCTGAAAATAATTTAGTAGGTAGGTAGGGCTTCTCTTTACAGTTTAACAATGTAAAATTGAAATCAGTCAGGACACTGCAATTTTCAACATTAGAATAATCTGTAATGAAAACAGCACAGGGCCCATTCGACATGATTCGGACAATCATTATACAAACCACGGTGTGGGGGCCCCTATAATCTAAGACTGGTGTTTTAAAATGATTCTACAAGTTTTTATTACTCAGATCAAAACTTTTATGTTGGTTGTTCTGCAGTCAAGCCAAAGAAAGGCTAGGGTTGGCATGTTTCGGGGTTGATAGAGTTACTGTAAACACAGCTGTTTTTTTTTTCCAAGGCTTTTACAAAATAATAGAATAAACACCTTTACTCTTGATTGGTAATGTTGGCTGTAATACTTCTTAAAAAAATAAATGAAGATGGTGGTGATAAAATAAGCTCAAGACAAGTACTATTGCCTTGTGTCAAGTTTAATCAGCACAAAATGTCTAAAAGAAGTCCAACGACTGAAATCAGCACCTATAATCATTAACTCAACGTATAACCAGGATGATTTGATTACATGGATGACATCTTCTGTGGACCTAAAAACAGATGTGAGCGTACAAGTAAAAAAAAAAAGCTTCACTAAAAAGTTTGCCCTTACTACGAAATCTAAGGAAGGTTGAACAAATGAGAAAATAGACAGTATAATTGTATACTGATTAATAGATTTTTGACTTTTGTTCTTTCACATCTTCTTCTGTGACTTTGGAGTTGACTTAAGCATTCCATGACAGTAGTATCCATGTTTTTAAAATATTTTTTCTTGGCAATTCAGGGCATTTATTTCTTTATTTTGCAGCTGCTTTGTACGATTAACAGTATGGCCGAAAACTGTTTTTTTTTTTTAACTGGACAGAAATTGATGCGCGTGCAGATGTCACCCATATAATCAAATCAACATGGCCTAAGAGTTATATAAAAAACTTCTATGTAGTGCTTTAAAGTTTTGAAGGCAGCTTTGGTACAGGTTTCCCATTCAACACAACAAGGGGACGTTCAAAGCAGGGCTTCTGAAAGACAGTACCATGTTTTTGCAGCACCTCCTCTAAACCTTTACAAACCCGTTCAATGTAGTAGTAGGGAACCCGTTTGTGGATAGGTAAGTACACAACATGGTCTATGATGAACCTGGCTTCTTCTGGAAAGTGTGTGAATTGCTCGCTGAGCTGATGCGATGTCTCTGAGGGAGGTTTGATGACGTTTAGCTGCGTGGCACCGCGGTATGCGTTGATTCCCTTCTTACAGAGCAAGTCGATAACTTCATCAGGCTTCTCCTGCAAAACATTAATCATGATACTGATATCATTTTACTGTAAATACAGAAATGTTTGCAGGGATTTCATTTCACGGTAGGGAGAAAATGGAGTGTTAACGTTTGAAAAAAATGGTAGGGCTACAGTCACAAGGAAAGGCTTTTTGCGGTGGTTTTCAAGTTTGTGGTAAAATGTTAACCGGAGTGAACCACGAACATAAAACCACCGCAAACATTTCTGCATTTTACAGTATCTATTATTTCAAAATATGTGGTAATATGTGGTTAACACATGACATTCTGTAGCATTTGAGCAAAGTTAAACAAATAGATGCACATGGTACAGGCTTCAAAGTAGACATGCTTTTCAATCATCTTTTTTATTTTATATTTTTAAAATTATTAATGGTTAATGGAAAGCGTAGGAAAGATTTAAATTCACCATTTTCTGTTGGTGAATATACGTGCACCCGAAACTAATTTCTCCCATAGTCCTATACTGCTACATTAGTGTGTATAGCTTTGATGTGCGTGCAATTTGCGCTATCTCACTAATCAGTGGCACTTCCATGTTCGGGCACTTTTAAAATCGTGGTGACACAATCGTTACATTAGGTAATTAACCATGTGACCTAGATTCTTGGGTAGGTGCATGCATGGTTTTATTATCGGTTTGACTGAGAGTTTGTTGTTGATTTGTATTGAGCAACTGACATAGTGATTGACATCAACCATGTTCAAAAGTTTAAGGAACGGTTGCAGTCAGCTGTGCATAAGTTAGATGTGACAGGTCATTCAGTGTAATATAAGCAGCCGCTACCGCACCGCGCCAGCATGCCTGCGAAGCTGGAATGGTGTGTTACATCGAAGGGCCGTTATACCAGCTATATACAGATACAGAATAAAAAAGCGTATGGAACTACAACCAACCACGAGTATTGGGAAAAGCCAGTAGTTCCTGTTGTCTGCCTTGTCGCCTACTTTCATCATGGATGGGTTCTTTAGCAGCATGTCCGCATGGCGTCCTTTATCCACTCCGACTTGAAACGACATATGGCAGAATCCTATACATCTGTGTACAAATTCAGAGGTGTCAATGTAAGTTTTAAATCATTTCTTAACCAAACACTTATCTAAGAACCATAGTATAGCCTTTTCAATACCCATGAGGCTACAACAGGTAATAACACAATGATATGCAGTACCAGGGCTCGAAATAGTGGGTGCATGTGCACCCAGTGCACCCAATTTTGCAGCTGTGCACCTAATTTTTTACTGTGGGTGCACTGGTGCACCCAAATATTTTCGTACGTTCTAATGTGTAAAGGTATCACTGCACACTAGTAGACAGCATATTCTTGACATCTAAGTGTAAGAAAATAATAAAATCTTTGTTGTAGTACTTCTTTAAGATTATGATGTTAGAATTTGAGTTAATTTCGATTTTGAAAGCTTCAAAACTGCGTGCCGAGATCGTGTGCCAAACGCGCATGAAGAGGAACAGTAAGGTGTGTCATTAGGTTTTGCTTACAATAGTTACATTCTTCTTTATTTTATGTGGTGCACCCAAACATTTTTTGGTGCACCCAATTTTTTAAGTTGGGTGCACCAGTGCACCTATTCCCAAAACTGAATTTCGAGCCCTGAGTACTGTTTTGAAAATCCCAACACACATATGGATTACTGTTAAAAAAAGAACCCAACACACTTATTGAGAAGCGTAGGGAAAACCGATGTGCTTGGCAAAAAAAATCAACTATTCCCAAGAGACCTATTCCCAAGGGGGCTAGAAATCAGGTGTTTTCAGACATTAAATATGGGTTACAAATAAGGGACACATTTATCTGCCTGAGGATTTTGTACTACACATTTTCTGACATATTTTAAGATTTTTTTTCACGCGCACGCACACATTTTTCACACGCAGAAAGCCTGTTCCCTAAATCTCCAGCCTTTTTTAGGGTTGACCGCTGCCAAGAGACATAAAATTTCTAACCCTACATCAGTTCTGATTGATAAAATTGAAAACAGGTTTCCTGTATTCCACACTCTAACAAATTTGAGCTTTGGTAAGTTGATGTACAAATGTACAGTGTATTGCATCATTTGTATCTATTCACCTACAATATGATGTTCAAAATAACTCTGTCCTGATACTGTTTGTTTTTATAGTGTTAAAGGCACCCAGAGCATTTTATGAGGCTTGAAAACTGGAAATATTCTACTTGCTGTAATCTTAATGAAATTGATATTTAATGCCACTGTTAACCACATTTGCGTGCAGATTTCTTATCAAAAGTGCTCAAAAACGGCACAAAAATAAGCTACATGGTTATCTTTTTTAAGTTTTAGTTTCACGCGCCTAGTGTAAATAGACCGATACCATAGCACCACCCACCTCCGTCGAAATGTAGAAATGCAAAATTAAAACATATAAATGCAAATATTTGACGGATATGCAGTCAAATATTTGACGGACATGCAGTCACTCTCTCATTGGTCGAACCGCTAATTGTGATGGACAGTCAGGATCAGTCTATTAGGGCTTGGATTTTCTATCAGTTTTCACCACACAACGACATCATGTCTTTGCTCCTTTAATGTCGATATGTAAATTGTAATGGTACAGTGTTATTGAAACTTACTATGTGTAGGAATGACTAGAAATTTGAGTTTTTTCATTCAAGTTTTAAGCCTCATAAAATGCTCTGGATGCCTTTAAACTCTACTTGTTAGATTACTTCGGACAACATCAAGTAATAAAAACCACACACCGACCCTATTTATTCCAGGACCGTAATCAGAAACACAACAGATTTTTTCATAGGCCTAAGAAAAATGCTTTATATGGTAAACAGCCTTGCAATTAAACAGCCCACCCATGCCAGAAGGCATGTAAGTAAAGTTGTTTTTGTTGTGAATAAACCAGTCTACAGTGCTGCATTCCTATATTATTATTCCATATTATATCTAAGACAAGACCTGAATCCATGACACATAGAGATTAGCATATTGGCATAAATCTTGCATGAAACTTTACATGCAAAATCATATACAGTCAGTAATAAACACAAAATTTCAGTGATAAACACAAATGCAGCAGTGTTTTTGTCTTTTCCAACAGAAATTTCACGCCCTAAACTAAAGAAGGTTTAAGATGGTTCAGAAAAAAAAAGGAGAATATATGTGTGAGATATTATTTTGCAAGTCTGGACTTGTTTCTAGACGTTTAGGTTTTTTTGGACTTGAACCTAAATGTCAGGTCCAGTCTGATTCTAGTCCAGGGTTTAGGTATGCAGCACTAAGTCTACCTACCTATGGACCAGCAAAGACAGCAGTCCAGCACTCGGCTGCTGACGGATCTTCTGAAAGAACTGGTCCGGGAAACCCCTCAGCAGGGAAATCCACATCTTCTGGTGGTCGATGCCTAGAACATTCTGCAAGACAAAGACGCCGTAACCCGTCAGAAACGGCCAGTTCAGACCAACCGTAGCGACCGAATACTTGAGCAGTTTTTTTTAAACACTCCAACCATGACTGGGTGGGGTACAGCGAATAAGCTTCGTTCATTGCTGAAAACAGCTCGCTGTCTTTGATTTTAAGAATTGATCCGCCAAAAGCAGTTGAGGGCTTGATTACACCGAAACTAAAGAACGCAATATCTGAACGTGGATCTCCGATGTACTCAAATCCGCAGAAACCCTCGGCGCAATCTTCCAGTACGTATAGACCGTGCCTTCTCGATATGTCAATCACTTCACCCATGTCAAACCATTTCCCATACAGGTGCGCTACGAGTACAGCTACAGTTCTCTCTGTGACCAGACCTTCCAGAAGTTCGACTTTCAGCGAGAGGGTCTCTACGTGGACGTCTATGGGAATGACCCGTACGCCGTGGTGTCTGACGACTCGGGCCATGTCGGGAATGTTGATAGCAGACATGATGATTTCTGAGCCCGGCGGAAACTTCTTGACCGTAAGAAACAGGTCGAGTCCGGTGCGGACGGAGAGGCAAGGCAGGACGTGGTTTGGGTTCTGTGCGGTTGTCCATATCTTCTGGAGACGGCGCGTGTTCAGCTGTCGGTCTGGTGAGGAGAAAGTACAGTCCCTGATGCCGGACAGGATATCTCCCCAAGAAGCATCTATATTGGATTAAACAAATCATACGGATTAAGATCTAGGCAAAGCACCTGGATGCTAGTAAACAGATCGATTCCAAGTATTTGTCATTATAGCATGAACAAGCTATGTTTCCTTACTTCATATATACTTTAGTAATAGTACACACTAATTTACAGTTCTAGAAGCTGCTACAAGTCAAGTCAAGTTAAAGTTTATTGCACAACGATTGCTACATGCTGTCCTGAACAACTCCTGGAGGGAACATCCCACAAAGGACCTGCTGTATGGGGATTTATCCTTCATATCTCAAGTCATCTGTGAGAGGAGAATACATGTATGTTTTGCTGGTCATTCCTGGAAGAGTTCTTTTTCTTTACTGCTTAGCCTCATATCTGAAATTATCAGCAGTTGCGCATGGATTAGATACAACACAAGTGCCCGATAAAACTAAAACTAAGGGAAAATAAAGGAAAGACGCTAAGGAACATAAACAACTGAATCTGTATGTGCAAAGGACAGGACAAGCGGATTTAGTGAGTAAGTAATACATAGAGTTTAAGGAGAGATTGTCAGCAATGTTCAGGATTTTAGCTAGGATTTATAGACAATGTGTCTAAAAATGGGGGGGGGGGGCAATGGGAACCAGAGCTTCCCAGTGTGCTCTATGGATTAACAATTACCTGGTAGTATAATACATGCATGAATGTCAATCAATTTACATGCTGTTCAACAGTCTTGTATGTGGAATGGTCCATTTTGCAGTGAGTGCGTGGGGGGATCGCATGTGCATGTGTATGTAATTACCAGGGATACAGGGTGTCTTCTGCGTCAAAACGTTGAACATGAGAAGTGAACACATGCAGAAAATCGCCACTAACATGAAGAAAAAAGGCAGGACACATGGAAGAAGAAACACACAAGTAAACATCAATCAGCTAGTGAGTGGCCACACCAGACTCAACGCCTACCAAAACTGGAAGAACCCAGAGGTCTCACCAAACTGCCCAAACTGCGGTGCTCTGGAGACCACCAGACAAGTTACCTGTACCACTGCCCTCGGTACGAAAAGGAAAGACAACACATGCTGCTAGAAGCTGAGAACTTATACGAGACATACAACATTGCAGAGGGAAGCAGAGACACGGATATTGTCACTCTAGCAGGGATGAGAGAAGACCTTTCCGAGACAATCAACAAGCAGATGTACTTAGCTCTCTCCCGGTACATTGAGAGCACGCACAGACTCGATGTGCTCTCCTAGAAACACTTCCAGCAGCACGCAAGTACTAACGACCAAGAGTTAAACACCTGAGAGACATTAGCCTCGTATCTGAACCAAGCGTAACACAGCACCAAGAGACCACGTCTAGCGATATAATAGACGTTAAACAAGGACAACAACAACAACAACAAGATTGGCAACATAAAAAGATGTTGCCATGGCGACGGTGGTCTCTGTTAACGTTTTCGTTTTTAGCCCACATGCAAATAAGGACCTCGCATAATTAAATCATAAGTCGATCACCTTCTCTACCAAAATAACACAAGTTGTCCAGTGTATGAAAATCTTTTTTCCAAAAAAAGATATCTTACCATTTCCTCATAAATTATGTAAATAAGCCCTCTATGCAAGATTTGTGTCTAATAGTGGCCACATTTTCTTAACTTCCAAATGGTGCAAAAATGAAATCCCCAGCATTTACCACTATGGATTTACAGTATTTTGTCATTAATTATGCAAATTAAGTATCAATTTGCATAATTGATATCTATCGATATTTATCTCTTTCTCTGAGTGAGTTACATATGTCATGTGTTTGAGAGTCATATAATAGAATGCAGCTGATTTATTAACTGTCCTCATTAATTATGCAAATCAGATATTGATTTGCATAATTGGCAAATGATTATGTAAATCATCACTTAAGCTATCTACACACCAAAAATTATGATGATCCGTCATTCCCTTCTTGCGTTATTCTCTTTCAAAGTTTGAGTCAAAATCGGCTCCTGCAGTTCCAAAAAAAGCCGCTAAGGGGTCCAAATCTACAGGACATATTTCCCTAACAAAGAGCTATCCACCACTTAAAAATCATGACTATAACATGTTCAGAAGACGAGATTTGAAAAGTGAAAGTTCCCCTGCAGTACCATAGAAAGTCGCTAGTGGGCCCAAAATCCAATCATTACAAGGTCTCTCACAGACCTACCCACCTACAAAATATGAAGACAATACATCCAGGCATTCTTGAGTTATCGTCCCATGGACTTTCACATTCCTGTACAATTCCTAGAATTCTTGCAATCTGCACACAATATAGTAAAAATTTGGCTCGCCCCCGAGGCGTCGCCAAAAACGTCAGACTACAAAAACTTACCATCAATTAAATGGATTCCGAGACAACTCGGCCCCTGGGACAACTCGGCCCCTAGCCATTCAGGACGACTCGGCACCAAGCTCAGGACAACTCGGCACCAGGCCATTCAGGACGACTCGGCACCAAGCTCAGGACAACTCGGCACCTATTACTCAGTAACCTGTTAATGTCAAGTATAGACCGGGATTCTACAGGCCTGACGGTGCCTTGGTTCCCGTAAGACGTTATCCAGCATTCGTTATGATTTCCTAAGGGCTCCCTTGGAAATCAAATACTCATTAAACTGAAGGGACAACCCTAAAGATTCATAAGAAAGCAAAAGTTACAACAAGTATGCCCCCCTCCCCACGTATCCCCACCCGGATACTAGTACTAAAGTACTTAGTGCTGAATTTCAGAGCAAGGAAACTTACCAATAAACAAACTCCCGTAAGGCACAACTCTAACCAAAGCCATCAGAATCTTGCACAGATATATCCTCTCCTCACATACTCCTTCGGGTCATCTAAATATTCTCCAAAGTCCAACAAAACATACGGAACTAACTATGTTTTGTAACAGGTGACAAAATAACCGCCATTTTGGAACTAAACAGAACATAGCGCATTATGGGTAATAGGTCAAAGGGCAGGAGAAAATCAAAGTGCGGTAACCAATGGCAACGGAATGTTCAAGCAGAAGTGGAGAGGGAAGACCATCATAGGTGTTCCCATGATTTAGATACTTTAAAGAGATCCTGTCATCGGATTTATTTAAAATCAATATCTTACAATAAATAAGACGGCGACCAAAAGAAAATAAACGTTTGCTTTAAAAAACAATAACTTTTTTAAAGGTGCCCAAAGCAATATAAAATTCTAAAATCTTTATTGAAGTGATATTTACTTACACTGTTCAGCTCATATGATAATAGCTTCATACTTTGAGCATTCTAAAACCTCGAAAAATGTCATCTCCTTAGTTTCGCAAACCTCCAAAAATCCCAGCGGAGATTTTCAGTTAGTCGACGACTTCATATTTTTGCGTCATGGACGTCGCTATACATTGTGATAGTGCTGTTTGAACTATTCATGTATAGAAATGACTAAAAAAAAATTGACTTTCAAAATCCTATTTCCGGGCCCTAATATTCAACAATGGGGGGGGGGGGGCTGTACTCATTAGTTGTATTACCTCAGAAGTAGAACATATGAAACTTTGGTTCATTCAACAGAGCTAGTCTACAGTTACTAAATATAGCATTTCTACCCAGCAACTTACCCAGGGTGCAACAGAAAATAGGTGACTACGATACAATTTAATCAAAAAGTTATTGGTGTTCCAAGGCCTCACGCCATTCTTAATGAAATGCCTGACTAAATTATGCATTTGCAGCTTCGTAGGTACCCAGAAGCCTCGTGCCGGCGTAGTTTTCGTAACAAAGATGTTGATTGGATATCTGACGTGTGAAATGACAGAGTGAAGTCCTATCAGGCACAGTGATTGGTTAAACCAAACTATCGGAAAAGAATATTGCATATTTAGACCACACCCGTTTATTTTCGAGAGACCACCTGTCCGAGTTTGGGCGTCACCGAGTTCTTGCGCCACAAGAACTCAGTAAGTTTGTTTTTAGATTCTTTTATAATTTTTTTTTTGCACTTCCTCTTCATGTATGATAATAAGTTAACTTAAAAAGTACTGAACTATTTAGACATCCCAGGAACCGTTAATTGAATGCTTAAGTGTTGAAAATCGTGTTGGAATATCGTCAACTCGTTAACTCTTGTTAACGAGTTGACCGCCTTTCTTTCTTCCTTTCCAGTTCCCATTTGGTTAAAATGTCCCCATTTGGTTAAAATGCTACAGAGAGTCGTTTATTTCCCACATTTGCAGAAACACAGTCAATTTGAGCACCGCTTATCAGGAAACATGTAGAGTTAAAAAGGATTGCGCTTAGTTGCATCGGTGCGGCAGAAATATGCAGCCAGAGATTACAAACTACTCTCCAAGCAGAGGAGGGGTTCCGGCTGCATTTTTTACTTATCTTTAGGCGTTTTTGTCGGGCTTTCTACTTAGTCATTTTTTTCGTCTCTTCAAACTCTAAGAGACAAAAAAAGACAAAGTAGAAAGCCCAACGAAAACGCCTAAAACACGTCACAAACCAGCCGGAACCCCTCCCCTGCTTAGAGAGTAGTTACAAACAGTTTCCGAAATATCCTCCGTTGTGTGTAGCCTTCTTTTTTGACATATCGTTATACTCTTCAAGCTAAGGTTGAATGGGTAGATCGTCACCGTTTTATAAATAAAAAAAAAAGACATATGATAAAACGGGGACGATCTACCCATTCAAATGGGCTAGCAAAAAAAAAAGGCATATGATAAAACGGTGACGATCTGCCCATTCAACCTCTGCTTTGAGAGTAATATCGTTGCATTTCTGCGAGGAGGAGCACGGAAAGGTACGAAAAACTAGCTTTCTCAGCAAAACGGATGTCTATGTGTGTTGGAATCCAGAACATTCTCCTGATCGGTGGTATCGTTGGTTTTAGAATTTAATCAAACGTGTTTCAATGCTCACGGCTGCGCGATTCTACGTGATTCACACTCATACTGTGGAAAACAGTAGGTTCGTGCTTTAACATCGCAGAAAAATTCCGTGCTAGTTAATAAAACATAATCCGTATCTTCACATGCCTATCACATGATTGTCTGACTTGTCGTGACGCAGCTTTTTTTCAGAGACACTAGTCGTAAAAAAATATACTGTATATGCATTTAAGTTCGTGTGGTTTTATTTCGCGCTAGGGCAAAAACGGAGTGTTTGCGCTGGGTTTTAAGTTTGCGGCAGCGCTATAGTCACATACTGCTACAGTATTAGACATTAATCCTCACGATGTTTTTATATTGGCGGTGAAACGGTCGCCGCGAAAACAGTGAACATAGAACCCCGGCGAACATTTCTGTATTTACAGTACATGTATTTGTGTTTCAGCGTAAATTTTGACAGGGAAAAGTTGTAAGCATGCGCAGTTGATATAATCTGTAGTAGTGACGATTACATGGTGTTATTGAGTACTATTTACATCTATTACGAACTACATAAATACATCCATGGTGGCTCTACAGCCTGGAACGGACGGAAGACATGCTGCTTTTGCCTGACAAGTTGCAAGTTGTCCAGCTGTTTTTGCCTAACTAGATGACGGAATTGTGTCTTAATCCCAAGATTGAAGCCGACAATTACCAAAAATGGGGTTCGCATAGTTTTTATCCTACCTACATGCAAACAACAAACATAATATGGTCGACTGGCAGCGTTGTTTTTTCGATGCTATTTTTTAAAGATTATCATGTCCTTCAATTAATAGAAAACGATTGTAAAATAAAATATGTATTTCCCGTGTCGCTTATTTCAAATGTGCATCATTATATCCTTCTGCATTGCTCTGCTTTTAGGTAATAAAA
The DNA here is from genome assembly GCA_035149815.1 of Branchiostoma lanceolatum. Classification (NCBI taxonomy): domain Eukaryota; kingdom Metazoa; phylum Chordata; class Leptocardii; order Amphioxiformes; family Branchiostomatidae; genus Branchiostoma; species Branchiostoma lanceolatum. The sequence goes on from CM068880.1 coordinate 16,368,069, forward strand.
AACACTGAATAGTAACCCCCACGCCCCATGCAGACTCTTCTAGTGTGATCCATGGCGAGATGACGTCTTAAGCCCCCCTCTCACTGGGCGGAAACTAGTCGGCGACTAAAAGTTGAGACGACTCTGCAAGTTTTCGACTAGTTTTCCCTAGCACTTGTTTAAAATCTTGGAAGTAAAATGACTATAACGAATCAAAAATATTTGCGGTGAAAAAAGGATGTCACTTATGATACTTGGCGTGTTTTGTGCCATGCATGTGAAATTACTTATTCGGCTGGAAACTTAACCTAGAACAAAAACTTGCTAATACACAAAACCTTGCGGACTTCCATATACGCACAAGTGTGACAGGGCCCTTAATGCATACATAGAACAGCCCGGTATCACACAGGTACCTGCCGGCACAGCACGCTTTTGGCGACAACGGCGACGACGCACTTTGATCATATGATCCTCATCATCAGCCCCGACGGACAGAATACCCACGGTCAGAATCAGGGCAACGGTAAACAACAGGATGGCAAGAGTTTTCTTCATGGTTTCACCTGGGTGATTTAAAAGTCAGAAGCAAATAGTCGGAATTGTGTTGCGAATCATAATGCTGGCAAAACTTGTAATAATCGAAAAACTATAAAAAATGTTCACATATGTGCATAGACTGTTCACACAAACACGATAGCGCGCGCAAACACACTCAGGCACATTTTATTTTATTTTATTCGTATATGTTTACTGAGTATTAGGCAGGAAGCGATTGCTTATTTGAAACCTTCTACTCAACACATACAACAAAGAGACATAATGACATGCATAAATACAAAATGGATAAAAAAAAAAAAACAGTAGACAGTACAAGTTGGTATCTATCATTAAATGAATCTGCCTGTACAATGGATGTAAGCATGAACTATATCGAGTATGTTACAGTTTTGTAAGTGAGGTGGAACCTCGTAACAAAAGAGAACATAATGAACTGTCGTTAAGTAGTTGAAGGTCAGTTATGTTGGAAAGGGATATTAACATAGTACTTCTTTGCGTGGTATAAAGTTTACAGTGTAAGAGGTAATGTTCGATTGATTCACTAAAATGACCACATTTACATGAAGGACAATCTAAACAATGGTGTGGAAATAGATGGTGGTTTAACTGACTGAAATCTAAACGAAGCCTTGTAAGATAAACTGCATAATGTCTTTGGCCGTGAGAAAAGTGAGGGTATTTAGTCGGTCTGTTGAAATGTGAGTCCAGTTCCTTTTTATAAGTGTTGATCCTAAGCGATGCTTGGACATTAGAGGGCAGTTCATTACACACGTGAATCGTTGAGGGTAAGAAAGATTTTTTACACATTTCAGGCACATGTATACTCACGCACATGACATGACATACGAACACATGTACACAAACACACGCACACACATACAGCCACGCAAAAACACACATACACGCACGCAAAAACACGCATACACACACGCGCGCACAACCACGCACACACAGGCACACACACGGGCACACACACATTCTCACAAAACGCAAACACACTCACACAAACATACACACACACACACACACAAATACATGCACGTATACACTTTACTCGTGTACATCTCTTCGTGGCTTCACACACAGATACACACACACACACGCACACACGCGCGCGCATACAAATACACGCACGCACAAACACACACACACAGATACACGCACGCACATGAACTCTCGCACACACAAACACACGCACACACACACACACACACGCACTCACACACAGAGAAAAAAATAATGCTCCCTTTTACTGGACGTGCCCACTCGGTCGTTAATTAATTGAGAGCCGCACGGTCTATATAAAGTCACTTTAGTCATTCTGTGCACTTGTACACTTTTCCGTGGAAGCGACAATGTTTGTCGTTGAATATCTTAAAGTTCGTACCGGCGGAAACCTTCTCGACATTTTTTTACGTGTTAGGAGCGGATGAATCAGCGGCATGAGACAGCACCTGTTACACGTGTGCGTATATTCACGCCCAATTGCGTTGCGTATTAATAGGTTTTTGGTTTAGGTTAAGTTTGCAGCCGAAGAAGTAATCTTTTTGCTTTGATAACTAGACTGCTCAACGGTGGGTCAAAGTAGAAAACAACTTCCTCCTCGCAAAATTTACTTAAACCAAAAAAGGTTACTGCGGAACTCACGCGCACTTGAATATACGCACAGGCGTGACAGGGCCCTTAAGTAAGCCAGGGCCCTTAAGTAAGCCTGGGAAGCAAACCTAGCCTTATGATTTCTACCCAGCAAAAATTACAGTCACATTTTGCCACTCATCTTCAGTATTTCTAAAAATGTTTTTAAAAATGATCCTGGGTATCCATCTTCAATCAAACCTGAAGTGGGACATTCATGTTAACTCCTTATATCCAAAAGCCAGCAAACGGCTATTCCTTTTGTGCAAACTTAAACATTTCCAACTCCCTGTTGACGACCTTGTTACTGTTTACATCACCTACATCCGACCTGTTGTTGAGTATGCTGCACCCGTTTGGCAGTCTGGACTCCCTGCCAGTCTCAGTAATAAGCTAGAGAAAGTACAGCGTCGAGCATTGGTTCATTTTTTGGAACTGCAGGAGCAGGTTATGCGTCTGACTTTGAAATGGAATAACTCAAGAAGGGATTGATGGATGGTAATGATTTTTGGTTAGTAGATAGCTTGAGTGATGATGTACAAGATTCGATACTTTTTATGCAAATCAGTATCTAATTTGAATAATTAATGAGGAAAGTTTATACATCCGCCAAATTCCATCATAGGACTCTGAAACATGTGACATATATTACTCAGGAAGAGAGAAATACCAATTGATATGAACTATGCAAATGAAGACCTCATTTGCATAATTAATGAGAAAATACTATAACAAGATGGCCTTTATGGATGGTCATGATTTTTGGTATGTAGATAGCTTGTGTGATGCTTAGTATGATTGGACGATAATTATGCAAAACAGATCATAATTTGCATAATTAATGAGGAAACTTTAAAAATCCGCTTTGTTCCATGATGTAACTATTCAAATTGTAACTGAGGAAGAGAGGAATGTTGATAGCTAGAAATATGCAAATGTGATATGAAATATGCTTATTTGCATACTTAATGAGTAACTTCTATAATTCCACACTTGTAAATGATGGCAATTTCATACATTTTCGTACTTTTTTTGTGGCACCGGGAAGTTATGTGAATGTGAACATCGTCGAATCAAATTATGCTAATAAGGGCCTGATGTGCATAATTGATGATAAATATTAGCATAACCTTCTTAGTTGAGCTCATCATTTGTTGAGCTCATACTTTGGACATGTTATATTTTAATACAATCAACTGGTATATATAGAATACAACACGGGGTATTCCGTATCACCCGAGGTACCAGCCCGACCGCGGGTCGGATCGCCCGACGGCCGTAGGCCGGAGGGCGATCCGACCCGCGGGAGGGCTGGGACCGAGGGTGATGCGGAATACAACGTGTTGTATTTTATTTATGTCATACCTTGGTCATACCCACCCGCGAAAACATACATTTCAATGCGGAATGCGCCAGAAGTTGAGGGAGTTTTGTGTCCTCGAACAAGAAACTGTGGCAACATTGATTCCAATCTCCGAATCCGGTATTCGAATTTCCGACGGCCGCGCAACCGACGCGTTCGAAATGCGTTCGAAATATTCTATGGAAGCCTATGTGATAACCCTCCCGAACCCTATGTGATCCGGATAGTTATCACACGGTCCGGAACACCCGTATCAGGCCCAGGCATGACATAAGATTTATTATTGATGAGAAACACTCCTAATACGTCAGTGATAAAGGTTAAAATCATTTGGCGAAGGTATATGGTCGTGGAACTCTAGTTGTGATATCGTTTTGAATGTGTTTGCGTGTGTGTTTGTATGTTTGTGTCACCGAATGCTTAACTGTCGGACGTGTAGATGCATTTTAATGATATTCGGTATGTGGCTAAGTGTTGGGATGAGAAAGGTCAAGGTCGATTTTGGGCCCCCTGGTATGTGTCACTGGAACTGCAATGGCCTATTTGTAAGAAAATCTTCTAAGGATAATAACTGAAGAAATGAACGACAGATTGTCACGTTACGTCGATGAAGATTAGACATCCAGGTAATAAGATACGCCAAAAAAGCAATTACTCAAAACAACTGGATATGATTTTGGAAACGGTCAGACGTTTCAAGTAGCATCCACTTCTTTTCGTCAGTGACTGTGAGCAAGATCAGTTGAACAGCAGGTTTAGAACCACGAACAATGAATTGATATGCAAATAAAGGAGAAGACAATTTTTTTAGATAGTCCAATAGAAAGTAAATTAGACAACTCAAGACAAGGTTGAAGTAAAAGGGGACAATAGCTCCTATTGTTTTAATATAGGAGCTAAAGCTGGTTTGCCCCCAAGGCTATGTCCCAAGTGCCAGACAGTTTCACCCTTAGTCCTCCTTTCCTGTTGAGGGTTGGATTGTATATCCTCTTATATATTGCCTCCCTTACTCCACGTTCGAACCAGCGGGGTTCGCGGTCAAGGATATCAGTGGATTCGAGATTGAACGAGTGCCCCTGGTTTTGTTTTAGGTGGTGGAAAATGGCCGAGGAGTAGCGGTTAGCGCAATGTTCTTTGTACCTTTCATTAAGTGATCGGCTGGTCTCTCCGATATAAGTGTTGTTGCAGTTGGGTTCTTCACATTTGAGTCTGCCTTTGCGGGGTCGGTCTTTAGGATGTACCAGTCTTTGTCTGAGAGTTGATTGAGGTCTGAAGTTGGTGGCAATGTTGAAGTTTTGGAAGATCCGTCTGAGTTTTTCGGACACTCCTTGTACATATGGAATAGTGATGTTGGCCTTGTTTCTGTTGGTCAACGGTGTACACTTAGGCGTTTTCTTGGACTGGTCAGACGGTTTGAGGGCTTTGTTGAAAGTCCATCTTTGGTAGCCACCTTTGCCCAGGGCACCTCGGAGGTGTCTATGTTCGTCTGTTTTGGCCGTGTCTGAGGTGATGATGTTGTCTGCCCGATGAAAGAGAGTTTTTATAACTGCCAGTTTGTGTTCCAAAGGGTGGTGAGAATCAAAGGCCAGATACTGATCGGTATGGGTCGGCTTCCTGTATACTTCGAACCGGAGGCGACCATCCTTCTCTATGATGGTTTTGGTGTCTAGGAAAGGGAGCATATTATCTTGACTCGACTCCTGTGTGAACTTGATGTTGTCATCTATCTGGTTGATATGTTAAAAGAAACCATCAGCTACTCTCTTCTTTAGTCTGCACCAAGTGTCATCTACATAACGGAACCAGTTGGCCGGGGGAGTGTCCTTGAAAGTACTGAGGGCTTTGTTCTCAAATTTCTCCATGTACAGGTTTACCACGATGGGCGAAACTGGTGAACCCATAGCACAGCCGTGCAGTTGTTGGAAGAATTGTCCTTTGTAAGTGAAGTACGTGCACCCCAGGCAGAGGTCTAGCAGCTTGCATATTTGGTCCACAGATAACTTGGTTCTGTCTACTAGTGTGTTGTCAGCCTCTAAGGCTTCCCTGACTACTGACACCACTTCTTTGGGGGGGGGGGGGGTGCAGGTGAAAAGAGAACACACATCATACGAAGTGATGATATCATCTTCGTCTAACTGGATGTCTTTGATTTTGTTTACGAAATCTGCACTGTTCTGTACATGCATGGTGTTGAGACTTCCCCACTAACGGTTCCAAAATCTTCGCTAGAAAACTTGCTACCCCGTAGGTGACTGAGCCTATATTAGAAACTATGGGCCGTAGAGGGACGTCCTGTTTGTGGATTTTTAGGAGGCCGTAGAAAGCAGGGGGTTTGATTTTAAGATAGGTAACATGATCCAGAACTTCATCAGTTTCTAATTTCTTGAGGGCTTCGGTGATTTCCCTCTTAAACTTGGTAGTTGGATCTCTTTTCAAAGGCCTGTATGTGTCTTTGTCCCCTAAGAGGTCCTGTATCTTCCTGTCATACTGCTCCCTGTCTAAGACTACTGTGCATCTGCCTTTGTCAGCAGGGAAAATCTCCATGTCTTGATTAGTGACCAAATCCTTGAGAGCGGTTTTTCCTCCCGGGTAATGTTACTAGCAGGGGGTTTAGAGACTTTCAGAGTGGTAGCTACTTTAGTGCGTAAGGCTTCAGCCTGTTTGTATGACACATGGGCTCGTCGAAATGCTCGTCGACTCGGTCTCTGTGACAATATCGATGTTGGGGATTTTGTTAGGTGTTACTGCAAAATTTAGACCTCTAGAAAGCAGCGATTTCTCTGGCTCTGTAAGGGTATGGCTACTAAGGTTTTTTACCCACCGCTCATCTGTTCTAGTCTGTGTTGTAGTTTGAGGGTTTGGACTGCTAGATCTCCAATTAGGGTCACTATCCGCTGTGCTGTTCACTTGTTTTTGCTGTAGGCGTTCGAATTTGCTCTTCTGTCTAGATTTAACCTTCTCGTGTTGGGAGAGCTGTCCCCGTGTTATGAACTCTTTAGTTTCGGCAAAAGTCTCCTCTGATAATTGTTCCCTCAGTACTTGTTCAAGATTAGATTTTCTTGCGTTTAGTCCATCCAATTTGTAGTTGATCTGTCTTACTCTTTCGTTTAGTAGCTTTCTTTCCGCGTTAGAAATTATCTTGTTGGCGTTGAAGCCTTTGATGGAGGTCTTTAGGCGCAAACTGACAGGAGTGACACTTACCTTGAGGCACCGTAAACTGAAGCGTAGATGGTTCCGGTAGTCAGATTGTCATGTTATTTGGTACGCAGGTAGGTTAGACAGAGACGAACACACTTAAGTGCAAATTATGCAAATTGGGACTGAATTTGCATAAGTAAGGAGGAAAATCGTTTCCATGTGTGTATGTTGGTGTCACCGGACACTTAAAGTCAGCTTAACTGTAGAACGTGTCGATGGAGTGTAATGATATTTGGTATGTGGGTAGGTGTTGGGAGGAGAAAGGTCAAGGTCGATTTCTGGCCCTCTGGTGTGTGTCACTGGAACTGCAATCGCCTATTTGTAAAAACCTTCTAAAGGAGAACAACCAAAAAAGGAACAACAGATGTTCATGTTATCTGTACGCAGGTAGATTTGACAGAGATGTACCCCCTTAAGTGCAAATTATGCAAAGTCAGTGTGTTTGCGTGTGTGTATGTTTGTCCCACCGTGTGTGTATGTTTGTCTCACCGGATGCGTAAAGTCAGCAAACCTGTAGAACGTGTAGATGGATTGTATTGATATTTGGTATGTGCGTAGGTGTCATGGGAGAAAGGTCAAGGTCAATTTTGGGCCCCCTGGTACGTGTCACTGGAACTGCAATGGCGTATTTGTCAAAGTCTTTTAAGGAGAATAACTGAAGAAAGGAGCGACAGATTTCCATGTTATTTACTATGCAGGTAGCTTAGACAGAGATGTAAACAATGAACTGCAAATTATGCAAATTGGACTTAATTTGCATAAGTAATGAGGAAAATATATATTTGTAGATTTGTCTATTGCATATTGCGGCACATTTGTTAGTAGCGAAAGTGGGTCACTTCTCCTGGTTACTACTCAATTGCTTGATGTGTTCTTCTGAATGTACGAGCATGTCCAGCTGTGATGTGAGAAGGTAGGCCGTTGTATGTTTTTATGCTCCTGTTTACAGATGTTCTGGTTTAAGCGTTGGTCCTGGGTTTGGCTAGTGCAAACACCCCTCTTTGTGACAGTCTCGTGTTGTGTGTGTGTATAGATTGGATTCCTTGCAGTTCTTTGAAAGTACATAATAGGTTGATTCTCATTCACAATTTTCTGGAATGCACAGACGGTGCTAGTGAGTTTTTGATTGTTTGCCAGTTTAACTGAGTGTATACTATTAGGTTGTTGAGTCTGGCATCAAAAGTAGTGTTTGCGGCTAGGCGAGCTGCTGCGGTTTTGGAACACTTGTAGTTTGTATATGTGTGTTTGTGATGCGGAGGACAGTAGTGCGGAGCAGTAGTCGAGATTGGACAAAACAAGGTTCTGTATTACAGTTCTTAATATGTTTTTGGTGAAGAATTTCTTGTGTCTTCTTACTGTGGCAAGGATGCCTGCCATTTTAAGTTTGTCTTGTCGACTTGGAGGGCCATGCACTCCACAATTTTGACCAACAACATAACCCCCTACCTCCTGTAATGGCGATTGAGGATGATGCAATGAATGTGAACTATTAATCTATTTGCCCAACAGACCTGACAGCCATATTACACACTGCAAAAGACGTGGACGTAAAAGCCATGACACAGAATCCATCTATCCAAAAGAAGGTACAATACAAACCGTAATGTTAATTGTAATGTTGTCCTTCTCCACAATAGTTGGTGACGAAACCAGAAAATGGACAACGGACGTGGCATAGGACGGTGGAACATCGGTCTGACAATTGTTTTTACCGTTTTTGTGGTTACAGTCCATCCATTCTTCATACCCATACCTCTAGGTAAGAATTTTTTTTTAGCTAAGGACTACTTAATGGAATCGATTAACTGTTTTATGACATTTTTGGTAGGCGTGGCATTACATAATGAAGGAAAAATGGATAGTTGTATTGTTTATACTCCCACTGATATATAATCAGGATTTAAAACGTGAAGATGCTCAATAAGCGTTTACTCCGGCATGTACAAGAAAGTGGGAATTTTACTAATGTTAACCAAACAAAATTGCAGGATGTTCTTCAAGTGAATCCCTGTGCGGTGATGGAAGCTGTATCCCACTGAGTGCCGTTTGTGACTCCGTTTGGGACTGTTCTGATGGGCTCGATGAACTTATATGTGACTTTGTCGGTAGGTGTGATGTTAAAAAACTTAAAAGAAGCTCGGTTTTTGTTTGTTTGATAATTGTTTTTATTCTCCTATATCTTGAAAACAATGCATTTTGTAAAAGTAGCCAAACACATGTAAGACAAATGTTGACATAAAATTTGGCTTTTGTTCCTAGATGTACAGACTGAGCCACCGGCAGTCCCGACCGAGCCACCGGTAGCCCCAACCGAGCCACCAGCAGATTCGACCGCGCCACCTGAAGACCCGACCGAGCCACCTACTAACCCGACTGAGCCATCGTCAGCCCCAAACGAGCCAACGGCAGACCCGACCGAGCCACCAAAAGACCCAAACGAGCCACCGGCAGACCCGACCGAGCCACCGGCAGATTCGACCGAGCCACCGGCAGACCTAACCGAGGCACCGGCAGACCCGACCGAGCCACCGGCAGATTCCACCGAGCCACCGGCAGATTCGACCGAGCCACTGGCAGACCTAACCGAGGCACCGGCAGACCCGACCGAGCCAACGGCAGACCCGACCGAGCCACCGGCAGGTTCGACCGAGCCTCCGGCAGATTCGACCGAGCCACCGGCAGACCCGACAGAGCCACCGGCGGACCCAAATGAGCCTCCGGTAGACCCGACCGAGCCACAAACAGACCCGACCGAGCCACCGGCAGACCTAACCGAGCCTCAGCCAACGGAAGCTGGTGAGCGTTTATTATCATTAATTCCACGTTTATACAATTTTACATTATCATTATCTTCGCCAACAAGTATATTATGTTTTGGGTAGTGTCTGTGTGTATGTATGTTTGTATGTAATTGAACATCATAAATCAAAAAGAACCAGAGTTCCACGAACACATTATCTTCGCCAAATAATCAAGGCTTATTGTGGAGAGTGATTAATATTTACATGCTTATCACCCCCTGCAAACTTGATCATACACCATACCGTTTGAAAGTTATGATGGAGGGGGGGGGGGGGTGAGTCCAGTCTGGATAGGGATAAAAATCATTTGGTGGTACAGGACTAGTATATGTGTATAGTGTGCTGATATATGTTATAACTGGTCATCAAAAAAAATGAAAGTTATAATTAAATGGTACAGTCAATATATATGAATTGAATAAATCATTATTCCATATCATACACATTTTGCAAGACATAGTACATGTTACTTTTCCATACGGTGCTAGGTAATACCTAGCAGTGGTGCAGTTTTGGTGCAGTGTACTCTCTGAGCAGAGGAGTGGGTCCGGATGGTTATTCACATGTTTTTAGTTGTTTTGTAAGGCTTTCTATTTTGTTCCCTTTCCGTTATGTCTCAACCCGTGTGTTGGACAAAAATGCCGAAACTGAACACTTTAAAAACCAACCGGACCCACACATCTGCTTGAATTGTAGTTAGACTACCCCATTTGTTTAATTATGTACCCCATCTGTTTATTTATGCTTCTAGGCAAGGCCTTCTGCTGGCCTGTTTCGGGAACCCTGTCACATGCCCCATTATGGAATGTAATGGATTTAAAATTATCCTTACTAATTATGCAGATTAGCCCCTGTTTCTATAATTAGACATCGATTGTGCAAAGCACCATCTGAGCTCTCTACATACAAAACTTCACGACAATCTGTTCACCCCTTCTCAAGTAATACGTGTCCGAATGTCAAAACAAAAACACCCACTGCAGTTCTGAACAAGCCGCTAGGGGGACCAAACTTACAGAACTTACTTCCTGTGGCATTAACTATCTACCACACAAATATCATGACCATAGCACTTTCAGAAAATATGCCAGTAAATTTTGAAGCTCCGCTGCAGTACCTTAGGTACTCGCTAGAAGGCCGATTATCGAACTTGACCTTCCTAACCGTAAACCCTACCCATCCACTAAATATCATATAGATCCATCAACAGCTTCTTGAGTTATGTTGTCTACAAGAAAATACACATCCACACAAAGCCCGCTGCAGTACCGATGGAAAATGCCAGGAGAACCTTTTTTGAACTTGACCTCCGTGTCTACAACATCTACACACCTGCAAAAATCATGACGATCCATCAACGTTTCCTACCGTTTTTTGCCTACATACAAAAGCACGAAAATTAAAAGGCCGCTGCAGTACTGTTGAAAAACTCATGGTGAACCATTTTTGAACTTGACCTTCCTTTGCACAACCACTACACACCTACCAAAAATCATAAAGATTCATCAAAGGGTTCTTGAGTTATGCTCTTGACATACATACAGACCCACCAAACAGCTGGCTCAACCGAAAATATAATCTACCCCGAGTACTTTAGTACTCGGCGAAGATAATTAGGTGGATTGTCTTGATATTTGGTATGTGGGTAGGTCTTGATGACACCAGGAAATGATTAGATTTGGGTCCCCTATCGGTTCGTTACGGTACTGCAGCGGAACTTCTTGATTTGATATCTCGTGTTCTGGATATGCTATGGTCCTTAATTTTTAGTGGTAGATAGCAGTAGATATTTGTAACTGAGGAGGAGAGAAACATTAACATATATCAACTATGCAAATGAAGACCTCATTTACATAATTATTGCGAAAATATCATAATTCAAGATGGGGTCGACGAATTATCATGTTTGGTATGTACATAGGTCAAGTGATACTTTGCATGATTAGAAGATGATTATGCAAATCAGATTGTAATTTGCCCAATTAATGAGTCAATTTCAAAAACCGGCTGCGTTCAATGATATGACTGTTCAAATATCTGACATTTGTAACTGATGAAGAGAGGAATGTTGATGAATAAAAGTATGCAATAAAGACCTTATTTGCATTAATAAAAAATCTTATTCTAAAGTGGATGTGCTTTCGGATTGGTCAATTATACATGGATGCACTACTGAAGGAGTCCTTTCTTGCACAAAGGGGCATTTTTTAGATTCCTTTTTTTCAGTGGAAGTGTTTTTGGACTGGTCCATTTCACAAGTATGTGCTGCCTGGAAAGTCTATACTCGCCCTGTTGGGGAACTTGTTTGCGAATGCAATTTTGGACTCGGTTGATGATACAAAAGCCCATATTCTTTAGTTATCTCCATGAAAAATGGAGATATAGTTTTTAGGTATGTCTGTGTGTGTGTGTGTGTGTGTGTGTGTGTGTGTGTGTGTGTGTGTGTGTGTGTGTGTGTGTGTGTGTGTGTGTGTGTGTATGGTTGCGTTTCCGGGCTACTGTAGACAGCATAACTCAAGAACCTCCTGATGGATTTCAGTTATATTTGGTATGGTGAAAGTTTTTTGGTAGCCGGAATTCAAGGTCGATTTGGGCCCCCTGGTATGTGACCTTGGTACTGCAGCAGAACTTCCATTTTTTTTATATTTTGACCTGGACGTGCTATGGCCTTGATTTTTTGGTGGCAGATAGCTTGTGATGTAATGAAGCCTTGGTGTAGGTTTGGGATGTCCATGATATTTGGTATGCAGGTAGCTTAGGCAGAGATGTACATAAGGAATAGCAAATTATGCTAATTAGGACTAAATTTGCATAAAATCTATATTTGCAGTGTATTCCATTATTAGACTTAAATACATGCAACATATGTAGTTTATGGCAAGTGGATCATCAACACATGCCAAATAGGCAAATCAATTCCTAATTTGGATAATAAATACGAAAGCACCATAGTTCATCTAAGAGGTAAATTATAGGTCTGTCAATTTTGTGTAATGTGTAAGTTAGTTAAAGGTGTTCATGACCAAGCATATATCATTTAGATGTGAAAGTCTTTTGCATAAACAGAATAGTTCATGGAGATCTGAGGTCTCCGAACTCTTGTTGATATAGCTTTGGACTGGTCCACTCTACATGGGAATGCTTCTGAAAGAGTCAATTCCTGCATGGAGGAACTAATCTTGTCAAATTCAATTTTGACTGGGGTGATCCATTGTTTTAATGGTTAGACGTTTTTTGGAGTATGGTGTTGTCTGTGGAAAAGTCCACTCTTGCATAAAGTGATGAAACTTGAGAAGCTCCATTTCGGACTGGAATGACTTTGCAGTAGATCACTGTTTTGGCAGAACTTTTTGTAATATTTCAGTTTTGATCAGGGCTGATTGGATTTAGAACGTGCCATTTTGGCATTGGAAGAGGTATTGGTTAAATATGCTGCAAATGTTGAATTTCTAGTTTTATTTGCTTGGTTACTCAACACGCACAGTCGGCCAGGGCTACCCAACTAGCCAACTGTCTCTGACACTAACACAGGCCTTGCGCAATAACATTAGGGCAGCCATACAGCCTATATTTCTTTTTGGCAATCTCTGTAAAATGTTCTTAGAAAAAACTACTTAAGCTGTAACAAAATTAGGCTGTGAAATCCAGTCATCCAGTTATATGAATATCGTCAGTAGTATCTATGATCTCATTAGACACAGATACACCGACCAGTGGTCCTGGATGTGGAGGTCATCTGACGGTACCCCCTGAAGGTACTGTGACGTCACCTAACTATCCGGGTAACTACGACAACTTTGCGACCTGTGAATGGACGATCACCGGGCCAGAAGGAAGCACCCTTCGTCTTACGTTTGACAGCTTCGACCTCGAATACGGATTTGACCGGTTGGACATCTACGATGGAGACAGTGACGGTATAGAGTTGCAGAGGTAATGGCCGAACCGACTTAACAACTAAACAATTTCTTTAAAGAAAGGAGCAATGTGATGGAATTTTTCAAAAACAGTTTTGAATTACTTGTGACAGAATGTAAAGCTTTAATATTTGCTGAGTAGCATAAACAGAGATAAGATGGATCCTATTTTTCTCTCCAGCTTAACAGGTAACGAGCCAGTCTATCCCATCACCAGTGCATCAAACCAGATGTTCGTGAGGTTCATATCTGATGGAGGTGTCACCGCTAAGGGTTTCGAGTTCTTCTACACAGGTAAGATGTTGAATCACAGCGATAAGGGTTTGCTTAATTTTACCCAAATAAATACTGGTAAATATTTACCAGAGCAATATCCGAGTGGGTAGACTGTTGGACTGTAAACTGTAAAGTAGGTCACGAGTTCGATCAAAGGCCGAGTCATGCCAAAGAATTTTAAAAAAAGGCAAATACTGCTTTCCCTAGTTATGTTTCAGTCCCATTTCCAATCCGGGGCCCTGTCGGGCAGCTTGCCTTGTGGGAACAAACAAAAAAAGAAAACGATATAAAAGACATCAAAACACACAAAACGTAACAAATACTCCTAACCGTATGTTGTGCATGTTTTGTTTTCACAAACAGCCCGGCCGGGCCCCTGATTGGAAATGGGACCAAAGCATAAGCACTCAGTTTTAAGAAAGACAGTAGCAATTAAACACACATCACTACCAACGGACTAGCCCCCTGCTGTAGTGATTGCTACCAATGGACTAGCTCCTGTTGTAGTGATTGCACAAAGTTGTGTATGCACAATCTGGTGCGGGAAGGAGCTTTAACTTATTTAAACCAATATTTACCGAAAGAGGTCAACACACTCTGCATGTTTGCTTTAGAGCCGCTCATAGACATGCATGATATGGCATGCCTTTTCTTCGACTAGAACGGGCCTAAAAATGGGTTACCTTTGCTTTGTTCATTCATCATTTTCATCATCTCATCATTTTTTAGATTAGTCCAATGCTTTAATGTCAATGAAAACTAATGGGTGTTCCTTTTTATTTTGTCATTCTTAGTTGTAGCAATCAGTGCTTCTGGATGTGGAGGTACCCTGGCGTCTCCCCCTGCGGGTACTATGACATCACCCAACTATCCGGGTAACTACGTCCCCGATGAGACCTGCGAGTGGACGATCACCGTGCCAGAAGGAAGCTACGTTCGTCTGACATTTGACAGCTTCAACACCGAGAACGGTTTTGACTTTTTGCACATCCACGACGGAGAGAGCGATAGTGCTCTATTGATGCAGAGGTAATGGCCAGAGCAGCCAAACCCTTTTATTAGTACAGTGTTGACAAGGCAGACAGTTTCATCACTGTGGCAATTAACTGTGGCGTCGTGTGGCGTAACGTTAGGGCGTTCAACCAATGTTGTGCTTCACTCCACCCAGGTGTGAAAGTTGGTATTTTGTTCTCTGTACGTGGAACTGTTAAAATAAGTTATGAAAAATGTGAGTTCTTTGTCACTTCGTCCTTGTCTGTCAAAAAGCTATGTAAAAAAAATAATGACTTCCTGCACATCTAAGACACACCAACAGAGACGAAATTTTACCTACTTTGTTAGCAACAGCAAAACTTGTTTGCTGACTATTAAAGCGTTTAAACGGTGAAAACAGAGATTAGTGATGGTGATGAGCAATTCGTATTAGACTTTGCAGAGCTTGAGAATCAAGACCTTTCATGTTTTTAGATACCATACACGGATGACCCATGAAAACGATTGATTTTTGTCCAACATTGTATTTTTAATTAAATTTTAGCCTTACGGGTCCATCTTCAGTCAACCCCATCACAAGCACGGGCAATCAGCTGTTCTTGAGGTTTACATCTGACGCAACTGTCACAGAACAGGGGTTCCGGGTCTCCTACACAGGTAAAGTGTTCGATTACAGCGAGCATGCTTGATTTGTTGTTTTCGAAAATTACGTTTTTTGAATAAATAAATTAATTGGAGTGGTCGTTGGTAAATGTAATTGTTTTTAACAGTATAACTCATGAGGCCATAAATGTTATGAAATATTGCATGTGGAAAGATCTTCACCTATCAAAGTATATCAAGATTCTGAACCACCAGTATTTTCCTTGGGTACTGCAGCAGAACGTCCTTTTTTTTTTCTATTTTGTATTTTGTGCATGACATTGTAGGACTTGTAGCTATATTTGGTTGCAGATACCTGTTTGAAAAAGCATTGGCATTTTATTTGCAGACTTTGAAACATGGTTAGATCAAGAAAGAATCTAGGGAATGTCATAATTTTGACCTGTAGGTAACGTTGGTAAGGACCAACAACATGTAGGTAACGTATGTGAAAACAAAACGAAAGATTATTCAAATTTGGAGCTAATTGCTTCAAGGTGTACTTCAATTGTGTTAGATGACTTTTCAAATATCGAGGTAAGCAAGTATGACAGAGATATAGTTACTACAATGAATAAAAAAAATCCATGTGTACTTTTCTAACACTAATTGTTGCATTTTGTCTGTTATCCTGTTTCCTCATACCTTAAATGATGACCATGGAAGACATGGAAGACACTACTACTTCTGACACCATGATCATAGCTATACCTGACCCAAGTAAGCAAGTATAGCATCCCTGTCATTTCTTTGACATCTCGAAAGAAGTTGGGTCATTGTTTGCCTCAAACATTTGATGTGTTTGTTAAATCTTATCTTCTCGATGTTAATTCATAGCTAAATGTAGGCATAATTGTTCTGTAGATGCTACAACATTTTTTTACATAGTGAGACGAATACATATTATTATTTCTTATGCCAGTCTTACATTAATAAACACAAATTTTAAAAAGGAAACAGCAAAAGTTCTTAATGTCATCTGGAAATATTGCTGTCCTTTTCAAGTGCCTTTTTCTTAGCAAAAAAATTTTAAAAAGTCCTTAAAAGCACGTAAAGCCCTTGCCAGCCTCCGACCTTCTCTATATAACGCCAAAAGAAACAAATTATATAAAACAGCTTCCGTTAATTCCCCTAGCTTTCACCATTTATACAAGTTACAAAATTTCATCTTACTACTAAAATCAACCAACCCACTTACACGATACAAAACGTGGGTAACCTTATTTTTCACTGCCATCAAAAAAGTAGTTGAACCAAACCATAGTCAACCATAGTTCACATAAGACGTTCACAGTAAACTAGATAACTATTTCGATCCCCATGTATTCCACGTACTCATGTTTCTGCAATTAGCCTTTGGGCATGGACTTGCAATAAAGTTATTTATCATCTATTTACACACAGCCGCAACGCCTGCATGTGGAGGCTACCTGACGGCTCCCCCTGGTGGTACTATGACATCACCAAACTACCCCAGTAACTACCCCAACAGTGCGAACTGTGAGTGGACGATCACCGTGCCAGAAGGAAGCACCGTTCGTCTCACGTTTGACAGCTTCAACACTGAGGGAACTTGGGACGTTTTGACTATAAACGATGGACACAGTAGCAGCCATTCACTACTGCAGAGGTAAGGGCCTTAACAAAAAAAAAGTTCTTCTGATGAGAATATACTTTTACTTCCTAGAAAGATGACATATTTTCTGGGTAACATGGACGGACAAGAAACCTAAAATGGTTTATTGTGATTTCCAGCTTATCAGGTGGCGGGTTTGTCTACCCCGTCACTAGTACATCGAACAACATGTTCTTGAGGTTTACGTCTGACGCGAGTGTAGCAGATACGGGGTTCCAGTGCTCCTTCTCAAGTAAGACTATTCATCACATCAAGCATGTTTGTATTGTTGAAGTTGATTAGCATGCAAGTTACAACATGGCTTATCTTGGGCCGGAACGTCACAAATGATGAGTCACAATGATGGGTTACCTTTGCTCCGTTAGTTCGAACAACTTTGTAGGTGATAAACTCGGACTTTGGAAAAAGTGAGGACAGACGCTCAAGACTTGCCGTCACCGAAGAACGCTCTTTATTTTACACTCGCAGTCCCTCTTACATCCTCTCCACTCGATTCCTGTGCTGAATTTCTGACTAATTACCAAATAAAAAATCTCCACCAAATGTCTTTGACAGGTCAATCAATTATCTTTCAGTCTTCAAAATGGATCCGCCCTTCATAATATCATTACTCCTAATCTAGCCTTGCTAGCGTTTCTTAGGAAAGCACATCTATTTGAAAACACTTGGAAAATATGTGCCACATAAAAGTCAAAATACATGAATGCTATTACATTATGTTAACAAAACAATTGAAGAAAATCTAGACAAAAGCGGCTTTCAAAGAGTAGCCGTAGAATACCCAGGAATCCATTTATTTTTGCTCGTATCGGATGATCTTCCTATCTTCATGTTAACTTTACGTTTTATTAGGTGATGGATGTTGGGAGGATGAATTTCGGTGCTCGGACGGTTCGTGTTATCCCACAACATTCCGGTGTGATGGAGACCCACATTGTCTGAGTGAGGAGGATGAGGTAGACTGTGGGGATGACGGTGGAGGTAAGTAGCCTCCGTTGCAGGCTTCCCCACGGCGATTTTTTCAACTTAACGGGGCCAGTTCTTTGGCTGGGGGCTCCGTATCTGCTTGGGATCCTGTAACCGCTGGTATCCCGAGCAAATACGGTCCCCAAGCAGATACAGCCCCCCAGCCAAAGAATCTGGCCCCGATAAGTTGAAAATTCACCATGGGACAGCCTGCAACAGAGGGTAGGAAGTAAACAAGTATTAACGATGCATACTTTCGCGTTATTCAACTCCACAGTTATGTTATGTACGGTCAATTTGTGACAATTGCACACATTAAGACATGCCTTGGATCCAAACGGACCCCATAGACAGACACATACTAACACTCTTGTAATTTTCATCACAAAGATCTTTCATGTTGGCCTCTTTTGTGTTTTCTGCTTATTTATTGTTTATTTGAGCTATTAATGATATTCTGGCATGTGAGTGTATAAAATTAGTAATAATTTGTCTTATTATCATAATTGAGGCATTTATACTGAAAAAGTCGGTATCTTATTTTTAAGTAACTTACTATAAGATAATAAGACTCAAATACATGTAACAAACTACACATGTTACATGTTTTTGAGTCTTATTATGGAAAACACTGGAAATATAGATTTTTATGATTGATTATGCAAATTAATCCCCAATTAACATAAAAATAATGATAAGATACATCTCTGTCTAAGCTACCTACATACTAGATATAATGGAAATCCGTCGTTCCTTTGTTCACTTATTTTCCTTAGAAGCTTTCCACAATAACGCCTACAGTTCCAGAGCAAGCTGCAGGACACACACACACACACACACACACACACACACACACACACACACACACAGAAACACCCAAATCTATATCTCCATTTTCATGGATATATAAATGAGCTTATCCCGGAAAAAAATTCTCAGAAGATGTAAGACCTGTACACAAACAAACTCAATGAATGGATTTTTTCTTTGAGGAAAAATGTTAATATGGCAAAAATTAAGACACGCATTGGCATGTGAGAATAAAAATGCCTTTAGAATATGCCCAGATGGCATATCATCATGGAGTGGTTCATACAAGAAATATGAATTAATCCCTTTCGGCATTTGTCTAGGCATTTTCAGTCGCAAACTAGAGTTCCACGACCTCATACCTTCACCAAATGATGTTAGCCATTTAGAGTGACACATTGTAACTGTTTGCCAATGACTATGCAAATAATGTTCTCATTTGCATGAATCATATCAGCTGATCACCTTCTCTTACCAATTACCACGAATTGTCCAAACTATAAAAGTCTTATCTTATGCCCCATTCCAGTAGACCTCGCTGCGACATACATTTTATTTGTGTAGCCCGTGACTTCATGATTGGATTATCATGCAAATTAGTTAAGTATGACTAAAATATAACAAACCTCACAGAGCCTAAAAGATTCACCTTTTTTGTCTATGGAATTTGTTGAGAGCTATGTGAAATCGCTCGGTCGCAGGGATGGGTTGTTAGAAAATAAAGCTACTGTAGCATTCCCTTCTCAATTACTAAGTGAAGCCCTGACATTCATTACCAAGATGTTTACGACTCTCGCAATGCTATCCCTGAGGGAGAACGCTGGCCGAATGGAGTGATGCCTTACATCATTGGCAGTCCGCATTTCTCAGATATTGTCTTCTTGAGACGCAATTGGACACTATGATTAGAATTAGCTATGACTAGGATATCTGCATTGTATAATGAAGACGGACACTAGATGAAAAAAAGAGATTATTCCTTTATTTATGAAGTGTTTTCCCCCCTCAATGCAGCCTCTTCCTGCACGGACACCAATGAACACTGTGCTAATTGGGCGTCCGCTGGTGAATGTGGCACCAACCCTGATTACATGCTGGACCAGTGTGCTCAGAGCTGTGGCAACTGTGGCGGCTCCGGTACGTTTTCACTTATTCTGCTACCCTCTCTGATCTAAGAAAATGGTGTTCATCGTGCTGAAATTTGATAATCTTATTGCTACGACCATCTTTAAGTGCAGTAGTTGTTCTAATATCAATCTATTTCCAAACCCCAAAGTATAACTCTTACCTGGTTGCATTTCATAATAAACTTTTACTTAAAAGTCTTAAATGTGTTAAAACTCAAAAACTGTTTTCGATGGAGGTAAGGAATCGCATTATGGATATCATTTGTGGAAAACAGAAGAATTCAAAGCTAAGTGACATCATATTGCGACAACTTAAATAACGCAGATCGCGATTTGGTCTTTTAATATTTAAGTGACAAATAAATTGCATTTCTTTCATGTTAAAATTTCAAAACCTTAATATGCAGGTAAATTACGGCCTGGGACAGTTTCTATCGTAAATAAAGCTCAGTAACCTTACAAAAGTAAACCCGTCGGACCAGAATGGTTAAAATTATGCCATAATGTAATGTTCCACTGCAAATTATGAATATACAATGTATTTGGCGTACTCAATATTTACAGTAAGCATTATAAATGTTGACCGTTACAGGTACTGATCGAATTTTCTGTCAACTATCAACGCAAATATGTGCGCTTAACCAAATGAACCCCATTGAAGCCGCACAATGGTACGGTCCGAACGTTTGAACGCGTTCGAACCTCCCGCGGTGTTGCATGACGGGAAAACGGTGGGGAATGCAAAATGACGATAACGATATAACGTAACGTAATAATATACGGAAAGAAAGACGATTCATATAGACATAGAAAGCAGATTATAAAAGTCATATTAGCAAAGAAGGCTATTGTAGCATTCCCTTATAACTAATGTAAATGGGGCCCTCATCTGCATGATTTATGTCTGATCATGGCCATATCAACTGATTTTTCAAAAGCTGCAAGAATTAAATACCCGCCATTGACCATTACGGAGTGTTTGCCATTTATTATGCAAAATATGTATTCATTTGCATAATTGATATCTATCAATATTCCTCTGTTTCTTAGCTACAGATGTCATGTGTCATTTAATGGAGTGCAGAGGAGCTGCAAACTTTCTTAGCTATTGAAATGGAAAATAAGTATATGATCCTGTCAATCATCACTTGAGCTACATTCATACCAAATATCATCCGACGATCTGTCAACCCCTGCATGAGTTATTCGCTTTTAATGTTTAAAACGAAATCGACTCCCGCAGCTAGGGGGGAAGAACCTACACAACATACTCTCCCTTCCAAGAGCTATCGACCACTCAAAAGTCATGACCATAGCATTTCAAGAGCAAGAGATATCACACCCGGAAATTCCGCTGCAGTACCATAGCAAGGCACCTGGGGGCCAAAAATCTTAACAATTCGAGGTCTCAAGAAGACCTACCCACATACAAAATATAAAGACAATTCACCAAGGTATCATTGAGTTTAACTGTTTTTAGATACACTAACACACACACAAACGCTGTGCAAATCATAACTTTCTCGGCAAAGGTAATGATGCGTGCCAAACGTGAATACGCCATAGAAGACATACGGTCAAATGTCCAAGACAAACGTGTATCAAATATCAGGAAATTTAGTTGTTATTCATAAAATAAAACACCAGGGCACAGGGCGCCAATGTATATAACATGATATAAAAAAAAAATATTAATCTTAGAAATATTATTTTGACCAATTTGACCCCAAAATTACAACGACCTGAAAATTAGCCATTCCTAGATAAACCGGGGTTCTCTTGTTTTGGGCGTAGTAATTTTGCACCGGTCCATTTCACAGGGAGCTGTCGATAGAATAGCACTTTCTTGCTGGGTACATCCATGAGTTAAATAATATCGAATGTGATAAGTTGCATGGTCTATATTGCCTGATGATTATTCATTTGCCGATATAATTGATTTAATTAAACTTGTATGAATGTATATTTCAGAAATACACTTGATTATTTTAAGAACAGTGAGTTGAACTGAGCTTTGATTGTGCAAAATGATCGCATTTCTATAACCAACTCAAAACAAAAGTGTGGAACTGACAGAATCTCTACAGGAACAGATTTGGGACATGCCACTCATCTTAGGAAACTTACGTTATTGATTAAAAGATATGTCTTTTTCCTTACAACTACATGGTATGCATACAGCCTATCTCATCTGCTTTTAGGTTGCCAGGTAGGAAATGCCGTGTGCGGGGATGGGAGCTGCTTTCCCACGGAAGGGATATGTGACTCCTCGTCGGACTGTTCGGATGGAAGCGATGAATCTTACTGCTTTCTTATTTGTACGTTTTAACTCCTACATAAATCAAATAGTATAACACGTCAGTTTTTTTTTTTAATCTTATCCAGTTGCTTGAGTAACTATTTTTGGCGTATCTTATCACCGGGAGTCTAACCTTCCTCAACGTATCCAAAGTAATACATTTTCAATGGTTGCTTGTGCCAAAAAGTTCTTAAGTTCTTGGATACGACTGTTTTTTGTTCAGCCGGTAGGCCTTGCTCAGGGAGCCAACTGAAGTGTTCGGACGGGACATGCATCGATAAAAGCACGGATGTGTGCGATGGAGTGAACGACTGCACTGATGGTTTTGACGAACAACAATGCTGGA
Organism: Branchiostoma lanceolatum; assembly: GCA_035149815.1. Classification (NCBI taxonomy): domain Eukaryota; kingdom Metazoa; phylum Chordata; class Leptocardii; order Amphioxiformes; family Branchiostomatidae; genus Branchiostoma; species Branchiostoma lanceolatum. The sequence goes on from CM068880.1 coordinate 16,390,618, forward strand.
TTCCCGATGGTGGTAAGCAAGTTAAATTTATATATTTTAAGATTTATGAGGTATAAATTTATAAATATAAATGTATAAATAATATAAATGTAAATTTATAAATTCATACATTTTTAAACTATAATTTTTTTGATATTCCAATTTTTATATTTTTTGGTTATTGCACTGACATATTCTACTCATTTGTAAATATTTCAAAGTTTATGTCATTTTAAATTCTTTTTATGTTTTGTCTTTGAAAACCTTACGCGTTTTCATTTGCAGTACTTCTTATGTCTTTGTTTGTGTAAATTTCCTGACGTATTTGTACTAATGTCTTTATGCCGTTGGTGAGCAAGGACAAAGTAATCTCCATTTTGGTGTTAATAACTGTTGTTTAATCCTATCAATATAACTGAAATGTTACATTTTTAAACATAATGATTTCGTTAATTTGGTTATTAGGGCCAAGTTATAATTTACTCTAAGCAAAACCGTTTTGAAATCAGACCTAAAGAAGTAGATGTTTGATTTTGGGCATACAATGTAAAACAACGTTGGTAATGAAAAAATACATTGCCATGGCGACGGTATTTGTTGTTGCTGATTTCATTTTTCCTATACCTTTTAAGGCACTGATAGGTGGGGCTGTTCATACGTACAGGATTTTCACGAAAGGGGGTGATGAGTACCTGTTCCATTAACATATACACACACTGCACTAAAACTCATACTTACACATATACCTAATCATACACATACACATACGCATGCACATACACACAATTAATTTAAATTTCTCAACATAAACTGGATTTTACCTCGTTCTTTCGTGGTTTGATATCATGTCGTGTATAATCCCTACTTGGGTTGTCCTCCTGTCAAAAATAGTCACAACTGCATCTCTGGCTGTGCTCAGCAAATGAATGAGAAGGATCTGAATTCGCGTATTTTTTAATTAAAGCCACGTGTATCAGAAGAAGTTCCATGTCCACAGGGCTCGCAGGAATTTCAAAACGTTGGAATGTAGCCTCCTGCAGGTTTTTTTTCTTTCTGAAATGTGACTGTCTCTCATTTTCGTAATAGTACAAATATATCCCTGTCTTTCCGGGTTATGAGAAAGTATGTGTTTTTCAACCAAGCAACCAAGGAAAAGGGATGAAATTCCTTACATAAATGCCTTGGATAACACTTTTTAGAAGAACCATGTTAAAATGAGAGTCCCTATTACATATGCCCCTGAGATGGCCAACATGAGCTCAAGGAAAATTTAATAAGGAAGAACATATACATTCATTGGTGCAGCGTTAATTGTTGTTTCTCTTTCTTTACTTCGTTTCCACCTCACTCTAAATCTATAACCATGTAGACGGTACTTCTCCTGACGTTACAACTGCAGCTTTACCCATTGACGTCATCTCTGGGACAGGTAAGAACTCATATCATTGCTCAGTGTCTTTTCTAGCACAGCGTATTTTTATCTAAAGATCTACAAACTCAATACATAATAAAACCTTTAATTTAGAAGAAAATACAGGTTCCTCCTTTTAGACTGGGATAGGATTTGTGCGGATGCTCATATGTTTACGTAGTAGAAAGGTTTATTGCTAAAACAACAATGCAGTTAGTACATAGCAGCTAACTGGCTGAATTGCGTACTTCCTGTACAGGTCGTATTTAAAAACGTATCATTAACTGCTTATGCCAGTATTAACTTTCTATTGGCAGAGACTGATACATTCAAATTCAAAAAGACAATGAAGCACAGATCCGCATAGGTCTGCAATAATGTGTCAATACGAGACTTCTTCGCAACAATGAACAAGTACAGTTTTGCACAAAGAATGGGAAAGGGAAACTGTGCTATATGCGTACGTTTACATATAGATATCTCTGTTTATATAAAGGATTCGACTGTTCTTATATCTACACTACCAAAAATCATTTTTCTTGTCTTTCTTGTTTTTCCTTCTACAAAGAAAAAATGTTTCTGTCTGTGTCAGCCAGAATGTTATTCTGTATACAAGAATCCCTGTATCAAGCACAAACAAGAATCCCTGTTTTAAGCACAAACAAGAATTACATCAAAGAATTTTTTTCTTAAGTTAACTTAAACCGAGAAAGTTGAAGAAAATGATTCTAGCAGAATCAAATTTTCTATAAAAATAACTTATGGGAAGAATCTGTAAGAATAAAAATTTGAGGAAATAAAAAACAAATCTTATATTAAGCCAATGAAAGCAATTTTTTAGCAAAGCCTTAGGGGCGAGCTTAATAGTATATTTTACGCCCGATTTGCAAGAATTCCCAGAATTCCACAGGAATTTCAGGAATCCGTCCGTCCAACTTTGTGGATGCCCTCCTGTCACTTGATACCTCATTAGCACGTCTGGCATCCAGGCACTCAGCTGTCGATGACAGATGACCTACTTTTACGTGGTGTCCAATTTCGTACTGCCGGGAGTGTGTCAGGGAGTTCACCGAATCTAGTATTCTAGCTTTGGAACAGGTTTGCACATCCCAGTTGATCTATCATCACAAGAACGTGCTAAACATCATGCCTCCCATCAAGAAACCTCTGTGAAAACCAAAGCTTGAGGAGATTCAAGCATATAAAGAAAGGCAAAGTTTTAAACAGAACGATAGATAACTTGGGTTACCGCTTGGGCAGTCTACACTGAACGCCTTTCGGGGAGGCGTGCGGTGTCGGAAAAACAACAGTAGCTCCTCGAAAACACATCCTACAGAGCTATAATAACAACCAAAACGATCATAGGAGCCCCAGCAAAGCGATTTTCTAAACTTCCGGCCTAGTTTCTCACTCCACCTATCCAATCATGCCAGAGAAAAAGGCACTACAACGGGAGTGTACTTCGGCCTTTCCATATATATGCTAGGAACTCCTTGAGTTACATGGTGCCTTTCTTTATCTGCTTGGCAGATGCCTTTCTGATTTCTAAGTGCGTTTTATATTTTATGGCAGAACTAAGATCTAGAGTGCTACGTTGGTACTTCCCTTACAGTGAAGTAAGATCAATCCAGATGCCTTCGCTATGGCAATAATTTTTAATTGCCACACTTATTCTTATTTTTCTAGAAAATTATTATTGGAACAGCATGCTAGAAATAATTTCTTGAACTTTCTTGATATAAGTTAACTTTAGAAAAAAATTATTTGTGTAAGAATTGACATAGACCGGACCTCCCAGAAGGTTTCTTGAATTTTCTTGTTTTTCCTTTGTATAAGAAAATCTTTCTCAACATAAGAAAACAACAAAAATAAGAAAGAATAAGAAAAAAGATTTTTGGTAGTGTATTTGTTCTTGTTCTGGTGGTCGCAAATAAGTGTTTCTGTCTAATGTCTCTGGTGCTGATGTCACCGCGAGGAGGGGGGAGCCAGTTCCTGAAGACAGGGGACTTTAGCATAAGTAGTGCAAAGTTTCGACAGAGTTCACGTAGTTGTTGAAAAAGCGGTGTCAAGGAGAGTGTCTGTAGGGCTGAGTTATAACTAGTGTGAGACCGGCCAAAGAAAATCCTACATGCCCTTTTTTAAACCCTTCAATCGACCCCGATTCAGCAACAGTCAGTCCAGGGTGTCATACTTGGTTTTTGAAGTACATTCACCCTTCAAACGTAACCTGGTCACGTTGGGATGTATTTCTTAATTCTGTTCAACTAATTCTTAAAGTCAGATTAAAATCTAAGTTAATCTAAGCATAACTGTTTTTAAATCCAACCTAAGAACGTAGATGTTTGGATAATTGAGCATACGATGTATCCTTTGCGTTCTACAATGTCTCTGTGTATGTAGGGAATCTTTGAATATACGTAGGTTATTATCGACCTGAGTGTGATATGCCATTAATATGATAAAACTGAAATTTAATCAAAATGGAATATATGAAGAAACTGTTGCCGGAAATAGTCTCATAAATTTCATATACAGGCTGGTTTTATCGATTTCCGTATTCACAGGAACAATCTAGCGTATGATGACACTACCTGACATTATCTTAAAACAATTTGGACTTTTAATTCATATCTGGGACCAACATCGTTACTATCAAGATATTACCTGTTACTTGCCCTCAAAAGGTATGCCACTTTCATCTTCTCTTAGACTGCCTGACAGGAGATGGAGCATCTTACAGCGGAACAGTCTCTGTAACTGAAACAGGCCAGACGTGTCAACATTGGGACAGTCAGACACCGCATGCACACGACTTTACACCCGCTAACTACCCGTCATCCGGATTGCAGCAGAACTACTGCCGGAATCCGGATGGCGAACCCGGAGGGGTTTGGTGCTACACTACGGATCCAGGCGAGAGATGGGATTACTGTGACGTGCCGGCATGTCCTGGTAAGGTCTAAACCTGTACATCTGAAGAGGGTACGATATCAGTGAGTAAAACTGATATCATGGCATATAGATTATTTAGTTGACTGGGTGTATTCGGTGATTTTTTTATGATAACCGAGTAATAAGTATGATGCAGTCAACCATGTTAAGGCGACGACTTAGAAGGCATAGTAAAATCAGCCGCTATTAACAGGTTCCCGCATAACATATAGGTTATTGACAAAAACCAGGAGATATCGCTAGGCAATTAATTTTGCTAATTCCCATTACTTTTTGTCAAAAATTCCCATATTTGGTAAAATCTGTCCCAAGTGCTATGATGTTATATTGTTTCCTAGTGGGATTCAACGGGGCCTTTTCAACATTCAAGGCTTTGCAACACACACACTAAGTGTCAGTGATACCCGCTTAAATGTGCCATACTAATGGCGGAACATTTTAACATCTACATGTTGCAGTATTGTGTGTTTAACGTGATGTGGTTTTGACTCAGTAATGAAACTTCCATTCACCATAATTGACGTTTGTCAGACCCAGCACCAATAAGGTCAAAAGCCAAGAAGGAACTTGAAGAAAAGGTCTAATTGTGTCTTGTCATTTAAGAAGGTTATTATTGGGCGCATACTTAATCTTCATGCATAGACTTGCATGGGCTTGTTAAGTCCAGCAAGCAGGTCTATGCCTGGACGATTCTCGTCCATGTTGTTCTGCAACATATATTGGGAGCAATACATTTCCTGCAGAAATTAAGCCCTTGCATCCGCTTCTTCACACCAATATGAATCGGCCTCAGTCCAAATAAAGCGAGAAATGAAAACTGTCGTTAATTTCTGATAAAATTGAAAAGCTATTGGACAATTTTCTGTAAGAACAAATCGAGGAGGGAGTTCCAATGAAACATTTTTTGTCAAGATCGGGGAAAGGGAAATTAATGTAGTTTGAATTTGTTAACTTTTCTTGTCATTGGTTTGCATGTTCCAGGTATTTTCAGTTATTGTTGTTGATAAAACTTCTTTGCTTCTATTATCATCACTGTTTTGTTACGTTGTGTTTTAGTCAAAAGAGGTTGGTTGATATTGTTTTACATAAGGTATAAAAAAGCCAACATCAAATAATTATAACAATTAAAACTCCATGTGACAGCCTCTGTCTAAGTGATGAAAGACATACAAGACGTAGTTTGACAAATCCCGTAATTTTCCTACATTGAAGACGGTTAACGCCATCTACAATCTCAGTATGGCATCATTTCCGTGTCAAAATTACGTACGTAAAAAACGTCACGTTTTGTCGTTTATACGTGACGTATTGGGGGTCAATACGTCACCTATGAAAGGCCTACGTCACGTATGCCGGAACGTACGGATACGTGACATACATATGGTTTTGCAATTTCCGTGTCAAAATTACCTGCATAAAAAAACGTACGATTTCTCGTCCAAACGTCACGTATAACAGGTCATACGTCACATAAGGCATATACGTCACGTACTAAACTTGACATACATATGTCGTGGCAAAATATCGTATCTACGTAGACGTCACGTTTTGGGGTTATACGTTACGCACATAAATGGGTTATGTTAACGTACCACGTTAACGTAACGTATGCACCCCCTTTAAGTTATTATAACCAACAACGTTAACATAACGTAGTCGTAGTTATCATAACGCATTACGTTGACGTAACATAGTCATTTACGTTATCATAACGCAGAGCGCTAACGTAACGTACACTAGAGTGAACCTCTGTAATAGGCGTGTTCTGTTTACGTCATTGGTTTATGTTGTGTATAACGTCTACGATAGACGCGTTCTGGTGACGTCATCAGTTTATGTTATGTACAACGTGTATGATAGACTTGTTCTTGTGACGTCATCAGTCTATATTTTGTAAAAGCCGCAGCACACAATGTATTAGTACAAAGTAGTACGGACACAATTTTTGATGCCTGGCTAGAATATCCTATGTGAGAATTAGCCAGGTTTAAACTGTGCCGTGTGCATTCTGTTCGTGTATATTCGAAGTGCGCCATACTACGCGTCAACCCGTTCATTGAGTGAACCCAACAGATCGGCGATGCTCTTGTCGACTGTACGCATCAAATCGTCGTCCAAATGCCCGAAGGTCGCGTACAGTCTGACTATCCTCTGCCTCGTCTTCGCTCAGACCTGACCAAAAGCGGCTCTTGAAATGTAAATCCTCCAGGGAACGACGAACTTTCTCGTCCCGGCGCAGAGAATCGTAGTTGACCTCGGAGCGTGCACGTCCGACCCGACACTTGCCAACGCCATGAGGTCCCTTGTGTTCCTTCACGGGTAGAGAACAAGCACGACAGTACTTGGCACCTGCTATGATCCTAGCGCGATGCCGGAAGCGGAGACCTTGAAGGACGAAGACGAACACGAGCTGGAAAAACTTGAAATCTTAGAGAGAACGGACCGCTGTGGCCGGCACGCGCCCTGTGATCGCCGAGACTGTCGGACGGATGTGGTCTATGCCGACGGGGGGAACACGTGCTGACCCGCTCAGGACCCGTATGTCAGGGGCGGAGCTTGACCACGGAGACGCCATACTACGCGTCAACCGTTCCATATATGGTGATCAGCCATTGCTTGGAAATCAGGGTGGTCGTGAGCTCGCTGCTTGTGTGGATTACCGCCCAGCGGGCCGGGTGACAGTTTACAGTTCACCATACTTTCTGTAAAGACGCATTGCATTATCAGAATATGAATTTACGTGAATGTTATAGCCGACTTGATGGATAAAATGTTGGGAAGTATAGTAGAGCATTTTTCATCGATTGTGTAACTATTGTGACATTAGTCCCATTCTCATCCATTTGAAACCTGGAATTGTTGTCTGGCCTTGTTTGGATCTGAAATGTTTAGATTTATGTGGGTTAGGATCACTATGTACTTCTGTGGAATACTGCCACACGGAAATAATGTTTTGGTCCGTCTATAAAAGCAGTGATGGGCGATGGTTTTAATCCCATATCTGACCGCGGCTACAAGTATCCGCGAGAACTAACAGATCTGCCCGTACACATCGATTGTACTCGAAGATTCCCTCTCATGAACTTTCCAAGCCCCTTTGTGTCCATTTTATAGACACTCTGGAAGATCACACAACAAGGTGGTCTTTATACAACCATCAGAGAATCACACCTTTTTGTCTCCAGTTGGCTTATCACAATACAAACTTGCACCTGGTAGAGAGAGCGGGCAAAAAAAACGGGACATTTGATATAAAGGTCACAATCTTCTACTCTCCAAGCAGAGGTTAGTGGGGAAGATCGTCACCTTTTTATCATATGCCCCGTTGTTTTTGTTTGGATGGGGCTAGCGGACAAAAAACGGGGCATATATTATGATAAAACGGTGACGAGCTGCCCCACAAACCTATGCTCTGTAAGTGTTAGAGAAGCCGGGCCGTCACTCAGAAAAAAAGGATATTTCATTGCCTCCATTGCAGACTCCGTTTTTACTTTTTCAAGTTAAAGCTTTACTATTACATTTTTTTGTTATTGCTGGCCTTCTCGGTCTTCCCTGACAGCAATAAGAAGAAGAAAAAATGTAATAGTAAAGCTTTAACTTAAAAAAGAAAACAGCCGTAAGAGTCTGCAATGAAGGCTAGATCTTTCAACCAATATCGATCTTCTAGGAGCTCTTCACATCTGCTTTGAAGCCCAAGCATCTGCTTGGATCACAAATATCTGATGGATCCCAAACATCTGCTTGGAGCCACTACCATGTGCTTTTCAAGATAATTTTCCATAGCTCCCAAGCAGATCTATACGACTATAGGTCCCAATGTCTGCTTTGAGTCCCAACATCTGCTTTAACCCCCTATTATCTGGTCTGAGCTCCAAACACCCATTGGAGCAGAACGAGAAAGGCACAAGCCTCACTCAGAGTGCCAGCCCTTTTTAGCTTTCCACGTCCGCTCGCCACGACCCGCTACCTGGTTAAAAAAAGAGCTGACACTCAGGCTAGACACTCAGGCTAGAAAGGCATATCTATATATGGAAAGCACATGTTAGTGGCTCCAAGTAGACGTTTGGGCTTCAAGCAGGCCCTATCTCCATACTCGACCCCCTTCATACAGCTGACTCTATTTGGCCAATTTCTCCCTTTTTTCCCAGCGACCCGCAGAGACTGGTAGAGAAACTTCTATCGTGAGAACATTTACAAGGCTCAACCATAAAACCTCCTTGGCTCAACCAAGGCGCGAACCTCCCACTGGGACGTGCGCGGGTGACTGGGTTTGTGCCAGAAATCGGTCATAAAAAGATTAGTAACCCGGACATTCGTACGGCTGTTTATTAGGTAGACTCCCTCTGGACATTGAAATTTCTGTCCGTTTTATTAAGTACTGGTTACGCTTGACGCAATTGGACATCGCTACGCACCCATTGCAGAGAGACGCACACCTATTTCAGCATAGCTCTGTTGCACATACTAATAGCCGTAGAAAAACATTGTTACAGCGAGTTAAAGAAATCCTTGATTGTAGCGGTTACTCATATCTCTTATACTCTGATAGATCACTCTGTGACCCCAAATATGTATGTACTCTGATAAGGAACAGAATTTCTGATATGTATATCCAGACATTCCTTCATAATGATAATCTAAGTGCCGATACAGGTAAACTGAGATTTTATAAAACTTGTAAATCTGTATACACTAGAGAGAGGTACCTAGAACTTGCTGATTTTGAGTCGCGCTCGGCCATCAGCAAATTAAGAATTAGTGCTCACTCCCTAGAAGTAGAGAGAGGACGATATAAGAGTTTACCAGTGTGCCAAAGAATTTGTAAATACTGCACGTCCAAGGCGGTGGAAGACGAAACACATTTTATTTCCAAGTGTATATTTAACAGTGACGAAAGAACCGAATTATTTAAACAAGTTATCACGAAATATCCCTACTTTTGCACATTCACGGATGAACAAAAAGCTACCTTTCTCTTGAAATCACAGAACCCACAAATACTAGAAAAAGTGGGACTTTTCGTCTTCCACTGCTTCCAAAAAAGAAGTCAAACCCAGCTTATTTAGATATAGCCAACAATTGTATATAGTACCAGTAACCTATTGTTACAGCAAAGTCAGACACAGTTTACTAACGCATGTATGTTTTTCCTATGTTTTTATCATGTATTTGCAATTAGCCCACGGGCATGAACTTGCAATAAACTTCTTCATATAACATTATCACGCGCGAGGAGGGGAAGCGACACCTTTATTGAATCAAGGACATTATAATACGTTTGATACGGTCTTCGCAACCTATAGACCTGCTTGGAGCTCGAGATTATGGCACATCTATGATCTAGAAAAGAACATATTCCAAGCAGATGTTTGGGCTCCAAGCAGATGTTTGGGCTCCAAGCAGATGTTTGGGATCCAAGCATATCTATAGGTTGCGAAGACCGTATCAAACTGGAAGAAGAAGTATGTTTTGCAACCTAAAAGATATGCGATAACTCAAACAGTACAGGGCGGAGTATTTCTATTCAATAAAGGTGTCGCTTCCCCTCCTCGCGCGTGGTAATGTTGACAGCCGTACGAATGTCCGGGTTACTAATCTTTTTATGACCGATTTCTAGGAGAAGCCCAGTCACTCGCGCACATCCCAGTGGGAGGTTCGCGCCTTGGTTGAGCCAAGGAGGTTTTATGGTTGAGCCTTGTAAATGTTCTCACGATAGAAGTTTCTCTACCAGTCTCTGCGGGTCGCTGGGAAAATAGTAGAAATTGGCCAAATAGAGTCAGCTGTATGAAGGGGGTCGGCTATGGAGATAGGGTCTGCTTGGAGCCCAAACATCTACTTGGAGCCACTAACTATTCTCCAAGCAGAGGCTTCGATCGAGTGGGGTAGTTTTGTCCGGGATTTTAACGTTCCTCTCCTCTGAGTGGGGTAGTTTTGTCCGGGATTTTAACGTTCCTCTCCTCTGAGTGGGGTAGTTTTGTCCGGGATTTTAACGTTCCTCTCCTCTCACATACATTTTATCTATATCTTTGATTCCTTAAAAACATTTATCATCATGTGTGGAATGTTTACTTCATGTTATGATGCTTTCAATCTGGCGGGAGCCATTCAAAGTGATTGTGGGGGAGACAGCAGGGTGCCCGCCCGGTTGGCTGCACACTCACCCAAGTTACTGGAGCCGCGCTAATCCCCGGGCAGTAAAACCTTTTGCCTAACGATAAATTAATGGTACAAAGGGAGGGGCAGCCACACCGATTCTGAAAGAACAGCCCGGCCCTTATGCGTTCTGAGGCAGAGGTGAGAGGAGAGGAACGTTAAAATCCCGGACAAAACTACCCAACTCGATCGAAGCCTCTGCTTGGAGAATAGCCACTAACATGTGCTTCCTATATATATAGATATGCCTTTCTAGCCTGAGTGTCAGCTCTTTTTTTAGCCAGGTAGCGGGTCGTGGCGAGCGGACGTGGAAAGCTAAAAAGGGCTGGCACTCTGAGTGAGGCTTGTGCCTTTCTCGTTCTGCTCCAATGGGTGTTTGGAGCTCAGACCAGATAATAGGGGGTTAAAGCAGATGTTGGGACTCAAAGCAGATATTGAGACCTATTGATCTGCTTGGGAGCTATGGAAAAATATCTAGAAAAACACATGGTAGTGGCTCCAAGTAGATGTTTGGGATCCATCAGATATTTGTGATCCAAGCAGATGCTTGGGCTTCAAAGCAGATGTGAAGAGCTCCTAGAAGATCGATATTGGTTGAAAGATCTAGCCTTCATTGCAGACTCTTACGGCTGTTTTCTTTTTTAAGTTAAAGCTTTACTATTACATTTTTTTCTTCTTCTTATTGCTGTCAGGGAAGACCGAGAAGGCCAGCAATAACAAAAAAAATGTAATAGTAAAGCTTTAACTTGAAAAAGTAAAAACGGAGTCTGCAATGGAGGCAATGAAATATCCTTTTTTTCTGAGTGACGGCCGGGCTTCTCTTACAGAGCATAGGTTTGTGGGGAAGCTCGTCACCGTTTTATCATAATATATGCCCCGTTTTTTGTCCGCTAGCCCCATCCAAACAAAAACAACGGGGCATATGATAAAAAGGTGACGATCTTCCCCACTAACCTCTGCTTGGAGAGTAGAGGATTGTGACCTTTATATCAAATGTCCCGTTTTTTTTGCCCTCTCTCCCTACCAGGTGCAAGTTTGTATTGTGATAAGCCAACTGGAGACAAAAAGGTGTGATTCTCTGATGGTTGTATAAAGACCACCTTGTTGTGTGATCTTCCAGAGTGTCTATAAAATGGACACAAAGGGGCTTGGAAAGTTCATGAGAGGGAATCTTCGAGTACAATCGATGTGTACGGGCAGATCTGTTTGTTCTCGCGGATACTTGTAGCCGCGGTCAGATATGGGATTAAAACCATCGCCCATCACGGCTTTTATAGACGGACCAAAACATTATTTCCGTGTGGCAGTATTCCACAGAAGTACATAGTGATCCTAACCCACATAAATCTAAACATTTCAGATCCAAACAAGGCCAGACAACAATTCCAGGTTTCAAATGGATGAGAATGGGACTAATGTCACAATAGTTACACAATCGATGAAAAATGCTCTACTATACTTCCCAACATTTTATCCATCAAGTCGGCTATAACATTCATGTAAATTCATATTCTGATAATGCAATGCGTCTTTACAGAAAGTATGGTGAACTGTAAACTGTCACCCGGCCCGCTGGGCGGTAATCCACACAAGCAGCGAGCTCACGACCACCCTGATTTCCAAGCAATGGCTGATCACCATATATGGAACGGTTGACGCGTAGTATGGCGTCTCCGTGGTCAAGCTCCGCCCCCGACATACGGGTCCTGAGCGGGTCAGCACGTGTTCCCCCCGTCGGCATAGACCACTTCCGTCCGACAGTCTCGGCGATCACAGGGCGCGTGCCGGCCACAGCGGTCCGTTCTCTCTAAAATTTCAAGTTTTTCCAGCTCGTGTTCGTCTTCGTCCTTCAAGGTCTCCGCTTCCGGCATCGCGCTAGGATCATAGCAGGTGCCAAGTACTGTCGTGCTTGTTCTCTACCCGTGAAGGGACACAAGGGACCTCATGGCGTTGGCAAGTGTCGGGTCGGACGTGCACGCTCCGAGGTCAACTACGATTCTCTGCGCCGGGACGAGAAAGTTCGTCGTTCCCTGGAGGATTTACATTTCAAGAGCCGCTCGAAAGAGGGCTTTTGGTCAGGTCTGAGCGAAGACGAGGCAGAGGATAGGAAGACTGTACGCGACCTTCGGGCATTTGGACAACGATTTGATGCGGACAGTCGACAAGAGCATCGCCGATCTGTTGGGTTCACTCAATGAACGGGTTGACGCGTAGTATGGCGCACTTCTAATATACACGAACAGAATGCACACGGCACAGTTTAAACCTGGCTAATTCTCACATAGGATATTCTAGCCAGGCATCAAAAATTGTGTCCGTACTACTTTGTACCCACACTAATACATTGTGTGCTGCGGCTTTTACAAAATATAGACTGATGACGTCACAAGAACAAGTCTATCATACACGTTGTACATAACATAAACTGATGACGTCACCAGAACGCGTCTATCGTAGACGTTATACACAACATAAACCAATGACGTAAACAGAACACGCCTATTACAGAGGTTCACTCTAGTGTACGTTACGTTAGCGCTCTGCGTTATGATAACGTAAATGACTATGTTACGTCAACGTAATGCGTTATGATAACTACGACTACGTTATGTTAACGTTGTTGGTTATAATAATTTAAAGGGGGTGCATACGTTACGTTAACGTGGTACGTTAACATAACCCATTTATGTGCGTAACGTATAACCCCAAAACGTGACGTCTACGTAGATACGATATTTTGATCTAAAAATGCCACGACATATGTATGTCATGTTTAGTACGTGACGTATATGCCTTATGTGACGTATGACCTGTTATACGTGACGTTTGGACGCGAAAACGTACGTTTTTTTATGTAGGTAATTTTGACACGGAAATTGCAAAACCATATGTATGTCACGTATCCGTACGTTCCGGCATACGTGACGTAGGCCTTTCATAGGTGACGTATTGACCCCCAATACGTCACGTATAAACCCCAAAACGTGACGTTTTTTACGTACGTAATTTTGACACGGAAATGATGCCATAATCTCAGTACCCACAGGTACACCGACCAGTGCTTCTGCATGTGGAGGTACTCTGACGGCTTCTGAAGGTACTGTGACATCACCGAACCACCCCAGTGACTACGGCAACAATGAGTATTGTGAGTGGATCATCACGGCACCAGAAGGAAGTACCGTTCGTCTCACGTTTGACAGCTTCAACCTCGAGAACGGTTGGGACTTTCTGAACATCTACAATGGATACAGTGATACTGCTTCACTAATACTGAGGTAATGACCTGAACGGCTAGACATTCCCTTATAGAAAATAAAAGATTAATGTGCAGTTATGATGTTAATTCCATGCCTAGTAATTTAAAGCTTCCATATTTTCAGGGTAACATGAATAGACACAATAATGACCTATTTTGCTCTCCAGCTTGACAGGCGACATGTCAGTCATCCCTGGCCACATCATCAGCACATCTAACATGATACTCGTGAGGTTCACATCTGACGGAAGTACCACAGCTCAGGGTTTTGAGTTCTCCTTCACAGGTAAGGATGTTGATACATGTTAATATGTTTCCTTCATTGCAGCTGGTTGGCATATTAGGAACGTAGTCCACCAAGACAGTCATTTACTTTGGCGACTTTCCATTTTTACTAGATGGTGGATGTTCGGATGATGAATCCCGGTGTTCGGAAGGTTCGTGTCTCCCTACGGCATGGCGGTGTGATGGAACCTCACATTGTCTGAATGGCGAGGATGAGGAAGACTGTGGGGATGACGGTGGAGGTAAGTATAATGGTTATGTACATTTTCGCGTTCTTCTGACCCAATAATTATGTCATCTAGATGTATAGTCACTTTGTGACAATGACGACATTGACACTAGCTAGAGAAGGTTTATTTGCGACCATTATACCATAGCGTTAGTTTGAACAATTTGACGTGACAGAAAAGGGATTATGATATCTTATAGGTCTAGATTTTAATTCTTTGATAAAGCATACCAACTTTGTTTTTAAATGATAAAATGCCCCATAGCAGTATATCCACTGATCGTTTTGCTTTGTTCTTAGCCTGGCTCAATTTCTACTTGGCTTTTGAAAACCCTTCCCTGTAATTATTAGTAAGAAGGTAAAGTATCTTATGTCCTGTTCTTATGATGTGATGCAATTGAATAAGTTAGTCTGTGGTCGTATTTTTTTTTTACTTACGCACATCCTGATTTTTCATTAATCATAAAATTGTAGGATGTTCTCCGGGGGATGCCGTTTGCGATGATGGTAGCAGATGTTATCCCGTGGAAGGTGTTTGTGACTCCGTTGTGGACTGTTCGGATGGAAGCGACGAAGCTACTTTCTGCTTTCTTTTCAGTACGTTTTAAGTTATGTAACAGAAAGAATTATGGTTCAAAGTGTTTTCCACGTATATGTATTTGACAGACTGTGCCTTGTTGGTATTCCAACCATTAAATAAAGTTGTGCACAAATTGTTGAATGAAACAATATTTCGTAAATCTTATCAACATTCAACATTCTTTTACATATGCTCCCCAGCTAGAGGGTTTTAATTCTCAGTATCACTTTGTGTTCTGCGCCGCAACTTCAAAGTCGACATGACGAAAGCTGTACTCTGAATGAGCCAGTACACCCTCGTATGCTTAATACATGGACTAAATCTTAATGATTAGCGGTCAAAGTAGGTAACATTTGAATGAGGGATGGATTTGTTAACATCAGTCATATTATTAAGGCACAATCATCAATATGATGCTAACAGTATTCAGAGGTGTATGCGAAAACGTTTTGTTGAATTTGGATATTATTCATCTACAGGACTTGTCTATTTCGGGCAATGTCCACTGTAAAATTTTTCATATCACAACTTCATTTAACAGGGGCATACTTTGTTTTTACAAAGACATTTTCTATAGTTGGCCTGTGCCAAAAAGCTTTTGAATCTGATCAACCCGTGTCCTTGAATGCAATATGTTTCATCGATTCTATTTTTTATCAGGTCATTAGCCCTTAACATATTCTGTGCTGCTGTAGCATAGTTACTGATGCGTTCAGCTAAATTTCCCCCAACACACGCATGTACGGGAACCAAATACAGACTGTGTAATGTGCAATACATATATGTCTATGGGTCCCGCGGGACATGGGTTCTTTAAATACTACTTTTGTTTTCAGCCGGTCCGCCGTGTTCGGGGACCCAGCTGAAATGCTTGGACGGAACGTGCATCGATAAAAGCACGGATGTGTGTGATGGAGAGAACGACTGCATGGATGGTGTTGACGAACAACAATGCTGGATTCCAGAGGATGGTGAGCAAGTTAAATGTTTCTAAATATTCCGGCAAATATTTGACTTTGGATTTTGCAATCTGGTTTTGCATTTAAATCAGTTTTTTCTAATCTATGAGGGACAGTTTGACATGATTAAAAAGTTTCGGCTAATAACCGTTATATATGCAAAAAGAGGAAACAGAGTCAACTTAATGTCACTGACAGGGTTTTCAGATAATATTGCTAACAAGTTTGAACAAATTTAGATGAAGACTATTTCAGTCAAAATTGTTCTAAATTGTCCCCACAATTCAGAATGAAAGTTGTAACATGTTTGGACGTATCTATATATTTTGGAAATATTTCAAAGTAATTGCACAAATATCTCTTTATTTAGAACAATTTTTAAACATCTATGTGATGGTTCATCTAACGGAACATGTTCCAACATGGCAACCTTTTCCAAATGGTAGATTTTGGGTTATTGTCCCATAAACGTAGGTGGTAATCGCACTCTATTGTCTGCCTCTGTATATTTTAAGATTTCACATCTGGACTTTTGTCTTGAGGTGTCTCTGCATGGCACCCAGGAATAATTCCCTATGATTTGAAGGGATGTGTGAATTGCCCTGTTCCCAGCCTACTGCCCCAGCTTCACAATCTTTTTATAAGTTGGAACATTTTTGAACAAATTATGAATTCATGTTTCAACAATTTCGAAACTAATACAAATAGCATGTGCAATGTTAGAAATTTGTCTAACATGTGTTGTAACACAACAGAAACTATTTAGAACATCAAGAAAATGATGGAAATTGTTCCGGACGGTTACTTATCTCACTTAGTTGGTTACAAAGGTTTTGAAAATGTTAGAACAAAAGGCAACAAACACCCACACGGTAATGTTGAATTGACACTATTCCATTTGTATTTTGTATTTAGGCTATATAATGAAAAAATACATTCAAAAAATTCAAGATGGTTGAACCAAGATGGCAGATTTCACTAGTGGTAGCTAAATGTTAATATATTTTTATGACGTCATCTTGATGTCGTTTCTGTTGCTATTGAGAACCAACATCTTAGGATACATTATCATTTATCATACACAGTTTTAAAGTTTGGCATGTACCTTTCAGTTTGATGTGGGTATACACAATTTGGCGGTATTCGCCATAAAATCACATTAATGGCGTTGTATTACGTCACAGCGTCACAAATCTTTACATTCATTCACAAAATCTGTTTTTTTCACGTTCTTACGAAATTACATTTTGTTACTATGATCATTATAATAAGGTATACATGTTACTAGATAATAGTATTTTACAATAGGGAATATAAGTGCATATTTTGCTGGGGTCAGTTTTGATTCCATTGGACCACGCATAAACATTCTATGATAAATTTATCAACAAACAGCCAATTTCGGTAAAAACGTATGAGAAGTTACAAGACATATATACAAACGAACGCATTGGAGGAATTTTGATTTCGATTAGAAATGTCCAAATGACACATATTGATATATGCCTGGGGTCAGTTTTTCCCCCATATGGTGGTATTTAAGCGACCCTACCGCTGTATTCCAGGATTCCACTTGGCTGAACCTGTGCGTCTAAAGGAGGGTGGTTATGAATATTGGTACGTTTGATATGTAATAGGACAAGGACCCGAAAATGTTTAAATCATCATTTTGCACTTAGTGACACCGACCGGTTCTTCTGAATGTGGAGGTTCCCTGACGGCTTCCGATGAAGGAACTGTGACATCACCGAACTACCCCAGTGACTACGGCAACAATGAGAACTGCGAGTGGACGATCACGGCACCAGAAGGAAGTACCGTTCGTCTCACGTTTGACAGCTTCAACCTCGAGAACGGTTGGGACTTTCTGAACATCTACGATGGAGACAGTGATACTGCTTCACTGATATGGAGGTAATGGCCTGAACGGCTACACATTCCCTTATAGAGTATAAAATATATAAGTCATGATTTAAATTCCATGCTTAGTAATTCAAAGCTGCAATATTTTCTGGGTAACATAAACAGAGTCTGACTCAACAATATTTATTTTGCTGTCCAGCCTGTCAGGTGACATGTCGGTCATCCCCGGCCACATCACCAGCACATCTAACATGATACTCTTGAGGTTCACATCTGACGGGAGTGCCACAGCTCAGGGTTTCCAGATCTCCTTCACAGGTAATGTGTTTGATGAGAGCGAGTGTGTTTGATTTGTAACAATCTCCAAATTTACGGTAGCTATAACATTTGTTTCTATCAGTGTTCGTGGTTTGGCAGTCTTACTCTAGAAGGTAGAATTGGATCGTTATGGAATTGATATTTGGTTAGGTCTTTACCAATTGAAGAAACGATAATATCTCTGGTTCTTTATATAATATTCATATTTCACTGGAAACTGTAGGTATAGCAGTTAGATAAGAGTCTGGATAAAATACAATGCTTTTACTTTTTTTTTATCCATGCCACATGTATGGACGAAATGTTATAGTGTTTTCATATTTGGCTCGATTTTTTTTTCATTCGATTTTGCACATGGTGATCAGCCCCAAAACATATGTTTTAAGTGAATTTTTTTTTGTATATTCAAAAATGTATCTGGTACCATTGAAGTGTGCATTTTTGCCTAGGGGTTTAAACTTGGACATGTCTGTTTTGGACAGGGATGACTTTGGTCACTTTTTCGCAGAAGTTGTTTTGTAATGTTTCATATTTTGTATAGGGGTTATTCTGGAATAGTATATTTTTGCATGGGGATGGAGATTTAGTAACGTAAAATGAATTCGGCTCAAATTCTGCCTATCTAGTCTACTTCTTATGCGTTATAGTCAACATAAATTCCAGGACAAATTAATAAAGAAGGACACATACATGTATTTGTGAAGCACTGATTATTGTTTCTCATACTTTATTTCATTTTAACATGACTCCAAAACTTTTACCACAAAGACGCTACTGCTCCTGACGTCACAACTGCAGCTTTACCTCTTGACTTCACTCCTTGGACATTTGAGCAAGTTTAGAATGGATCAGTGTATTTTCTATGACAGCATATATTTATCCTAAGATCGACACGCTCCATTCATGCTGAAACCTTTAGTATCTAAATGAAGGTTCTTCCTGGTTGACTAGGATAGGCTTCAGTATGCTACTGACGCCAGTGCAGTGCACATCAGTGGAGGCCTGCCTGAGACAGTTAGCCAAGTACAAGTTACTCTTCAACTTTTGTTTGAAATAATAACAGATATCAAAAATTAAAGTGTGGCTACACACCAAGAAGGACAATTAGCCCAGAAAAAGAAAAATGACTAAGATGGCTTATGATTTAGTTTTAGACATAAACTGGCAGTTATGTGTACAGTTCTACAGAACCCTCGGTCTATATTCAGCGAATTATTAGACAACAAATAGACCCCAAAATTACAAGTCATATTTCTAGACTCACAATTACCAAAGCTAATTTGGAAAAGACATTTTCAAGTTGGAAATGTAGATACAATTAAATACTCTGACACTACTTTGACAGGGTTGATTGGAAAATTTAAACAATGTTGCTTTTCCAAAACATACAATTTGCAGATAGTATTGTCTTGATTATTCACGGGATCTTATTAGATTGAAACCTCCTTGGATAACGTAATTATCTAAAATTTGTCCGTGTCATTCTGCATAGTTTGACAATGTCCCTATGAAAGCCAGTACAGAAATTTTTTGAATTTATTTCCCAGTATCATGGTAAGCTGTCCCTGACATTGTTCTGGGCTTGGATACGGTCTAATCCTTTTATGATTGTATGTGTTTATGGGTGTCATTCAAGTTGCTGGACATGGCACAGGAGGAACACTAAGTTTACGACTTGCCTTGGTTTAAGAATCCTATGGCTTTAATGGATATCCTAGACGGACAGGGTAGACTCTTTCTAGCATGGCAATTCCCTATAGAACAAAAAGCTCTAGAGTTTTATCATATCTTTAGGAGGTCAAACCTTATTTCATACTTATCTTAAAAACAGACGACTCTATGATGTCTATAAACGCTTATGCTAAACGCAAAGAATCGTCAATTTTTCAAACAATCTACAGTTACTCCCAACTCGACTGGGATGGTTTCCGAAGGGATTCCACACACAATCAAACTTGAATAGCCACAAAAAGGATTAAAAAGGTTGTTACAGAACATATTTAACGACTCTATCGCTGTACTACGTATAACAGGATTCCTCTTGGCTGAACCGGTAAGTCTGAGGGGGGCTGGTGTGTATATTGGTACGTTTGATATGTAACAAGACAAGGACTGGCAAAATCATCATCTTAAACTTAGCGACACCGACCGGTTCTTCTGAATGTGGAGGTACCCTGACAGTTTATCTGCATTTGATTCTCATTGCAATCCTCGTTTTCACAAACCATAGAAGTGGCTAATATTTACTGTCTCTTCTGCGAATCTTCGATTTCTTTGAAGGTGAGAGCTGCCTGGAGAGTCAGCGTCAATGTTCAGACGGTTCGTGCATTCCTGAAGACTGGTGGTGTGATGAAGTGAGTGACTGTCCACAATCTGATGATGAGTCGGGATGCGGGGGTGAGCACCTATGGCCTACTGGTTTTGTAAAATAAACATCGCGTTTAGTAATGCAGTAGTTATTTGAGACGTTATATAGTCAACTAAGTAGTACGATGTGTACGATTTTTAGATCGCAGTTAAATCAGTTTTTCTGCATTTGATTCTCATGCCAATCTTCGTTTTCGCAAACCTCGACCTGCCCTTAGAAGGAAATCTAGTGTTTGAACAGTTTGTGAAGATTATAGGAATATATTCTATTCAATGACAAAACCAGTATAGTTAAGATTGAGCCAGCGGTAAATAAGCAGGATAACAGTCAGGCTTACCCCCCGCTAAATCTTGGGCATAGCAATGAAAAACAAGAAAATGCAATAAAGCCTAGTAAAGGAGTCGGACAACCAGCCCAGCACAGAAAACAGCAGTGTATGATATTTGTTCTCAAATAGATTCATATGAAACAAGACGCTGGCCTTGCATTAAACAAAAACCTATATTAAACCCAGCCGCACATCCACGACACCGTGTCTTTGGTTACGCTCATACAGTGGTTATCGAACTTGCTTGGTCCCATCATGCTTCCTTTTTTTTCCGACACGGTGTACTTACTACTTGGCTATAGGCTAGTGGACATTTGTACGCTGTGAACTAATTTTTAGCGTAAACAGTCGTTTTCAGAAACAGCTGGAGACAAAATCAGTGTGCTCATTTGGCGCTGTTTAGCGGCCGTGTTGGTAGGTTCCGGGGGTACACGGTTTGTCACTGATAAAACACGGGTTATTTCCATCCAATGGCAATAAAACCTAATCCCTTTAGCGAAAATGACGTGAAGTGGGAAACTCTTTGCAAAGACAGCCAGCGGGCAAGGCCTTAACTTTTCTCCGACATTAAGAGACCTTCGGACACTGAAAAACTGTGCTGCTGTGATGGATTTCAAGATGGACGCCCACGGATGGCAGGGGTGATGACGTCACATAAATACGCTCTATAAAATATTACCTGTTGCTTACTACTAGTAAAAAGTATTATAATAAACAATTGGTAACATTAAATACAGAAGAACTTCTATCAGGCAGAACATTTACAACTTGGCATCTATAAGTTCATCACTAATTGCTGATTGTCGTCATTTATTTTCGCATGCCTCTCTCCGAAAATGACGCTAGACGCTACTCCTTCTCCTGACGTCACAACTTCAGCTTTACCTGTTGACTTCACTCCTGGGACAGGTAAGCAAGTAGAAAATCCCTGTTTGTCTATTACAGCATATTCATACCGTGACCTAAATTATATAGATACAGATATTTGCCTATATGCTGTGTATTCTGTTAATGTATGCGCAATTGTTCTGGACATTGCATTATGTCTCGCGGAGCTTCTCGATGCCATATTGACGTAAACTGCTACTGAAATTTATTCTACTTACCTATCCAGATTTATAATGCGAATTTCAAAGAGCCGGATAAGGCCAAAAAGCTCCACAACCTCTCTTAACAGAGTACAGACAGGCTTCCGAAATGCAGTTGGGACTAAACTGTTTTTCACCTGACAACCCCTCTCTCAAAATGGCAAACGCATGGCAAATGCTCTACTGCTAACGATACTCGCTTTTGCCACCCCTTTGATATTTCTCAAAAGGTAAACGTTTAGCAACTGCCATAAAGACAAATCTTCTTCAATATTCTACATCTCAGGACGAAGCTCCGTGCAAAAATGCTTCTTCCCTAGAACTATGTCATTCCTAGATCTACATCTTTAAGGAATATACTTTTACCTGATTGCGTCCCTGATATAATCTAAAACCTTTCAACACAAAGGTTAACAGACACTTGTCAATGTCATCATAGTACAATTAGTGAGACCCAAAAGAATAGCGCCAGATTATTTTTATTTCCCTTAGACTGCCTGACAGGGAGTGGAGTATCTTACCGAGGAACAGTCTCTAGGACTGAAACAGGCCTGACGTGTCAACATTGGGACAGTCAGACAGCCCATGATAACGGCTATACACCCGCTGATTATCCATCATCCGGATTGGAGCAGAACTACTGCCGGAATCCGGGGGGCGACCCCGGAGGAGTTTGGTGCTTCACCACGGATCCCGACCAGGAATGGGGGTATTGTGACGTGCCAGAATGTTCCGGTAAGGCCTGAACCTTTAGAGCTTAAGGAGGGGGTAGTATTAGCAAACAAACATTCCTTTATTGCACATTAACATTGCGCAGTAATACTGTATTGAGTGATTATTTGATGATACCCGGGCAATGATCAACATATATCAAACATGTCTCGACATGAATTAAAAGACTAGGCTAGGGCGAGAGGGCGTCCCCTACAAGACTCCCTTGCAGTGGCAATTGGTTTTGTTTCAGACAGCGTCTTCTGGGCATGTGAGAATAAAAATGCCTATGAAATAGACCCAGAAGGTATATCACCATGGAGTAGTTCATGCAAGAATTGTGAATCTATAAGCCCCATGGGCATATTTGTGTAGCATTTTTATTCTCAAACAAGAGTTCCAAAACCTCATACCTTCACCAAATGATGTTAGCCATTTAAAGTGACTCATAAAAGATGTTTGTCAATATCTATGTAAATAATGCTCTCATTTGCATAAAACCTATCAGTTGGTCATCTTCTCTATCCAATTACCACGAACAGTTCAAACAATGAAAGTCTAATCTTATGCCCCATTCCACTGGACCTCGCCGCGACACAATTGCACTTGTGTAACCCTTGAATCCTTAATTCGATCATCATGCAAATTAGAAACGCAAAACTAAAAGACAACAAAGCACACAAAGCCTAAAATGATTTTTTTTTTCGTTGAGCGCTATGTAAAATTGCTCGGTCGCAGCGAGGCGGCCGCCCTTATGGGATGGGGGTGTTAGAAAATAAGGCTACTATAGCATCTCCTCCTCAATTATATAATGAAGCCTTAATTTGCATTACCCAACTATTAAGGACTCCCGCAATGCTATCCCTGATGGAGAACGCTGGCCAAATGGAGTGATTCCCTACGTCATTGCCAATGCATTTCGTGAGTCCGCGTATCTCAGATATTGTCTCCTTGAGACGCCGTAAGACACTATTATTATATGACAAGGATGCCTGCATTGTATGGAGAAGACGGATACTTGATGAGAAGTAAAGAGATTATTCCTTATGTTCATGAAATTGTTGCCCTTAATGCAGCCTCTTCCTGCACGGACACCAGTGAACACTGTGAATATTGGGCGTCCGCTGGTGACTGTGGCACCAACCCTGATTACATGCTGATCCAGTGTGCTCAGAGCTGTGGTAACTGTAGCGGCTCCGGTACGTGACAACTTGTTCTGCTACCCTCTCTGATCCAAAATACAATTGTTACAAAATGATTGTCATATCATGAAAGCGGACATTCGATCATTTTATAACTAGGGCCATCTTTAAGAGCAAATGTCTTTAAGGATCAAACAATGGTGCCATTGGTAAAAAAAATCAATTCGGCTAATATTTTGAATAGTGATGGTACTTGGCTCACGCCCCCTGAAATGAGCTTTGTTTCTGATCAAAACCGATTGTTGCCATGGTAACAGGCAAAACAAGTTTTCGGTCCAATTTCCCTAATTTGCGCATATCAAATACATGAAAATTGGGACATTTTAGGACATGGTAACGAGCAGATGCTTGAATTTAACAGAACAACAAAAACTGGACAAAAAAGACCAACTTCTTTTGAAATAGCTTTGAAATTTTTCAGAAAGTCGAGTTGAAGTGCTTAGGCAACCTCAATAGAAAAGCGTGTTTCAGGGTAAGCAAAAACGTGCCTTTTACCCAACTTTGAAGCACTATCAGTCCAAAAGTGGTGATTTGTCTACTTTGAAATTGAAACTATATACACATCAACATGTGTGCTATAAAATGCATGTTTGCAAAGTTTGAAAAATATGTTCAAGAGGTCAAACCTGATCTCATTTTTCACTCAGAAGCAGGTCTAAATTCCTCAGTTTTAGATCGTTAATTCGTAATCCCTGGCTACTTCTCCCTGGCTACCCTTCCCTGCTGAAAGAAGCGCGATGCTTCCAACGAATGCTATCCTTGGGCCTACAATTCAACCCTAAACTTACGAAGAATTATTATATGTTGCCAAGGAAGCTGGGAGAATGGTTTGGAGAATCTGCCTCAGTCTGGACAAGATCATCAACTGATATAATGAATAATTTTTCTATGGAAATTCGGACTTAATATAATCAATGATAAACCTAATCCGTCATTTACGTTATTTTACCAAGGTTTTAGGTGCAATTAAAGTTTTTGATTGTTTAACCTGCCAATTTTTTTTTATTCCCAAGTTGACGGCTGCTCGGAGAGTGAACGCCGGTGCCTGGACAGTTCGTGCATCCCTGACGACTGGTGGTGTGATGGATGGTATGACTGCCCGCAAGATGAGGATGAGTTGGAATGCGGGGGTGAGCACCTTTCGCCTTCTGGTTTTGTTAAATGAACATCGCATTTAGAAATGCAGTAGCTATTTAAAACTCTATAGAGTCATTCAAATAGTACAATGCCTATTTTTAGATCGCAGTTAATGCACTTTATCTGTATTATACTCTCATGCCAATCTTTCTTTCCTCAAAACTCAGACCTGAACCTTTAGAGTTTAAGGAGGGGGCAGTATTAGAATGCAAGCATTCCTTTATTGCACATTATCATTGTGCAGCAATACCGTATTGAGTGATTATTTGATGATACTCGGGCGATAATTAGGATATATCAAACATGTCTGGACATGAATCAACAGACTAGGGCAAGAGGACGTCCCCTTCAAGACTCCCCTGGAGTGGAATTACAAGGCGATTGATTTTGTTTCAGACATCGCGTTTTAGAATGCTGTTAGTACATATGTATTATTAACGTAATACTTTCAATGAAATATCCTAATAGCCATTTTTAGGTTACCATAGAAGCGGCTAATTTTAACTGTCTCTTCTGCGATTCTTTGATATCTTCGAAGTTGAGAGCTGCCTGGAGAGTCAGCGTCAGTGTTCAGACGGTTCGTGCATTCCTGAAGACTGGTGGTGTGATGGAGAAAGTGACTGTCCAGAATCTGATGATGAGTCGGGATGCGGGGGTGAGCACCTATGGCCTACTGGTTTGCGAAAATGAACCTCGCGTTTTGAAATGCAGTAGTTATTTGAAACGTTATATAGTCATTTAAATAATACGATGTGTACGAGTTTTAGATCGCAGTTAAATCAGTTTTTTCTGCATTTGATTCTCATGCCAATCGTCCTTTCCTCAAACCTCAGACCTGAACCATTAGAGCTTAAGGAGCGGGCAGTATTAGCATGCAAGCATTCCTTTTTCACACGTTAACATTGTGCAGTAATACTGTATTGAGTGATTATTTGATGGTTCCCGGGCAATAATTAAGATATATAAAACGTGTCTCGACATGAATCAACAGACTAGGGCGAGAGGGCGTCCTCTTTAAGACTCCACTGGAGTGGAATTACAAGGCAATTGGTTTTGTTTCTGACATCGCGTTTTAGAATGCTGTTAGTACATATGTATTCTCAAAGTGATTCTGTCAATTGAATATCCTAATAGCCATTTTTTAGATTACCATAGAAGCGGCTAATTTTAACTGTCGCTTCTGCGAATCTCCGCTTTCTTTGAAGGTTAGAGCTGCCTGGAGAGTCAGCGTCAGTGTTCAGACGGTTCGTGCATTCCTGAAGACTGGTGGTGTGATGGAGTGAGTGACTGTCCACAATCTGATGATGAGTCGGGATGCGGGGGTGAGCACCTATGGCCTACTGGTTTTGTAAAGTGAACATCGCGTTTAGAAAATGCAGTAGTTATTACGTTATATAGTCAATTAAATAGTACGATGTGTACGATTTTTTTTTGCATCTTGATTCTCATGCCAATCTTCGTTTTCGCAAACCTTGGCTTGCCCTTAGAGGAAATTCTAGTGTTTGAACAGTTTGTGAAGAATATAGGAATATATTCTATTCAATGAAAAAAACAGTATAATCATTAAAATCGAGCCAGCGGTTAGTGCGCAGGATAACAGTCCGCTAAATCTTGGGCATAGCAATGAAAAACAAGAAAATACGATAAATCCTACACTACCAAAACTGCATTTTCTTATTTTTTTATTCTTCCTTGTTTTTTCATGTACTAAGAAGATTTATCTTGCATCAAGCATATTATTCTGTGTAAAAGAATTTCAAAAAGTCCCTGTTTTGAGCAAATTCAAGAAACCCATATTTTTATTGCACTAAGAATTTTGTACTAATAACAGCTAATCTAATCTTCATCGACGTAACAGCTAATCAACCAATACTTCTAGAATATTGTTATTGCAGTCGGAATGTTAAAGACAAAATTTCTTACACATAGTTTGACTTTCTTGTTTAACGTTAAAGTTCTTGTTTTCTTGCAACTTGGATGAGTTTCTTGTACTAAGATTGATATTATTGTACCAAGAACACATTTCTCTTCAAGACTGAATTTCGAACATCTAGAATGAGTTTCTTGTACTGAGATCGGGGTTCTTGTACTTGGAATACCTTTCTTACCTCAAGACTGAATAAAAGAAATTCTTTCAGCTAGAATGAGTTTCTTGTACTGAAAAGATTGAGGTTCTTGTACCAGGAATACCTTTTTGTCCTCAATACTTAATTTCTTACGCCTAGGATGAGTTTCTTGTTCTAAGATTGTGATACTTGTACCAGGAATACCTTTCTGTCCTCAAAACTGAATTTCTTACACCTAGAATAAGTTCCTTGTTCTTAGATTAAGATTTTTGTACCATGAATACCTTTTTGTCATCAAGACTTACTTTCTTACACAAAGAATGAGTTCCTTGATCTAAGATTATGATTCCTGAACCAGATAAACTTTTTGTCATTAAGACTGAATATCTTATAGCTAGAATGAGTTTCTTGTAAGTAGAAGTGTTTCTTGTACCTTTCTTTCCCCATGACTGATGTCCTTAAAAACCGAGAAACAATTCCTTAATTTAAGATTCATATATTGTATCAAGAAGACCACTAAATCGATAGTATGTTCCAAACATATTTATCATCACCAAGAAGTGAATTCAAGTTTTTCGGTGTTTGTACGTTAACAATAATTCTTAGCTAAATGTTGCATTTACAATTACCAATTTGTAATATTTCCTAACATCGTCAATTTGTGATACGCCAGTATCTCTTCACCATGCTTGCATCCATTTTCCTGATACTTTGCCTGCATGTAAATGACTAAGTGTAGTTCTACAATTAATTAACAGTCTGATTGTCAGTGCTGAGGGGTTGTCGTTCGTATAACTGACGACTTAAAATTGTTGGAAGCTTTTCCAAACTGGATACGGGGATTTCTTCTCTGGTCCAGCATATTTCTAAGCCTAGAAGAAAAACACAAAGACTATATGAATGAATGTTAATCCCTATACGGAATTACAAGGCAATTGGTTTTGTTTAAGACATCACGTTTTAGAATGCTGTTAGTACATATGTATCCTTAACGTTATGCTTTCAATGAAATATCCTTATAGCCCTTTTTTAACCGTCACTTCTGCGAATCTTCGCTTTATTTGAAGGTGAGAGCTGCCTGGTGAGTCAGCATCAGTGTTCAGACGGTTCGTGCATTCCTGAAGACTGGTGGTGTGATGGAGTGAGTGACTGTCCACAATCTGATGATGAGTCGGGATGCGGGGGTGAGCAGCTATGGTCTATTGTTGTTGTTTTTTTAATGAACATTGCGTTTAGAAATGCAGTACTTATTTGAAACGTTATATATATATATAATCAATTAGATAGTACGATGTGTACGGTTTTTAGATCGTAGTTAAAGCAGATTCTCATGCCAATCTTCGTTTTCGCTAACCTTGGCTTGCCCTTAGAGGGAAATCTAGTGTTTGAACAGTTTGTGAAGATAATAGGAATATATTCTATTCAATGGCAAAACCAGTATTTAGATTGAGCCAGCGGTTAGTACGCAGGATAACACTTAGACTAACTCCTCGATAAATCTTGGGCATAGCAATGAAAAACAAGAAAATGCAATAAAGCCTAGTAAAGGAGTCGGACAACCAGCTCAGCACAGAAAACAGCAGGGTATGATATTTGTTCTCAAATAGATTCATATGAAGCAAGACGCTGTCCTTGCATGAAACAAAAATCTATATCAAATCCATCCGCACATTTACGGCTCCGTGTCTTTGGTTACGCTCATGCAGTGGTATCGAACTTGCTCGGCTTCAACATGCTTCCTTTTTTTCCGACACGGTGTAATTACGACTTGGCTATAGGCCAGTGGACATTTGTAAGCTGTGAACTAATTTTTAGCGTAAACAACTGGAGACAAATCAGTTTGCTCCTTTGTCACTGTTCAGCAGCTGTGTTAGATGGTTCGGGGGTACACGGTTTCTCACTGATAAAATACGGGCTATTTCCATCCAATGGGAAGAAAATCTAATCTCTGTAGCGAAACTGACGTAAAGTGGGATACTCTTTGCAAGGGCAGACAGCAGGCAAGGCTTTCACTTTTCTCGGACATTTAGAGACCTTCGGACAACGGAAAAAAATTGCTGCTGTGATGGACTCCAAGATGGTCGCCCACGGATGGCAGGGTTGATGACGTCATATAAATACGCTCTATAAAATATTCCATGTTACTTACTCCTAGTAAAAAGGTATTATAATTAACAATGGCAACATTAATTACAAAAGAACTTCTATCAGGGAGAAGATATATCTCTATAAGTGCATCATTAATTGCTGATTCTCGTCATTTTTTTCGCATGCCTCTCTCCGAAAATGACGCTAGACGTTACTCCTTCTCCTGACGTCACAACCTCAGCTTTACCTGTTGACTTCACTCCTGGGACAGGTAAGCAAGTAGAAAATCTTTGTTTGTCTATGACAGCATATTCATACCTTGAGATAAATTATATAGATACAAATATTTGCCTATATGCTGTGTATTCTGTAAATGCATGCGCAATTGTTCTGTTCTGGACATTGCATTAGCTTCTCGTGGAGCTTCCCGATGCCATATTGACGTACACTGTTACTGAAATTTATTCTACTTGCCTATCCAGATTTATAATGCGAGTTTCAAAGAGCCGGATAAGGCCAAAAAGCTCCATAACCTCTCTTAACAGAGTACAGAAAAGCTTCCGAAATGTAGTAGGGACTGACCTGTTTTTTTCACCGAAAAACCCCTCTCTCAAAATCGTTATGTATCAAGTGTTTTTTTTTCATGTCAAACTCATGGCAAATGCTCTGCTGCTAACGATACTCGCTTTGGTCACCCATTTGATATTTCTCAAGACTGAGGTAAAAGTTTAGCAACTGTCATAAAGGCAAATCTTCCTTTCTTCTTCAATATTCTACATCTCAGGACGAAGCTCCGTGCAAAAAGGCTTCTTTCCTAGAACAATATTATTCCTAGATCTATAGCTTTATGGAACAAACTTTCTCGTGATTGCGTCCCTGATATAATCTAAACCTTTCAACACAGAGGTTAACAGACACTTGTCAATGTCATCATATTACAATTAGTGAGACCCAAAAGAATAGCGCCAGACTCTTGTTATTTGCCCTTAGATTGCCTGACAGGGAATGGCGAATCTTACAGAGGACCAGTCTCTGCGACTGAAACAGGCCAGACTTGTCAACAATGGGACAGTCAGACACCGCATGAGCACAACTATACACCCGCTGATTATCCGTCATCCGGATTGGGGCAGAACTACTGCCGGAATCCGGGGGGCGACCCCGGAGGAGTTTGGTGCTTTACCACGGATCCCGACCAGGAATGGGGGTATTGTGACGTGCCAGCATGTTCTGGTAAGGCCTGAACCTTTAGAGGTTAAGGAGGGGGTAGTATTAGCACGCAAGCATTCCTTTCTGCACATAAACATTGCGCAGTAATACTGTATTGACTGATTATCTATTGATATCCGGGCAATAATTAACATGTATCAAACATATCTCGACATTAATTAACAGACTAGGGCGAGAGGGTGTCATCTTTAAGACTCCTTTAAAGTGGAATTACAAGGAAATTGGTTTTGTGCCAGACATCGCATTCTGGGCATGTGAGAATGAAAATACCTATTAATTAGGCCCAAAGGGTATATCACTGGACAGTCGTCGAACATGGCGGTCATGAAGGGTTGACACTTCTAGGCCATATAGGAGAGCAGTCAGAACTACAGCCCTATAAACGTTAATCTTCGTCTTCAGTCTTATAGGTTTTAAATTCCACAGCCGATCCTTTAGGCGTCCAAATGCAGTTGAGGTGACCCGCAGCCGTGTATCTATCTCACTGTCCATGGAATTGTTGTTTGCCACAGTAGATCCAAGGTTAGTAAAAGTTTTCGCTTCAACGAGTGGGGTTCCGCCAATCAGGGCCCGTGGTGGGATGTGCGGATCTCAGGCGCCGGTTGGTAGAGAACTTCAGTTTTCTTGGTATTTAAGGACATGACATGCCGTAAGCTCTGGTCGCTTCT
Organism: Branchiostoma lanceolatum; assembly: GCA_035149815.1. NCBI lineage: Eukaryota > Metazoa > Chordata > Leptocardii > Amphioxiformes > Branchiostomatidae > Branchiostoma > Branchiostoma lanceolatum. The sequence goes on from CM068880.1 coordinate 16,421,492, forward strand.
GCAAACGTCTCCAACAGCCGCTGCATACCGTCCTGTGCATGTTCCACTAGAGCAGAATCGTCGGTGTAAAAGAGCTCAATGATGCACATTACCAGTGCATGACGCTGGGATTTAAGTCGTGCAAGGTTGAGGAGGCCACCGTCCGATCGAGTTCGGATGTAAATTTCTTCCAGCTTATCGTCCGACATTTCTTCAACTATACGCCAGCTGGAAACAGTGCGAACAAAGTGGGAGCTAATATACATCTCTGCTTGACACCATGAAGGACCTGGACGAAGTCAGAGACCTCGCCGTTGACAGTCACTGTGGCTCGGATATCTGTGTGGAAGGTTTTGATGACACCAAACAGCTTCGGAGGGCATCAAAACTTATCCAGGATGCTCCACAAGGAATCCCTTCCCACAGAGTCAAAAGCATTTGAAAATCAATAAAGACGATGTACAGTGGCATTGTCTGTTCAACAGCCTTTTCTTGAAGTTGTCTCAGTACAAAAATCATATCTGTGGTGCCGCGGCCACTTACTTACTTAATTACTTAGTATATATGAATTACTTAATATATATACTTACATCATCACACAATCTCGTACTTGCAAATCGTTTGCTCAACTTTTAGGGAACACATTTTTTTCTAAATCTTGTCTTGCAGACGTCAAAAAAGATCAATAGAAGGAACGTAATATTGTTTACGATTTTCTGACACTGATATATTGCCATAAAACTCCCTTAAGCTTCGTACTTTCAGATCCAGGAAGTATTAAGTGTGTGCAGAATGAACGCCAGTGATCCAACGGGTGGTGCATTCCTTATTCTTTCTGGTGTGGTAGTGACTTTAATTCATATATATTAGATAGGGAATTATACCACCATATTTGTTATGGCGACAAAGCAGTCCATTTTGCCATTGTTTCTTCTGACAATCTCCATTTTCCCAGGCCAAGCTGGAGGGTGCCTGGAAAGTGAACGCCAGTGTAATGACGGTTTATGCATCCCTGAAGACTACTGGTGTGATGGACAGGTTCTGGACTGTCAGGAAGCAGAGGATGAGTTCTCTTGTGGGGGTGAGCAACCATGCCTTCCAATTTTATAAAAAGTACAAGTCACATAACCTTTCCCAGAAGAGTGCATTTCATAAATGACCCAATCGTAAAGCGTTTCTTTGACATCTATATTGACTCGATTGATAATACATGTTTTCACTTTATTTACATATTCAAGGAGGATATACTGTGAATATGTAAATTGCCTTAAAGACCCAAGTAAAACCTATATAAAGGGCAGATAATGTAAACTAGAGACTTCAGTGTGCTTCTGGCTATTACCCATTCACCACAGTACAAAAAAGTGGAGGCCTGGCTGAGACAAATTACCATGTACAAGTTACTCTTAAAGTTATGTTTGAAATAACAATAGATATCAGAAATTAGAATAGAGCTACACATAAAGAAGATAGCTTGAAGGTCACATAGCCCTGAAATAAATATATAGGCAAGTCTTCCTTTCCTTTTTCAATATTCTACATCTCAGGACGAAGCTCCGTGCAAAAAGGCTTTTTTCCTTGAACTATGTTATTCCTAGAACTATATCTTTATGGAACACACTTTCTCGTGATCGCGTCCTTGATATAATCTAAAACCTTTCAAAACAAAGGTTAACAGACACTTTCAGTGTCATCATAATACAATTAGTGAGACCCAAAAGAATAGCGTTAGATTCTTTTTATTTTCCCTTAGACTGCCTGACAGGGAATGGAGCATTTTACCGTGGAACAGTCTCTGTGACTGAAACAGGCCTGACGTGTCAACATTGGGACAGTCAGACAGCCCATGATTACAACTATACACCCGCTGATTATCCGTCATCTGGATTGGAGCAGAACTACTGCCGGAATCCGGGGGGCGACCCCGGAGGAGTTTGGTGCTTCACCACGGATCCCGACCAGGAATGGGAGTATTGTGACGTGCCAGCATGTTCCGGTAAGGCCTGAACCTTTAGAGCTTAAGAGGGGGTTATATTAGCATACAATCATTCTTTATTGCACATAGACATTGCGCAGTAATACTGTATTGACTGATTATCTATTGATATCCGGGCAATAATAAACATGTATCAAACATGTCTCGACATGAATTAACAGACTAGGGCGAGAGGGTGCCCCTTCAAGACTCCATTGAAGTGGAATTACAAGGAAATTGGTTTTATTTCAGACATCGCATTCTGGGCATGTGAGAATAAAAATGCCTTTGAATTATGCCCAGGGGGTTTATCACCATGGATTGGACAGTCGTCGAACATGGCGGGCATGAAGGGTTGACACGTCTAGGCCACATAGGAGAGCACTCAGAACTACAGCCCTATATAAGTTTAGCTTCGTCTTCAGTCTTATAGGCTTTACAGTCCACAGCCGATCCTTTAGGCATCCAAATGCAGTTGAGCTGGCCCTCACCCGCGCATATATCTCACTGTCCATGGAATTGTCGTTTGCCACAGTAGATCCAAGGTAAGTGAAAGTTTTCGCTTCAACGAGTGGGGTTCCACCCATCAAGACCTGTGGTGGGATGTGCGGATCTCAGGCACCGGCTGGTAGAGAACTTCAGTTTTTTTCGTGTTTATGGACATCGCATGCTGTAAGCTCTGGTCGCTTCTACTAACGTCTCCAACAGCCGCTGCATACCGTCCAGTGCATGTGCCACCAGAGCAGAATCGTCGGCGTAGAAGAGCTCAATGATGAACATTGACAGTACATGACGCTGGGATTTCAGACGTGCAAGGTTGAGGAGGCCACCTATCGGGGGCCAAGTGTTGCAAAATTACATATATATAAAGAAAAAAAAATACGATATATAAGGATGGTTTAACGCACATATATATGTTCAGGTTTACACACATATATACAAGAGAGGACACACACACATATAAGTTCAGGTTTACTCACACACAGATATATACAAAGGAGGACAGACATATATGTTCAGCTTTACTCACACACATATATATAAAAGGGGAACACATACACATATGTACAGCATTACTCACATATATATACAAAGGAGGACACACATACATGTTCATGTTCAGCTTTACTGACACACACACACACACACACACACACACACACACACACACACACACATTATTGATACATCGTAACATGCACACATGTGCACTCAGGTTAGGTATGTCATGTGTAGATTAATCTCTTAGAAGCATTACGATTATAAGCTATGGTCTTCATTTTCAAAGGTAGACAGCTCTTGCAAGTCGGGACTATAAATCCCAGCCTAATCTGCAGTACCGCTCCCGACCGCGACATAAAAAGTGTTAAAACGACGGTCAAATTTCCAAGTGAAGTGGAAGTGTCTGGGTTTTGACCCCAATTTCGCTCCAAATTTTGAAGTAGGGTCACTTAAGAATGATATAATGAATCGTCATGACTTTCGGAAGCTTATGAGATGACTGACACATATAAATGTGAAATATGCAAATCATGTCCTTATGCATCAATACTGAGTTAATGTTACGATTCTGCTACGTTTTTGAACAGTGGACGTTGCAACATGCAACAGATGAAGCCGAAATAGAACTATCAATTTCAAATAACAGTCTCCATAATGTAAGATATCTATACTATAATACTACTGTGGTAAATGACGCGATTTTCACACTGGCAGCACTGAAAAATGAACTAAGGAAAGATATCAGCACCAATACATCAAGGCCAATTTTGAACGATTAACAGGAAAATGCTACAATTGCCTTTTTATGCTGACACCTAATCCTGGCCAAGATAAGATAAGTCTAGATTAGCAACGTAATACACTATTATCGTAAAGTTCAAAGTAACAATGCACCCTTGTGAGACGACTTTTCCTGTCCTTGTGGACACCGTTAGATTGTAGTAAGGAAAAAGTATTGATATGTACTGGCACTTTCACCGCACAGATGAAAACAGATTACTCTCTTATACATCCAACTTTACTTTGTAGCACATATATATGTGGTTTTTAGCGTCCCATATATCTGTAATGCATGACACAGATATATCTGTGCGTGAAAACACAGATATATGTAACGATCGCATCACATATATCTGTGTCTTGCAGCACAGATATATGTGGCGATCGTTTGATATATATCTGTGTTTTGTGGAACAGATATATCTGTGTGTTGGAACACAAATATATGTGGCGATCGCACCACATATATCTATCTCTTGCAACACAGATACATATGACGATCGCTTGAGATATATCTGTGTTTTGTGGAACAGATATATCTGTGTTTTGGAAAACAGATATATGTGGCGATCGCACCACATATATCTATCTCTTGCAACACAGATAAATATGACGATCGCTTGATATATATCTGTGTTTTGTGGAGCAGATATATCTGTGTTTTGTAACACATATATATGTGGCGCTCGAATGACATATATAGTTTGTCCATGATTTTTTCGCCCACACACAATTTACCATGGAACAAAACTTATAGAACAGCACTTGAATCTTGGAACAATGTACGTGCTATGGAACTTAGCTTTAAACTTTAGTGGAAAGGTAATGAGGAGGGTTTTTTTATCAGTGGCTGAAAATGTTACAAACAGCGCAGAACTCGACTTAACCTGTAACATTTTCAGCCAATGGTTATAAAACCTGAGGCTTCTTGACTCTTACAGCTAAGTTCACAGCGGGTGCTTTGTTTGGATATTCAAGTGCTGAATTCTAGATGTTTCCCATACAAAAGCCGTCTGTGTGTCGGCGAAAAATCATTGACAATCTATATGTTATGTGATCTGTGAATAACACTTATAACTATAATCCAAGACACACAAAGATGTGACTCAAGCGTCCCATATATCTGTGATGCCTGACACTGATATATCTGTGCGTGAAAACACAGATATATGTAACGATCGCACCACATATATCTGTGTCTTGCAAAACAGATATATGTGGCGATCGTTTGATATATATCTGTGTTTTGGAACACAGATATATGTAACGATCGCACCACATATATCTGTCTCTTGCAACACAGAAATATGTGGTGATCGTTCGATATATATCTGTGTTTTGTGGAACAGATATGTCTGTGTTGCAAGACAGACATATATGTGGGGATCGCACCACATATATCTGTTCCACAAAACACAGATATATGTGGTGATCGTTCGATATATATCTGTGTTCCGGGAACAGATATGTCTGTGTTGCAAGACAGACATATATGTGGGGATCGCACCACATATATCTGTTCCACAAAACACAGATATATGTGGTGATCGTTTGATATATATCTGTGCTTTGTGGAACAGATATATCTGTGTTTTGTAACACATATATATGTGGCGCTCGAATGACATATATAGATTGTCAATGATTTTTTGCCCACACACAAATACAATAGAACAAAATTTGTAGAACAGCACTAGGATCTTGGAACAAAGTACCTGCTATATGGAACTTAGCTGTAAACTTTATTGTAAAGGTAATGAGGAGGGGTTTTTAATCAGTGGCTGAAAATGTTACAAACAGAGCAGAACTCGACTAAACCTGTAATATTTTCAGCCAATGTTTACAAACACCTGAGGCTTCTTACAGCTAAGTTCACAGCGGGTGCTTTGTTTGGAGATTCAAGTGCTGTTCTAGATGTTTCCCATACAAAAGCCGTCTGTGTGTCGGCGAAAAATCATTGACAATCTATATGTTATGTGATCTGTGAATAACACTTATAACTATAATCCAAGACACACAAAGATGGGATTCGTGCGTCCCATATATCTGTGATGCATGACACAGATATATCTGTGCGTGAAAACACAGATATGTGTAACGATCGCACCACATATATCTGTGTCTTGCAAAACAGATATATGTGGCGATCGTTTGATATATATCTGTGTTTGTGGAACAGATATATCTGTGTTGCAAGACAGACATATATGTGACGATCGCACCACATATATCTGTTCCACAAAACACAGGTATATGTGGTGATCGTTCGATATAAATCTGTGTTTTGTGGAACAGATATGTCTGTGTTGCAAGACAGACATATATGTGGGGATCGCACCACATATATCTGTTCCACAAAACACAGATATATCTGTTCCACAAAACACAGCTATATATCAAACGATCACCACATATATCTGTGTTTTGTGGAACAGATATATGTGGTGCGAGCGTTAGATATATCTGTGTTCCAAAACACAGATATATCTGTTCCACAAAACACAGCTATATATCAAACGATCACCACATATATCTGTGTTTTGTGGAACAGATATATGTGGTGCGAGCGTTACATATATCTGTGTTCTAAAACACAGATATATCTGTTCCACAAAACACAGATATATATCAAACGATCACCACATATATCTGTGTTTTGTGGAACAGATATATGTGGTGCGAGCGTTACATATATCTGTGTTCCAAAACACAGATAGATCTGTTCCACAAAACACAGATATATATCAAACGATCGCCACATATATCTGTTTTGCAAGACACAGATATATGTGGTGCGATCGTTACATATATCTGTGTTTTCACGCACAGATATATCTGTGTCAGGCATCACAGATATATGGGACGCTCGAATCCCATCTTTGTGTGTCTTGGATTATAGTTATAAGCGTTATTCACAGATCACATAACATATAGATTGTCAATGATTTTTCGCCGACACACAGACGGCTTTGTATGGGAAACATCTAGAACAGCACTTGAATCTCCAAACAAAGCGCCCGCTGTGAACTTAGCTGTAAGAAGCCTCAGGTGTTTGTAAACATTGGCTGAAAATATTACAGGTTTAGTCGAGTTCTGCTCTGTTTGTAACATTTTCAGCCACTGATAAAAAAAACCTCCTCATTACCTTTACAATAAAGTTTACAGCTAAGTTCCATATAGCAGGTACTTTGTTCCAAGATCCAAGTGCTGTTCTACAAGTTTTGTTCTATTGTATTTGTGTGTGGGCAAAAAATCATTGACAATCTATATATGTCATTCGAGCGCCACATATATATGTGTTACAAAACACAGATATATCTGTTCCACAAAGCACAGATATATATCAAACGATCACCACATATATCTGTGTTTTGTGGAACAGATATATGTGGTGCGATCCCCACATATATGTCTGTCTTGCAACACAGACATATCTGTTCCCGGAACACAGATATATATCGAACGATCACCACATATATCTGTGTTACAAAACACAGATATATCTGTTCCACAAAACACAGATATATATCGAACGATCACCACATATTTCTGTGTTGCAAGAGACAGATATATGTGGTGCGATCGTTACATATATCTGTGTTCCAAAACACAGATATATATCAAACGATCGCCACATATATCTGTTTTGCAAGACACAGATATATGTGGTGCGATCGTTACATATATCTGTGTTTTCACGCACAGATATATCTGTGTCAGGCATCACAGATTTATGGCACGCACGAATCCCATCTTTGTGTATCTTGGATTATAGTTATAAGTGTTATTCACAGATCACATAACATATAGATTGTCAATGATTTTTCGCCGACACACAGACGGCTTTTGTATGGGAAACATCTAGAATTCAGCACTTGAATATCCAAACAAAGCACCCGCTGTGAACTTAGCTGTAAGAGTCAAGAAGCCTCAGGTTTTTTAACCATTGGCTGAAAATGTTACAGGTTAAGTCGAGTTCTGCGCTGTTTGTAACATTTTCAGCCATTGATAAAAAAAAACCCTCCTCATTACCTTTCCACTAAAGTTTAAAGCTAAGTTCCATAGCACGTACATTGTTCCAAGATTCAAGTGCTGTTCTATAAGTTTTGTTCCATGGTAAATTGTGTGTGGGCGAAAAAATCATGGACAAACTATATATGTCATTCGAGCGCCACATATATATGTGTTACAAAACACAGATATATCTGCTCCACAAAACACAGATATATATCAAGCGATCGTCATATTTATCTGTGTTGCAAGAGATAGATATATGTGGTGCGATCGCCACATATATCTGTTTTCCAAAACACAGATATATCTGTTCCACAAAACACAGATATATCTCAAGCGATCTTCATATGTATCTGTGTTGCAAGAGATAGATATATGTGGTGCGATCGCCACATATATTTGTGTTCCAACACACAGATATATCTGTTCCACAAAACACAGATATATATCAAACGATCGCCACATATATCTGTGCTGCAAGACACAGATATATGTGATGCGATCGTTACATATATCTGTGTTTTCACGCACAGATATATCTGTGTCATGCATTACAGATATATGGGACGCTAAAAACCACATATATATGTGCTACAAAGTAAAGTTGGATGTATAAGAGAGTAATCTGTTTTCATCTGTGCGGTGAAATTGCCAGTACATATCAATACTTTTTCCTTACTACAATCTAACGGTGTCCACAAGGACAGGAAAAGTCGTCTCACAAGGGTGCATTGTTACTTTGAACTTTACGATAATAGTGTATTACGTTGCTAATTTAGACTTATCTTATCTTGGCCAGGATTAGGTGTCAGCATAAAAAGGCAATTGTAGCATTTTCCTGTTAATCGTTCAAAATTGGCCTTGATGTATTGGTGCTGATATCTTTCCTTAGTTCTTTTTTCAGTGCTGCCAGTGTGAAAATCGCGTCATTTACCACAGTAGTATTATAGTATAGATATCTTACATTATGGAGACTGTTATTTGAAATTGATAGTTCTATTTCGGCTTCATCTGTTGCATGTTGCAACGTCCACTGTTCAAAAACGTAGCAGAATCGTAACATTAACTCAGTATTGATGCATAAGGACATGATTTGCATATTTCACATTTATATGTGTCAGTCATCTCATAAGCTTCCGAAAGTCATGACGATTCATTATATCATTCTTAAGTGACCCTACTTCAAAATTTGGAGCAAAATTGGGGTCAAAACCCAGACACTTCCACTTCACTTGGAAATTTGACCGTCGTTTTAACACTTTTTATGTCGCGGTCGGGAGCGGTACTGCAGATTAGGCTGGGATTTATAGTCCCGACTTGCAAGAGCTGTCTACCTTTGAAAATGAAGACCATAGCTTATAATCGTAATGCTTCTAAGAGATTAATCTACACATGACATACCTAACCTGAGTGCACATGTGTGCATGTTACGATGTATCAATAATGTGTGTGTGTGTGTGTGTGTGTGTGTGTGTCAGTAAAGCTGAACATGAACATGTATGTGTGTCCTCCTTTGTATATATATGTGAGTAATGCTGAACATATGTGTATGTGTTCCCCTTTTATATAATAATAATAATAACTTTATTGCTCAACAATTGTGTGTGTGAGTAAAGCTGAACATATATGTCTGTCCTCCTTTGTATATATCTGTGTGTGAGTAAACCTGAACATATATGTGTGTGTGTCCTCTCTTGTATATATGTGTGTAAACCTGAACATATATATGTGCGTTAAACCATCCTTATATATCGTTTTTTTTTTTCTTTATATATATGTAATTTTGCAACACTTGGCCCCCGATAGGCCACCGTCCGATCGAGTTCGGATGTAAATTCCTTCCAGTTATCGTCCGACATTTCTTCAACTACGCCAGCTAGAAACAGTGCGAACAAAGTGGGAGCTAATATACATCTCTGCTTGACACCATGAAGGACCTGGAAGAAGTCAGAGACCTCGCCGTTGACAGTCACTGTGGCTCGGATATCTGTGTGGAAGGTTTTGATGACACCAAACATCTTCGGAGGGCATCAAAACTTATCCAGGATGCTCCACAAGGAATCCCTTCCCACAGAGTCAAAAGCATTTGAAAATCAATAAAGACGATGTACAGTGGCATTCTCTGTTCAACAGCCTTTTCTTGAAATTGTCTCAGTACACAGATCATATCTGTGGTGCCGCGGCCACTTACTTACTTAATTACTTTGTATATATACTTACGTCGTCACACAATTTCGTGCTGGCAAATTGTTTGCAAAACTTTAAGGGAACATATTTTTCCAAAAATCTTGTCTGGCAGACGTCAGAAAAGATCAATAGAAGGAACGTAATATTGTTTATGATTTCCTGACACAGATATAGTGCCATAAAAGTCCCTTAAGCTTGGCAGATTCAGATCCAGGAAATATTACGTGTGTGGCGAATGAACGCCAGTGATCCAACGGGTGGTGCATTCCTTATTCTTTCTGGTGTGGTAGTGACTTTAATTCGTATATATTAGATAGGAAATTATACCACCACATTTGTTATGGCGACAAAGCAGTCCATTTTGCCATTGTTTCTTCTGACAATCTCCATTTCCCAGGCCAAGCTGGAGGGTGCCTGGAAAGTGAACGCCAGTGTTGGGACGGTTTATGCATCCCTGAAGAATACTGGTGTGACGGAGAGTTTTTCGACTGTCAGGAAGCAGAGGATGAGTTCACTTGTGGGGGTGAGCAACCATGCCTTCCAATTTTATAAAAAAAAGTACATGTCAAATAACCTTTGCCAGAAGAGTACATTTCATAAATGGCCCAATCGTAAAGCGTTTCTTTGACATCTATATTGACTCGATTGATAATACATGTTTTCACTTTATTTACATATTCAAGGAGGATATACTGTGAATATGTAAATTGCCTTAAAGACCCGAGTAAAACCTATATAAAGGCCCGATAATGTAAACTAGAGACTTCAGTGTGCTACTGGCTATTACCCATTCACCACAGTACACAAAATTGGAGGCCTGGCTGAGACAAATTACCATGTACAAGTTACTGTTAAAGTTATGTTTGAAATAACAATAGATATTAGAAATTAGAATAGGGCTACACATAAAGAAGATAGCTTGAAGGTCACATAGCCCTGAAATAAACATATAGGCAAGTCCTCCTTTCCGTTTTCAATATTCTACATCTCAGGACGAAGCTCCGTGCAAAAATGCCTTTTTCCTTGAACTTTGTTATTCCTAGAACTATATCTTTATGGAACACACTTTCTCGTGATCGCGTCCTTGATATAATCTAAAACCTTTCAACACAAAGGTTAGCAGACACTTTCAGTGTCATCATAATACAATTAGTGAGACCCAAAAGAATAGCGTCAGATTCTTTTTATTTTCCCTTAGACTGCCTGACAGGGAATGGAGCATTTTACCGTGGAACAGTCTCTCTGACTGAAACAGGCCTGACGTGTCAACATTGGGACAGTCAGACAGCACATGAGCACAACTATACACCCGCTGATTATCCGTCATCCGGATTGGAGCAGAACTACTGCCGGAATCCAGGGGGCGACCCCGGGGGAGTTTGGTGCTTTACCACGGATCCCGACCAGGAATGGGGGTATTGTGACGTGCCAGCATGTTCTGGTAAGGCCTGAACCTTTAGAGGTTAAGGAGGTGGTAGTATTAGCACGCAAGCATTCCTTTATTGCACATAAACATTGCGCAGTAATACTGTATTGACTGATTATCTATTGATATCCGGGCAATAATTAACATGTATCAAACATATCTCGACATGAATTAACAGACTAGTGCGAGAGGGTGTCATCTTCAAGACTCCTTTAAAGTGGAATTACAAGGAAATTGGTTTTGTGCCAGACATCGCATTCTGGGCATGAGAGAATGGAAAATACCTATTAATTAGGCCCAAAGGGTATATCACAATGGACTGGACAGTCGTCGAACAAGACGGGCATGAAGGGTTGACACTTCTAGGCCATATAGGAGAGCACTCAGATCTACAGCCCTATAAACGTTAAGCTTCGTCTTCAGTCTTATAGGTTTTAAATTCCACAGCCGATCCTTTAGGCGTCCAAATGCAGTTGAGGTGACCCACACCCGTGTATCTATCTCACTGTCCATGGAATTGTCGTTTGCCACAGTAGATCCAAGGTAAGTGAAAGTTTTCGCTTCAACGAGTGGGGTTCCGCCCATCAAGACCCTTGGTGGGATGTGCGGATCTCAGGCACCGGCTGGTAGAGAACTTCAGTTTTTTTTCGTGTTTATGGACATCGCATGCTGTAAGCTCTGGTCGCTTCTACTAACGTCTCCAACAGCCGCTGGATACCGTCCAGTGCATGTGCCACCAGAGCAGAATCGTCGGCGTAGAAGAGCTCAATGATGAACATTGACAGCACATGACGCTGGGATTTAAGTCGTGCAAGGTTGAGGAGGCCACCGTCCGATCGAGTTCGGATATAAATTCCTTCCAGCTTATCGTCCGACATTTCTTCAACTACGCCAGCTAGAAACAGTGCGAACAAAGTTGGAGCTGATATACAACTCTGCTTGACACCATGAAGGACCTGGACGAAGTCAGAGACCTCGCCGTTGACAGTCACTGTGGCTCGCATATCTGTGTGGGAGGTTTTGATGACACCAAGCAGCTTCGAAGGGCATCCAAACTTTTTCAGAATGCGCCACAAGGCATCCCTTCCCACAGAGTCAAAAGCCTTTGAAAAATCAATAAAGACGATGTACAGTGGCATTCTCTGTTCAACAGCCTTTTCCTGAAGTTGTCTCAGTACAAAGACCATATATGATGTGCCGCGGCCATTTACTTACTTAATTACTTAGTTTATATACTTACGTCGTCACACAATTTCGTACTGGCAAATTATTTTCAAAACGTTTGGGAACATACATTTCCAAAAATCTTGTCTTGCAGACGTCACAAAAGATCAATAGAAGGAACGTAATATTGTTTACGATTTGCTGACACAGATATATTGCCATAAAAGTCCCTTAAGCTTCGTACATTCAGATCCAGTAAATATTACGTGTGTGGAGAATGAACGCCAGTGCAACAACGGGTGATGCATTCCTGATTCTTTCTGGTGTGGTAGTGACTTAAAGTCGTATATAATAGACAGAAAATTATAACACCAAATTTGCTATGACGACATCACACAATCTCGTACTGGCAAATCGTTTGCTCAACTTTTAGGGAACTCATTTTTTTTTTTTAAATCTTGTCTTGCAGACCTCACAAAAGATCAATAGAAGGAACGTAATATTGTTTACGATTTTCTGACACTGATATATTGCCATAAAACTCCCTTAAGCTTCGTACTTTCAGATCCAGGAAGTATTAAGTGTGTGCAGAATGAACGCCAGTGATCCAACGGGTGGTGCATTCCTTATTCTTTCTGGTGTGGTAGTGACTTTAATTCGTATATATTAGATAGGAAATTATTCCACCACATTTGTTATGGCGACAAAGCAGTCCATTTTGCCATTGTTTCTTCTGACATTCTCCATTTTCCCAGGCCAAGCTGGAGGGTGCCTGGAAAGTGAACGCCAGTGTTGGGACGGTTTATGCATCCCTGAAGACTACTGGTGTGACGGAGAGTTTTTCGACTGTCAGGAAGCAGAGGATGAGTTCACTTGTGGGGGTGAGCAACCATACCTTGCAATTTTATTTAGAAAAAAAATATATGTCACATAACAATTCTCAGAAGAGTATATTTCATAACTAACCCAATCGTAAAGCGTATCTTTGACATCTATATTGACTCAATTGATGATACATGTTTTTACCCTATTTACACATTCAAGAAGGGTATACTGTGAATATACAAATTGCCTTAAGAACCCGAGTGAAAACTATATGAAGGCAGGGTAATGTAAACTATGGAATTCAGTGTGCTACTGGCTATTACCCGTACACTACAGTTCACAAAAGTGGAGGCCTGGCTCAGACAATTTATCATGTACAAGTTACTCTTAAAGTTATGTTTGAAATAACAACAGATATCAGAAATAAGAATATGGCTACACATAAAAAAGATAGCTTGAAAGACACTTAGCCTTGAAATAAACTAATGGCAACACTGACTTGTGATTTAGTTTGAGGCAATGGGTAGCAGTTGTGTTTCGAGCTTTACAGAGCCAATTTTAACTGGTTTCGTAGAATACAAGACACCAAAATTAAAAGTCTTATTTCTAGAGACACAACTTCTAAAAGCTAATGTGGCGAAGGCATTTTAACGTTGTAAATGTAGATATAATTATATACTCTTACACTACATTGACAGAGTTGATTTGAAAATTTAAACAAGGTTGATTTTCTAAAACAGAAATGTGTATATAAAATTGACTGGTCTATCCAAGGGATCTTATAGAAATGAAACTTCCTTGGATTGTGTTACTTTTGTACAGTTATCTGAGCCATTCTAAAATGTTTGATAATGTTCCTGGGAAAACCAGCACAGAATTTCTTTTGAATTTTCTAACCGTTATTTGGGTAATCAGACCTTGGCATTGTTCTTGGCTGGTGGACACTGAGTTAATTAGTTTCTATGGTTATGGAGGTCAATTCACCCCTCAAACAGCTGGACAGGTTTCTTATTGAAATTTCCATGGGCAAGAAAGCAATCCCTTCAAACATTTATTTCCATACAATTTCCCATAGGTTCGTGGCTGCAAAATTCTCCTGATTGGGCAATCGATGCAACGCCAACACTATGGCCCGATACATCTGGTCCGGACAAGGTTCTTGACAGTGAGGAAGGTTCCTTCTGGAGCCCGAGCGGTCCAGGCCCATGGTACATCATCTTCGACTTCCTGGGACCCTATACGTTTTCTTGGATGGGCATCACCAACTATGGGGACATAACCCACGACATTACAGCATTCAAGTTTCAAACGTCGGCAAGTTCTGATCCCTACATCTGGATTGACGCACTGGATTTCAACGTAACCTCCTACCAGTTGCCTGTGTGGTTCGTAGTCGGAGGTTTCAATGGCACCAGTCGTTTCTGGCGACTGTTCATCACAGCAACAGGCCCGGACAACTCACCGCCTTGGTTAGTCGACGTGGGCTTTTATGGAATAGAAGCAGGTAGGTCGCTTTTTGAGAATTTCATCGGGTCCTAAACAATGCATTAAAACTGCTCCTAATGAGGACTAGTATGTGAAAATACCATACATCAAAACATATGTTAATGTCAAATGTACATGTATTAACAAGTACGGATGGTTTCCTATTAAGTATTAAGAGCATCTAGGCACGTACTTGTTGGGTGTGTTATCTTAAAAGCGACAAACTAAGACTCTCCATATGTGGAGTATTTGTACTTTTCAAAATAAATAATTTATATAATTTGTACCGTTCGTGCAGTGCTTATTGGCGTCACCACATATTTTGTACGGAGAAAATAGTTTGCTAAATTAAAAAGAAACCCACATAAATCGGGTCTGGTAACGGTCACATATTGGTCCATAAAATTTACATCCTTTTATATGTAATGTTGTGACAAGGATATATTGCTATAAGGCTCCCCAATCTTTGTACATTAAGATCCAGGAAGTATTCAGTGTGCGGAGAGTGAACGCCAGTGCCCCAACGGTTGGTGCATTCCTGATTCTTTCTGGTGTAACGACGTTTATGGCGACTGTCCGAATTCAGAAGACGAGGCGGGCTGTGGTGACCCTCGTGAGTTTCTGCATCACTCGTGAATCCCTTCCAATATGATGTTCAATAGAGCGACTGCGATAGGGGACAGTTAATGGTGGACCTAAAGCATTTATGCATGAACACACCAATTGGAAATATTGAGTAAAATAGTTTAACTCTATACGTTCATAGATATATATACCTTAACATAGACATTCGGTATGCACCAATTGAACATTCATAAATTGTTTCATTTTTTTTTTACTCCGATCTAACATTAAAAAGAGGAAACATGTTTTCTGAACCACATGTAGTTTTTAATTACAGCAATGAACTTTGAAATATGTTAAAAGTATAAGCAATATTTTCCTCTCCTAACACAGTGCCCGGGTACACTGAGCGTGATGGAACCCACTACAAGGTGTTTGACCAAGCCATGACGTACAGTGATGCTCAGCACGCCTGCGCAGTAGATGGAGGGCACCTTGCCCATATGACAACCCAGGAGCTGCACGACTTCCTCGTCTCCCTGATCCAGGAGTCTGGTGCAGGCGGGGACTACTGGATCGGGCTGCAGGATGTTGCAGTGAGTACCCGAAATGATACAAAATTTACCTTTTCAAGACCGTATCCTTTTCTGATCTATACAATTCTTTGACTTTAAAAAAATTGTGTTGTCTCTAATGCGTGCATTTTAGCAATATGTGGTGAGCTGCCCCATGGAATTCCTTACTCTCAGTATACGGCTAGCGGCTGGACACTTGGTGGCATTTCAAAAATGCAGTTTTTGAATTTGATAGAAAATTGATTAGATATGTGCATTAGGGGAATAGCCATAAGCCACATTCTGGAATATTATTATTATGTAAGGACTGCGACGTCGAGGATGCGTAACAGTTAGATCATTCGATTCGAAGCCCATATGTTTCGGGTTCGACACTCGCCATGCCCCGGCGTTCTGCCCTAGGGAAAGGCACTTTACACGAAATACTAAAGTGATAGATAGGACAAAGCGAGATAACTGGGAAATAGTGTTGCTCAACCCACACGTACTAAAGATGTGTGACCTGCACAGCAGTTTGAGGGGGGATTCGACCTCCATAGTCACATTAACCTATTAAACCCAGTGGCCAACCCGGTATTGACCATTTAGAACTGTTTGTAAACGTGGACTTTCAGTTTCAATGCGTATTTTTTACTAGAGTGTTGGTGTTTTTTTTAACCCTGTGCCCGTTATTCCGTAAAGATTTGATTCGCTTTGGCACCTTTGAGAAGTTGATATTTTGTGGCTGTTGATATAGCCTTTTCCTTAAGTGAATCATACAATACGAGTCTATTTGGGTCCAATTCCTCTAACCCCCTTGAAAGTTAGCTGGGACAGGGCCCAAGTCTCATGTTGTCAGACCTGGGCGGTGTTGCTGAAAAGTGTTGTGCTATAAAAAATGTGTGCTAGTATTCTATGCAAACGACTTTAAAGTATCAAACTTCATTTCATAGTTCAACACACTTGTAAACTAATTATAACGAGATATAGACACAGTAATTGAGGGACTCACATTGGCTGATTGGTAATGGTCATCTTCTAACATGATTTTCTGTTGGTCTGTCAAAACTGAAGTGTGCAAACATCAGAGACGGATTTGTGCGCCAACATTTGCATAATTGCTAACAAGAACCGTTATTTCTTTTACAGCATGAAGGTGACTGGGGGTTAAACACATGGGCCTGGTCTGATGGAACTCCTATCAGCGATTGCTTCTCCGACTGGGCACCGGGAGAGCCAGGAAACAGTGCTGGGAATGACTGCGGGCAGCTCTGGGAAGGCATGGGTCTCAAATGGGACGACACCTATTGTGACATCCAGAAGAACTTCATCTGCCAAATAGGTAATTCTTTGTCTCATTCAGGGATTCACAGATGCAGAGTGAACTTTTCATTTGATTATTATCTGCATCATCTAAATTCATTAACCCCCAAATAGCCCCTACAGGGGTAAAGTAGGGGGGATTGATGTCCCGGGATAAGGCGGGCAGGCCTCCAGGCTGGCACGGGACGACTCAATGGTGGGAGCCGTCGCAACCGTGCCAGGCAGGGTGTTCCACTGTGGGATAGTACGGGGAAAGACTTTGTGTTTATAAATATCATTTATTGCGTGAATGGTGTAAAACTTAAGGTCGTAGCTCCCCCGGGGGCGCCCCCGGGCTGGTTTCAGCAAACTGTGTCTATATTAATATGGTTGTTAACAACTTTGTAGAAGAAGATGAGGCGGACGTTCCTCCTCCTTTCAGTGAGAAGGGGCCACTGCAGGTCGTTGAGCATTTGTGTCAGGTATAATCGTACATGGCTACTGTCGAACAAGACTTTACGATATTGTTTCATTATATTTATCTAATGTAACGTCAATAAAGGATTTTAATCTTTGCCATTTGCTTTTTGCAGGTCCTGATGAAGACTGTGCACCACAAGGTAATGTTAATCTTGTACTGCATCCAAAATATTAGTATTTTGGCCTATTTTTGGACGAATAGTACCTTCATTTTACATGTACACTCTTTGGATATATTTCATCAGTTTAGGACCGAACGCAACGCTTCAAATTAGTACGTCCTGTTTAATCTGTTTGATTCTGTTAAGTTTCTTCCTGCGTACTTCCTGCACGTCTTGGCATTGTCACCTGCACCTTGAATTACCAGTATAATCTCTTTTGTATCGTTGTTGTTGATAGCGAACCTTGTGACTTCGGGTGCCAGTGTGACAAATAGATCATTTGCTTACACAGCCCCCTCAGATCCTCTGTTCTTGGAAAGCGCTCATTATAGACTGCAATTCGCACTGTAATCCTTGATAAGGCTAAACGAAGAACCCCCTTTTCAGACAATTTTTTGCTGTTGATTTTTTTTTTCGCTCTAAAAACCTTCGCCAAGAAAGGCATGGATTCCGGGCTATTTGGCTGTCTTTTATGTTGTTTAATCTGTGTTGGCAACGTACGTCGATAAGTCTTGGATGGATATTCATAACATTTTTTGTACGTCAGTAAGTGTTGACAAAGTACAAAAAAAAATGGTTAGAATACTGCCCCCCCCCTTCCTTTAACTTGCCTTCCATATTGCTCTGCAGCAGAACTTCTAGAAAACTTAAAGTCAAAGGTAATGGAACCCATATAATGAAATCAAACCTTTTTCTCCTTCTAAGTTACTGTCCTTTCGCTTTTTTCCATCGAAGGAGAGGGGGATCAGACTAGCCCAAACTGCAGGCAAAATTCTGTGTTTCATGATTATGGCGCAAACAGTTTACACTCAGAGGCGAGTCTAATGTGAGTTTATAGCATGTGGTAAAACGACATGTTTTTACAAGGTGAGGTGTGTATGGAGAATCAACGCCAGTGTTTGAACGGGTTGTGCATCAATGAGGACTACTGGTGTGATGGGCAGTTTCAGGACTGTAGTGGCGGTGAGGATGAAGCTAACTGTGAAGGTGACTGTGAGTATGGAATGCTGTTGATAACTATGGCTTTTTTGGTTTTGAAAAGGGGTATGATTTCCACTGCTCCTTGCGTTATAAATGTTTTTTCTCCAATCGGAATCCAGTTTCAACAATCACATGGTACTGAAAGATTTTGCTTGTGACCCTACATAATCATACAAACAAGATACAAAATATGTTTTATGTCAGGAATAATAACAGTTCGAGTTCTTCAATGGTAGGGATTCATCACTGCACGAAATGGCCTCGTTTCCCGGCGTATACGTACCGGTATCTTTCTGTATTTTTGTCGGATACTGACGAATACTGACGGATACAGGTGGATTCGTGTAAGGTATCCGAGTATTTCCGCACCGGTATATGGAATATTTCCGGAAGAATCCGAAAGTAAGGTATTTTCGACGAATACGGAGCCGTACACTGCACGGAAATGCCACCGATCCTGACGGATACGAACAGGAATTTTTCTGTATTTTGGCGGATACTGACGGATACAGCCGGATCCAACCTAACGGATCCGACTAAATGCGCACTGGGATATGGAGTATTTCCGGAAGAATCCGAAAGTAAGGTATTTTCGACGAATACGGAGCCGTACACTGTACGGAAATGCCACAGATCCTGACGGATGCGTACAGGGATTTTTCTGTATTTTTGGCGGATACTGACGGATACTGACGAATCCAACCTAACGGATCCGAAAATTTCCGCACCGGGATCGGGAATATTTCCGGAGGAATCCGAAAATGAGGTATTTTCGACGGATACGGAGCCGTACACTGTACGGAAATGCCACAGATCCTGACGGATACGTACAGGAAGTTTTTCTGTATTTTTAAAAAGAAAATGGCGGATACTGACGGATACAAGCGGACTGTGATCCGGAACCTCAGATCCGGAGGAATACAAAAATAGGAATTTTCGACGGATATGGGGCCGTACATTGCACGAAATTGCCCAAGATTCTGACAGATACGTACAGTATGTATTTGCCACGGATACAGACTGATCCAACATACAGACTTTCTACAATCTTTGACATATTGTGACTCTGAATATGTTTGTATTTGCCACGAATATGTACAAATCAAACACACAAAGTTTGATAGAATGGATGATTATTCATAAATACGCGCGCATTCTTAATTTAACGATACCCAAAACATTATTAATCAATGACAGGGAGTTTTGGGAAAGCCTGAATGTAACATTATTTCGTATTTCAACATATATGCATTTCTAAGTTCAAAAACTATCAAATACAATACGGAAGTTCTATGTGGCTAAATAATCCATTTCGTTTAAGACAGGCCGAGGGACATCCACATACTCAAAGCACCTCTGCATATGCAGGTTAATGTCGGTAAATTGGGGTTGTGTAAGCACAATTGTTATAAAATGTATTACAATTAACAACCATCACATCATGGTGGTAATATTTACTGCTGTATAGTGCACTTGTACCAAAAATTTCTACATGTTCTACATATTCTACTCAAGTAATGAAAGCCTTTGTGGCCAGCTCTTCGTCTAAAAGATATCAGATACAATTAATTTCAAATACAGAGGTTGAAGATAGAAACTTCAAAGTAACATTATACTGTCTGAAAAACTCCCATGATGACACGCCACATTTTACACGTAAGTAGTATATGCCGTGGAACTGCGTGTATAATCGTCCTCTCCCCATTCTCTGACTACATCTGAGTTCACTTCTTCCATGCACTCTTGGTAAGGTACAGGCAAGGCTGATTTCTTCTGTATCTGCATGTTGGAGTTCATCTTGTGATGAACCAGTTCCTATATGATAAAACCAAATGATGAATAAATATCAATTCACATACTTAGTATTTAAGTAACATGTCACATGATTTTGACACAACTGTGATCAAGGAGGTTATATAGACTATATAACCTCCTTGCTGTGATGGGCATCACAGCAGCTAATAAAAAATATGGGACAATGGGTATCCATCATGCCTGTCTCAGCTAACATTGAAGTGTACCGATGATGGACTTAAGCCTTACCGAAGGAGCCCGAGGTACTCTGAGCATCTGACAGCTGATTGCTTTGTTCCAAGCCAAGCTAAGGTCCTCAGCACATGTGCTGCATTTGTGAAGGAAGTATCTGCCGATGGTGTATAGGATATATATATATATATAAAGGGAAACAATGACAAATATTAAACATATCACATAATCACATTTGTAAAAAATGAATCTGGCATCGTTTAATTGAATACGTAAAACTTACATTCATAACTTGAATATGATATTGATCAAACATGTACAGCTATAACTGAATGCAATAATCACTGAAACACACTACTACCTCCACATAAGTTCCAGCTCACTATCCACAAACAGTGGGACCTTTGTGGGACAAATACTTATGACATTCTCTTCCGTTACAGGATATCTTTAATTATCTTTCCCTCAACCGCTTGCTATGTTGTATCTGAAACGTTAACCAGACACAAATGTCTGTTGACCATTGGCAAGAACGAACAAATTGAAAGCTATAAATTTCCTAGATCCTAACGGTGTAGAAGTGCAGGTCGACTGGACAATTCTTATTGTCATGCAAATGCGATGATATGTCAAGCCACAATAGGAGGATAACTGACGTTCAAACTAGTTAGAAACAGGAATTTTCCAATTTGTACTTACCAAAGGGCAGTCCCTCTAAATGATGAATCGACTCCCTACCAACTTTACAAGGGGGAGGGGGGAGACGAATATTGCATGCACGAAGAAGACTACTTCGCAATGCCGCGCGTTTGAGTTTACACCGAATCCCCTTCGACTCTGAAGTCACTAAAAATCACTGGTCGACCATGGTACACTCTGACGATGCCATGTTAAGCACAGAGAGTGATAAAACGCCGTTCTTGTCTCCTTGCTGTTCACCGACAAAACCGTTTCTCGCGCCTGACGTCATGACACGCAATGTCTTGTGGGAGATCGGACACGAATCCGTGTTCCGTATACGTCAGGATTTGTCGGAATTGTTGGATCTGAGGTGCATCGGATCCAATCGGAAACGTTCCGTATCTGCTATGATGCACGATTGCGGATCCGCTGGATTTTTCAGGATCTGAGATCATGCCGTGCAGTGTGTATTTGTTGGTTAGGATCCGAAGCAACTACCGACAAACAAACAATCCGATTATCTCTGCCATATTGACAAATATCTGAAAACGAAGGATCCGCGCAAATATCCTCAGGTATCCGAGGCGCATCACGGATCCAGACTTATACGGCGTCGGAATTGTCGGATCTGAGCTGTACCTGGTATTTGTCTGAATTTGCTCGGAAACGTTCCGTATCTGTACCCGAAACGTATGAAGGATCCAGACGTATACGGCGCCGGAATTGTCGGATCTGAGGTGCATCGGATTCAATCGGAAACGTTCCGTGTCTGCTATAATGCGCAATTCCGGATCTGCTGGATTCGTCAGGAAATGAGATCATGCCGTGCCGTGTGTATTTATTCGTCAGGATCCGAAACAACTACCGACATACAAACAATCCGAACATTCCAAATATAAAAAAAAAACGAGGGATCCGCACAAATATTTTCGGATATCCGAGGCGCATCACGGATCCAGAGGAATACGGCGTCGGAATTGGTCGGATCTGCGGGCACCTCAGTATCCGAGCAGTGAACTGGGATTTTCCCGGATTCGCTCGGAAACGCCATGAGGCCCGATTCCGGATACGTCGGATCCGTCAGGATACGTGGCGATTTCGTGCAGTGCATGTAAGATGTGGACATCAGAAATGGAGAAAATATCCATATATAATGGTTATGAAGATAAGTTTGGTTCATACCTTTATACACATTCGAAATGCACCTATAAAGCTCACGTGGCATTTACATCCCCAATCTTCAGCACATGCACAAGAAATGGCCAGAACAGTATTTGGGGGGAGGGGGGATTATTATAATGAATCTCAGAGTATTGTCAAAACTAGCGACAGCAAGGTCAGAATTTTGATTCAAGATTTAACAGGAATATATATCCTCACTTACCACAGTGTCCGGGTACACTGAGCGTGATGGAACCCGCTACAAGGTGTTTGACCAAGCCATGACGTACAGTGATGCTCAGCAAGCCTGCGCAGTAGATGGAGGCCACCTTGCCGATGAGACGACCCAGGAGTTGCACGACTTCCTCGTCTCCCTGATTCAGGAGGCTGGTCCAGGCGGGGACTACTGGATCGGGCTTCAGGGTGTGACAGTGAGTGCCACAAAATATAGAAATGCCACCTTTTCGAGACCATTTTGTCTTCTGCTCTATACCTTTCTTTATCTGTTTTAAGACTTTGATTTTGTCTTTCTACCCCATGTGCAGAAGACACATCAAATTGTTACTGCCATAGGATAGAGAAGCACATTTAAGTAAATTCACAGAACACCAAGTTCTGAGATGTTCTCACATCTTGGTTTTGTACAACGCCATTTCGTAAATAGTTGATCAGGAATGTGCATCAATGGTTCGACCATGTGCAACTGTGTAGTAGTTTCCATCGCTAAGAAGTAATGAACATGTAAGATGTGTGTATATATGTGTGTCAATGTTGTACAACGCCATTTCGTAAAAAGGTAATCAGGAATGTGCATTCAAGGCATATACGTGTTTCTTGGTAGAGATCACTTTTTCAAGGCCGCCATACCACAATAAAAGTAAAAGAATACAACAATAATCAATGAACATTAACGCCGTATAAGTATAATAAAGTAAATCAACATAGACTTGAAAATACAAATCAGTACAGCAACATACACGTTTAGAGTGATAAGTTGTTAAATGAATTCGGCACTTTGTAACAGCCCGAAAGGTAACATGCAGTAGAATAGAGAAGGCGTTGCCTTGTTGCCAGGCAAGTGGCGCAACCACACAATAACGACCACGTACTAAAGGTTTTGCAGAATCTATTTCCAATGATTGTGTAGATTTTTTTTCTATTTTATAGATATGTATTATTGTAATTAAAGTATGGTAATATATAGATTGACAACACGTGGACCTGGTCTGATGGGACTCCAATCAGCGACTGTAGCTTCACCAACTGGGCACCTGGAGAGCCCGGGAATACTCCGCATTCACCGGTCTGTGGCCAACTCTGGACAGGTGTAGGTTTTAAATGGGACGACGACTTCTGCCATTTCCAGAAGAACTTCATCTGCCAGATAGGTGGTTTTTCACTCCAAGATATATTCTTCTTGATATGCTATTCATCTTAAAATTGAGATTTTTTTTCTTGTAAGTTTGTGTGACTGTGTCTGTTCCCGGATTGTCGAAGTCATCATAACTCAAGAACTTTACGATAATATATTGTATGTGGGATGGTGTTGAAAACAAAGGTTGAACTTCACGGGTGATTTGAATTGTCAAGATCTTTCATGAGATTTAGTGGGTACCGTAGACTGATATATTTCAAATGATGCAAATTGGGACTTAAGTCGCATAATTAATGAGGAAAAATCTATAATTGCAGTGTTTATCATTGAAGGACTCAAATACATGTAGCGTGTGCAGTTTATGACAAGTAGAACATTAACATATATCAATTAGGCAAATGAATTCCTATGATTCATCAAAATCAGTAAAAATTGGACAATCAATATTGCGACATATGTAAATTAGTTAAATCTGTATATGGCCAAACATAGATTATATGATATGAACTAATTTGCAATTGCATATAACCAGAATTATTCATGTAAATATGAGGTATCCAAACTGTTTTTTTGTTATGTTATCATTAGATTATAGAGGAATTGATATATTCACCAAGACTTATTGTGGAGGGTTAATGAATGATGTAAATTCCTGCCATTTAAACTTTTCCAGGTCCTGGTGAGGAGAATGCCTGCGATCCTAACGGTAAAAGTTTATCTCTTGAATTGCATCAATAACTATGTCTAAGCCAATATACTGATCTCACAATGCCCTCTTTTGATTATTCTCAGTTTAGAATAAGCCATTTAAAATCGGTCCTTTTTTAAAATCAAGGTTTCCACTTCGTCCTTCTTGTTCGTCTTAGTATTGGCGCCTGCAGTCTAAGTCACAATCCCTTTCCTCGTTGTCTTGTTGATTGTAAAAATCCTTGCCTGCGTGTGCCAATGCGAAAAATCTTAACGCAGCACTGCCCTGAACACAACCGGTACCGATCTTTGATTCCGTTCTTAGCAGATTCTTGTAAACCATAGGACGCACTTGTAAACCTTTGATAAAGCTTTCTGATGTATAACTCTCTGTTATGTTGTTTATAAGGTAACTGTAGTCCCATAGCTGTTTTCGGGGCCGTATCTGGGGTTAGTTGGTTGTTATCCGCTGTGTTTAGGTCACGACATTGGAAGGCGGAGCCACTCCCTCTTCTTTTACAGACATTTACTTCCCGACCGAAATCACGTACCCGTTTTCGATCCCAGGACCTCTGAGTTCTGGGCCAAAGACCTTAACCATTACAATAACACCACGCCAGAAGCAAAGCAATGATGATGATTCACTGTGTTCTGCGGCTCAGAGGTTGTGGAAACAGCCTCTGGCTGCATTCAGTCTTTCTTCATTTCTGCAAAGCAAAGCAATATGTGTGATTAATGAATTCTTGTAATAAAGTTTATTTTCCCCCTTTCTGTTTGAAAGGAATGGTATTGAACTTGCCTAAGCTGGTTGAAATGGCATTTCATGTTTGTGGTCTCATAAAATGAATTCAGAGGCGAGTATTAATACATGCCAAAAGCATGTACCAGAAGGCTACTTTTTTTCATGTACGTACCTTCTTTTCACAAGTAGTGGTGTGTTCGGAGCGCCAGTGTTTGGACGGTTCGTGCATCAGCGAAGCCTACTGGTGTGATGGAGCGTTTGCAGACTGCACGGACGGCGAGGACGAAGCGGACTGTGAGGGGGATGGCGGAGGTAAGTATGGAATGTTGTAGGTGGAATGCTGCGAGAAAGATGAATCGATGTGGCATCGTGTGGCGCAATCGGTAGGGTGTCTCGCCCACAACCGAAAGGTCCAGGGTTCGAAACCACCGATATGATCCGATGTTGTGCCCTTGGGAAAGGCACTTAACACGACTTTCCTCACTTCACTCAGGTGTAAATGAGTACCTAGCTTTGGTTAGGGACGTCCCACGGATAGGACGTTAAATGGAGGTCCCTTGTTTGACGAGAGCCAAACCCCGAGCACGTTAAAGAACCCACCTCGCTTATCGAAAAGAGTAGGGGTTCTTCCCGGTGTGCTTGGTTCAAAACCTACAGTCCTATGGCCGCACATGGGTTCGCCCTTAGTAATAGCCTACGGCTAGTTGAGAAACCCTGACATGTACATGCTGAACCAATGAATAAATGAATAAATAAATAAATAGATGAATCATTAATGAAAATGTATTTATACCGTAATGATTTTGACAAGCGATAGAGATAGAAAAAAGGGACGTTATGAAAAGCTGCCAGTCCAGGTGAAATTGTGTAAATATTGTGCTATGGGTATACTGGAATATGAAATACAATTCATTTGTTACTGCCCTCTTTATGATGATAAAGGAAACAAGCAAAACAATGTTTCTGAGTTTTCACCATCTAGAACATCTAAAAAAAACACATTTCTACTAAAATCACAAAACCCAGTAACCATTACCCCCCCAGTTGTTTTGATATGTAGATATATTAGTTAGACGCATAAAATAGGCACGTGTTACCATTATTAGCCTTTCTACTGTTTGGACCCTGGAAATTAGCCTACAAGCATGAATTTGCAAATAAAAGTTATTATTATTATTACTATTACTAATGCTTAAAGACATTAAGGAGTCAAAATAACGAGACAAATAAGAAGTTGGCACGTCGATAGATGTTAGACATCCAAACAATAGTATACGACCCAAAAGTTACTCAAGTAACTTGTCTACTGGATTTTGATTTTGGAGAATGATATCCACATCCAGTTGCTCGAGTAACAGTTTCCTGGCGAAAATGTCAAGTTGTTGGCGCGCTTAGGTCGTAGAAATTATACTTACGCCGACAATATAATAAGCTAAAGTAAAGCTCACCAAACTTAAAGCTGCACTTAAGCTCACCACACTTAAAAGACAAATTGCAAGACTACATCTTCAAGTACCCCTCCGTTCTTTGGAAACGCATCAACACTCAGCCAGACACCACATGGTATCATGTAAAAGTTGATGATCATCTTCAGATATAGATTCAGTGGCATGCTAATGAATACGAAGCCAAACGAATAACGATTTTTGTACCCTCATGTATGTTAATTTTTGATTTGATCAAAGACTACATACACAAAGGTAAAGAACGTTTCGGTATCATCCGTCTATAAGACAATAACAAACTGCCTTGCAAATTAAAATGTATATTGACTTTGCTCCAGGAATCACAGCAGAGACTTTGACCACTGTAGAAGAGAATGGTGGCATAATAGTTACAACACCTTCTGTTAGCCTGACCACCGAAGGACAGCCTGACCAAGCTACGCCTCCTGGTGTTCTGACCACCGAAGAACAGCCTGACCTAGTGACGCCTCCTGGCGTTCAGACCACCGAAGGGCAGCCTGACCTAGCCACACCCCCTGGCGTCCTTACCACCGCAGGACAGCCTGACCTAGCTACAACCCCTGGCGGTACAACAGGCATTGCAGCCTCGACAACTGATATCGGTAAGAAAACAGACCTCATTTGGTGAGCATATACGTGCGGTATGCGTCTTTAAGTGTCCGCCGGGAGCATTTGTGCGCAGTGCATTCGCAATGTCACTAAAACGAAATGAACGGCATAACATTTTTCAGAGATCATTTCTTATAAGAATATAGCAAAATATCCTTATTCTGAAAAATCTGATGTTGCACATTCGTGCATACACAAATAACTGCATTGGTATATTATAAGCAACAAAGCTAAAATTTGATCTCGGTAAATAAAGCTAATTCTAAGTACTTTAATTCTAAGTATTATGTACCATCACACATCTAATATTTTTCTCCATACTCTTCCAGCCTACTTGGAAACACTTTGCCATACTTTAATTTCCAATTTCCTTTTTTGCAAGCTAGATTCTTATACGTAAGTTGCAAAGTTTCCCCCGATATTCGTCATGGTAGGTAAGATGATTTCAATTTTCATTAAAAACATCCGAAGTTTCTAGCAGAATGCAAACGAACTATAAGAGAAATGTCTAATGTTTTTGATACATCTTTTTCTTCTCAAAAGGAGCTGAGACTGAGACTGAAGAAGGCAAAGGTGAGCTGCTATCCTCTGACCGTACAAATTAAGCTCGCATACCAAAACAACTTCCCTTACTACACCTAACTACAGTATATTCATATATGTATCATATAATCATTACGTTCAGTGTCACCATTGCAAGATAAACGAAAATAAAGCAAAACTTTCGATATCACATACTTATACAAATCGATATCACATACTTATACAAATCGATATCACATACATATACAAATAAGTAGGTACTTTTTATGATGCTGAAAATTTGCTGAAGGCTATCGACCTTGGATGTACGATGCATTGTGTTGTCATGAATTATTTAACCATATCATTTGAAATTAGCATGGTTCTAAACATTGAAGAAAATCAATGTTTTTCATATTTTGCTGCAAGTTATTTCAAACTATGAAAATCTGCTTTTTAGATCAACCTCTATACAACAAATTACTAAGCCATACCTTGTTTACAATTTCTACAAAAGTGTTGTACTGTTTATTCATAACCAAGTTCATACATTTATTTTGTCGTTGGATAGAATGTAAGATATTCACGGTATACTTCTGATTGTTTGTAACAGACTCGGAGGCAGCTGTTGCTACCACTGGCGGCGGCGTGCTGGCATCAATCATTCTGGCTCACGTTATCTTGGCTTATTACGACATGTTCGCCTAGGCCAGACCCCGCCAAAGGACCAACACGCACCAACTGCATTTGTTTTGTATTGCAGCACAGTTATAGGATAGTATCTTAATGATGTAACCTGCATGCACATCGAGACAAAGCTTAACTTTGATACACAACGACACTCTTCTCTCAAACGTCGAATAGGATTGCGGGAAACAGAGGTGTGCTCTTTGAAGAAATGTGGTTCTTAAATTGATAGGTCGGTGAAGAATCTGTCTTATTGTACATACTGGCATCATGGTAGCATCCACATGTATGTTCTACCACAAAATATAGTTTTCCCTTTCAAGTATAGATTCCATAAATTAAAGAAAAATAATGATATTTGAATACACCCCTTTTCCGGCCTCTTATGGCAATATTCAGATTAATCATGACATTGTAAAATTATTACTCTAATAAGATTGCCCTGGTCCTGAAAGTCGCGAGAAAAAGAAATGTTTTGTTGTTTGATGATCGAAAACCAAATACCAGAATATCAAGAGCAAATTGTATAGTAAAATATAAACTCTAATCACATTTCTTAAACGTAGCAGTTGTACAAAGGAGTTAGTTAAAAATCACAGCTCGATCCCTTTAAGAGTTAAAAAGAAGTTACCCGTATCCTTACTAGACATTGATGAGATGGTGTTGCTTGGCATTTCAATTATCTTAAAAATCTTTCCGGTTGCCGCCATTATCATGAAAGTTTTATTACTAGACTAGCCTACAAGACTTCATACAGGCTTTGATAGTTATGTAAGCGTAAGCAATTCTTTATCTCCTTCTTTTCAAACTATTGTCAGCACTGTAAACTCATACTAAGTAACCTGGTAACTTCTTTCATTACAATTCGTGAAACAGTTCCTAGTAGTGATTCACTATTGACTCCTTATTTAATCTTGCAAATGCAGCAGTCAAACACGCTGACTTCTTTTTTTTAAACCAAGATATATATATAGATAGTTTTTCGTGATTACCGAATTCTCTTCCAGTACGGTAGATGACGGCGGGGTTAGCTCTGCTCGATAATACCAGGATTGTAAAAACGGGATGAAATTACAGACACAAACATATCTGTTGTACAAAATCGCCATCTGAATGAGCCTGACTGTTTTAGAACTACACAGCAGGTATAAACAATAGAAATGTTTTCAACAAGCCCTAACTCTGTTTAAGAACTGATGTGTATGATCTGCTACTGCAGTAGCCGTATGGGGTTGATGGAGGAGATAATAGGTTGCTAACTTTTTCAGTGTATTGCATTTTGTTTATCACTTCTTTTTATGATTAATTCCTCATAATGTACTAAAACTCATATGGTATCTCTTATATGGGATGCTATTAATTTATAACACTTGGAATTATTGGCGGCTCCGACGGAATGGACTACATTCAGTTGTTTTAATTTATGCACGTTTCGTTGATGATCGATGCAACAAAAATGAAGTAGAGTAAAGTGAATAGAATCATTCACTTTGTATTTTACACTAGGATGAATTATACAGTTAAAAAGACAACTTATTGTTGTGTATTTTGTGGGTTAAAATGATAATATGAATTAATATGGGACTTAAGTAATTCATTACTTTGAGTTGAAACGCAGCAATATGAGTGACCTGTTACTCTTACTAATACATACATGAGCGTTGAATTAAGCTTAATAATGTTGTTTTGTGAAAGTTGTTAAAATATATGTTCAATATGAGAAAAAGGATAAATATTTCTAAAGTTCTGAAACTCCCCCTTCATTTTTGTTGCTTTGAGGATGGTGAAAGTTAATTCCGTGCAAATCTAGCAATAAAAGATTTTACAAACTCATTAAAGAGGCTGGTGGTCATTTTCTTTAAAAATGTACTTAAACTTGACAAAGACACGTAATCCTTATTCCGAGACAGCTGTAAGCATGGGTACACATAATTACGCATACAGGTTTAAGAATTATTAAAGAAAGTGACTGATCTGAGACCAAATTGTCAACAATTTTTCAAAGTTAATGTTGTTTTTTTTGTCGTAGTGGAAGTCCTAGGGAATCCAATGAGGTTTATATATACATAAAAGCATATATCATGAGGTTCCTTTTTTATAAGGACGAGAGGACCTGAGCAGATGAGACCCCAAGGGAAAACACATTAATGTTTTACAACATCTTATGAACAAGGACGATCAACATACTTGCCGAATTACTATCATAGTGACGCAGGGTCCCTTTTTTTCACACAAACATACTGATACACGACTTGGATTTTATGAGGATGTTATCCATGAAATAAAGTATGTGTTGGTTTATAAAAGGTACCTCCCCCCATGTAAAATTCCGTACTTCTGAGTTTTCAGACTAAACAAACTCACGTAAAAATTCCCCAGGCAAAGTTCCAACCAAAACGGACAGAATCTAGCATTGATAATTCTATCCTTTGATGCTTCTTATTGACATCTGAAAAGTACAACAAAACAGATTTCCCTCATTAGTTATGATAAACAAGTCCTAATTGGCATAATTTGCACTTCATCATGTACATCTCTGTCTAGTCTACCTGCATACTAAATATCATTAAAATCCATCTTTCCTTCGTTCAGTTATCCTCCTTAGAACATTTGCACAATAACGCCCTTGCAGGTTTAGGGCAAGCTGCTAGGGGCCCCAACATACACACCTTCTTAATTACATCACTGCTAGGGGAAAACTAACCTACACAACTTCTTCACTACATCACAAGCTATCTGCCACCAAAAAATCAAGACCATAGCACATCCAGGTCAAAAGAAACAAAAACCCAAGTTCTGCTGCAGTACCAATGTCACATACCAGGGGGCCAAAAAGTAACCTTGAATTTTTGCTTCTCTACACCTGCCTACAGTACGAATATCATCGTATTTCTTCAACGGGTTCTTGTGTTATGACTAACTATAATAGTTCAGAACACACAGACACACAAACACACACACACACACAGACACACAAACATACACACACACACAGACACACACACACACACATACACACACACACACATACAAAACTATATTTTTTCATGTAGATAACAACCGCCATATTGGGAATCAACAGAGAGTAGCGGATTGTGGGTAACGGGTCAAAGGGCAGAATACAATCGTGCTGGGGCAATGTTATAGCCAATGGCAACGGGGTGTTTAAACAAATTTGGAGAGGGAATGCTGCCGGCGGGTATTTGAGGAAATGAAATCAAATTCAAAGTTACGCCCCCCACCCCATACTTATAAAGCATTATGGACCAATTCAGTTCTCCGGTCTAAAATTCAATCTCTTTATCAGAATGTTCAAACTTTACATTGAAACGATAGGGCACTTGACGGGTATTTGAGGAAATGAAATCACTTTACTTTCTCATTCATGGTTAGGAAGTAATAGCTGACCAAAGTTACGCCCCCCACCCCATACTTATAAAGCATTATAGACCAATTCAGTGCTAGCTCCGGTCTAAAATTCAATCTCTTTATCAGAATGTTCAAACTTTACATTCAAACGATAGGGCACTTGGCGGGTATTTGAGGAAATGAAATCACTCTATTTTCTCATTCATGGTTAGGGAGTAATAACTGACCAAAGTTACGCCCCCCCACCCCATACTTATAAAGCATTATAGACCAATTCAGTGCTCCGGTCTAAAATTCAATCCCTTTATCAGAATGTTCAAACTTTACATTCAAACGATAGGGCACTTGGCGGGTATTTGAGGAAATGAAATCACTTTACTTTCTCATTCATGCTTAGGGAGTAATAGCTGACCAAAGTTACGCCCCCCACCCCATACTTATAAAGCATTATAGACCAATTCAGTGCTCGGGTCTAAAATTCAATCTCTTTATCAGAATGTTCAAACTTTACATTCAAACGATAGGGCACTTGGCGGGTATTTGAGGAAATGAAATCACTTTACTTTCTCATTCATGGTTAGGGAGTAATAGCTGACCAAAGTTACGCCCCCCCCCCCACCCCATACTTATTAAGCATTATAGACCAATTCAGTGCTCCGGTCTAAAGTTCAATATCTTTATCAGAATGTTCAAAGTTCACATTCAAACGATAGGGCACTTGGCGGGTATTAAAGGAAATGAAATCACTTTACCTTCTCATTCATGGTTAGGAAGTAATAGCTGACCAAAGTTACGCCCCCCACCCCATACTTATAAAGCATTATAGACCAATTCAGTGCTCCGGTCTAAAATTCAATCCCTTTATCAGAATGTTCAAACTTTACATTCAAACGATAGGGCACTTGGCGGGTATTTGAGGAAATGAAATCACTTTACTTTCTCATTCATGGTTAGGGAGTAATAGCTGACCAAAGTTACGCCCCCCACCCCATACTTATAAAGCATTATAGACCAATTCAGTGCTCGGGTCTAAAATTCAATCTCTTTATCAGAATGTTCAAACTTATATTCAAACGATAGGGCACTTGGCGGGTATTTGAGGAAATGAAATCACTTTACTTTCTCATTCATGGTTAGGGAGTAATAGCTGACCAAAGTTACGCCCCCCCACCCCATACTTATAAAGCATTATAGACCAATTCAGTGCTCCGGTCTAAAATTCAATATCTTTATCAGAATGTTCAAAGTTCACATTCAAACGATAGGGCACTTGGCGGGTATTAAAGGAAATGAAATCACTTTACTTTCTCATTCACGGTTAGGAAGTAATAGCTGACCAAAGTTACGCCCCCCACCCCATACTTATAAAGCATTATAGACCAATTCAGTGCTCCGGTCTAAAATTCAATCCCTTTATCAGAATGTCCAAACTTTACTTTCAAACGATAGGGCACTTGGCGGGTATTTGAGGAAATGAAATCACTTTACTTTCTCATTCATGGTTAGGGAGTAATAGCTGACCAAATTTACGCCCCCACCCCATACTTATAAAGCATTATAGACCAATTCAGTGCTCCGGTCTAAAATTCAATCTCTTTATTAGAATGTTCAAACTTTATGTTCAAACGATAGGGCACTTGGCGGGTATTATAGGAAATGAAATCACTTTACTTTCTCATTCATGGTTAGGAAGTAATAGCTGACCAAAGTTACGCCCCCCACCCCATACTTATAAAGCATTATAGACCAATTCAGTGCTCGGGTCTAAAATTCAATCTCTTTATCAGAATGTTCAAACTTTACATTCAAACGATAGGGCACTTGGCGGGTATTTGAGGAAATGAAATCACTTTACTTTCTCATTCATGGTTAGGGAGTAATAGCTGATCAAAGTTACGCCCCCCTACTCCATACCTAAAAAGCATTATAGACCAATTCAGTGCTCCGGTCTAAAATTCAATCTTTTTATCAGGATGTTCAAACTTTACATTCAAACGATAGGGCACTTGGCGTGTATTTGAGGAAATGAAATCACTTTACTTTCTCATTCATGGTTAGGGAGTAATAGCTGACCAAAGTTACGCCCCCCACCCCATACTTATAAAGCAGTATAGACCAATTCAGTGCTCGGGTCTAAAATTCAATCTCTTTATCAGAATGTCCAAACTTTACATTCAAGCGATAGGGCACTTGGTGGGTATTCGAGGAAATGAAATCACTTTACTTTCTCATTCATGGTTAGGGAGTAATAGCTGACCAAAGTTACGCCCCCCACCCCATACTTATAAAGCATTATAGACCAATTCAGTGCTCCGGTCTAAAATTCAATCTCTTTATCAGAATGTTCAAACTTTACATTCAAACGATAGGGCACTTGGCGGGTATTTGAGGAAATGAAATCACTTTACTTTCTCATTCATGGTTAGGAAGTAATAGCTGACCAAAGTTACGCCCCCCACCCCATACTTATAAAGCATTATAGACCAATTCAGTGCTCGGGTCTAAAATTCAATCTCTTTATCAGAATGTTCAAACTTTACATTCAAACGATAGGGCACTTGGCGGGTATTTGAGGAAATGAAATCACTTTACTTTCTCATTCATGGTTAGGGAGTAGTAGCTGACCAAAGTTACGCCCCCCTACTCCATACTTATAAAGCATTATAGACCAATTCAGTGCTCCGGTGTAAAATTCAATCCCTTTATCAGAATGTTCAAACTTTACATTCAAACGATAGGGCACTTGACGGGTATTTGAGGAAATGAAATCACTTTACTTTCTCATTCATGGTTAGGGAGTAATAGCTGACCAAAGTTACGCCCCCCACCCCATACTTATAAAGCATTATAGACCAATTCAGTGCTCGGGTCTAAAATTCAATATCTTTATCAGAATGTTCAAACTTTACATTCAAACGATAGGGCACTTGGCGGGTATTTGAGGAAATGAAATCACTTTACTTTCTCATTCATGGTTAGGGAGTAATAGCTGACCAAAGTTACGCCCCCCACCCCATACTTATAAAGCATTATAGACCAATTCAGTGCTCCGGTCTAAAATTCAATCTCTTTATCAGAATGTTCAAACTTTACATTCAACCGATAGGGCACTTGGCGGGTATTTGAGGAAATGAAATCACTTTACTTTTTCATTCATGGTTAGGAAGTAATAGCTGACCAAAGTTACGCCCCCCACCCCATACTTATAAAGCATTATAGGCCAATTCAGTGCTCCGGTCTAAAATTCAATCTCTTTATCAGAATGTTCAAACTTTACATTCAAACGATAGGGCACTTGGCGGGTATTTGAGGAAATGAAATCACTTTATTTTCTCATTCATGGTTAGGGAGTAATATCAGACCAAAGTTACGCCCCCCACCCCATACTTATAAAGCATTATAGACCTATTCAGTGCTCCGGTCTAAAATTCAATCTCTTTATCAGAATGTTCAAACTTTACCTTCAAACGATAGGGCACTTGGCGGGTATTTGAGGAAATGAAATCACTTTACTTTCTCATTCATGGTTAGGAAGTAATAGCTGACCAAAGTTACGCCCCCCACCCCATACTTATAAAGCATTATAGACCAATTCAGTGCTCGGGTCTAAAATTCAATCTCTTTATCAGAATATTCAAACTTTACATTCAAACGATAGGGCACTTGGCGGGTATTTGAGGAAATGAAATCACTTTACTTTCTCATTCATGGTTAGGGAGTAATAGCTGACCAAAGTTACGCCCCCCTACTCCATACTTATAAAGCATTATAGACCAATTCAGTGCTCCGGTGTAAAATTCAATCCCTTTATCAGAATGTTCAAACTTTACATTCAAACGATAGGGCACTTGACGGGTATTTGAGGAAATGAAATCACTTTACTTTCTCATTCATGGTTAGGGAGTAATAGCTGACCAAAGTTACGCCCCCCACCCCATACTTATAAAGCATTATAGACCAATTCAGTGCTCCGGTCTAAAATTCAATATCTTTATCAGAATGTTCAAACTTTACATTCAAACGATAGGGCACTTGGCGGGTATTTGAGGAAATGAAATCACTTTACTTTCTCATTCATGGTTAGGGAGTAATAGCTGACCAAAGTTACGCCCCCCACCCCATACTTATAAAGCATTATAGACCTATTCAGTGCTCCGGTCTAAAATTCAATCTCTTTATCAGAATGTTCAAACTTTACATTCAAACGATAGAGCACTTGGCGGGTATTTGAGGAAATGAAATCACTTTACTTTCTCATTCATGGTTAGGGAGTAATAGCTGACCAAAGTTACGCCCCCCACCCCATACTTATAAAGCATTATAGACCAATTCAGTGCTCCGGTCTAAAATTCAATCTCTTTATCAGAATCTTCAAACTTTACATTCAAACGATAGGGCACTTGGCGGGTATTTGAGGAAATGAAATCACTTTACTTTTTCATTCATGGTTAGGAAGTAATAGCTGACCAAAGTTACGCCCCCCCACCCCATACTTATAAAGCATTATAGGCCAATTCAGTGCTCCGGTCTAAAATTCAATCCCTTTATCAGAATGTTCAAACTTTACATTCAAACGACAGGGCACTTGGCGGGTATTTGAGGAAATGAAATCACTTTATTTTCTCATTCATGGTTAGGGAGTAATATCAGACCAAAGTTACGCCCCCCACCCCATACTTATAAAGCATTATAGACCTATTCAGTGCTCCGGTCTAAAATTCAATCTCTTTATCAGAATGTTCAAACTTTACCTTCAAACGATAGGGCACTTGGCGGGTATTTGAGGAAATGAAATCACTTTACTTTCTCATTCATGGTTAGGGAGTAATAGCTGACCAAAGTAACGCCCCCCCACCCCATACTTATAAAGCATTATAGACCAATTCAGTGCTCCGGTCTAAAATTCAATCTCTTTATCAGAATGTTCAAACTTTACCTTCAAACGATAGGGCACTTGGCGGGTATTTGAGGAAATGAAATCACTTTACTTTTTCATTCATGGTTAGGAAGTAATAGCTGACCAAAGTTACGCCCCCCCACCCCATACTTATAAAGCATTATAGGCCAATTCAGTGCTCCGGTCTAAAATTCAATCCCTTTATCAGAATGTTCAAACTTTACATTCAAACGACAGGGCACTTGGCGGGTATTTGAGGAAATGAAATCACTTTATTTTCTCATTCATGGTTAGGGAGTAATATCAGACCAAAGTTACGCCCCCCACCCCATACTTATAAAGCATTATAGACCTATTCAGTGCTCCGGTCTAAAATTCAATCTCTTTATCAGAATGTTCAAACTTTACCTTCAAACGATAGGGCACTTGGCGGGTATTTGAGGAAATGAAATCACTTTACTTTCTCATTCATGGTTAGGGAGTAATAGCTGACCAAATTTACGCCCCCACCCCATACTTATAAAGCATTATAGACCAATTCAGTGCTCCGGTCTTAAATTCAATCCCTTTATCAGAATGTCCAAACTTTACTTTCAAACGATAGGGCACTTGGCGGGTATTTGAGGAAATGAAATCACTTTACTTTCTCATTCATGGTTAGGGAGTAATAGCTGACCAAATTTACGCCCCCACCCCATACTTATAAAGCATTATAGACCAATTCAGTGCTCCGGTCTAAAATTTAATCTCTTTATCAGAATGTTCAAACTTTACGTTCAAACGATAGGGCACTTGGCGGGTATTTGAGGAAATGAAATCACTTTACTTTCTCATTCATGGTTAGGGAGTAATAGCTGACCAAAGTTACGCCCCCAACCCCATACTTATAAAGCATTATAGACCTATTCAGTGCTCCGGTCTAAAATTCAATCTCTTTATCAGAATCTTCAAACTTTACATTCAAACGATAGGGCACTTGGCGGGTATTTTAGGAAATGAAATCACTTTACTTTCTCATTCATGGTTAGGGAGTAATAGCTGACCAAAGTTACGCCCCCAACCCCATACTTATAAAGCATTATAGACCTATTCAGTGCTCCGGTCTAAAATTCAATCTCTTTATCAGAATCTTCAAACTTTACATTCAAACGATAGGGTACTTGGCGGGTATTTGAGGAAATGAAATCACTTTACTTTCTCATTCATGGTTAGGGAGTAATAGCAGACCAAAGTTACGCCCCCCCACCCCATACTTATAAAGCATTATAGACCAATTCAGTGCTCCGGTCTAAAATTCAATATCTTTATCAGAATGTTCAAAGTTCACATTCAAACGATAGGGCACTTGGCGGGTATTATAGGAAATGAAATCACTTTACTTTCTCATTCATGGTTAGGAAGTAATAGCTGACCAAAGTTACGCCCCCCACCCCATACTTATAAAGCATTATAGACCAATTCAGTGCTCCGGTCTAAAATTCAATCTCTTTATCAGAATGTTCAAACTTTACATTCAAACGATAGGGCACTTGGCGGGTATTTGAGGAAATGAAATCACTTTACTTTCTCATTCATGGTTAGGAAGTAATAGCTGACCAAAGTTACGCCCCCCACCCTACACTTATAAAGCATTATAGACCAATTCAGTGCTCCGGTCTAAAATTCAATCTCTTTATCAGAATGTTCAAACTTTACATTCAAACGATAGGGCACTTGGCGGGTATTTGAGGAAATGAAATCACTTTACTTTCTCATTCATGGTTAGGAAGTAATAGCTGACCAAAGTTACGCCCCCCACCTCATACTTATAAAGCATTATAGACCAATTCTGTGCTCGGGTCTAAAATTCAATCTCTTTATCAGAATGTTCAAACTTTACATTCAAACGATAGGGCACTTGGCGGGTATTTGAGGAAATTAAATCACTTTATTTTCTCATTCATGGTTAGGGAGTAATAGCTGACCAAATTTACGCCCCCCACCCCATACTTATAAAGCATTATAGACCTATTCAGTGCTCCGGTCTAAAATTCAATCTCTTTATCAGAATGTTCAAACTTTACATTCAAACGATAGGGCACTTGGCGGGTATTTGAGGAAATGAAATCACTCTATTTTCTCATTCATGGTTAGGGAGTAATAGCTGACCAAAGTTACGCCCCCCACCCCATACTTATAAAGCATTATAGACCAATTCAGTGCTCCGGTCTAAAATTCAATATCTTTATCAGAATGTTCAAACTTCACATTCAAACGATAGGGCACTTGGCGGGTATTATAGGAAATGAAATCACTTTACTTTCTCATTCATGGTTAGGAAGTAATAGCTGACCAAAGTTACGCCCCCCACCCCATACTTATAAAGCATTATAGACCAATTCAGTGCTCCGGTCTAAAATTCAATCTCTTTATCAGAATGTTCAAACTTTACATTCAAACGATAGGGCACTTGGCGGGTATTTGAGGAAATGAAATCACTTTACATTCTCATTCATGGTTAGGGAGTAATAGCTGACCAAAGTTACGCCCCCCACCCCATACTTATAAAGCATTATAGACCAATTCAGTGCTCCGGTCTAAAATTCAATCTCTTTATCAGAATGTTCAAACTTTACATTCAAACGATAGGGCACTTGGCGGGTATTTGAGGAAATGAAATCACTTTACTTTCTCATTCATGGTTAGGAAGTAATAGCTGACCAAAGTTACGGCCCCCACCCCATACTTATAAAGCATTATAGACCAATTCAGTGCTCGGGTCTAAAATTCAATCTCTTTATCAGAATGTTCAAACTTTACATTCAAACGATAGGGCACTTGGCGGGTATTTGAGGAAATGAAATCACTTTACATTCTCATTCATGGTTAGGGAGTAATAGCTGACCAAAGTTACGCCCCCCACCCCATACTTATAAAGCATTATAGACCAATTCAGTGCTCCGGTCTAAAATTCAATCTCTTTATCAGAATGTTCAAACTTTACATTCAAACGATAGGGCACTTGGCGGGTATTTGAGGAAATGAAATCACTTTACTTTCTCATTCATGGTTAGGAAGTAATAGCTGACCAAAGTTACGGCCCCCACCCCATACTTATAAAGCATTATAGACCAATTCAGTGCTCGGGTCTAAAATTCAATCTCTTTATCAGAATGTTCAAACTTTACATTCAAACGATAGGGCACTTGGCGGGTATTTGAGGAAATGAAATCACTTTACTTTCTCATTCATGGTTAGGGAGTAATAGCTGACCAAAGTTACGCCCCCCACCCCATACTTATAAAGCATTATAGACCAATTCAGTGCTCCGGTCTAAAATTCAATATCTTTATCAGAATGTTCAAACTTCACATTCAAACGATAGGGCACTTGGCGGGTATTATAGGAAATGAAATCACTTTACTTTCTCATTCATGGTTAGGAAGTAATAGCTGACCAAAGTTACGCCCCCCACCCCATACTTATAAAGCATTATAGACCAATTCAGTGCTCCGGTCTAAAATTCAATCTCTTTATCAGAATGTTCAAACTTTACATTCAAACGATAGGGCACTTGGCGGGTATTTGAGGAAATGAAATCACTTTACATTCTCATTCATGGTTAGGGAGTAATAGCTGACCAAAGTTACGCCCCCCACCCCATACTTATAAAGCATTATAGACCAATTCAGTGCTCCGGTCTAAAATTCAATATCTTTATCAGAATGTTCAAACTTCACATTCAAACGATAGGGCACTTGGCGGGTATTATAGGAAATGAAATCACTTTACTTTCTCATTCATGGTTAGGAAGTAATAGCTGACCAAAGTTACGCCCCCCACCCCATACTTATAAAGCATTATAGACCAATTCAGTGCTCCGGTCTAAAATTCAATCTCTTTATCAGAATGTTCAAACTTTACATTCAAACGATAGGGCACTTGGCGGGTATTTGAGGAAATGAAATCACTTTACTTTCTCATTCATGGTTAGGAAGTAATAGCTGACCAAAGTTACGGCCCCCACCCCATACTTATAAAGCATTATAGACCAATTCAGTGCTCGGGTCTAAAATTCAATCTCTTTATCAGAATGTTCAAACTTTACATTCAAACGATAGGGCACTTGGCGGGTATTTGAAGAAATGAAATCACTTTACTTTCTCATTCATGGTTAGGGAGTAATAGCTGACCAAAGTTACGCTCCCCACCCCATACTTATAAAGCATTATAGACCTATTCAGTGCTCCGGTCTAAAATTCAATCTCTTTATCAGAATCTTCAAACTTTACATTCAAACGATAGGGCACTTGGCGGGTATTTGAGGAAATGAAATCACTTTACATTCTCATTCATGGTTAGGGAGTAATAGCTGACCAAAGTTACGCCCCCCACCCCATACTTATAAAGCATTATAGACCAATTCAGTGCTCCGGTCTAAAATTCAATCTCTTTATCAGAATGTTCAAACTTTACATTCAAACGATAGGGCACTTGGCGGGTATTTGAGGAAATGAAATCACTTTACTTTCTCATTCATGGTTAGGAAGTAATAGCTGACCAAAGTTACGGCCCCCACCCCATACTTATAAAGCATTATAGACCAATTCAGTGCTCGGGTCTAAAATTCAATCTCTTTATCAGAATGTTCAAACTTTACATTCAAACGATAGGGCACTTGGCGGGTATTTGAGGAAATGAAATCACTTTACTTTCTCATTCATGGTTAGGGAGTAATAGCTGACCAAAGTTACGCCCCCCACCCCATACTTATAAAGCATTATAGACCAATTCAGTGCTCCGGTCTAAAATTCAATATCTTTATCAGAATGTTCAAACTTCACATTCAAACGATAGGGCACTTGGCGGGTATTATAGGAAATGAAATCACTTTACTTTCTCATTCATGGTTAGGAAGTAATAGCTGACCAAAGTTACGCCCCCCACCCCATACTTATAAAGCATTATAGACCAATTCAGTGCTCCGGTCTAAAATTCAATCTCTTTATCAGAATGTTCAAACTTTACATTCAAACGATAGGGCACTTGGCGGGTATTTGAGGAAATGAAATCACTTTACTTTCTCATTCATGGTTAGGAAGTAATAGCTGACCAAAGTTACGGCCCCCACCCCATACTTATAAAGCATTATAGACCAATTCAGTGCTCGGGTCTAAAATTCAATCTCTTTATCAGAATGTTCAAACTTTACATTCAAACGATAGGGCACTTGGCGGGTATTTGAAGAAATGAAATCACTTTACTTTCTCATTCATGGTTAGGGAGTAATAGCTGACCAAAGTTACGCTCCCCACCCCATACTTATAAAGCATTATAGACCTATTCAGTGCTCCGGTCTAAAATTCAATCTCTTTATCAGAATGTTCAAACTTTACATTCAAACGATAGGGCACTTGGCGGGTATTTGAGGAAATGAAATCACTTTACTTTCTCATTCATGGTTAGGGAGTAATAGCTGACCAAAGTTACGCCCCCCACCCCATACTTATAAAGCATTATAGACCAATTCAGTTCTCCGGTCTAAAATTCAATATCTTTATCAGAATGTTCAAACTTCACATTCCAACGATCGGGCACTCGGCGGGTATTATAGGAAATGAAATCACTTTACTTTCTCATTCATGGTTAGGAAGTAATAGCTGACCAAAGTTACGCCCCCCACCCCATACTTATAAAGCAATATAGACCAATTCAGTGCTCCGGTCTAAAATTCAATCCCTTTTTTAGAATGTTCAAACTTTACATTCAAACGATAGGGCACTTGGTGGGTATTTGAGGAAATGAAATCACTTTACTTTCTCATTCATTGTTAGGGAGTAATAGCAGACCAAAGTTACGCCCCCCACCCCATACTTATAAAGCATTATAGACCAATTCAGTTCTCCGGTCTAAAATAAAATATCTTTTTCAGAATGTTCAAACTTTACATTCAAACGATAGGGTACTTGGCGGGTATTTGAGGAAATGTAATCACTTTACTTTCTCATTCATGGTTAGGGAGTAATAGCTGACCAAAGTTACGCCAACCACCCCATACTTATAAAGCATTATAGACCAATTCAGTGCTCCGGACTAAAAATTAATCTCTTTATCAGAATGTTCAAACTTTACATTCAAATGATAGGGCACTTGGCGGGTATTTGAGGAAATGAAATCACTTTACTTTCTCATTCATGGTTAGGGAGTAATAGCAGACCAAAGTTACGCCCCCCACCCCATACTTATAAAGCATTATAGACCAATTCAGTGCTCCGGTCTAAAATTCAATCTCTTTATCAGAATGTTCCAACTTTACATTCAAACGATAGGGCACTTGGCGGGTATTTGAGGAAATGAAATCACTTTACTTTCTCATTCATAGTTAGGGAGTAATAGCTGACCAAAGTTACGCCCCCCACCCCATACTTATAAAGCATTATAGACCAATTCAGTGCTCCGGTCTAAAATTCAATCTCTTTATCAGAATGTTCCAACTTTACATTCAAACGATAGGGCACTTGGCGGGTATTTGAGGAAATGAAATCACTTTACTTTCTCATTCATGGTTAGGGAGTAATATCAGACCAAAGTTACGCCCTCCCACCCCATACTTATAAAGCATTATAGACCTATTCAGTGCTCCGGTCTAAAATTCAATCTCTTTATCAGAATGTTCAAACATTACATTCAAACGATATGGCACTTGGCGGGTATTTGAGGAAATGAAATCACTTTACTTTCTCATTCATGGTTAGGAAGTAATAGCTGACCAAAGTTACGCCCCCCACCCCATACTTATAAAGCATTATAAACCTATTCAGTGCTCGGGTCTAAAATTCAATCTCTTTATCAGAATGTTCAAACTTTACATTCAAACGATAGGGCACTTGGCGGGTATTTGAGGAAATGAAATCACTTTACTTTCTCATTCATGGTTAGGGAGTAATAGCTGACCAAAGTTACGCCCCCCACCCCATACTTATAAAGCATTATAAACCTATTCAGTGCTCCGGTCTAAAATTCAATCACGTTATCAGAATGTTCAAACTTTACATTCAAACGATAGGGCACTTGGCGGGTATTTGAGGAAATGAAATCACTTTACTTTCTCATTCATGGTTAGGGAGTAATAGCTGACCAAAGTTACGCCCCCCACCCCATACTTATAAAGCATTA
The DNA here is from genome assembly GCA_035149815.1 of Branchiostoma lanceolatum. Taxonomy (NCBI): domain Eukaryota; kingdom Metazoa; phylum Chordata; class Leptocardii; order Amphioxiformes; family Branchiostomatidae; genus Branchiostoma; species Branchiostoma lanceolatum. Next base: position 16,465,708 of record CM068880.1, read on the forward strand.
TAGACCAATTCAGTTCTCCGGTCTAAAATTCAATATCTTTATCAGAATGTTCAAACTTCACATTCAAACGATAGGGCACTTGGCGGGTATTTGAGGAAATGAAATCACTCTACTTTCTCATTCATGGTTAGGGAGTAATAGCTGACCAAAGTTACGCCCCCCACCCCATACTTATAAAGCATAATAGACCAATTCAGTGCTCGGGTCTAAAATTCAATCTCTTTATCAGAATGTTCAAACTTTACATTGAAACGATAGGGCACTTGGCGGGTATTTGAGGAAATGAAATCACTTTACTTTCTCATTCATGGTTAGGGAGTAATAGCTGACCAAAGTTACGCCCCCCACCCCATACTTATAAAGCATAATAGACCAATTCAGTGCTCGGGTCTAAAATTCAATCTCTTTATCAGAATGTTCAAACTTTACATTCAAACGATAGGGCACTTGGCGGGTATTTGAGGAAATGAAATCACTTTACTTTCTCATTCATCGTTAGGAAGTAATAGCTGACCAAAGTAACGGCCCCCACCCCATACTTATAAAGCATTATAGACCAATTCAGTGCTCGGGTCTAAAATTCAATCTCCTTATAAGAATGTTCAAACTTTACATTCAAACGATAGGGCACTTGGCGGGTATTTGAGGAAATGAAATCACTTTACTTTTTCATTCATGGTTAGGGAGTAATAGATGACCAAAGTTACGCCCCCCACCCCATACTTATAAAGCATTATAGACCAATTCAGTGCTCCGGTCTAAAATTCAATATCTTTATCAGAATGTTCAAACTTCACATTCAAACGATAGGGCACTTGGCGGGTATTATAGGAAATGAAATCACTTTACTTTCTCATTCATGGTTAGGGAGTAGCTGACCAAAGTTACGCCCCCCACCTCATACTTATAAAGCATTATAGACCAATTCAGTGCTCCGGTCTAAAATTCAATCTCTTTATCAGAATGTTCAAACTTTACATTCAAACGATAGGGCACTTGGCGGGTATTTGAGGAAATGAAATCACTTTACTTTTTCATTCATCGTTAGGAAGTAATAGCTGACCAAAGTTACGGCCCCCACCCCATACTAATAAAGCATTATAGACCAATTCAGTGCTCCGGTCTAAAATTCAATCTCTTTATCAGAATGTTCAAACTTTACATTCAAACGATAGGGCACTTGGCGGGTATTTGAGGAAATGAAATCACTTTATTTTCTCAGTCATGGTTAGGGAGTAATAGCTGACCAAAGTTACGCCCCCCACCCCATACTTATAAAGCATTATAGACCAATTCAGTGCTCCGGTCTAAAATTCAATCTCTTTATCAGAATGTTCAAACTTTACATTCAAACGATAGGGCACTTGGCGGGTATTTGAGGAAATGAAATCACTTTATTTACTCATTCATGGTTAGGGAGTAATAGCTGACCAAAGTTACGCCCCCCACCCCATACTTATAAAGCATAATAGACCAATTCAGTGCTCGGGTCTAAAATTCAATCTCTTTATCAGAATGTTCAAACTTTACATTCAAACGATAGGGCACTTGGCGGGTATTTGAGGAAATGAAATCACTTTACTTTCTCATTCATGGTTAGGGAGTAATAGCTGACCAAAGTTACGCCCCCCACCTTATACTCATAAAGCATTATAGACCTATTCAGTGCTCCGGTCTAAAATTCAATCTCTTTATCAGAATGTTCAAACTTTACATTCAAACGATAGGGCACTTGGCGGGTATTTGAGGAAATGAAATCACTTTACTTTCTCATTCATGGTTAGGGAGTAATAGCTGACCAAAGTTACGCCCCCCACCCCATACTTTTAAAGCATTATAAACCTATTCAGTGCTCCGGTCTAAAATTCAATCTCTTTATCAGAATGTTCAAACTTTACATTCAAACGATAGGGCACTTGGCGGGTATTATAGGAAATGAAATCACTTTACTTTCTCATTCATGGTTAGGGAGTAATAGCTGACCAAAGTTACGCCCCCCACCCCATACTTATAGAGCATTATAGACCAATTCAGTTCTCCGGTCTAAAATTCAATATCTTTATCAGAATGTTCAAACTTCACATTCAAGCGATAGGGCACTTGGCGGGTATTATAGGAAATGAAATCACTTTACTTTCTCATTCATGGTTAGGAAGTAATAGCTGACCAAAGTTACGCCCCCCCACCCCATACTTATAAAGCATTATAGACCAATTCAGTGCTCCGGTCTAAAATTCAATCTCTTTATCAGAATGTTCAAACTTTACATTCAAACGTTAGGGCACTTGGCGGGTATTTGAGGAAATGAAATCACTTTACTTTCTCATTAATGGTTAGGAAGTAATAGCTGACCAAAGTTACGCCCCCCCCCCCCCCCATACTTATAAAGCATTATAGACCTATTCAGTGCTCCGGTCTAAAATTCAATCTCTTTATCAGAATCTTCAAACTTTACATTCAAACGATAGGGCACTTGGCGGGTATTTGAGGAAATGAAATCACTTTACTTTCTCATTCATGGTTAGGGAGTAATAGCTGACCAAAGTTACGCCCCCACCCATACTTATAAAGCATTATAGACCTATTCAGTGCTCCGGTCTAAAATTCAATCTCTTTATCAGAATGTTCAAACTTTACATTCAAACGATAGGGCACTTGGCGGGTATTTGAGGAAATGAAATCACTTTACTTTCTCATTCATGGTTAGGAAGTAATAGCTGACCAAAGTTACGCCCCTCACCCCATACTTATAAAGCATTATAGACCAATTCAGTGCTCCGGTCTAAAATTCAATCTCTTTATCAGAATGTTCAAACTTTACATTCAAACGATAGGGCACTTGGCGGGTATTTGAGGAAATGAAATCACTTTACTTTCTCATTCATGTTTAGGGAGTAATAGCTGACCAAAGTTACGCCCCCCACCCCATACTTATAAAGCATTATAGACCTATTCAGTGCTCCGGTCTAAAAATTAATCTCTTTTTTAGAATGTTCAAACTTTACATTCAAACGATAGGGCACTTGGCGGGTATTTGAGGAAATGAAATCACTTTACTTTCTCATTCATGGTTAGGAAGTAATAGCTGACCAAAGTTACGCGCCCTACCCCATACTTATAAAGCATTATAGACCAATTCAGTGCTCCGGTCTAAAATTCAATCTCTTTATCAGAATGTTCAAACTTTACATTCAAACGATAGGGCACTTGGCGGGTATTTGAGGAAATGAAATCACTTTACTTTCTCATTCATGTTTAGGGAGTAATAGCTGACCAAAGTTACGCCCCCCACCCCATACTTATAAAGCATTATAGACCTATTCAGTGCTCCGGTCTAAAATTCAATCTCTTTATCAGAATCTTCAAACTTTACATTCAAACGATAGGGCACTTGGCGGGTATTTGAGGAAATGAAATCACTTTACTTTCTCATTCATGGTTAGGGAGTAGTAGCTGACCAAAGTTACGCCCCACACCCCAAACTTATAAAGCATTATAGACCAATTCAGTGCTCCGGTCTAAAAAATTAATCTCTTTATCAGAATGTTCAAACTTTACATTCAAACGATAGGGCACTTGGCGGGTATTTGAGGAAATGAAATCACTTTACTTTCTCATTCATGGTTAGGGAGTAATAGCTGACCAAAGTTACGCCCCCCACCCCATACTTATAAAGCATTATAGACCAATTCAGTGCTCCGGTCTAAAAATTAATCTCTTTATCAGAATGTTCAAACTTTACATTCAAACGATAGGGCACTTGGCGGGTATTTGAGGAAATGAAATCACTTTACTTTCTCATTCATGGTTAGGAAGTAATAGCTGACCAAAGTTACGCCCCCCACCCCATACTTATAAAGCATTATAGACCAATTCAGTGCTCCGGTCTAAAATTCAATCTCTTTATCAGAATGTTCAAACTTTACATTCAAACGATAGGGCACTTGGCGGGTATTTGAGGAAATGAAATCACTTTACTTTCTCATTCATGTTTAGGAAGTAATAGCTGACCAAAGTTACGCCCCCCACCCCATACTTATAAAGCATTATAGACCTATTCAGTGCTCCGGTCTAAAATTCAATCTCTTTATCAGAATCTTCAAACTTTACATTCAAACGATAGGGCACTTGGCGGGTATTTGAGGAAATGAAATCACTTTACTTTCTCATTCATGGTTAGGGAGTAGTAGCTGACCAAAGTTACGCCCCACACCCCAAACTTATAAAGCATTATAGACCAATTCAGTGCTCCGGTCTAAAAAATTAATCTCTTTATCAGAATGTTCAAACTTTACATTCAAACGATAGGGCACTTGGCGGGTATTTGAGGAAATGAAATCACTTTACTTTCTCATTCATGGTTAGGAAGTAATAGCTGACCAAAGTTACGCCCCCCACCCCATACTTATAAAGCATTATAGACCAATTCAGTGCTCCGGTCTAAAATTCAATCTCTTTATCAGAATCTTCAAACTTTACATTCAAACGATAGGGCACTTGGCGGGTATTTGAGGAAATGAAATCACTTTCCTTTTTCATTCATAGTTAGGGAGTAATAGCTGACCAAAGTTACGCCCCCCACCCCATACTTATAAAGCATTATAGACCTATTCAGTGCTCCGGTCTAAAATTCAATCTCTTTATCAGAATGTTCAAACTTTACATTCAAACGATAGGGCACTTGGCGGGTATTTGAGGAAATGAAATCACTTTACTTTCTCATTCATGGTTAGGGAGTAATAGCTGACCAAAGTTACGCCCCCACCCCATACTTATAAAGCATTATAGACCTATTCAGTGCTCCGGTCTAAAAATTAATCTCTTTATCAGAATGTTCAAACTTTACATTCAAACGATAGGGCACTTGGCGGGTATTTGAGGAAATGAAATCACTTTACTTTCTCATTCACGGTTAGGGAGTAATAGCTGACCAAAGTTACGCCCCCGACCCCATACTTATAAAGCATTATAGACCAATTCAGTGCTCCGGTCTAAAATTCAATCTCTTTATCAGAATGTTCAAACTTTACATTCAAACGATAGGGCACTTGGCGGGTATTTGAGGAAATGAAATCACTTTACTTTCTCATTCATGGTTAGGAAGTAATAGCTGACCAAAGTTACGCCCCCCACCCCATACTTATAAAGCATTATAGACCAATTCAGTGCTCCGGTCTAAAATTCAATCTCTTTATCAGAATGTTCAAACTTTACATTCAAACGATAGGGCACTTGGCGGGTATTTGAGGAAATGAAATCACTTTACTTTCTCATTCATGTTTAGGGAGTAATAGCTGACCAAAGTTACGGCCCCCACCCCATACTAATAAAGCATTATAGACCAATTCAGTGCTCCGGTCTAAAATTCAATCTCTTTATCAGAATGTTCAAACTTTACATTCAAACGATAGGGCACTTGGCGGGTATTATAGGAAATGAAATCACTTTACTTTCTCATTCATGGTTAGGAAGTAATAGCTGACCAAAGTTACGCCCCCCACCCCATACTTATAAAGCATTATAGACCAATTCAGTGCTCCGGTCTAAAATTCAATCTCTTTATCAGAATGTTCAAACTTTACATTCAAACGATAGGGCACTTGGCGGGTATTTGAGGAAATGAAATCACTTTACTTTCTCATTCATGGTTAGGAAGTAATAGCTGACCAAAGTTACGGCCCCCACCCCATACTTATAAAGCATTATAGACCAATTCAGTGCTCGGGTCTAAAATTCAATCTCTTTATCAGAATGTTCAAACTTTACATTCAAACGATAGGGCACTTGGCGGGTATTTGAAGAAATGAAATCACTTTACTTTCTCATTCATGGTTAGGGAGTAATAGCTGACCAAAGTTACGCTCCCCACCCCATACTTATAAAGCATTATAGACCTATTCAGTGCTCCGGTCTAAAATTCAATCTCTTTATCAGAATGTTCAAACTTTACATTCAAACGATAGGGCACTTGGCGGGTATTTGAGGAAATGAAATCACTTTACTTTCTCATTCATGGTTAGGGAGTAATAGCTGACCAAAGTTACGCCCCCACCCCATACTTATAAAGCATTATAGACCAATTCAGTGCTCCGGTCTAAAAATTAATCTCTTTATCAGAATGTTCAAACTTTACATTCAAACGATAGGGCACTTGGCGGGTATTTGAGGAAATGAAATCACTTTACTTTCTCATTCACGGTTAGGGAGTAATAGCTGACCAAAGTTACGCCCCCGACCCCATACTTATAAAGCATTATAGACCAATTCAGTGCTCCGGTCTAAAATTCAATCTCTTTATCAGAATGTTCAAACTTTACATTCAAACGATAGGGCACTTGGCGGGTATTTGAGGAAATGAAATCACTTTACTTTCTCATTCATGGTTAGGAAGTAATAGCTGACCAAAGTTACGCCCCCCACCCCATACTTATAAAGCATTATAGACCAATTCAGTGCTCCGGTCTAAAATTCAATCTCTTTATCAGAATGTTCAAACTTTACATTCAAACGATAGGGCACTTGGCGGGTATTTGAGGAAATGAAATCACTTTACTTTCTCATTCATGTTTAGGGAGTAATAGCTGACCAAAGTTACGGCCCCCACCCCATACTAATAAAGCATTATAGACCAATTCAGTGCTCCGGTCTAAAATTCAATCTCTTTATCAGAATGTTCAAACTTTACATTCAAACGATAGGGCACTTGGCGGGTATTATAGGAAATGAAATCACTTTACTTTCTCATTCATGGTTAGGAAGTAATAGCTGACCAAAGTTACGCCCCCCACCCCATACTTATAAAGCATTATAGACCAATTCAGTGCTCCGGTCTAAAATTCAATCTCTTTATCAGAATGTTCAAACTTTACATTCAAACGATAGGGCACTTGGCGGGTATTTGAGGAAATGAAATCACTTTACTTTCTCATTCATGGTTAGGAAGTAATAGCTGACCAAAGTTACGGCCCCCACCCCATACTTATAAAGCATTATAGACCAATTCAGTGCTCGGGTCTAAAATTCAATCTCTTTATCAGAATGTTCAAACTTTACATTCAAACGATAGGGCACTTGGCGGGTATTTGAAGAAATGAAATCACTTTACTTTCTCATTCATGGTTAGGGAGTAATAGCTGACCAAAGTTACGCTCCCCACCCCATACTTATAAAGCATTATAGACCTATTCAGTGCTCCGGTCTAAAATTCAATCTCTTTATCAGAATGTTCAAACTTTACATTCAAACGATAGGGCACTTGGCGGGTATTTGAGGAAATGAAATCACTTTACTTTCTCATTCATGGTTAGGGAGTAATAGCTGACCAAAGTTACGCCCCCCACCCCATACTTATAAAGCATTATAGACCAATTCAGTTCTCCGGTCTAAAATTCAATATCTTTATCAGAATGTTCAAACTTCACATTCCAACGATCGGGCACTCGGCGGGTATTATAGGAAATGAAATCACTTTACTTTCTCATTCATGGTTAGGAAGTAATAGCTGACCAAAGTTACGCCCCCCACCCCATACTTATAAAGCAATATAGACCAATTCAGTGCTCCGGTCTAAAATTCAATCCCTTTTTTAGAATGTTCAAACTTTACATTCAAACGATAGGGCACTTGGTGGGTATTTGAGGAAATGAAATCACTTTACTTTCTCATTCATTGTTAGGGAGTAATAGCAGACCAAAGTTACGCCCCCCACCCCATACTTATAAAGCATTATAGACCAATTCAGTTCTCCGGTCTAAAATAAAATATCTTTTTCAGAATGTTCAAACTTTACATTCAAACGATAGGGTACTTGGCGGGTATTTGAGGAAATGTAATCACTTTACTTTCTCATTCATGGTTAGGGAGTAATAGCTGACCAAAGTTACGCCAACCACCCCATACTTATAAAGCATTATAGACCAATTCAGTGCTCCGGACTAAAAATTAATCTCTTTATCAGAATGTTCAAACTTTACATTCAAACGATAGGGCACTTGGCGGGTATTTGAGGAAATGAAATCACTTTACTTTCTCATTCATGGTTAGGGAGTAATAGCAGACCAAAGTTACGCCCCCCACCCCATACTTATAAAGCATTATAGACCAATTCAGTGCTCCGGTCTAAAATTCAATCTCTTTATCAGAATGTTCAAACTTTACATTCAAACGATAGGGCACTTGGCGGGTATTTGAGGAAATGAAATCACTTTACTTTCTCATTCATAGTTAGGGAGTAATAGCTGACCAAAGTTACGCCCCCCACCCCATACTTATAAAGCATTATAGACCAATTCAGTGCTCCGGTCTAAAATTCAATCTCTTTATCAGAATGTTCAAACTTTACATTCAAACGATAGGGCACTTGGCGGGTATTTGAGGAAATGAAATCACTTTATTTTCTCAGTCATGGTTAGGGAGTAATAGCTGACCAAAGTTACGCCCCCCACCCCATACTTATAAAGCATTATAGACCTATTCAGTGCTCCGGTCTAAAATTCAATCTCTTTATCAGAATGTTCAAACTTTACATTCAAACGATAGGGCACTTGGCGGGTATTTGAGGAAATGAAATCACTTTATTTACTCATTCATGGTTAGGGAGTAATAGCTGACCAAAGTTACGCCCCCCACCCCATACTTATAAAGCATAATAGACCAATTCAGTGCTCGGGTCTAAAATTCAATCTCTTTATCAGAATGTTCAAACTTTACATTCAAACGATAGGGCACTTGGCGGGTATTTGAGGAAATGAAATCACTTTACTTTCTCATTCATGGTTAGGGAGTAATAGCTGACCAAAGTTACGCCCCCCACCTTATACTCATAAAGCATTATAGACCTATTCAGTGCTCCGGTCTAAAATTCAATCTCTTTATCAGAATGTTCAAACTTTACATTCAAACGATAGGGCACTTGGCGGGTATTTGAGGAAATGAAATCACTTTACTTTCTCATTCATGGTTAGGGAGTAATAGCTGACCAAAGTTACGCCCCCCACCCCATACTTTTAAAGCATTATAAACCTATTCAGTGCTCCGGTCTAAAATTCAATCTCTTTATCAGAATGTTCAAACTTTACATTCAAACGATAGGGCACTTGGCGGGTATTATAGGAAATGAAATCACTTTACTTTCTCATTCATGGTTAGGGAGTAATAGCTGACCAAAGTTACGCCCCCCACCCCATACTTATAGAGCATTATAGACCTATTCAGTGCTCCGGTCTAAAATTCAATATCTTTATCAGAATGTTCAAACTTCACATTCAAGCGATAGGGCACTTGGCGGGTATTATAGGAAATGAAATCACTTTACTTTCTCATTCATGGTTAGGAAGTAATAGCTGACCAAAGTTACGCCCCCCCACCCCATACTTATAAAGCATTATAGACCAATTCAGTGCTCCGGTCTAAAATTCAATCTCTTTATCAGAATGTTCAAACTTTACATTCAAACGTTAGGGCACTTGGCGGGTATTTGAGGAAATGAAATCACTTTACTTTCTCATTAATGGTTAGGAAGTAATAGCTGACCAAAGTTACGCCCCCCCCCCCCCCCCCCCCATACTTATAAAGCATTATAGACCTATTCAGTGCTCCGGTCTAAAATTCAATCTCTTTATCAGAATCTTCAAACTTTACATTCAAACGATAGGGCACTTGGCGGGTATTTGAGGAAATGAAATCACTTTACTTTCTCATTCATGGTTAGGGAGTAATAGCTGACCAAAGTTACGCCCCCACCCATACTTATAAAGCATTATAGACCTATTCAGTGCTCCGGTCTAAAATTCAATCTCTTTATCAGAATGTTCAAACTTTACATTCAAACGATAGGGCACTTGGCGGGTATTTGAGGAAATGAAATCACTTTACTTTCTCATTCATGGTTAGGAAGTAATAGCTGACCAAAGTTACGCCCCTCACCCCATACTTATAAAGCATTATAGACCAATTCAGTGCTCCGGTCTAAAATTCAATCTCTTTATCAGAATGTTCAAACTTTACATTCAAACGATAGGGCACTTGGCGGGTATTTGAGGAAATGAAATCACTTTACTTTCTCATTCATGTTTAGGGAGTAATAGCTGACCAAAGTTACGCCCCCCACCCCATACTTATAAAGCATTATAGACCTATTCAGTGCTCCGGTCTAAAAATTAATCTCTTTATCAGAATGTTCAAACTTTACATTCAAACGATAGGGCACTTGGCGGGTATTTGAGGAAATGAAATCACTTTACTTTCTCATTCATGGTTAGGAAGTAATAGCTGACCAAAGTTACGCGCCCCACCCCATACTTATAAAGCATTATAGACCAATTCAGTGCTCCGGTCTAAAATTCAATCTCTTTATCAGAATGTTCAAACTTTACATTCAAACGATAGGGCACTTGGCGGGTATTTGAGGAAATGAAATCACTTTACTTTCTCATTCATGTTTAGGGAGTAATAGCTGACCAAAGTTACGCCCCCCACCCCATACTTATAAAGCATTATAGACCTATTCAGTGCTCCGGTCTAAAATTCAATCTCTTTATCAGAATCTTCAAACTTTACATTCAAACGATAGGGCACTTGGCGGGTATTTGAGGAAATGAAATCACTTTACTTTCTCATTCATGGTTAGGGAGTAGTAGCTGACCAAAGTTACGCCCCACACCCCAAACTTATAAAGCATTATAGACCAATTCAGTGCTCCGGTCTAAAAAATTAATCTCTTTATCAGAATGTTCAAACTTTACATTCAAACGATAGGGCACTTGGCGGGTATTTGAGGAAATGAAATCACTTTACTTTCTCATTCATGGTTAGGGAGTAATAGCTGACCAAAGTTACGCCCCCCACCCCATACTTATAAAGCATTATAGACCAATTCAGTGCTCCGGTCTAAAAATTAATCTCTTTATCAGAATGTTCAAACTTTACATTCAAACGATAGGGCACTTGGCGGGTATTTGAGGAAATGAAATCACTTTACTTTCTCATTCATGGTTAGGAAGTAATAGCTGACCAAAGTTACGCCCCCCACCCCATACTTATAAAGCATTATAGACCAATTCAGTGCTCCGGTCTAAAATTCAATCTCTTTATCAGAATGTTCAAACTTTACATTCAAACGATAGGGCACTTGGCGGGTATTTGAGGAAATGAAATCACTTTACTTTCTCATTCATGTTTAGGAAGTAATAGCTGACCAAAGTTACGCCCCCCACCCCATACTTATAAAGCATTATAGACCTATTCAGTGCTCCGGTCTAAAATTCAATCTCTTTATCAGAATCTTCAAACTTTACATTCAAACGATAGGGCACTTGGCGGGTATTTGAGGAAATGAAATCACTTTACTTTCTCATTCATGGTTAGGGAGTAGTAGCTGACCAAAGTTACGCCCCACACCCCAAACTTATAAAGCATTATAGACCAATTCAGTGCTCCGGTCTTAAAAATTAATCTCTTTATCAGAATGTTCAAACTTTACATTCAAACGATAGGGCACTTGGCGGGTATTTGAGGAAATGAAATCACTTTACTTTCTCATTCATGGTTAGGAAGTAATAGCTGACCAAAGTTACGCCCCCCACCCCATACTTATAAAGCATTATAGACCAATTCAGTGCTCCGGTCTAAAATTCAATCTCTTTATCAGAATCTTCAAACTTTACATTCAAACGATAGGGCACTTGGCGGGTATTTGAGGAAATGAAATCACTTTACTTTTTCATTCATAGTTAGGGAGTAATAGCTGACCAAAGTTACGCCCCCCACCCCATACTTATAAAGCATTATAGACCTATTCAGTGCTCCGGTCTAAAATTCAATCTCTTTATCAGAATGTTCAAACTTTACATTCAAACGATAGGGCACTTGGCGGGTATTTGAGGAAATGAAATCACTTTACTTTCTCATTCATGGTTAGGGAGTAATAGCTGACCAAAGTTACGCCCCCACCCCATACTTATAAAGCATTATAGACCTATTCAGTGCTCCGGTCTAAAAATTAATCTCTTTATCAGAATGTTCAAACTTTACATTCAAACGATAGGGCACTTGGCGGGTATTTGAGGAAATGAAATCACTTTACTTTCTCATTCACGGTTAGGGAGTAATAGCTGACCAAAGTTACGCCCCCGACCCCATACTTATAAAGCATTATAGACCAATTCAGTGCTCCGGTCTAAAATTCAATCTCTTTATCAGAATGTTCAAACTTTACATTCAAACGATAGGGCACTTGGCGGGTATTTGAGGAAATGAAATCACTTTACTTTCTCATTCATGGTTAGGAAGTAATAGCTGACCAAAGTTACGCCCCCCACCCCATACTTATAAAGCATTATAGACCAATTCAGTGCTCCGGTCTAAAATTCAATCTCTTTATCAGAATGTTCAAACTTTACATTCAAACGATAGGGCACTTGGCGGGTATTTGAGGAAATGAAATCACTTTACTTTCTCATTCATGTTTAGGGAGTAATAGCTGACTAAAGTTACGCCCCCACCCATAATTATAAAGCATTATAGACCTATTCAGTGCTCCGGTCTAAAATTCAATCTCTTTATCAGAATGTTCAAACTTTACATTCAAACGATAGGGCACTTGGCGGGTATTTGAGGAAATGAAATCACTTTACTTTCTCATTCATGGTTAGGAAGTAATAGCTGACCAAAGTTACGCCCCTCACCCCATACTTATAAAGCATTATAGACCAATTCAGTGCTCCGGTCTAAAATTCAATCTCTTTATCAGAATGTTCAAACTTTACATTCAAACGATAGGGCACTTGGCGGGTATTTGAGGAAATGAAATCACTTTACTTTCTCATTCATGTTTAGGGAGTAATAGCTGACCAAAGTTACGCCCCCCACCCCATACTTATAAAGCATTATAGACCTATTCATCAGTGCTCCGGTCTAAAATTCAATCTCTTTATCAGAATGTTCAAACTTTACATTCAAACGATAGGGCACTTGGCGGGTATTTGAGGAAATGAAATCACTTTACTTTCTCATTCCTGGTTAGGGAGTAATAGCTGACCAAAGTTACGCCTCCGACCCCATACTTATAAAGCATTATAGACCAATTCAGTGCTCCGGTCTAAAATTCAATCTCTTTATCAGAATCTTCAAACTTTACATTCAAACGATAGGGCACTTGGCGGGTATTTGAGGAAATGAAATCACTTTACTTTCTCATTCATGGTTAGGGAGTAATAGCTGACCAAAGTTACGCCCCCCACCCCATACTTATAAAGCATTATAGACCAATTCAGTGCTCCGGTCTAAAAATTAATCTCTTTATCAGAATGTTCAAACTTTACATTCAAACGATAGGGCACTTGGCGGGTATTTGAGAAAATGAAATCACTTTACTTTCTCATTCATGGTTAGGAAGTAATAGCTGACCAAAGTTACGCCCCCCACCCCATACTTATAAAGCATTATAGACCTATTCAGTGCTCCGGTCTAAAATTCAATCTCTTTATCAGAATGTTCAAACTTTACATTCAAACGATAGGGCACTTGGCGGGTATTTGAGGAAATGAAATCACTTTACTATTTACACTGCGCTATAATTGGATCAATCCGCCAATGACATCACCTAATGCTATAAAAGGAGCGGCAGTTGACCATGCTGTGTAGTTAACTGAAATCCTACGCAACGACTGGACGTGGTGGGCAGTCTGTCCCGGGCTCGAAGTGGGGTCTTCTTACAATGGAGTGTGCGTCCACCGGTGCTTCGAGCGGCCTTTGGCAGCGTCTTGAGTCTTAGGAGAGGTTTTCTGGACTACCACGACCGAATTTCGGTCAAGGTTTGGCTAGTTACTGAGCTGGTTTTGGCAGAGCGGGGGACGTTTTGTTTTTAGGCCGTAACGAGTTTAGTTGACGGCTGTTTTTTTCCCGTTTTTCAGTTTTCTGCTTGTGGCTTCGTTTTTACGAGTTGGGTTTGTTTCCTGGGGTGTTTTGTAGCTTGTTTTAACCTAGGGGTTTTCTCAAGTGCCTTTTTTAGCGTGTTTTGACGATTTCTCGTTGTAGCTGTTTTTGTCGACGGGATTTTGGCGGCTTTTTTGCACGTGGGACATTTGCATTTGTATGCGTGGAGAATTTCTTTTGTTCTCTGGTTTTCGTAACAGGGTTACTCGGGTGGTTTACAGTAAATGGTAAGGGAAGGGTACCTGAGTGGAGCTTTCGGCCTTGGTAAATCGGTGTCCTGGCCCTCGGTCGGATTGGGACTTGTTCTTCCCTTTCGATGTAAGTTTCCTTGGGTGGGTAGCGTGTGTTTTGTGTGTTTTGCTTCGGCCATTAAGTGGTGTTGTGTGCCTTTACAGTGATAAGCCAAGCTCCACGGGTACCCACTGCGAGTTTGCAGGACTTCACACAACAGGCGACCCCGGCAGTCAACACTTCGGAGGCAAGCGGTTCCGCAGCGGACATGTTTAGCACGTCAGGCAGGCGTTACACCAAGAAAGTCGCCGCCGTTGTTCAAGTGCTGGATGGGCCTCGTCAGAGTCTAACTCAGCACCCAGAAGGATGGGACACGCGGACACTTGGGGCTGCCTAATCGAGAGATGCAGGACCTGTGGCGATGGCGTGAAGTGGCATCTGCCAGGGCAGCTGACCTGCTGCCACCATTTTTGTCTGCAGGAATTTTGGCGGGAGTCCGGCGTACTTGGGTTTTCTTTCTTTGAATCGTATTTCGGTGATTTGCATTTGTATGACGGAGACGCCGGACATGTTTGTCTGCGTTTTTGTTCTGATTATGCCTGATGCGATACGTTTTGTGTTTTGTTGTCTACAGTTTGGCGTCCTGGAGGCCGGTACTGCCTATGAAAAGCTGCCTACCAATTGTGGCGGACAAGAACCTTGCAGTGACAGAGAAGCGATGGTGGAACAAGCTCCGCGTTTGTTTGTAATTTATAGGCGAGGGCTTCAGGCTTTTCGGAGCTCGTTTCTTTTGAGACGTGTTGTTTGTTGATTTTCCTTTGCTTTGTTTACGAGTGGTTGTCTCATGGGTGTTGTTTATTTTAGGCTGGCAAGTCACTCCGGAAGATGGGAGACTGCGGTGACAGAAATGACAACCACTTCGGCTGCAGCAGTCGCTACCGAGACGGGAGAAAACATGCTGGAGTAGAGAGGCGTGCGGTGGAGACATTAGGGATGCCGTGGACAACTGTCGAGTAGCAATATGAGGTACGTATTACTGAGAGATTTGTACGTCGTGGTGGTGTTCGTCGACGTCCCCAGTTGAGTGTTATTTGGCACATTTTAGTGCTAACACTAGCAGAGGGGCAGTCGAGCGGTTGCACACGTGACGTGACAAATGTGTACGTCGTGGTGGTGTTCGTCGACGTCCCCAGTTGAGTGTTATTTGGCACATTTTAGTGCTAACACTAGCAGAGGGGCAGCCGAGCAGTTGCACACGTGACGTGAGAAATTTGTACGTCGTGGTGATGTTCGTCGACGTCCCCAGTTGAGTGTTATTTGGCACATTTTAGTGCTGACACTAGCTGAGGGGCAGTCGAGCGGTGACACACGTGACGTGACAAATGTGTACGTCGTGGTGGTGTTCGTCGACGTCCCCAGTTGAGTGTTATTTGGCACATTTTAGTGCTAACACTGGCAGAGGGGCAGTCGAGCGGTTGCACACGTGACGTGAGAAATTTGTACGTCGTGGTGATGTTCGTCGACGTCACCAGTTGAGTGTTATTTGGCATATTTTAGTGCTGACACTGGCTGAGGGGCAGTCAAGCGGTGACACACGTGACATGACAGATGGGTGCGTCGTGGTGATGTTCGTCGACGTCCCCAGTTGAGTGTTATTTGGCACATTTTAGTGCTGACACTAGCTGAGGGACAGTCGATCGGTGACACGTGACGTGAGAGATTTGTACGTCGTGGTGATGTTCGTCGACGTCCCCAGTTGAGTGTTATTTGGCACATTTTTAGTGCTGACACTAGCTGAAGGGCAGTCGAGCGGTGACGCACGTGGCGTGAGAGTTTTGTGCGTCGTGGTGATGTTCGTCGACGTCCCCAGTTGAGTGTTATTTGGCACATTTTTAGTGCTGACACTAGCTGAGGGGCAGCCGAGCGGTGACACACGTGACGTGTCAGATGTGTGCGTCGTGGTGATGTTCGTCGATGTCCTCAGTTGAGTGTTATTTGGCACATTTTAGTGCTGACGCTAGCTTAGGGGCAGTCGAGCGGTGATACACATAACGTGACAGATGTGTGCGTCGTGGTGGTGTTCGTCGATGTCCTCAGTTGAGTGTTATTTGGCACATTTTAGTGCTGACACTAGCTGAGGGGCAGTCGAGCGGTGACGCACGTGACGTGACAAATGTGTACGTCGTGGTGATGTTCGTCGATGTCCTCAGTTGAGTGTTATTTGGCACATTTTAGCGCTGTCTCTAGCTGAGGGGCAGTCGACCGGTGATACACATAACGTGACAGATGTGTGCGTCGTGGTGATGTTCGTCGATGTCCTCAGTTGAGTGTTACTTGGCACATTTTAGTGTTGACACTAGCTGAGGGGCAGTCGACCGGTGATACACATAACGTGACAGATGTGTGCGTCGTGGTGATGTTCGTCGATGTCCCCAGTCGTGTGTTATTTGGCACATTTTAGCGCTGACACTAGCTGAGGGGCAGTCGAGCGGTGACACACGTAACGTGACAGATGTGTACGTCGTGGTGATGTTCGTTGATGTCACCAGTTGAGTGTTATTTGGCACATTTTAGTGCTGACATTAGCTGAGGGGTAGTAGAGCGGTGATACACGTAGCGTGACAGATGTGTACGTCGTGGTGATGTTCGTCGATGTCCTCAGTTGAGTGTTATTTGGCACATTTTAGTGCTGGCACTAGCTGAGGGACAGTCGATCGGTGACACACGTGACTTGAGAGGTGTGTACGTCGTGGTGAGGTTCGTCGATGCCCTCAGTTGAGTTTTATTTGGCACAGTTGAGTGCTGACACTAACTGAGGGGCAGTCGAGCGGTGACACATGTGACGTGACAATTGGGCACGTCGTGATGTTCGTTGATGTCCTCGGTTGAGTGTTCTTAGGCACAATTAGTGTGGGCATTCGCTGTGGGGTAGTCGAGCGTGACACGCGTGACACGAGCAATTTACACGTCGTAGTGGTGTTCGTCGATGTCTTCAGTTGAGTGCTCTTAGGTGCGATTAACGCGGGCACTTGCTGTGGGGCAGTCGAGTGTGACACTTGACGTGAGAGATGTGTACGTCGTAGTGGTGTTCGTCGATGTCCTCAGTTGAGTGTTATTTGGCACATTTTAGTGCTGGCACTAGCTGAGGGACAGTCGATCGGTGATACACGTAGCGTGACAGATGTGTACGTCGTGGTGATGTTCGTCGATCTCCTCAGTTGAGTGTAGTGTTCTTCGGTACAATTGGCGCGGACGCTCGCTGAGGGGCCTTCGAGTGTGACACCCGTAACATGGGATTTGTGTCGTGGTGGTGTTCTTTGATGTCCTCAGTTGAGTGTTCCTTTGCACAATTAGTGCGGGCACTCGCGGTGGAGCGTGACACATCGCGAGATCGAGAGTTGCAGACACGTTACATCGTGCATGTGGTACGTGTCTATGCCCTCAGGGGAGGGGTATCTAGCGCATTTAGTGCGGGCACTCGCGGAGGGGCAGTCGAGCGATACATAGGTTGGGTGGGAAGGATATAGTATATCGTGTATATGGTGTCCTCACTGGAGCGTTTTTGGTGCATTTGGTGTGGACACTCGCTGTCGGGCTGTCGAGCGGGACTCACAGGGCGGGGCTCACGGGCCTCACATCGTGCATGTGGTGTTCGTCCATGTCCCAGTGGTATATTTCTGTGGCACATTTAGTGTGGACACTCACGGTCGGGCTATCGGGCGTGACTCACAGGACGAGGCTCACAGGCTTAACATCGTGCATTTGGTGTCAGTGGAATATTCTTATGACACAGTTTTAGTGCGGACGTTCGTTGTAGGGTGGTCGAGCGTGATACACATGGCGGGTGTGAAGGGTATACGTCATGCATGTGGTGTCAGTTGATGTCCTTAGTGGAGGGTTTCTTTGGGCACAGTTTGTGCGGACACTCGTTGGCGGGCAGAACGAGCGTGATACACATGGTGAGTGTGAAGGGTATACGTCGTTTAGGCGGTGTTCGTCGTTGTCTTCAGTGGAGTGTTCATTTGGCACGTTTCAGTGCGGGCACACTGACGCGTGACACACATGGTGAGTGTGAGGAGATTTACGACGTGCATGTGGTGTCGTCTATATCCTCCGTTGAATGTTATTTGGCACGATCTTAGTACGGATGGCTAATGGCGAGCATGACACACGTGGCGATCGTGAAGGGTTACGTCGTGCATGTGGGGTTTGTCAATATCCTCGGTAGGGTAGGGTCTTCTTTGGCATGTCTTAGGGCAGGCATTCGTGCATGTGGCATACATCATGCTCGTCAAGGGTGTGTAACGTGCATGCGGTGTGTCGGGAAGGCGAGCGTGACCTACATGGCGAGCGTTAGTAGGTATTCGTTGCCATGGGAATACGTTTATGACCTAGTTGTTGAAAGGTTAAGTGTGTGGCTCGTATGGCGAGCGCCAGATGACTTTGAATTGTGCAGGTGCGGCGCATCAATGTTGTAAGGTGGCTGTTCGCACACGTACACTCGACATGGTAGCACTACCAGCTGGGCGGAGGATCACATGGCAAGGGTTGTAAGATTTACGTGCCCCATGTTATGTACGACGATGTTGTCGGTTGAGAGGTATTTTGGTGTTTATTGCACGCTCTCGCTGTCGGATAATAGGGCGGCAAAGAGTTTGCGTCGTGCATGTCAGGTTCGGCGACATCGTCAGTTGAGTGTCATTGTGGCGCATTTTCGAGTGCGAATGCTGGTAGCACATTTGACAGGCGAGAGTATTTGTCGTGCATGTTGTCGGGTCACTTGGCTATTATAGTGGCGATTTGCAAGAGAGGCACCAATTGATGGGCGGTCCGGCGGTGACACACTTGGCAAGCAGGAAGTAATTTGGCATCGGGCATGTGACGTTCGTTACTCTCGCCACGAGAGTGTCTGTTCGGCGCGTTTTATGTGTGAATGACCAGTAATACGCAGTCAGATGCCGTCTTACACATGACTAGCGCTGAAGGTTGATAGGTCACGCTCGTGGTGGATAGAGGCACTCAATGGCGATATCGATGGTCTCGTCATGCATATGAGTAAGACACAAGCCGGGAGTGCTGAAGGGACGGTGCGCATGGACTGAAACTGTGACAGATTGCTCTTAGAAAACAGTCATTGTTATTTCGGTCACGGTAGGTACATTGGGAGACCGTTGGTAGATGGTAACAGTGGCTATGTCCTTGTAGGGCATGGGAGTTTAAACCTAGGAGAAATGCAAGATGGGAGAGAAATCTGTTCCTTAAAAAATGTTAGCTAAGGGGATAAGTTGCCGGCAGCGGGTGCGACTACGCCAGATGGGGTCTAGGCCAACGGGTTTAGGCGATCCGGCCCAGTTAAGGCGTGGAAGCGAAGAGCTATTTTAGATATTTTTTCGTCTCAAACGACTGGGCCCATCGATGGTAAAGCCATCTTCTGATTGGGGCTGTAGGTCGGAAGCCGGATAAACGCAAGTTTACTTGACGGTAGAGTAAGGGAAATGGTCTGCTCGAGTTTGAGTATAGGTTCAAATGCACTTCTTAGAGTTGAAGAGAGGCTGGCTTAGGCGTTTGACTCACAACGAGCTTCAACGGGGCTTCGAGCAGGACGGCGCTTACCAGACCCGCCCATTCGAGGAAATATTAGGCGTAAGGTAAGCTTTAGTCTGCAGCGGTTTTCAGACCCTGTCCTTGTCGGTAAAGAAAGGCTGAGGCGTCGGAAGATGTTCCCTGGCTTTATTGGTTCTTCTTTGGTGAACTAGAATGGCATTTTGGTTTGGATTTAGCAGCTCCTAGTTTTGGAGACACGATATCACTCTCTGATGAGAGAGGGTCTTGGATTAAGATATTGTCATCATCCATAAGCTAGGCTAAACTAAAGGAAGACGTGATCCTCTGTTGATGGTGAGAGGTTCTTGGGTGAACTAGAATGGCATTTTGGTTTGGATTGAGCAGCTCCTAGTTTTGGAGACGCGATATCACTTTCTGATGAGAGAGGGTCTTGGATTAAGATATTGTCATCATCCACAAGCTAGGCCATTAACTAAAGGAAGACGTGATCCTCTGTTGACGGTGATAGGTTTGGTTTCCACCTAGTCAGTGGAGGGAGATTAAAGGCAGATCCAAATACATATTGGGTATGTGTGTGGCAGGAGTCGGCGGGTAGGGGCGATGTACGGCTTCAGTCGGTTGTGATGGACTACTTGTTGGCGATGGCGACCGGTGTCATGTTGTATACGATACAGGATGGGCGCTGGCTCACCGGGTGGTAGGGTGGCCATGATCGTGAACGGTCCAGTCCAAGGGAGACGGAGTTTGTACAGTGCTAAAGGTGGATGGTGAAGCCAGACGCGATCACCGACTCTGTACTGGTGGTAGTTGACACGGGGGGCTTGATGTTGGTCTTGCGTCTGATGGGACTGGGCGATGGCGTCGCGGACTGACTGGTAGGTGGGCTTCTCGGCCGTGGACGAGGTAGAAAGGAGAGCGCTTGGAGGTGGTGTGGCGGCTGGTGTTGTAGGCCAGGGCGACGTGGGGTAGGATTCTGTCCCAGTCGTTCTCGCGCCCTGCTAAACACTTCGCAAGTATGTCTTTCATCGTCCGGTTAAATCGCTCGACTTGGCCGTCGCCCTGTGGGTGGTAGGGCGATGTGCGCGTTTTACGAATTCCAAGTCGGGTGCAGAGTTCGGAGATGAGGTGGGATTCATACTGTGGCCTTTGGTAGCGTCCGGCAGTTCGGTGTAGTAGCCGAACGCTGCGCCGGTGAGGTAGGTGGGGAGGTGGCGCAGCTTCGCTGCATGGGTCGTCCAGTGGTTGGGACTCGGCCCAGGCATCGAATTGCTGGCTCCAGAACTGGAAGTCGTCGCTCCCGTCGAAGGACGGGGGGGGGGGGGTCTCGGGGGGAGTCGAACGTTGTGCGGCTGCCATGGCGTGGATAAAATATACTCGGAAGTATAGGCCGCTGCCACCAATTGTTATGTGGTAAGAACAAGGCTAAGAGAGGCACAGCAGCACACACGGAGATGGACTTCAGACTGACTCCGGACCGCATGGTCGGAGGTTTATCAATCAGGGACAGTGCCCTAACTCGTCCCAGATGTCAATTGTGTCATCCCCCCATATTTGGTGAATACTACATGTGTGCTCATTTACGTCCCAGTAAGTGATTAGGATGGGGGATAGACGATGCGTTTGATTCGAGGTAAGAATGTTGTACATAGAGACGTACAATTAGCCTTACGGCAAGAATACTGTAAGTCAACGTTATGCAGTTTATTTGCGGTATGTCGGTTTTTGTGCCAAGCCTGTGCAAAGAGGGAATATTTTTGCGATTATTGGCTTGGGGTTTTAATATATTTTTCTGTCACCCGTCCGAAAAGGTGCTGATCAGGATGGGATGAGAATGGGATGAGAATGGGTTAGGTTTAGGTTGTGGCGGTTTGGATGAGTATGGGGGTTGTAGTTATGAATTGCCTACGGTCATGAAGAAAGGTTGATATAAGTAGGGCTATCAGGATAGAACGTAGCGACGTAGGCACTACCCCATAACTCATTAAGGATGATTCAATGATTGCGCAGTGTAGATAGTTTACTATTTACACTGCGCTATAATTGGATCAATCCGCCAATGACATCACCTAATGCTATAAAAGGAGCGGCAGTTGACCATGCTGTGTAGTTAACTGAAATCATCCGCAACGCCGAGGAGCGTGGTGGAAGGCAGGTCCCGGACAGAGTGAGCAAGGGTTGGACAAAAGTAGCGAGGAGTCGGGCTCTTGGTTTTAGCGCCCCCACCCACCCGCCCTTCCTTTCATTAGTTGATATGTAGGGACTCTCTTTCATCACGCGACTTCGGCACTACCCCATAACTCATTAAGGATGATTCAATGATTGCGCAGTGTAGATAGTTTACTTTCTCATTCATGTTTAGGGAGTAATAGCTGACCAAAGTTACGCCCCCCACCCCATACTTATAAAGCATTATAGACCTATTCAGTGCTCCGGTCTAAAATTCAATCTCTTTATCAGAATGTTCAAACTTTACATTCAAACGATAGGGCACTTGGCGGGTATTTGAGGAAATGAAATCACTTTACTTTCTCATTCATGGTTAGGGAGTAGTAGCTGACCAAAGTTACGCCCCACACCCCAAACTTATAAAGCATTATAGACCAATTCAGTGCTCCGGTCTAAAAATTAATCTCTTTATCAGAATGTTCAAACTTTACATTCAAACGATAGGGCACTTGGCGGGTATTTGAGGAAATGAAATCACTTTACTTTCTCATTCATGGTTAGGAAGTAATAGCTGACCAAAGTTACGCCCCCCACCCCATACTTATAAAGCATTATAGACCAATTCAGTGCTCCGGTCTAAAATTCAATCTCTTTATCAGAATGTTCAAACTTTACATTCAAACGATAGGGCACTTGGCGGGTATTTGAGGAAATGAAATCACTTTACTTTTTCATTCATAGTTAGGGAGTAATAGCTGACCAAAGTTACGCCCCCCACCCCATACTTATAAAGCATTATAGACCTATTCAGTGCTCCGGTCTAAAATTCAATCTCTTTATCAGAATGTTCAAACTTTACATTCAAACGATAGGGCACTTGGCGGGTATTTGAGGAAATGAAATCACTTTACTTTCTCATTCACGGTTAGGGAGTAATAGCTGACCAAAGTTACGCCCCCGACCCCATACTTATAAAGCATTATAGACCAATTCAGTGCTCCGGTCTAAAATTCAATCTCTTTATCAGAATGTTCAAACTTTACATTCAAACGATAGGGCACTTGGCGGGTATTTGAGGAAATGAAATCACTTTACTTTCTCATTCATGGTTAGGAAGTAATAGCTGACCAAAGTTACGCCCCCCACCCCATACTTATAAAGCATTATAGACCTATTCAGTGCTCCGGTCTAAAATTCAATCTCTTTATCAGAATGTTCAAACTTTACATTCAAACGATAGGGCACTTGGCGGGTATTTGAGGAAATGAAATCACTTTACTTTCTCATTCATGGTTAGGGAGTAATAGCTGACCAAAGTTACGCCCCCGACCCCATACTTATAAAGCATTATAGACCAATTCAGTGCTCCGGTCTAAAATTCAATCTCTTTATCAGAATGTTCAAACTTTACATTCAAACGATAGGGCACTTGGCGGGTATTTGAGGAAATGAAATCACTTTACTTTTTCATTCATAGTTAGGGAGTAATAGCTGACCAAAGTTACGCCCCCCACCCCATACTTATAAAGCATTATAGACCTATTCAGTGCTCCGGTCTAAAATTCAATCTCTTTATCAGAATGTTCAAACTTTACATTCAAACGATAGGGCACTTGGCGGGTATTTGAGGAAATGAAATCACTTTACTTTCTCATTCATGGTTAGGGAGTAATAGCTGACCAAAGTTACGCCCCCGACCCCATACTTATAAAGCATTATAGACCAATTCAGTGCTCCGGTCTAAAATTCAATCTCTTTATCAGAATGTCCAAACTTGAAATTCAAACGTTGGGCACTTGGCGGGTATTTAAGGAAATGAAATCACTTTACTTTCTCATTCATAGTTAGGGAGTAATAGCTGACCAAAGTTACGCCCCCGACCCCATACTTATAAAGCATTATAGACCAATTCAGTGCTCCGGTCTAAAATTCAATCTCTTTATCAGAATGTTCAAACTTTACATTCCAACGATAGGGCACATGGCGGGTATTTGAGGAAATGAAATCACTTTACTTTCTCATTCATGGTTAGGGAGTAATAGCTGACCAAAGTTACGCCCCCCACCCCATACTTATAAAGCATTATAGACCAATTCAGTGCTCCGGTCTAAAAATTAATCTCTTTATCGGAATGTTCAAACTTTACATTCAAACGATAGGGCACTTGGCGGGTATTTGAGGAAATGAAATCACTTTACTTTCTCATTCATGGTTAGGGAGTAATAGCTGACCAAAGTTACGCCCCCGACCCCATACTTATAAAGCATTATAGACCAATTGAGTGCTCCGGTCTAAAAATTAATCTCTTTATTAGAATGTTCAAACTTTACATTCAAACGATAGGGCACTTGGCGGGTATTTGAGGAAATGAAATCACTTTACTTTCTCATTCATGGTTAGGGAGTAATAGCTGACCAAAGTTACGCCCCCGACCCCATACTTATAAAGCATTATAGACCAATTCAGTGCTCCGGTCTAAAAATTAATCTCTTTATCAGAATGTTCAAACTTTACATTCAAACGATAGGGCACTTGGCGGGTATTTGAGGAAATGAAATCACTTTACTTTCTCATTCATGGTTAGGGAGTAATAGCTGACCAAAGTTACGCCCCCGACCCCATACTTATAAAGCATTATAGACCAATTCATTGCTCCGGTCTAAAAATTAATCTCTTTATTAGAATGTTCAAACTTTACATTCAAACGATAGGGCACTTGGCGGGTATTTGAGGAAATGAAATCACTTTACTTTCTCATTCATGGTTAGGGAGTAATAGCTGACCAAAGTTACGCCCCCGACCCCATACTTATAAAGCATTATAGACCAATTCAGTGCTCCGGTCTAAAATTCAATCTCTTTATCAGAATGTCCAAACTTTACATTCAAACGTTGGGCAATTGGCGGGTATTTAAGGAAATGAAATCACTTTACTTTCTCATTCATAGTTAGGGAGTAATAGCTGACCAAAGTTAGGCCCCCGACCCCATACTTATAAAGCATTATAGACCAATTCAGTGCTCCGGTCTAAAATTCAATCTCTTTATCAGAATGTTCAAACTTTACATTCAAACGATAGGGCACATGGCGGGTATTTGAGGAAATGAAATCACTTTACTTTCTCATTCATAGTTAGGGAGTAATAGCTGACCAAAGTTACGCCCCCGACCCCATACTTATAAAGCATTATAGACCAATTCAGTGCTCCGGTCTTAAAATTAATCTCTTTATCAGAATGTTCAAACTTTACATTCAAACGATAGGGCACTTGGCGGGTATTTGAGGAAATGAAATCACTTTACTTTCTCATTCATGGTTAGGGAGTAATAGCTGACCAAAGTTACGCCCCCCACCCCATAATTATTAAGCATTATAGACCAATTCAGTGCTCCGGGCTAAAAATTAATCTCTTTATCAGAATGTTCAAACTTTACATTCAAACGATAGGGCACTTGGCAGGTATTTGAGGAAATGAAATCACTTTACTTTCTCATTCATGGTTAGGAAGTAATAGCTGACCAAAGTTACACCCCCCACCCCATACTTATAAAGCATTATAGACCAATTCAATGCTCCGGTCTAAAATTCAATCTCTTTATCAGAATGTTCAAACTTTACATTCAAACGATAGGGCACTTGGCGGGTATTTGAGGAAATGAAATCACTTTACTTTTTCATTCATAGTTAGGGAGTAATAGCTGACCAAAGTTACGCCCCCCACCCCATACTTATAAAGCATTATAGACCTATTCAGTGCTCCGGTCTAAAATTCAATCTCTTTATCAGAATGTTCAAACTTTACATTCAAACGATAGGGCACTTGGCGGGTATTTGAGGAAATGAAATCACTTTACTTTCTCATTCCTGGTTAGGGAGTAATAGCTGACCAAAGTTACGCCCCCGACCCCATACTTATAAAGCATTATAGACCAATTGAGTGCTCCGGTCTAAAAATTAATCTCTTTATTAGAATGTTCAAACTTTACATTCAAACGATAGGGCACTTGGCGGGTATTTGAGGAAATGAAATCACTTTACTTTCTCATTCATGGTTAGGGAGTAATAGCTGACCAAAGTTACGCCCCCGACCCCATACTTATAAAGCATTATAGACCAATTCAGTGCTCCGGTCTAAAAATTAATCTCTTTATCAGAATGTTCAAACTTTACATTCAAACGATAGGGCACTTGGCGGGTATTTGAGGAAATGAAATCACTTTACTTTCTCATTCATGGTTAGGGAGTAATAGCTGACCAAAGTTACGCCCCCGACCCCATACTTATAAAGCATTATAGACCAATTCAGTGCTCCGGTCTAAAAATTAATCTCTTTATTAGAATGTTCAAACTTTACATTCAAACGATAGGGCACTTGGCGGGTATTTGAGGAAATGAAATCACTTTACTTTCTCATTCATGGTTAGGGAGTAATAGCTGACCAAAGTTACGCCCCCGACCCCATACTTATAAAGCATTATAGACCAATTCAGTGCTCCGGTCTAAAATTCAATCTCTTTATCAGAATGTCCAAACTTTACATTCAAACGTTGGGCACTTGGCGGGTATTTAAGGAAATGAAATCACTTTACTTTCTCATTCATAGTTAGGGAGTAATAGCTGACCAAAGTTAGGCCCCCGACCCCATACTTATAAAGCATTATAGACCAATTCAGTGCTCCGGTCTAAAATTCAATCTCTTTATCAGAATGTTCAAACTTTACATTCAAACGATAGGGCACATGGCGGGTATTTGAGGAAATGAAATCACTTTACTTTCTCATTCATAGTTAGGGAGTAATAGCTGACCAAAGTTACGCCCCCGACCCCATACTTATAAAGCATTATAGACCAATTCAGTGCTCCGGTCTAAAAATTAATCTCTTTATCAGAATGATCAAACTTTACATTCAAACGATAGGGCACTTGGCGGGTATTTGAGGAAATGAAATCACTTTACTTTCTCATTCATGGTTAGGGAGTAATAGCTGACCAAAGTTACGCCCCCCACCCCATAATTATTAAGCATTATAGACCAATTCAGTGCTCCGGGCTAGAAATTAATCTCTTTATCAGAATGTTCAAACTTTACATTCAAACGATAGGGCACTTGGCAGGTATTTGAGGAAATAAAATCACTTTACTTTCTCATTCATGGTTAGGAAGTAATAGCTGACCAAAGTTACACCCCCCACCCCATACTTATAAAGCATTATAGACCAATTCAATGCTCCGGTCTAAAATTCAATCTCTTTATCAGAATGTTCAAACTTTACATTCAAACGATAGGGCACTTGGCGGGTATTTGAGGAAATGAAATCACTTTACTTTCTCATTCATAGTTAGGGAGTAATAGCTGACCAAAGTTACGCCCCCCACCCCATACTTATAAAGCATTATAGACCTATTCAGTGCTCCGGTCTAAAATTCAATCTCTTTATCAGAATGTTCAAACTTTACATTCAAACGATAGGGCACTTGGCGGGTATTTGAGGAAATGAAATCACTTTACTTTCTCATTCACGGTTAGGGAGTAATAGCTGACCAAAGTTACGCCCCCGACCCCATACTTATAAAGCATTATAGACCAATTCAGTGCTCCGGTCTAAAATTCAATCTCTTTATCAGAATGTTCAAACTTTACATTCAAACGATAGGGCACTTGGCGGGTATTTGAGGAAATGAAATCACTTTACTTTCTCATTCATGTTTAGGGAGTAATAGCTGACCAAAGTTACTCCCCCCACCCCATACTTATAAAGCATTATAGACCTATTCAGTGCTCCGGTCTAAAATTCAATCTCTTTATCAGAATGTTCAAACTTTACATTCAAACGATAGGGCACTTGGCGGGTATTTGAGGAAATGAAATCACTTTACTTTCTCATTCATGGTTAGGGAGTAATAGCTGACCAAAGTTACGCCCCCGACCCCATACTTATAAAGCATTATAGACCAATTCAGTGCTCCGGTCTAAAATTCAATCTCTTTATCAGAATGTTCAAACTTTACATTCAAACGATAGGGCACTTGGCGGGTATTTGAGGAAATGAAATCACTTTACTTTCTCATTCATGTTTAGGGAGTAATAGCTGACCAAAGTTACGCCCCCCACCCCATACTTATAAAGCATTATAGACCTATTCAGTGCTCCGGTCTAAAATTCAATCTCTTTATCAGAATGTTCAAACTTTACATTCAAACGATAGGGCACTTGGCGGGTATTTGAGGAAATGAAATCACTTTACTTTCTCATTCATGGTTAGGGAGTAATAGCTGACCAAAGTAACGCCCCCGACCCCATACTTATAAAGCATTATAGACCAATTCAGTGCTCCGGTCTAAAATTCAATCTCTTTATCAGAATGTCCAAACTTGAAATTCAAACGTTGGGCACTTGGCGGGTATTTAAGGAAATGAAATCACTTTACTTTCTCATTCATAGTTAGGGAGTAATAGCTGACCAAAGTTACGCCCCCGACCCCATACTTATAAAGCATTATAGACCAATTCAGTGCTCCGGTCTAAAATTCAATCTCTTTATCAGAATGTTCAAACTTGACATTCCAACGATAGGGCACATGGCGGGTATTTGAGGAAATGAAATCACTTTACTTTCTCATTCATGGTTAGGGAGTAATAGCTGACCAAAGTTACGCCCCCCACCCCATACTTATAAAGCATTATAGACCAATTCAGTGCTCCGGTCTAAAAATTAATCTCTTTATCAGAATGTTCAAACTTTACATTCAAACGATAGGGCACTTGGCGGGTATTTGAGGAAATGAAATCACTTTACTTTCTCATTCATGGTTAGGGAGTAATAGCTGACCAAAGTTACGCCCCCGACCCCATACTTATAAAGCATTATAGACCAATTCAGTGCTCCGGTCTAAAAATTAATCTCTTTATTAGGATGTTCAAACTTTACATTCAAACGATAGGGCACTTGGCGGGTATTTGAGGAAATGAAATCACTTTACTTTCTCATTCATGGTTAGGGAGTAATAGCTGACCAAAGTTACGCCCCCGACCCCATACTTATAAAGCATTATAGACCAATTCAGTGCTCCGGTCTAAAAATTAATCTCTTTATCAGAATGTTCAAACTTTACATTCAAACGATAGGGCACTTGGCGGGTATTTGAGGAAATGAAATCACTTTACTTTCTCATTCATGGTTAGGGAGTAATAGCTGACCAAAATTACGCCCCCGACCCCATACTTATAAAGCATTATAGACCAATTCAGTGCTCCGGTCTAAAATTCAATCTCTTTATCAGAATGTCCAAACTTTACATTCAAACGTTGGGCACTTGGCGGGTATTTAAGGAAATGAAATCACTTTACTTTCTCATTCATAGTTAGGGAGTAATAGCTGACCAAAGTTAGGCCCCCGACCCCATACTTATAAAGCATTATAGACCAATTCAGTGCTCCGGTCTAAAATTCAATCTCTTTATCAGAATGTTCAAACTTTACATTCAAACGATAGGGCACATGGCGGGTATTTGAGGAAATGAAATCACTTTACTTTCTCATTCATAGTTAGGGAGTAATAGCTGACCAAAGTTACGCCCCCGACCCCATACTTATAAAGCATTATAGACCAATTCAGTGCTCCGGTCTAAAATTCAATCTCTTTATCAGAATGTTCAAACTTTAAATTCAAACGATAGGGCACTTGGTGGGTATTTGAGGAAATGAAATCACTTTACTTTCTCATTCATGGTTAGGGAGTAATAGCAGACCAAAGTTACGCCCCCCACCCCATACTTATAAAGCATTATAGACCAATTCAGTGCTCCGGTCTAAAATTCAATCTCTTTATCAGAATGTTCAAACTTTAAATTCAAACGATAGGGCACTTGGTGGGTATTTGAGGAAATGAAATCACTTTACTTTCTCATTCATGGTTAGGGAGTAATAGCAGACCAAAGTTACGCCCCCCACCCCATACTTATAAAGCATTATAGACCAATTCAGTGCTCCGGTCTAAAATTCAATCTCTTTATCAGAATGTTCAAACTTTACATTCAAACGATAGGGCACTTGGCGGGTATTTGAGGAAATGAAATCACTTTACTTTCTCATTCATGGTTAGGGAGTAATAGCTGACCAAAGTTACGCCCCCGACCCCATACTTATAAAGCATTATAGACCAATTCAGTGCTCCGGTCTAAAAATTAATCTCTTTATTAGAATGTTCAAACTTTACATTCAAACGATAGGGCACTTGGCGGGTATTTGAGGAAATGAAATCACTTTACTTTCTCATTCATGGTTAGGAAGTAATAGCTGACCAAAGTTACGCCCCCCACCCCATACTTATAAAGCATTATAGACCTATTCAGTGCTCCGGTCTAAAATTCAATCTCTTTATCAGAATGTTCAAACTTTACATTCAAACGATAGGGCACTTGGCGGGTATTTGAGGAAATGAAATCACTTTACTTTCTCATTCATGGTTAGGGAGTAATAGCTGACCAAAGTTACGCCCCCCACCCCATACTTATAAAGCATTATAGACCAATTCAGTGCTCCGGTCTAAAAATTAATCTCTTTATCAGAATGTTCAAACTTTACATTCAAACGATAGGGCACTTGGCGGGTATTTGAGGAAATGAAATCACTTTACTTTCTCATTCATGGTTAGGGAGTAATAGCTGACCAAAGTTACGCCCCCCACCCCATACTTATAAAGCATTATAGACCAATTCAGTGCTCCGGTCTAAAAATTAATCTCTTTATCAGAATGTTCAAACTTTACATTCAAACGATAGGGCACTTGGCGGGTATTTGAGGAAATGAAATAACTTTACTTTCTCATTCATAGTTAGGGAGTAATAGCTGACCAAAGTTACGCCCCCCACCCCATACTAATAAAGCATTATAGACCAATTCAGTGCTCCGGTCTAAAATTCAATCTCTTTATCAGAATGTTCAAACTTTAC
Organism: Branchiostoma lanceolatum; assembly: GCA_035149815.1. NCBI lineage: Eukaryota > Metazoa > Chordata > Leptocardii > Amphioxiformes > Branchiostomatidae > Branchiostoma > Branchiostoma lanceolatum. Next base: position 16,496,552 of record CM068880.1, read on the forward strand.
ATTCAAACGATAGGGCACTTGGCGGGTATTTGAGGAAATGAAATCACTTTACTTTCTCATTCATGGTTAGGGAGTAATAGCTGACCAAAGTTACGCCCCCCACCCCATACTTATAAAGCATTATAGACCAATTCAGTGCTCCGGTCTAAAATTCAATCTCTTTATCAGAATGTTCAAACTTTACATTCAAACGATAGGGCACTTGGCGGGTATTTGAGGAAATGAAATCACTTTACTTTCTCATTCATGGTTAGGGAGTAATAGCTGACCAAAGTTACGCCCCCGACCCCATACTTATAAAGCATTATAGACCAATTCAGTGCTCCGGTCTAAAAATTAATCTCTTTATTAGAATGTTCAAACTTTACATTCAAACGATAGGGCACTTGGCGGGTATTTGAGGAAATGAAATCACTTTACTTTCTCATTCATGGTTAGGAAGTAATAGCTGACCAAAGTTACGCCCCCCACCCCATACTTATAAAGCATTATAGACCAATTCAGTGCTCCGGTCTAAAATTCAATCTCTTTATCAGAATGTTCAAACTTTACATTCAAACGATAGGGCACTTGGCGGGTATTTGAGGAAATGAAATCACTTTACTTTCTCATTCATGTTTAGGGAGTAATAGCTGACCAAAGTTACGCCCCCCACCCCATACTTATAAAGCATTATAGACCTATTCAGTGCTCCGGTCTAAAATTCAATCTCTTTATCAGAATGTTCAAACTTTACATTCAAACGATAGGGCACTTGGCGGGTATTTGAGGAAATGAAATCACTTTACTTTCTCATTCATGGTTAGGGAGTAATAGCTGACCAAAGTTACGCCCCCCACCCCATACTTATAAAGCATTATAGACCAATTCAGTGCTCCGGTCTAAAAATTAATCTCTTTATCAGAATGTTCAAACTTTACATTCAAACGATAGGGCACTTGGCGGGTATTTGAGGAAATGAAATCACTTTACTTTCTCATTCATGGTTAGGAAGTAATAGCTGACCAAAGTTACGCCCCCCACCCCATACTTATAAAGCATTATAGACCAATTCAGTGCTCCGGTCTAAAATTCAATCTCTTTATCAGAATGTTCAAACTTTACATTCAAACGATAGGGCACTTGGCGGGTATTTGAGGAAATGAAATCACTTTACTTTCTCATTCATGGTTAGGGAGTAATAGCTGACCAAAGTTACGCCCCCGACCCCATACTTATAAAGCATTATAGACCAATTCAGTGCTCCGGTCTAAAATTCAATCTCTTTATCAGAATGTTCAAACTTTACATTCAAACGATAGGGCACTTGGCGGGTATTTGAGGAAATGAAATCACTTTACTTTCTCATTTATGGTTAGGGAGTAATAGCAGACCAAAGTTACGCCCCCCACCCCATACTTATGAAGCATTATAGACCAATTCAGTGCTCCGGTCTAAAATTCAATCTCTTTATCAGAATGTCCAAACTTTACATTCAAACGTTGGGCACTTGGCGGGTATTTAAGGAAATGAAAACACTTTACTTTCTCATTCATAGTTAGGGAGTAATAGCTGACCAAAGTTACGCCCCCCACCCCATACTTATAAAGCATTATAGACCAATTCAGTGCTCCGGTCTAAAATTCAATCTCTTTATCAGAATGTTCAAACTTTACATTCAAACGATAGGGCACTTGGCGGGTATTTGAGGAAATGAAATCACTTTACTTTCTCATTTATGGTTAGGGAGTAATAGCAGACCAAAGTTACGCCCCCCACCCCATACTTATAAAGCATTATAGACCAATTCAGTGCTCCGGTCTAAAATTCAATCTCTTTATCAGAATGTCCAAACTTTACATTAAACGTTGGGCACTTGGCGGGTATTTAAGGAAATGAAATCACTTTACTTTCTCATTCATAGTTAGGGAGTAATAGCTGACCAAAGTTACGCCCCCCACCTCATACTTATAAAGCATTATAGACCAATTCAGTGCTCCGGTCTAAAATTCAATATCTTTATCAGAATGTTCAAACTTTACATTCAAACGATAGGGCACATGGCGGGTATTTGAGGAAATGAAATCACTTTACTTTCTCATTCATAGTTAGGGAGTAATAGCTGACAGAAGTTACGCCCCCCCACCCCATACTTATAAAGCATTATAGACCAATTCAGTGCTCCGGTCTAAAATTCAATCTCTTTATCAGAATGTTCAAACTTTAAATTCAAACGATAGGGCACTTGGCGGATATTTGAGGAAATGAAATCACTTTACTTTCTCATTCATGGTTAGGGAGTAATAGCAGACCAAAGTTACGCCCCCCACCCCATACTTATAAAGCATTATAGACCAATCCAGTGCTCCGGTCTAAAATTCAATCTCTTTATCAGAATGTTCAAACTTTACATTCAAACGATAGGGCACTTGGCGGGTATTTGAGGAAATGAAATCACTTTACTTTCTCATTCCTGGTTAGGGAGTAATAGCTGACCAAAGTTACGCCCCCGACCCCATACTTATAAAGCATTATAGACCAATTCAGTGCTCCGGTCTAAAATTCAATCTCTTTATCAGAATGTTCAAACTTTACATTCAAACGATAGGGCACTTGGCGGGTATTTGAGGAAATGAAATCACTTTACTTTCTCATTCATGGTTAGGGAGTAATAGCTGACCAAAGTTACGCCCCCCACCCCATACTTATAAAGCATTATAGACCAATTCAGTGCTCCGGTCTAAAAATTAATCTCTTTATCAGAATGTTCAAACTTTACATTCAAACGATAGGGCACTTGGCGGGTATTTGAGGAAATGAAATCACTTTACTTTCTCATTCATGTTTAGGGAGTAATAGCTGACCAAAGTTACGCCCCCCACCCCATAATTATAAAGCATTATAGACCTATTCAGTGCTCCGGTCTAAAATTCAATCTCTTTATCAGAATGTTCAAACTTTACATTCAAACGATAGGGCACTTGGCGGGTATTTGAGGAAATGAAATCACTTTACTTTCTCATTCATGGTTAGGGAGTAATAGCTGACCAAAGTTACGCCCCCGACCCCATACTTATAAAGCATTATAGACCAATTCAGTGCTCCGGTCTAAAAATTAATCTCTTTATCAGAATGTTCAAACTTTACATTCAAACGATAGGGCACTTGGCGGGTATTTGAGGAAATGAAATCACTTTACTTTCTCATTCATGGTTAGGAAGTAATAGCTGACCAAAGTTACGCCCCCCACCCCATACTTATAAAGCATTATAGACCAATTCAGTGCTCCGGTCTAAAATTCAATCTCTTTATCAGAATGTTCAAACTTTACATTCAAACGATAGGGCACTTGGCGGGTATTTGAGGAAATGAAATCACTTTACTTTCTCATTCATGTTTAGGGAGTAATAGCTGACCAAAGTTACGCCCCCCACCCCATACTTATAAAGCATTATAGACCTATTCAGTGCTCCGGTCTAAAATTCAATCTCTTTATCAGAATGTTCAAACTTTACATTCAAACGATAGGGCACTTGGCGGGTATTTGAGGAAATGAAATCACTTTACTTTCTCATTCATGGTTAGGGAATAATAGCTGACCAAAGTTACGCCCCCCACCCCATACTTATAAAGCATTATAGACCAATTCAGTGCTCCGGTCTAAAAATTAATCTCTTTATCAGAATGTTCAAACTTTACATTCAAACGATAGGGCACTTGGCGGGTATTTGAGGAAATGAAATCACTTTACTTTCTCATTCATGGTTAGGAAGTAATAGCTGACCAAAGTTACGCCCCCCACCCCATACTTATAAAGCATTATAGACCAATTCAGTGCTCCGGTCTAAAATTCAATCTCTTTATCAGAATGTTCAAACTTTACATTCAAACGATAGGGCACTTGGCGGGTATTTGAGGAAATGAAATCACTTTACTTTCTCATTCATGGTTAGGGAGTAATAGCTGACCAAAGTTACGCCCCCGACCCCATACTTATAAAGCATTATAGACCAATTCAGTGCTCCGGTCTAAAATTCAATCTCTTTATCAGAATGTTCAAACTTTACATTCAAACGATAGGGCACTTGGCGGGTATTTGAGGAAATGAAATCACTTTACTTTCTCATTTATGGTTAGGGAGTAATAGCAGACCAAAGTTACGCCCCCCACCCCATACTTATAAAGCATTATAGACCAATTCAGTGCTCCGGTCTAAAAATTAATCTCTTTATCAGAATGTTCAAACTTTACATTCAAACGATAGGGCACTTGGCGGGTATTTGAGGAAATGAAATCACTTTACTTTCTCATTCATGGTTAGGAAGTAATAGCTGACCAAAGTTACGCCCCCCACCCCATACTTATAAAGCATTATAGACCAATTCAGTGCTCCGGTCTAAAATTCAATCTCTTTATCAGAATGTTCAAACTTTACATTCAAACGATAGGGCACTTGGCGGGTATTTGAGGAAATGAAATCACTTTACTTTCTCATTCATGTTTAGGGAGTAATAGCTGACCAAAGTTACGCCCCCCACCCCATACTTATAAAGCATTATAGACCTATTCAGTGCTCCGGTCTAAAATTCAATCTCTTTATCAGAATGTTCAAACTTTACATTCAAACGATAGGGCACTTGGCGGGTATTTGAGGAAATGAAATCACTTTACTTTCTCATTCATGGTTAGGAAGTAATAGCTGACCAAAGTTACGCCCCCCACCCCATACTTATAAAGCATTATAGACCAATTCAGTGCTCCGGTCTAAAATTCAATCTCTTTATCAGAATGTTCAAACTTTACATTCAAACGATAGGGCACTTGGCGGGTATTTGAGGAAATGAAATCACTTTACTTTCTCATTCATGGTTAGGGAGTAATAGCTGACCAAAGTTACGCCCCCGACCCCATACTTATAAAGCATTATAGACCAATTCAGTGCTCCGGTCTAAAATTCAATCTCTTTATCAGAATGTTCAAACTTTACATTCAAACGATAGGGCACTTGGCGGGTATTTGAGGAAATGAAATCACTTTACTTTCTCATTTATGGTTAGGGAGTAATAGCAGACCAAAGTTACGCCCCCCACCCCATACTTATGAAGCATTATAGACCAATTCAGTGCTCCGGTCTAAAATTCAATCTCTTTATCAGAATGTCCAAACTTTACATTCAAACGTTGGGCACTTGGCGGGTATTTAAGGAAATGAAAACACTTTACTTTCTCATTCATAGTTAGGGAGTAATAGCTGACCAAAGTTACGCCCCCCACCCCATACTTATAAAGCATTATAGACCAATTCATTGCTCCGGTCTAAAATTCAATCTCTTTATCAGAATGTTCAAACTTTACATTCAAACGATAGGGCACTTGGCGGGTATTTGAGGAAATGAAATCACTTTACTTTCTCATTTATGGTTAGGGAGTAATAGCAGACCAAAGTTACGCCCCCCACCCCATACTTATAAAGCATTATAGACCAATTCAGTGCTCCGGTCTAAAATTCAATCTCTTTATCAGAATGTTCAAACTTCACATTCAAACGATAGGGCACTTGGCGGGTATTTGAGGAAATGAAATCACTTTACTTTCTCATTCATGGTAAGGGAGTAATAGCTGACCAAAGTTACGCCCCCGACCCCATACTTATAAAGCATTATAGACCAATTCAGTGCTCCGGTCTAAAAATTAATCTCTTTATCAGAATGTTCAAACTTTACATTCAAACGATAGGGCACTTGGCGGGTATTTGAGGAAATGAAATCACTTTACTTTCTCATTCATGGTTAGGAAGTAATAGCTGACCAAAGTTACACCCCCCACCCCATACTTATAAAGCATTATAGACCAATTCAGTGCTCCGGTCTAAAATTCAATCTCTTTATCAGAATGTTCAAACTTTACATTCAAACGATAGGGCACTTGGCGGGTATTTGAGGAAATGAAATCACTTTACTTTTTCATTCATAGTTAGGGAGTAATAGCTGACCAAAGTTACGCCCCCCACCCCATACTTATAAAGCATTATAGACCAATTCAGTGCTCCGGTCTAAAATTCAATCTCTTTATCAGAATGTTCAAACTTTACATTCAAACGATAGGGCACTTGGCGGGTATTTGAGGAAATGAAATCACTTTACTTTCTCATTCATGGTTAGGGAGTAATAGCTGACCAAAGTTACGCTCCCCACCCCATACTTATAAAGCATTATAGACCTATTTAGTGCTCCGGTCTAAAATTCAATCTCTTTATCAGAATGTTCAAACTTTACATTCAAACGATAGGGCACTTGGCGGGTATTTGAGGAAATGAAATCACTTTACTTTCTCATTCATGTTTAGGGAGTAATAGCTGACCAAAGTTACGCCCCCCACCCCATTCTTATAAAGCATTATAGACCTATTCAGTGCTCCGGTCTAAAATTCAATCTCTTTATCAGAATGTTCAAACTTTACATTCAAACGATAGGGCACTTGGCGGGTATTTGAGGAAATGAAATCACTTTACTTTCTCATTCATGGTTAGGGAGTAATAGCTGACCAAAGTTACGCCCCCGACCCCATACTTATAAAGCATTATAGACCAATTCAGTGCTCCGGTCTAAAAATTAATCTCTTTATCAGAATGTTCAAACTTTACATTCAAACGATTGGGCACTTGGCGGGTATTTGAGGAAATGAAATCACTTTACTTTCTCATTCATGGTTAGGAAGTAATAGCTGACCAAAGTTACGCCCCCCACCCCATACTTATAAAGCATTATAGACCAATTCAGTGCTCCGGTCTAAAATTCAATCTCTTTATCAGAATGTTCAAACTTTACATTCAAACAATACGGCACTTGGCGGGTATTTGAGGAAATGAAATCACTTTACTTTCTCATTCATGGTTAGGGAGTAATAGCTGACCAAAGTTACGCCCCCGACCCCATACTTATAAAGCATTATAGACCAATTCAGTGCTCCGGTCTAAAATTCAATCTCTTTATCAGAATGTTCAAACTTTACATTCAAACGATAGGGCACTTGGCGGGTATTTGAGGAAATGAAATCACTTTACTTTCTCATTCATGGTTAGGGAGTAATAGCTGACCAAAGTTACGCCCCCCACCCCATACTTATAAAGCATTATAGACCAATTCAGTGCTCCGGTCTAAAAATTAATCTCTTTATCAGAATGTTCAAACTTTACATTCAAACGATAGGGCACTTGGCGGGTATTTGAGGAAATGAAATCACTTTACTTTCTCATTCATGGTTAGGAAGAAATAGCTGACCAATGTTACGCCCCCCACCCCATACTTATAAAGCATTATAGACCAATTCAGTGCTCCGGTCTAAAATTCAATGTCTTTATCAGAATGTTCAAACTTTACATTCAAACGATAGGGCACTTGGCGGGTATTTGAGGAAATGAAATCACTTTACTTTCTCATTCCTGGTTAGGGAGTAATAGCTGACCAAACTTACGCCCCCCACCCCATACTTATAAAGCATTATAGACCAATTCAGTGCTCCGGTCTAAAATTCAATCTCTTTATCAGAATGTTCAAACTTTACATTCAAACGATAGGGCACTTGGCGGGTATTTGAGGAAATGAAATCACTTTACTTTCTCATTCCTGGTTAGGGAGTAATAGCTGACCAAAGTTACGCCCCCCACCCCATACTTATAAAGCATTATAGACCAATTCAGTGCTCCGGTCTAAAATTCAATCTCGTTATCAGAATGTTCAAACTTTACATTCAAACGATAGGGCACTTGGCGCGTGGTATCACAAAATTCTATTTTCTACGGTGACGGGAATATGTATAGAATGTTTTAGTAACCTGGAAGTAGAGTGGATGATAGTTCGGCAGAAGTATCAAAGCGAGTATTTAAGCTTAGAGTTACTGTACATCGCATTTTGAGCCGACAACTTCTCGAGAGTGCAGCAAAAAAGGGACATATTGCTATAAAAGAATTTTAATAAAAAAAAGTTATGGGTGGCAAAATATTTCACTCAGCTCCTCGTTAAAAGCCTGATTAAATCATGCATATGTAGCTACGAAAGTACCCAGAATCCTCGTGCTGGTGCAATTTCAAGTAACGCCAGACGCTGACGATTAGAATGGATGCTCATGAGTATTAAATACCCGCATGACCTCTGACCCGTCACGTGATCCCGGCTCATTGTGCCTGCGATCATGGCGGAAATGGCCGGAACTTCCGTGACTATGGGGCCGCAGCTGGCGACCCAAACTAAAGAAATATTTCTTTCTCGCAAAGATTTCGAGGAAAACGTGCTAATGTTCAAAAATCAACAATGACCAAGTATGTCCAGAGCAAAAAGGATAAGTTTTTCGGAGAAAATGGTGAGTTTTCAGTCATAAGTGTTTCTGTCAAAGTTTTCGCGCGAAATACGCACTGTTTCCGGTCCACTGCTGTTTACTTTTACGCTCAGGATTTGGCCCGTTTGACTTGTACCGTTACTATTAATGAAAGAATGAAGTGCGTGCCTGAAAATGCATTCTGGCGGAAACTTAACGAAAAATTGATGCTTTGAGATGTTGAAGTATAACAAAAAGTGATGTTTTGAGATGTTATAAGTTCGCACTGCCGCTGACTTACGATAAAAATACAATCTGACAAAACTTAGCTTTAACCGAGGTTTTTTTTTTTAAACTATGTTTTAAGTCCTAAATTTTAAACTGATACACTTGAAATATAACAATAGAATAAAGACCTTTTGATGACCACTTGATAGTGATGGTAACATCTGTAAAACTATTGTTACATTTTAGGTGTATCAGATTAACTGACTTTAAGTTAAAGACTGTATTCTATTGTTATATTTCAAGAGTATCAGATTATCCTTTAAAGACTTATGATTAAAACTGGATGTCTAAACCTTTATAAACATATAATTGAAGTTTGGCATTATCACACAAGGATTGCAATTACCAGTAAGAGTTGGAAGAATTCCACAAAGCATGTCTTTGAAACAAATTGGCATGTTGTGTATGACAGCATTAGAACCACTCAATCATAACTCTGACAATGTATAATATCAAAATTCAAAGCTCATTTTAATTATCAAAGACTAATATTTCCCAACGGTACAAAGCAAAGAAACATGCAACAATTCAGTCATCTTGGTACAGTCTAGATAAACTACTAGTACCATTTCTATAAAACCAGACTCTTACAGAATCTCTATGTATATTTAAGTAATATTAGATTGCAATATCATGTTCTGTATTCCAATTCTTTTACGTACAATGTAATAGTTTGCAACTTAACTAAATGATTGAAAATTGCATTATCATTCCATATCATGACCAGCGCAAGCTGACTTTCGGTCTGCAGTCCTAGAAACCATTGTTACAGCAAGGTCAAACCTCCTTTTCACTGAGTAATTAAGAATGTACAATATAAGTATAAATGTCTTGTGGTTGCTAATTGCTAAGACATGTACAATTGTAAATACTTAGCCAGCAAATGTTAGAAGTGGGCTAAGGCAAATAAAAAGCTTAGTAAAGACTTTGGCTACTAGTTCTTGTGTGCAATGGTGAATACATAAAACTATATTCCTTATACAGTGCTGTTTTATATGGTGTTATATCTACACTGGAGACTAAAAAAAAGGCAAGATTTTATATTTGATACTAAAAATTGCAATAATTCGATAATACAGCGGCAAGCAGTTCCCAGCAAAGTTTGTCATCAATGATCAATGGTGTCTGCAATGTATAAAAACATATTTACAAGTTACAACAAATTTCAGTCAAAAACAGTCAGAATCATACAGAAACATGCAGAGTTGCAAGTTATGTTTTCAATGACATGAAATGCAGATCAGAGCTCAACTCAACTGAGGAATTATGTGAAAATTGAAAGTACTAAACACGCTGATTAGCAAAGCAGGTGGGCGTTTCGCCATGTTGCACAAGTTCATACGATTCCAGCTACCAGTCAGTGATCAGTACTACAGATCATCCTGTGGTTCCTGTATGACAGCCAGGACTGAGCAGGCTGGAGAGGGTGCAAACATAGGTGTTTGGTACATGGAGTACAAGGCATCTATTTCAATAACTCTCCCCTCCACCATGAGTGTGAACTTCTGAATTAGGAGAAAAAGATAGAAAGAGTGAAAAAAACAAGTCTGGAGATGTAGAAATATAACCTTGTGTGTGAAAATCATCAAGTCATTTGCTCTTTCCCAGATAATACACAATATGGCAATGATTGTTACCCCACCCTGGGTTGTTACATTCTATAAAAAGGGAAATTTTAAAGTTCTTATTGACAGTTTAAAAGGACAAAACCAAATCAAATGAGATGTTATAAGTCAGCCCTCTGAATTGGGTGGACTTAACATGTTAAACACGTTGGATACATAGGTTGATGTAGCCTCTCTTCTTTTGAAATCACAGAAACCAGTACGTGTACTTTTATCATACTTTTTATACCTGTTATAGCCATTGTTCATTATCTCACAAATGTTTTTCTATGTTTGTTTTGCTATTAGCCCTCGGGCATGAACTTGCAATAAACTTTCTATATAGATTGATGGTGGAAGACAAATGTAGGTGGGTAACACTCACCCCCTTTTCCTTTGGTCCCAATAAGCTTATACTACACATGAAAAATGAGGGTGATGACCCAAACCTCAACCTAATTCCCACATTTTAGCAACAAGTTATATTATCCTATGACAAAGTTGAGAATAGAGACGACATTAAGTCCCACTACTTAAAAGAACAGATAATGGTGAAATGAGAATATAAGATCAAAAGGTAAAACCCTCTTCTTCCCCCAGTTATTAAAGAAGACATAATCTATGTGCAAGATGTATTACCCAGGTGAAAATACATCTCTATGAATGAGTACTAGTACCCTACCCTTAGCCATAGACTCAATACTTTAATTGAGCACATTAGCCTGTCCCAAGCCCTACTCAGCACCTGGAAAACTCTTATCAAAAATGAACTTGACTCAGATGACCGCCCAACGCATCTTGTTACGGCCCACCCCTACACCTGTTCAAACCTATTGAAAACAAATTTAAGAAAAACATGACAAAATCCTGTACATTACATTCTACACTCATAAACATGCAGTGTTGCCAAGCTGTTAGCAGAAATGACAGACAATTCTTCATAGCACTGAAACCTATGACTGGGAAAAAATTATGCTCTGCAGAACTGCATGTAAGGACATACAAATAGCTGAACTGAATTACAAACTACTACATGAAATACTGCTGTGTGGTGAAAAATTAAACAAATGGAAAAAATGGGCTAATAATTGATCCCACGTGTATACTATGTGACAGTGGGGAGATTGATAATTATAAACATATATGTTTGTGGATTGTAAGAGATTATCAGACCTGTGGAACACAGTTCATTATTACATACCTTTCAGTCCCAGTAATCCTACTATAGATTTTGAAAATCTAATACTTGGAAAAGTCAAGCAGCCTCTAAACACCTTAAAAGACCAATACTAATAATACTTATAGCTAAATGGGTCATGGGTTTCTCTGAGGAAGAGCCAAAGTCACACCTCACATCAAAACAATAACTCCACTCTTTCTAAATGGGAAATAGTTGTTACAAAATGAATTATATATAACTGATCCTGCTGACTGTTCCTGTCACGCCAAAAAAAATGACAGATAAACATATGTTGTACACAGCTAAAGACATAAGGACCTTGCCTAGTCCATGAAATCCATCATACTTAGCACACACGTAATTTGAAGGGAGAAGAGTGTAGAAACGTACCAAACACTATTACTATATATTTCCACTTCATTTAAGTGTCTTCTTAGCCCTAGACAGGAAGAAAACCATGATTATTCATACACATAACTATAACTTGAAAAATACATCATTACCTTACACATTATCAATATTATCAATATACATATATTTTTCAATATTACGCAGATGTCCAACCTTCCCCGGAAAAACTGACGTACTGGACCCTGACAGATGTTGACTATGACGGCATGCCTTTCCAGCTTGTGGGGAGGATTGTCTATGCATGTCACCAAGGAAAGGACAAAGCCCGCAAACAGAAGGAGAAATACAAGGCACAGAAACAGGCAGAAGCGGTATAGTAGTATTTAATATATACTTCCAAAGTTGTTGACCTAATTCAAGTCAATGGTGAAAGGAAAATAAAAATCAAACAGAATAACAAGGGTGATTTCAACCAGGTGCAAAGAAATATTAGTTTCACATAATATAAATTAGACAATGCATTACAAAGTAGAATACATCATGCAAAGTTCATAAGAGACTGCTGTATGTCGTCTGTGAACTCAAATGCTGTTTTATTCTGTTAGCGTCAAGACCATAACTTCAAAGCAACCCGCAAGATGATACAACATACAAAGAAGGTGAACTGCCCTGCAACGTTGACTGCAACACAGATCATCAAATGTCCTGCTTTCAAGGTACAGCATTCTAATTCTTCAGCTGGGAAGCAATCCTCTTTCCTCCTTGGAGAAGGATTGGCTCCAGGCACAATGTATCGTATAGGTGAGTTAGGTGTGTGATCCAGGTAGTCAAAGGAAACACAGCTATCTCACGTGTACTAGGTGCCATCTTACATAGCTAATACAGGCAAAGTAGACACACCCACATCACCTCTACAATCTGGTTTACAAAGAAAGAAAACTATCTCACCTGTGCAATGTCGCCACTGGTCCCAATCAAAGACATTTCTATGCTATATGGTGTCTCACCTGGTTCCTAGACAAAGAAAATACACATAATATTATTATATTATTGTAATTAGTTAATGCAATCGTCCATATGCCTTGCCTTCTCCATTATCTTAAGTTATAGGATGAGACTTGGTAATGGATGCCGTCCTATATTTTCTTTGTCTGCCATAATAGCAGCAGACAGCCAAAGAGTATGGAGTTAAAACCAGTATGAGAGTTAGTATTGTAGTCAGGGTAAACTCACATAGGATAGTACCAATCTTACCTATACACATATTCTAATCCTAGGTTTCAAAAAACACCAAGGCTTTGCAGACACTTGCTTCAGCAGCCCTGAAAGCTGAGTTAAGATCCAACCCTTCAACAGTTGAAGGTGTTGTAGAATACCATGTTCGATATCCCGCAATGACAGAGCACTAGAACCACCCAATTCTTGGAGAGGTAAGTACATTGTGTATGTAGTCCGTTTTGTTAAGTTCCTTTCTTCTTCGGCTAGGCAGGTGATACTACCAATAAAATGCCATATTGTCTTTACTACATATGTTGTCCATTTTACTTTTAATCAATAACACAACTTTATGTAATTTGCATTTAAGCAAACCTTAAAATATGCGTACATCTAATTCATGGATTCATGGATGTTATTACTTCTCAGGCTGCTGAAGTACGTGAGCCTGTAGATGCTGAAGTAGAGAAACACGTCCTGAAACTAGCCTTGGACGGAGCGCGTCGGGTCAGCGAGTTCAGACGCCACATAAACACATTTGTGAAAGATGAACTTCTACGGAGACAACAGCCTCCCCCACTGACCCGCCGCCGCTTCAATACGACTGACCAGTACATTCGAAATATCCTGTCTAAGGCGAAAAGACAAACAAGAAACTCGGAAGACGATCAAGTAAACCTGCAGGTAATAAACAGTTTACATAAATGCAGCTTTTCATGTAATATATATGGATGTCCATCACAGCAGGAATGATGTTTCCAGAAGAGATAGCTAATCTCTATATATTATACAGTGTAATCTTTCATCACCTTCAACGGCAAGGTCATATTTTAACCTTCGACAAGGTTTAATAATAATATTCTTTGGGGCGTGTGTTTGTGTTAACAAACAGCATAATTCGAGAAAGCAAGGTTGGTGAAAACGTATAATGAAATGCTGGAATTGCTGCCTGAAGATCATTTTGTTAAAGCTATGAAATAGTGGAACTCTAGTTAGCCATCAGTCCCAGTGCGAAATTTTGTAGAAGTAAATGTTAGCCCGCTGCTGGAAACATAAACAAATATTCTATGTGGCCATGGCCCAATACAATGTATAATGGCTTACTCTTTCTTTCATTCACAGATATTGACCTACAAATAGGCTGCAGAATCTGGCTGCTGTATCAAGTACAGGTCAAGCCAAGTACAGGAGGATGGAACTACAACCAAGTTCCTGTTCTGCTACCAGACACACTGGCAACAGAGGCTGCTCCACATATATGGCCAGCAGATGTGCCTGTTAGACGCCGCTTACCGAACATGCCGATATTCGCTGCCTCTCTTCTTCCTGTGCGTCCGCACGAACGTCTGCTACGTTGTGGTCGGCTCCTTCATAGTGCAGAAGGAAACCACAGTAGATGTTCAAGAAGCCTTGAACATCTTCAAGGATTGGAATCCAGACTGGACACCTAGCCACTTCATGGTGGACAAGTCTGATGTGGAGATTAATGCCCTGAACAGAGAGTTCCCGGGTAAAAGCACAATTACTGTCCAAAATACACATTGTAAAGTTCTATCAGATTATCAGGAACATGAGGAGTTTTGTTCCAGTGTTGACATCCAATGATAATAAGTCTAAATATTGTCATGTGCTAACAATCAACTAACTACAATACATGTACCTCCAATAAACCTCTATATCAGTTACAGAAACAAGAACAAGTGTTCCACGACCTCATACCTCCTTGAATTTCGGCTTCACAACACCTGCCCACATACCAAATATCATTGTAATCCATCAAGAGGCTCTTGAGTTATGCTGACTGGAATGTTGCGGAAACACAAACAAACAGACAGACAGACACACCCAAAACTATATCTCCATTTTTCATGGAGATAATAACATGAAAATGTATATCTCCTTTCTGTCTAAGTCATATAACCTTTTTATTAATCTAAAATTTATGACAGTGGTAACTATGATTGTCAAAAATGTACAATTTATTTCTGTATTTATTCTCCGTTAACTTCTGTTATTTTGGTTAACTTAGAGTTGTAAACGTTAATTAGTTAGTTGAATATTTTGTTGATTATGTATCATTTAACTTTAACCACTGTTATAAGTATGATAAACCTAACCTTAACCCCCTCCCCTTGCATGTTTTTTCCCTATGTTACATTCTTGCATTAATTTTGCAAAGATTATCATTGATGTATGTTCTGAAATAAATCAAATAAATAAATTAAAATTAAAACGTTAACAGTTTCATATGAGGATCGCATCCTTTTCGCTTTATAACTAATTAGCCAGGCCATTTATTCACATCTTGTTCGAGACCACAATGTCACAATATAGCGGGGGGTTTTACGAACAATATGCCTGATGACCATGTTTAAGAAAATCGGTGTCTCTTTGATGTTATTTCCAGAAGCAAAGGTGGTGCTCTGCGATTTCCATCGCGAAAAGGCATGGGGGGAGTGGTGTAGGAAGGTAGACCACGGCGTTCGAGAATGTCAAGACGAGCTACTGAAGCTGCTGAGAGCGATTGCTGCTGCTTCTACACAAGACGAGTACTACGCTCGTCTCCAGGACCTGGAGGAGTCGGAAATCTGGAAAAGGAACGTCAATGTGCAGACGTGGCTTTCCATTCACTGGTTGCCGGAAGCTGACGTAAGTACTAAAATGAACTTAGTATTACCATGTCTGATAATATGCTGTAACATCCTCTAAAAAAGACTCTTACTTGACTCTCCTGAAAGAATCTTAAATTTAATATTCTGTTGCAAATTTGTTGCATACGTCAACCTAGTGGCAGACTTCCTCTCTCCAAACGTTGATGTCTTGTGCCGCTAATGCCATTTCATCTAGTGAATTTAATCCAGATTCCGTCCCATACTTATGTACTTCACTCCGTTGGTGGTGAATTAAGTAATTGGAACTAACTTATGTTGTATGTTTTTGTCTTTTTTTGTCTTGTATAGAAATGGGTCCAGGCATTCCGCGCCGACGAGATGACGGTAGCAATCTACACCAATAATGGCATGGAGCGACAAAACGAGACCCTTAAGTACAAACATCTGGAGGGGTATAAGAATTGTAGCCTCTCTGTCATGGTGACAAGATTGGTCACAAGCTTCCTCCCAGAGACACACCGAAAGTAAGCAGGATATACATTTCACTGGATCATGTACAAAATAAAATTTGAATGTACTCTTGATGTTCGACTTCATTTTCTGAGACTACACATCACACGCATGAAAGCTCATCTGTGTTGATAGAGTACATATTGGAAAAATTTCATCCAACATAAGAAGTAACTCATCATGAATTGTCGGTTGGACCTCCAACCTTCATCAGATGTTCGATCCACTGTGTTGAAAGCCGGGAAGTCGGAGATGTGATGACCTCAGCGGTGAATCGAAAGCAGCGGGCTGACGGAATCTTCCACCGTCACGGTTCAGGGAGGGTTGATGGGCCCTGATGGAGGTCCAACCGAAAATTCATGATGAGTTAATATTTGTGTTGGATGAAAGTTCATAGTTCATCATATCTGTGAGCATGTACGGCGTCTCGTCTCTCAACTATCATAATTAATGTATCCGGATCCCTCTTTTCTTTAAGGTACATCGAGCTGAACGTGAGGTATTCGCCAGGTTACAGTCTGTACAACACAACCTTGCCCACATTCCTCAAGAACCGGCCACGTGACATGGTGGAACACATCTTGTCACGGTATGAAGATGCACGGCTAAACACCAACCCTGACAGCATCGTCAACAGAGGTGAAGGATTACTTGACGTAAAGAGTACCAGTCACAGCACCCACCAGACAACATTTTTTGGGAACAACGATGCCATGCCATGGTGTACATGCAAGGACTGGCAAAGACACAAACTTCCCTGCAAACACCTGTGTGACGTGTTTCAACATGTCCCCGGTTGGAGCTGGGAGAGCCTTCCGTCTAAGTACAAGAACAATCCAATTTTCTCACTGGATGCCAAGTATCTGGGACATGTGCCTAACTCTGATGGCCCAGCTGAGGACGAGGATGATGACGCAATGATGTCAACTCTCAGCGTGGATGTGCAGCCAGCATGCACAACTAGCCTGCCAGCAATGAAGATATCCAAAAAGGTGACACTGAGAACACAGTGTGCCAGTGTCATTCGGGAGCTTACCGAGCTGACATACCTGGTTCACGATGAGGAGTACCTCACACTGCTGAGGAACCAGCTCGAGGACATGTTAGATGATGTAAGAAGTCACACACCTCATGATGGCCAATTTGCGCTCAACACCACACCCAAAAAAAAGAAGGAGCCAGTTCTCATTCCATGCCGTTGCCTCTGTCTGCCACACCATCAAAAAGGACGGCAGAAATGGCAAAGCTTTCGTTGTACAAGGCACCCAACAAGAACAGGAAAAAAACCCTATACGAACAGGGTAGGCCACGGGGCAGAAGTTATGAGGCAGACGTACCGGGTGAATGATGTCACTGCAGAAGCCAGTCTTCCAGCATCAGCATCAACAGTGGAAGAGGTAGTAGTGTATGACACAGAGGAAAGCACTCAAGATCTGCCAGACCTAACCACTAGAAATGATGAGTGGTTGACCATAAACAACACAAGGTTGACCACGAAGGACCGCCAGCAACTACTAGTAGGACAATGGCTATCAGATAAACACATCAACTGTGCCCAGCATCTACTAAAGGAAGAGTACCCTCTCGTGGAAGGCTTCAGAGATACTGTCATCCTTGCATCCAGTAAGGAGTGTTCCAGCCCTCTACCAGTCCCAGCAATGGCAGAGTGCATCCAACTGCATCATATTGGTGAACACTGGGTAGTATCTACAACTAAAGAGGGAAACACTGGCATCACCGTGTATGACTCTCTGTACACAACTGTGGGGATGAGTCTCCACAGACAACTAGTAGGGCTGTACAAACACCATGACAGTGTTGATGAGGGTATTCTCCCCGTGACAGTCATCTGTGCACAGCGACAGGTGGGCAGCAGTGACTGTGGGCTATTTGCAATTGCAAACGCCGTTGCTCTGGCTGAGGGACAATGCCCCACAGACGTCGAGTTTGACCAGCTGAAGATGAGGGATCATCTCGACAAGTGCCTGATGGGAAAGTCTCTCCAAATGTTCCCACACTTCAGGAACTTCCAGCAGAGCAAGAGCCTCCAGCAAAGCACGTACCAGCTGAGCATCTTCTGCATCTGTCACGAGTACCGACAGGAAGCACTTATGATCCAGTGCGACCAATGTTCCAACTTGTTGCACTACCGGTGTGTGAACATTTCTGCTCGTGATGTGGCCGTCCTTGTGGCAGAAGAGAAGTACATCTGCCCGGCATGCAAGGGAGTTTGAGCAGACCTTGGCCTTGTCTTTGTCCATGCTTGTCTTATTTTTCATTTTTCATGGGGAATAACTAGTCTTCCCAATTCATAGAGTCAATGTTTCCCTTAAATGTATGTGTGACAGTTAAAATTCAAAAAGTTCACTGTTCTCACTGTTTTTAGCATTTAGTCCACAACTGTCAGGCAACATTTTTGGGCATCACGAGAACGGGGCACAGCCACTCTCTATGCTATATATGCATATGACAGCAGCATGGAACGTTAATTACATTACCCTCAATTTTTTTGTTTTTTTTTTGTTCAAGTTCAGAGGCGTATTCCTCGGTGACTGGGCTTGACTAGGGTTCCACTCCCTAGTCGATGAGGGGGCCCAACTTAATGTTCCATGTTACTGCCTTATGCATCCAGCATAGTTATAACTTGGGACCAAAATGTTTGTTTTTTTTACTTAACTTTGGGGGGTGGGGGATGACACTCTTGGCAGATGACCTCCTCGTGGTGGGTGTCAGCAATGTTGTCAATCACACGCAACAGCTAACGATCTGCCACAGACTCTTCTGTGATTCTATTTAGTGAAGAAAACACAAGACAGAGATGACTGAGTCATTCTTTAACAAACAACACACCTAGAAAATGAAGTTCCAGCCCGAACAATATTTAGAATAGAGGAACAAAAAAATGCAGGTGTCTGAGGACCATCGATTGGTACCCACAACTTGGCAGCAAATTGTCCCGTTATTCATCTTTGTTTTTATCGCCTTGGAAACGTTACCAGCTGTCAGGACAACTGTGGTGGGTCTATCGTCTTCAGAGCGTTGGTTTCCTGCGGGAAAAAAAAAGAATGATTTGACTGATTTTCTCAATCATACTCATGACCTACGATTTGTGGATTTTGACATTTGACTTTGCCTCCCATCATCAGGATCAAAACAAACAACAGCATGAACAGGCGTTTCCAAATTATGTGCTCGCATGGCTAAAATATTGTCTCCAATTTCACTCCCTGAATGGTGTTATGTAATGTGGGAGGGTTTGTTCAACTAACTACTAAGTATGTCAAGATATGTCTGGAAAATTGAATCCAAATCCTATGCTGATATCAACAAAATTGACAGTTTAGAGGTTGAGTGACCCTATGAATGAGTGTTTTTCATACGGTAAAACTCGGGTAGGTTTTCTTGTATGCTTTCCATGTATTTTGATATGAGGTCTGAATGCCGGTCGACGTCTTTGCCCAGAAGGGCAGTCGGCTGTAACATGTAACGTTAATTAACTTACTAGTAATAGGTGCAAACTAATTCAGGTAATGTTACGTGTCCGGACCTCTAGACTACTGTACCTGTGACCGTGTACCTTAAATCTGTTTAGGCACACTGTACACAGCCTTGTAAATGTATACATGTATCAAAATATTATTGTTGACCAAACCGATTTACATGTGAAAACTTACCTGCGCACGTAGTTCATATGGAGCCATCACGTCCGTTTACACCCAATCTGCTCACGAGCTTACGATTGTCAGCAACCAACGACACCGTCTACAGCACAATTTATGTCTGATTTGGGGTGAACTGGCGCTTTACCGCCTATTTGGAGTACAAAAACGGCTCATAACAGCAAGCTCGCCATGTAGGCATCGTCGCGGGAGTAAGTCCACGCGTCTGCGCACTAGAATAGTTCTACAGTCCATCACGTGACGGGTCAGAGGTCATGCGGGTATTTAATCCTCGTGAGCATCCATTCTAATCTCCACCCTAGTGCTAGTGATGAACTAGCCATGGAGGGTATTAAGAGGATTTCACTGATCCGAAAGAGCTCATGCGAAAGATTTCGACAGAGACATTGCAGATAACAATTGCTGGGTTGTGAGTATTTGTCTAACTTCGATTCAGGAATTCATGAGTTATGGCGAAATATTTCATTGAATAGAAATTTACTTACTGAAAAACTTGAAAACCAGCCAAGGTCAAACCATAAACCAATTAGTCGAACCAAGTTAATTGGTCAAAAAGGTCCTTTTTTGTAAGACGTAATCGGGCTGTTGACACAAACAAAACAGTAAAATTATACACTTATTAACTTTATTTACGCATACAGTATTAAATGACGTCTAACAAATCTTGTGTCGGAGTTTAACACGGAAACATATTTTTTTCACAGGCATCTAACCCCAGAGTCAGGCTTACTTGACCTACTGTACTGTTCAGAATTTGCGCTGTACCGTATAGATCAGCAAAACATTGAGTTCACCAGATGCAAGTTTTGAATAAGTGTACTGATATTCTTACACGGTGGTTACAATTTCAATAAAGTTTAAAGATCATTATAGCCAACTGCATGCTATGTCCGTCTGTAGGCCTGTATAGCCCTTGCCGGACTTCAAGCTGGCTGTCCGTAAAACTCAAAGGCGTCGGTCTTTCCATGACCGCTGCCGCAAACTCTTTTTAAAAACATTCCACGACACTCCATTTCATCCTTACCCCGAAATTAAATCCTCGAGAACTTACAGTAATGAGGGTCTGCATGGGGGGGGGGAGATTTAGGCCGGCCGACAAGATCCGATAATTACGCTTAACGGTGAATTCAGGATGGCCGGTAACGCGTAAATTCAAGACCGTCCCTATGCTATTAAGGACTCATTCATGAGTATTTTTACAAACAAGATTCATCAGTTTGACGCTTGAGATCAGTCGGGCTTGTTAAAGGGAACTTCCCATCGATATTAACACACGTTCATGCAGCCATTAACTTTTGGGCCTACGGACTACTTGAGGATACCCACTCGGAGTAATACAGGAATGAGACCTTAAGGCGGTGTTGGCGGGATCTTTACCCTCTGAAACGCTTTTTCCTGCATTCTGATGGGGAATGTTGCTAGAAGAGTAAGTGTTATGACATCTCTACTTTCTGTCTTGTAAAAAAAAAAATACACAAGGATTTCAGCTTATTTTCTGAGCGGCGTCACCGCTCCAGACATATCTTTCGTTGGAGCCACGACGTGCTCCGGGGAAAATGTGTAAATCTTGACACCCTGCAACGCTAGTTCTTGCATTTTGACGGGCAAATATTGATGCTAATGTAAGTTAAGTTCAATGAGATACAGAAGAGTTTCAGCTTGAGTTTTGGGGGGCTACGCCCTCCCCGACAATATTTCTTGACGGAGGTGCGACATTACTGCACTGTAGAGATGGATGGATGACTTCGATCAGTAACAGATCATTCTCCTATTTCACAGCGGAGCTGAGGATGCGAGCAACGCGTCCGCCTTTGATCGAGTTGATCATGATGCGAGTGCGGGCCCTACTACTGAGGGGGGCCTCAGACCAGGTAAATATTGTGCTTTGGCCTTGTCAAACTCTTTTTCTATGCTCAATGTATCTCTATGAGCTGTCCCTTATGTGGGTTTCTACATAGTTGTATTCATTTAATGTTTGTCATTGACTGACAGCTGTCGATTCTGAACCTTGTTTCTCGAATAGAAGCCCAACCCGGCCCCACCACCCAACCCAGCCCCACCACCCAACCCAGCCCCACCACCCAACCCAGTCCCACCACCCAACCCAGTCCCACCACCCAACCCCACCACCCAACCCCAGCCCCACCACCCAACCCCACCACCCAACCCAGCCCCACCACCCAACCCAGCCCCACCACCCAACCCCACCACCCAACCCAGCCCCACCACCCAACCCAGCCCCACCACCCAACCCCACCACCCAACCCCAGCCCCACCACCCAACCCCACCACCCAACCCAGCCCCACCACCCAACCCAGCCCCACCACCCAACCCAGCCCCACCACCCAACCCCACCACCCAACGCAGCCCCACCACCCAACCCAGCCTCACCACCCAACCCAGCCCCACGACCCAACCCGAGTCGAAATCCCGCTGCAATACCGGGGTTTTACGAGGCGTTATTTTTTGATTTTTAATTTTATTTTATTCAAATTGCAACAGTCAATACATGATCACCCAGGCATCAGTAGCTGATTCTGAGCGTCTAACATAGCACATACAATTACAATGTTGAGGCGTTATATTAGAATATAACCACACATATATAGTGTAGTATTTTCTCAGATACAAACTGTACGGGTTCATGTATTACTATTCAATTTTTTTTTGTGACACAACATTTTACTGACTTTGGCGAGCTTGCATTTTCAATCAAAAGAAACTTCAATCGGTCTCTCCCCGGAACCCCCTTGCGTGACTTGGACGAATCTAACTCGCCCTGACGCAGGTATTCATAAGCCAATCAGATCTCCTGATTCTTGGACACTCTGCTCCGCGCCAAAAAATGACACTTTGCATGGAACAGTACATGCAAGGTGGGTTTTCTTACTGTTTCATACACATTCAGCTGATTCTTTTTCCCTTTATCTTTTCCCCTTTATCTTTTCCCTACATTACTAGTAACGGAGCTGGTGCAAGCCATTGCTATACGACGTCCTTTGCAAATGTGTAATAATATTCAGCCGCGGTATAGCGTTTTCGTGTTCCCCAAGCAATTCCTGACATTGATGAAAGGTCAAATTGTAACGTTACAAATTACATATTGTCTGTGTCCTGAAACGTAGAACTCAACATTAACAAGGATCAGGAAATGGAGGACGTCGACGAGAGCATCCTGAATAGCGATGAGTATGTATCCATTACATTTGTCTAGATACACTAATTTTACCCTTTGTTGACTTCCCCCTTCAACTGTATTGATGTTTGTATGAAATGTTGCAGTTTAGTTCAGTCACGACTCATTCAAAATAGACTTTCAACTTCCAATTTCATCGCAATATACCACATCCCTGAATATCAAACGTGTTGCTATTCTATTGGTGTGTGACCTATACTTTTTGAATTGAGCAAATATGTAGAATATGAGGCTATAACCTCGAATACTTTTGGCCCCGCCAAAGATTCAGTCCGTAAAGCAGCTCTCCCTGGCGCCCAAGGTTATATTGCACCATCAAGTAAGCCACACACACAGTAACATTTTGGAAAGGAAAATTGAATCTATTCATAGACAAACCCACAGAATCATCGACACGTTCGTTCAACGTCTTCTTGTTTCATGAAGATAAAGAGAGCTATCTACGGTGAAAATGCAGCACACCCTAATATCACGGGATCTCTTAGGAATCTGGCCTGGACCTGGGATAACTTTGGGGATCTAGAGAAATCCAGGAACTATAAAGATCAGGCAGATAGAATGAGTTCGGGTCTCCTCGTGCAAAAAGCCTTTTTCTTCCATTGTAAGAAAGTGGCATTTCATCCAATGTGAATTTTTTATTTTCTCATTTGTGTTGTATGGTTGAGTTGTATGATACAATGGGTTGGTCTTGATGACCACAGGAAAGCATCCTTGTATTATTAAAAGGCATTGTGAGTTGTATGGAACAAAGTTTCATATCAACAAACAGTGCCTAAAATCTCCTTTAGTAAAAAAATTCAATATGCTACCAACTATGACGGCACCTACAACATAAATATCATATGGCTGTTGATATACTCAAAATATATCAGTGCGCAGTTATTTGCACAAACATAAATTTCATTTCCAAACCGCACTGTATAGCTACAATTATGGCTGACACTATCTGAAAAGGTTGGGACTTTGTTTTGACTTGCAATTTGAAGATATTGCATTATAGAGACAGACAGCATGTCGGAAAGAAAATAACATATGCTATACCCATATATCTTCCATGTGCTTTCCTGAATGGAAATTGCAGTGAGGACAAAGATCGTCCAAAGTGAGTATGGTCTTTTCCACATATTTAACTTACATACAAATACTCGCGTTTCGGTGCGGGTTCGAATCCTGGTGGCTAGGGCACTGTTCTACTGGCTTTTTTTGTTTTTTTGTTTTCAATTGCTCTGACTTGCAATTTGAAGATATTGCATTATCGAGACAGACAGCATGTCGGGAAAAAAAATAACTTATGCCATACCCATATATCTTCCATGTGCTTCCCTGAATGGAAATTGCAGAGTCAACGACACCGTTCCTACTCCTAGGCCTCCGAGGTGAGTATGGTCTTTTCCACATATTTAACTTACATACAAATACTCGCGTTTCGGTGCGGGTTCGAATCCTGTGGCTAGGACACTGTTCTACTGGCTTTTTTGTTTTTTTTTTAATTGCTCTGACTTGCAATTTGAAGATATTGCATTATCGAGACAGACAGCATGTCGGAAAGAAAATAACTTATGCTATACCCATATCTTCCATGTGCTTCCCTGAATGGAAACTGCAGAGTCAACGACAACGGTCCGCCGAGGTCAGTATGGTCTTTTCGACATATTTTACTTACATACAAATACTCAGTCATTGTACCAACATATAATGAAATGAAATCAATGAAATGTTGGGACGTCTTCAGAATTCTTATGGTTCAAACTCTTTTCATGCACCACAGAAGCCCGTGGCTGAGAGAAACGGAACCGTAAGTATTAAATGTATCTTATTTTGCTGCATTAAAACAACCCACGTAGATTCAATACACCTGATTCATATTTTGACTTTTCATAACATGTGAATACTGTAAATGCAGAAATATTCGCGGTGGTTTTATGTTTGCGCTTTTCACAGTGACCTCCTCCACACAAACTTAAAGCAACAGCAAACTTTTGCCCATCTATGACTGTAGCGCTACTATTGTTTCAACTGTTATCTTAAAACCAACGCAAACACTCCATTCTCTTCCTACCGCGAAATAAAAACCACACAGACTTAAATGCATTTACAGCATTAGCATACTTTTTACGCTCACATGTTCATATTTTTCCTTTTCAAACTGCCTGCCTGTAAGCAGAGGAAAGCGTCACTGGGACGAAGAAAACGAAGAGTAAGTTTGTGTCTGTCATCACAAGGGATAGGATGTTATCACAATAATAATATCATTATTATAAAGATGATTTAGTTTGCTTCTAAATGTCAATTTAAAGAAGGCAATTGTCGATGGATATCTCACATCACCACAAAAAATACATGTTGCTTTATCTGATGTTTCTTCTTTATCGCTTTTGCAGCCTTTGCTGGGCCTGCAATGGCCATGGGCACTACAAGAGGGAGTGCCCAAGTGTCAAGTAAGTGCAACCATCTGTATTCTGAATATATGTACATACTTTTCTTTGTAACATGTGCTGTATTTGAAATTTTTACGTTTACCGTAAAGGAGGACACACTATTCAAGCACCTAATTACTAATCTATTTTTAGTGAGTCCACTGACAAGAACATCTTCTATCCTCCTTTCTCCTACAGGAAACGACGTGGAGGGCGCGGTGGAGGAGGGCGCGGTGGAGGAGGGCGCGGTGGAGGAGGGCGCGGTGGAGGAGGGCGCGGTGGAGGAGGGCGCGGTGGAGGAGGGCGCGGTGGAGGAGGGTGGGGCCCCTCCTTCACCTTCTACTTTTAAATAGAGTTGAGTTTATTGAGATACCCTTTAGCCCCTCTAGGGGGCTAATCTTCCAGGGCTCATAAAATACATACATACGTACACACATAATTACATATTTACATACTGGTAAAAGCAGGTAGAATTGAAGAAAGGGATTGGTTGAGGTCAGAGGTCAAAAGCTAATTATGACTGAAACCATCAGTCGACATATCTGGCAATAAAAACATACCTGCAAATTTCTACAATTGCTAACTATTTACAAATCAAACTATCAATCCATCATCAAGTTAAAACCATTACGTCGCATACAATTGATCAACCAATTTCTTGAAGTGTCTAACATCCGATACGATCTTGAATTCGCTAGGTAGTGCATTCCATAACGTTAACATTACGGATCTGTAGCTGAACATTCTCTTTCCGCTGTTGTTCTTAGGTTTGAAAAGATAATAATTGTGCACTGATTGCCTAGTAGAGTAGCTGTGCGATGCATGGACTGGTACAAGTGCTTTGTAAATCTCATATGGCTCACCTATCATAACAATCTTGAAGAATAACTTAAGAGTGCTGACGTCAAATCTATTTCTTACTGAAAACCAACCAAGTTCAGAGTGCATTTTCGCGATTGGAGTGTCAAATGAACATCTAAGGGCCAGTCTGCAGTAACTTCTTAGTACATGAATCTGGTACACTAGCCAATACAGGTGAGCAATAGTTCAAGATTGATAACAGTAGTGCTTGAACAACAACCTTGCACATTGTATCAGGTAGATAACAGGCATACCTTCTAACATAGGCTAGGTTTGATGATAGCTTAGCCATGAGATGTTTAATGTGAATAAATAAAAGAAACTTGTTGGAATTTTCTGCCTGGTGTCTTGTGTCTATCCAAGGTGAAATCACAGAAAAATGAAACTACATATGCTCCAGCCTTTCGATATCTGTTTTGAACTCCTTGAGTAACTTATGGTGCCTTTCTACAACTGCTTGACAGACGGCATACGCCTTACTGATTTCTAATCTGAGTGCTTTCGAACAAATGATATGGTAGAACTAAGAGTGCTACGTTGGTACTTTCTTTACAGTGAAGTAAGATCAACTCAGACATGTACACCTTCGCAATGGCAATAATTTTTAATTGCGACACTTGTTCATATTGTGCTATTGGCCCAATTTATACACAAATATCCATGCACACTCTGAGATCACTAAGCCAAATTGCCACTCAAGTGCGGTTTGTTGACACACAGGGCAGTGAAGTGACTTGAAATGTCCAACCGCAGTGTGATGACTGCAATATTGTCTCGATTTCAATCATGACCAACTTGCAACACAGATTGCAAAAAAAATTATATTCATTTGACATTCTGAAAACAACTTATGGTAAATAAAACAAATTTGCAACAAGTGCCTTCACTAATTTTTCAATGACCCCTGACCTGAGCATTGCATATAACTCACCGGGCATAGACTCCAAGTCAACGCTGCGGATTTACATACAAGTTAACGTGACTTAAGTCCAACTTCTCCCCCCCCCCCAAAATGACCCCTTGCTGAGCGATTTTAGTCTGGTCTTGTGGTGAGTCATGTTGAGTCCAGAAAACCAGGTCATAGTAACTGAGTAAGCCACATAGTCGACCATTAATATACAAGTAAATGCAACTAAGTCCAACTTCTCAGCCCCCCACCCCCCAAAAAATGACCCCTTGCTGAGCAACTTAAGTATGGTCTTGAGGTGAGTCAAGTTGAGTCCAGAAAACTAGGTCAAAGTAAGCCTCAGAGTCGACCACTACAATGATGTGCAAAAATTTTCTTCTGTTTCCACACAAAATATGTTTTTGGCGGTATTGTAAATCGTAAAAAGCAATTGCCAAATGAAATTATACATGCTGTAAATTTCAAGTCACATAAACAAATAATCATGGCTAGTGCTGCGTACCCGAACTCCAGACCTAAACTCGACTTGTAAAAATGTTAAGGTTCAAGTCCAAAAAAAATAAACGTCAGGAACCAAGTCCGGACTTGCAAAATAGAATTTCTCACTTATAGTCTTATTTTTCTTCTAAACCATCTCAAATCATCCATAGATCATGAAATCTGCACAGAAAAAAAATCAAACATTGCTGCTTTTTTGATTATGACTAAGCTTTTGCATGATTTTGCATGTATATTTTCAAAATTTTATGTCAGCTTTATGTCAACATGTAAGTTTACATATGGCCACAGTTTCATGTGAACCCTTGGGCTTGAATCTGGATCGAACCAGAACATGAGTTTAGGTATGCAGCTCTAAATCATGGCCTAAGCAATGGGCTGCTCCAAAAAAAAAGTTGTGGAGGGGGGGGGGGGGTGGAAGAGGTACAAAATCGGGTTTTGTCCCTACCCTAGCTCCAATCCAGAAAGTGGTCAACCAAACCCAGTTCCTAATCCAAAATGGCCCAACTGACCCTAGTTCCGGGTCAAAAATTGCTCACCCCCCCCCCTAGTTCCTAATCCAAAATTGCACAAACCCTCCCTGGTTCCTAATCCAGATGCTTAAACCCTACCCCCCTTCCAATCCAGCCTCTTCCACCCCCACCCCTTTTCAACTATTTTTTGGAACAGCCCAATGTTGTAGATTGTGCAAACTTACCGTATTTTCTGTTGCTGTGTATGTTTTGAAGGACCAACAGCTTGAGTAGTAATCCCTACTCCACCTGCAAATAATAGCTCAAATGGCGGAATACATGTTCAGCAAACATGACGTTTCCACGGCGACTAAGATGCAAAGCATCAATGGCCAACATTGACCTTTTTATATTGTCACCATTATCACAGTAGACAACACCACGGGTGGAACACAGAGCAGTAACTGCGTGTTTAAGACGATCCGTCTGTCGTCCAAATCTTTACGATCTAATCGTGGCAGAATGCTGGACATCACAACCAAACATGAAGGAAATCGAGACATAGCAATGGTAATCAGTCGATCATAGTCTTCAATGTCTTCCTGTAGAGATCGCATCATGCACAGATTGTTCGTACCGACATGAATAAATACCAACGTAGGTACAACAACATTGAAACGGATCACATCTGCAGCGACGTCGACAATTTTGGCACCACGATTGGCATGTAAGATGAACGAAAAAGGTGGTGCATCACGAAAAGAAGACTGTTGTTCAAGATACTTACATATCGAGTCCGAGAAAACGACAACCTGAGGAAGTTTAGGTGTTTCTGCGGCGGCAGCCATAATCCCAGTCGACCACAGGCGTTCTTGTCTTGATCTCTTAGATTACGAACAATATCCTCTACACAACCCTATTCGTAATCGTAAAAATATATCTGCTTGTATTTCTATATATACAGAATATTGAAATATGAATGAAACAATCAAGAGACTTGACGTGACGCAAATTGTTCAAGTAGGAAGTAACGGCCTGAATTTGAATCCAGATTCTGCACGAACAACTTCGTCAGGGGTGCTAGTGTCACCAAAATGAAAACAGATCTGCACTGGATGACACTCGAGTAGAGAAGGAAAATGTCCAGACTATGCATGATGTACAAAATGACTAATAAACTGGTGGACGTACCAACTAATAAGTATCTAATGCCAGCTCTGAAAAGGACACGAAATAGCCATGCCTTTAAGTATCAGACTTTCTAACCGAGGATCGTAGAGTGGAACTCGTTATAACCAAGTACAGTGGAAGCATCCTCATTAGATAGCTTTAAACAATGCATGCAGTTAGATATGCGAAGGTTAGACGTGACAGGTCGTTCGGTGTAATATAGCCAGCTGCTGCCGCGCCGCGTGCCTGCGAAGCTGGTGTGTTACGCCGGATGGTGGTTATACCGGCTATATAGATACAGATACAGAATCGGACATAACCATTTGATTTCTTCGAGGGATCGCAGGTGAACATCAATAATTCATTATTTATCAAAACGTACGTAAGCACACATATTGATTTGACAGGTATAGTCTCTTGTAGTCTTCCTATATGTGTATATATCTATTCATATTACTTGACCGACTATTTTGTGACAGGGCACTGCTATTGTAAAAAAAATTCAAAGAAGCATAATTACTCATCTCCACTGAGAAAATGGTTTCTTCCCGAAGTAACCATTTCTTTTTGCCAGGGCAGACAAGGTAATAAAAAAGAAAAAAAACATTTCAATTTTACATACATTTCAATTTTACATAGTTTCATTCCAATTACCCGCATAAACCGCGTTTTTTTTTGTTTTTTTTGCAAAAAAGTTTGTTTCAGTTTCTGGAATGTCAGTTGGTACACGTAAACTCCTTAGTATGATATACGTGCTTTATTGGCGTTGTGATGCGTGCCGAACTTTACTTCCGGGTAACCTCCTTGTTCCGGGTGAGGAAAAGTTTCTGCGGTATTTTACAATAATAATCGAGGTACGGCATCGTCGGTTTGCGTTTAATACTTGCAATACCGCCATCCCAGTGTCATGAGTGGTTTTAAGTTGAGTCGTTGTGAAGCCGAGCTTAGATGGTGCTGGTTTACAGTATGACCGCGGGTGACCCCGCTCGCGGCCGTGGAACTCATTTGGAACGTTGTGTTCTATACGAGTACGAGTTCGACAGCGTGTTCCAAGGCTGCGGTCATTCAGCCCACGGCCACGGATCCTATTTGGAACAGCGTTCTAAACTTCTTTTGGAATTCTATTAAGATTCTAAAGTACCATTTACTATGCTAGTTTTTTTCACCAGTTTTTGTCGCATAATTTTTTTTTTTTGCATCTACATGAGACAAAGCAACCATGGTGCAGTGTCGTATGTATAGGCCTACCAGCTTGCTGGATTTCAAGATATTCCAAGCTCTAGTTTTCGAGATATTCATTTTTTTCATTTGTGCGGAGAAGAGGAAGAGATAACGTAGCAAAAACAATCTGTTTACTTCTGTGTAAACATAACTATACGACTGGAGAATGAATTTATACGGTGGAAGTTGAGTTTTAACCTATTCAAATGCAATGAGTTAACATTTACACGTCGGGTCCATCCTTTTGATTATCATATGTATGGTTCGACTTTGACTGTAGTAAACAACATGTCTGATCTGGGCATCGCAACAAAATCAAACCTTAAGTCGGACTATCTTGTTGCAAGAACGGTGGCTAAAGCAAACTCAATGCTTGGAGTTATAAAGAGTACTCAAGAGTTCTGTAACACGATATATCTGCCTTAAGACAGAGGCTAACATGGCATGATGGCATCATCCCCGATACGAGATCTGCCTCAAGATTTTGTGAGATCATGGGGGTGCAGTTTTAAATTCGCTGTTTAACTGATTAACAATGAGAACCTCAACTCTTAGTAGAACACAGTAGTTCCAAGCCAATGACACGAGGGAGAATCACGCAACTGAATTATGAACTTGGTGTCTGAAGCCAATCAGTTGTAGACAAAGCAACGGTGGTGATCATCTTTTATAGATGCTGTACATTTGCAAGCAGTATATACTGAAGCAATTCTATTACAATAGACTGATACTGTGTGCAAAAGTAAATCCTAATGCTTGTAGAATAATTTGTGATACATACATGAAATAAAATGTAGGGAGCGGGATGTAATGACCCCGTCAACTTGTCCCTCTTGACGCCAAACGGTAGTATAGGTCACGCAAGGATGATGCTGTCAGGAGGGAGAAGGGAAGGCATTTGGTCCGTAGAAGGAAGGCCAGGAGAGCCCTAATTAAAAGTACGAATTTCTTTGCATGTGGAACTCCTTTCTGCACAACCAGCTCACCTGACGAAGTAATCTTAAGTTAGATATCATAAAAGAGAAGGAGCCCAAAGACAATAAGAAGCTGACTGCCTTGAAAATTCGCGTGCACACGTCGGGCTTGATGCTGTGCTTTATTGTTGGATGTAGAGGTAAGACGGGTACAGCGTACAAACATCGAGAAAAGGTTAGGTTGTTTCGCGTTCCTCCCATGATAACAAACCATGGGAGAATGCTGAGGAGTTAACGGTTTGCATCGGCTAGGCGAAGAGAATCGCTTTATGCATAATTAGTAGAGCAAACCTAACGGAGTTTTCCCTTGACGCTTTCCACAAAGCAGAATGCCACATAATTGTAAGCATGAAGACTTTTGTAGGCCTTGAAAGGCTCATGGGAGTAGGACCTTGTCTCCAGTAAGCATGAGACAAGGTAAAACGACTCCTGTCGTGGCATGCCAGAAATGGCGGGAAATAACCTGCCAATCATCCAAAAGCAGTATGCTGATTGGCTCTTTTACAACACAGTATGTATGACCCACAAAGGATTCAAACTTAAGTCGACGTCGGGATATATTCTGTCTTTTTCTTAAAATTACATCGACATTGCACGAACATAGTACATTCTTTAGCATTGTGGACACGGTACATTTTGTAGCATTGTGGACTTGGTACATTTTGTAACAAAACAATAGCTTGTCGGTTGAACTGCTCATCCACCAATCTTATGAAGCTAGGGGCCTGACACCATGTATGTGTTGAATCAAATGGGAGGAAGGCATGACTGGATTGCAACTTCAAAAGCAGCACAGCTGGCATACATAAAACAGTATCTGCTGTATGGTCTTGGGACGGTTCGCAACAGTTCATTGTATGTGGGTCTAGCATTACGGCCATCTTCCAAAATGTCACTTGTGTCAGGGCCATAAATGGCAGCGAACGGTTGATTGGAGAGGGCTCTGTGCTTGCAAATGACGGATAAGCTAGTGAAGGTCCTTACCCTACTCACCACGTGAAAGGCCACGGAGGAAATAACTCTATCACTTGCGACCTTGGCTGACATAGCTGTGATTCATAACTGGTGTAAATTTTTCCAGTACCTGTTTTTTTTTTTGTACTCTCAACAAGGATGTGGCTACTGTCTACAATTGTAACAGTACAGGAAGACACGTCGATATTGTAAAGATAAATCATGGTACTAGTCTGTTGAACTTCAAGACACGCAGTCCATCTTCTAACAGACAGCAGTTGCTATGTATCATGAACATTATTAATTCAACAAGATTGTTACTTGGAAAATTTGTCCTTTCAACGCAACATAAACATATGGCAGCTTTAATATTTTAGAGCTCAGGATCATCCCTCCAAAAAACGAGATGGCAGTGAACTGAATTGAAAAGCGGCCTAAACTGGAACCGAAGTTCATACCTGTCTGTAAGATCTTTACTCTACTCTACTCTACTCTACTCTACTCTACTCTACTCTACTCTACTCTTTGAGATAGATAACTTAACAGGTTCCTCCAAGTTTGTCGCTATTACGTGCGCCCTGCCAAACTTTACCCATCCACTTGTCATTCTTGTGACTGACTGTACTGACTCGGAAAGGACCACAGCTGTGTACAGTTGATCACGGTACAGTACATATGAAGGTTCATACACACAATAGGAACATAGTCCTGTTCACTGTTGGTATATACTTTAATGGGGTATATACTTTAATTGGTGTCTACTTGATAGTCATTTCTTTGTTTTTTACACATTTTCCTGTTGACAAAGAAAAGAAACTGTTCGGGCTTCTGAGATTGGTGTTTAATCTACATATAGACACAAATATTATACAATGTAAATTTCTAAAAGCACCATTCTATGCCCTGCAAAATAGATATACGACTACGAGGAAAGAGATGTTCGCTTTTTTGGTTTTGAAATGAAATGCCTGTTGTAAGTTAATGTTGCTTGGCATTCATTTATAAATACACGGTTAATTAATAATAACTATTATGCAAATCATACTGAAAAGCAAGTATGAATGGAAATGAGGTAATAATAAAATAGTGTATACAATAATGATATAAACACAGTGAAATTAAAGTAATCAACTATATAGCGCTACATCTAATCTATAACAGTTGTATTTGGGTTTCATTTCTTGTGTGTAGTAAATATGAATTCTAAACGTTTTCGCTTGTGTATGTATCGGGTGTCGTTAGCAGAAATAAAGGTTTTTGTAGGTTGGTTTCAGGCAAGAGATACATTTGACTGTTGACATGAAGAAATCATGAGGTGTAGCATCCGAGTTCAGTGCAGTCTAGAATAACTCTTGTTTTCTCTTGAGGTAGTGAAGTTCTCGGCTGCTGAGTCACGCTTGTGTGAGTTCCAACATGACAGCGAGCCTACAGGCATTGGCTTTCCGGCTCCTACCGAGTTCCATGATCTGCAAACTGAAAGATGAAATTATTCTTTCTTCTATTGAACCAATAAAGCTGACCAGTCAGATTATAGCACTTTCAGAAGCAGATCTACAACCATGTGGCCTAAGGCCCGCTAATCGCACTGCGTTACCCAGCAAGGAAGATGGGCGTCATGCCGTCTAGGCTCTACTTTTGACTGGTTTCTACGAGTTTGGTGATATCCATATGGCTCTCTCTCGGTTTTTGTCTACTTCCTCTTAAGTAATTTTCTCTTAAGAGACCAATTGTAAAGTTAATTAAAGTGAATCAGCTTTCGGAACCACTATATACTCAACTCGACAGAACGTGCGTCGGACATGTTCACGGACGGCCGGCTCAAAACGTTCATACAGAACTCACAGTCGTCGCTTACGCACCACATGTGGATGTAGCAGTCATAGTATTGCAAGTGATAATATTCATGTCATCCACCTTAAGAGGAGAAACAATAAACAACAATAGATTTTCTTTTGAGGGTCATGGTTAACGTCATGCACGGGAATGGCTTATACAGTTCTTAAAGATGTCTTCAGGTGTCGTCTCTCTAGCAGGAAGCGTATTCTGTCACAATTGCTTCACTGTGCTGTCGTTTTTTTCGCATGTCGCAAAATCGCCTGGAGATGTTTGAGGTCCAAAGTTCTGCAATGATATCTTGAGTTTGTTGCCACTTCTTTTGCAAATCTAATGGTGTTGGTATTCGAAAGTTCAGGAGACCATCCTCACTTTTTTGTCCTTGTGGACATTACAGACGAAAGAATCACATTTTAGCTAAGATCCAAAGAATGCTATGTTTAGCATGCAAGATAATAAAGCAGACTCTTACAATCATTTGTATTATATTTCATACATGTAGCGTAACTTGGGAGTCTCCAGAAAGTTTCCGGAGTAAGGTACGGAGGACCCGCCAAACACCTACGAAGACCTTGTGGTGTCATCTTTTTTGGGCCTGTGTATAGTATTCAATTACAAAGCTGCTCTTGTGTGCCAGACTGAGTTTCCCAGCGTCAAGTTTTACCAGACGAGGTAGTTTTAGTGACATGGTGCCAGCATAGTACCGGTACTTCATGATCCGGTATTCTGGACCTGTACCTAATCGATTTTCACGGTACTGTATTGGTACACAGTACGCAGCACTAGTCCAAATATGGTTAATGGATGCAGCAAGTGATAATGACACTACACCATGGAATGTATGATACTTCTTTATTCTTCTGATGGGTCTTTCCGCAAGGATTCTTAATCTGGCTATGTCATGGGTCTGTGAGACTTCACTGACTGACTGTTCCTTCCTGGCCGAGGAATGGTGGGAACACCAAAGTTGCTTTTTTATTGTCCAGTATGCCCTGAATCAAAAACCCCTTATCAGCCATTACCGAATCATCAGGCTCAATCAAATCCACCAACCCTGATTTACGTGTGATTTCCTTGTCAGAAATAGAACCAGCATACAATATGCTTACAAAAGATACAATACCGCATGGCGTAATCCCAATCAGACCCTTGAATGTAGTGTGGCTTTTATACCGAGAGTGTTTCAGAATTTAGAACCTTCGAGCTTTGAGTCTGTACCTTAAACTCTGTACAACCAATTACAATTCTTGTCATTGGGTAAGTCTTACGAAAACATTCAGGCATATTTCTAGTCACAACAGTACGGGGAGACCAAATTTGCAGACTATTCAGCATGAAATACAAACAATTTTCCCAGGTAAGCAATAATCTACTTACAAATGACTGCTTAGAGGTAATGTATATCATCGTTGTGTCTAGAATTTTGATATACTTGCTTTTATTACCGAGTCAATAGATATTATGAATCAGAATTTTAATTGTAATAGATGTGAATCCCCCTCCCCCCTGCTTGATCCATCCCAGCCACCCCTGTACAATCTCCTGCCTGCCCCCCCCCCCCCCCCCCCTTCTCTCCTGCCTATAACCCTGCCCTCCACTCCGCCATGGGGTAAACAACCTGTAGAATGAAAAGAGGGGAAATTGATTATCATTGCAGTCGGTTTTTTTCAAATATATGTTGCTTACTTTAAAAGCTTTAGACATAAGTTGAACATAAAATTAATCACTACGAAAGCATACTTCTGGGGCTGGGGCACACGTGGGCCTTGTGTCCGACCCCGTTGCAATTCCAGCACGTGAGTCTGTCGAAAGAAAAGAGGACAAATATTTAAGAAGGTAGGGACATGTACAGAAAAAAAGTAAGGCTTATGGTCTTCAAGAAATATCGTATGGATATAAAAAGTATGTTATAACTAACATTGTGTTTCCCTAAACTAAAAAAGTATCATCCTTGGAACATAATTTTCGTCGTAAATACTGTACACAAATGTATTATTTATATAGTCCAGACTAAGAAAGTGACTCACGTTTTGTTGCCCTGCGGCTGCTGGTCTGCTGCAGGTCTTTAGTGGAAACATTTGTGAGAAAACAAAAAATAACATTGATAACTTTTATAACGTTATGTGGTGTTGATACGCAGTTTTGGTATGCAATTTGCTTCATTGCCAAATGCATCATCTGTTTATCACATAATTTACAGTTTTCAAGAAGATATATACTAGTATTTTAGTTTGCCAAGACTAATATAATAAAGTGACTCACTCCTTCCCATCAGCAGTAGTGTTCCCATCACCGGTAGTGTTGCCGTTGGCAAGCTGTCTCAAAGCCATATTTTTTTTAGTGAAAACATTAAAAAAGAACATTCTTTAAGTTTTTATTACCTTCGTCGACGAATGGTTTCGTCGACAAGGTTATTCGATGGTGCTTGTCTGTGTGTCTGTTAGTGAACAGAATAAGTCGAGAACGCCTGGATGGTTTGTTGTCGTAGTTGGTGTGTCGGTGTGTATGTGGGAAATCTCAAGATGATTAGATTTTGGGCGAAGTGTTTTGCATAATTAACGAGAAAAGTGTAAAAATGTGTTACATTGTATGCTGAAGTATGTGTACGTGTCGGCTGTTGTTTTCCAAGGCGTCATGGATAGGGCAAGAAGGTCCTGAGGGGTCATGTTGAGGGCAGGAAACGTCAGTTACACAAATTGGCTGTGAGCCAGCTGTAGGCATAATGGTAAGGTAGTCTCCAACCAGACCTATGGGTTGGCTATAGCAGGGGCAGGTTTTGCTTCAGACTGTGAAAGGGAATTACTCAAGAAGGGCTTGGTGGATGGTCATAAATTTCTGTAAGTGCATAGCTTGAGTGCTGATGTACATGATTAGATACTTATTATGCAAATCAGTATCTAATTTGCATAATAAATGAGGAAAGTTTATACATCCATCAATTTCCATGATAGGACTCTTAAACATGTGACATATGTAACTGAGGAAGAGAGAAATATTAATAGATATCAGCTTTGCAAATGAGAACCTCATTGACATAATTAATGAGAAAAACTATAACTCGAGATGGTCTTGATGGATGGTCATGATTTTTGGTATGTAGATAGCTTACGTGATGCTTTGTATGATTGGATGATAATTATGCAAATCAAATTCTTACTCGCATAATTAATGAGGCCATTTTAAAAATCTGCTGTGTTCCATGATATGACTATTCAAATATGTGACATTTGTAACTAAGGAAGAGAGGAATGTTGATAGACAGGAAATATATGCAAATGTGGGCCTAATTAGCATAATTAATGAGAAACTACTATAATTCCATACTAGTAAATGACGGCAATTTCATACTTGTGGCATTAGGAAGTTGTGTGAATGTGAACACCATTGAATCAAATTATGCTAATAAGGAGGGAGCTTATTTGCATAATTGATGATAAATGTTAGCATAACCTTCTTTGTTAAGCTCATAGTCATAACAAGGAGGTTTGGACAACTTATGTTATTTGGGTGAAGAGGGTCAACTGGTATGATTGATGATTGATGAAAAACACTCCTAATACGTCAGTCATAAAGGTCAAAATCATTTGACGAAGGTATGAGGTCGTAGAACTCTTGTTATATTTATTGTGACGTTGCTACGTATAATTTGCACTCAAATAAAATCACTCCATCAAGCATGCAGAGCATAACTATATCGGTTAATACCTGTGTTTTAATATTGAAAAGTACATTATATCTTGACAGCAAATCAACTTACGGTTGGTTGTAGGTAATTGGTGAATTAAACCAGATATATCCAATATTAAAGCTTCCATAATAAAGAAATGTTTCTCACCTAAGACATGGTCACATGCGTCATACAGTTTTACAATAGCCAGCTAACGACTATGGCCACAAATGTGCGGCGACAGATGGGGCATGTTGAGGTCGTCTCCCTCAAGTACTGCCCGCACCTGTCACACACACACTTGTGGCCACAAGGCGTGTAAACATGCGTTGCCTGCTGTGCAAGACACACACAGCAGGTATCAGCTGCTTTGTATACGGTCGGCAGGGCTGCTGGCACTAGAGCTACTGGGTCTGCCGTGGCTGAAAAAGAATGTGAAAGAACTTTATTGCGTGACTACTGAAGCAGGTACAAAGTATGGCAACAACAGTTAACATAGAACAAGACATAAATATGTAATAAAACTATTCACTACAACAAAATGGATATCTTAGGTTTTACATGATTCAAGTTTGGCTAATTATGAGTATCTTAATTTTTTCTAATAGCAAAACAATCCTTCATATATTTGCATACGTTAACAATGTGTGAACTGTTGCACCTAAAGATATCGTCAAATCTATCTTAGCATTGAGTGTCTTAAAACTGAAGAACTAGTACTTGAAATGATAAAGAAATAAGCTTTTAAAATAAGGTCTTTGTGTGCATGAATTATAAATCATACAAAATTTTCAGCTTAATCTCCACAAGAATGCAACAAGTTGTTTAGAGAAAGTCCTATCTAGTCAAAGATACA
The DNA here is from genome assembly GCA_035149815.1 of Branchiostoma lanceolatum. Classification (NCBI taxonomy): domain Eukaryota; kingdom Metazoa; phylum Chordata; class Leptocardii; order Amphioxiformes; family Branchiostomatidae; genus Branchiostoma; species Branchiostoma lanceolatum. The sequence continues at coordinate 16,535,290 of CM068880.1, forward strand.
TATTGTAACCTTTTGTGACTTTAAAATATGAAATTCCCATTATTTACAGCACATGAATACTGTTTATCCTAATTAGGTCTCTATTGTGCATAATCTATAACGTTATATGTCAATGTTCTTCTCTTCAACAAATAATGCGGACGTGAAGCACATATCTTTACTCTCTCAGAATATACTTGGAGATTAAACAGTTCGCAGAAACTCACCGTAGGGGCACGCCATCTCGTGCCACTGGCGCTCGTCCTCGGGCATTCGATGACAGGACGAGTAAAAGCACCTTGCCAGTGGTGGTCCGTGGTAGGTCTGGAAATTAAACAGTAAAATTAGAATAAATCTGGCATCTAGCAGGGAAACATTATCGTTTTTTTATGGATGGACTAATACAACAAACTGTAAACTATGGTCAATTCTCTACTCAACATTTGAAGACCCGATTTCTTGATGTTTTGTGAAGCTTTTCTTTCTGATGTGTACCGCGGTTGTGTGACACTACACCGTGATCCTCTATTTAGCACTATTATCATCGTTAAAATTTTTGAATGCCGTGTGTAGGGACTTGGTTTCTCTACATGCATTTGATAATCAGCATCAAACACGGCATACTTATGCATTAGAAGATCAGTAAAAAAAAACAATCTTAGCTTCAGTCTTATGTTAGGGTCTCTCCCGTCAACTTGCTTTGGCTTTTAGAGACGTATTCCTTAGACAAATAAGAGAAATGACTATGGATGATATTTTCTCAACAGCAGAACTCTTTGCACACTATACTATCATATATTTAACATGAGTGCATGGCCCAGACTGTCTGTAAACCCGTGTCCAAAAAGTAAACCCTGGTACAGTTACCTCACACTCGGCATACTAAATACAGTCTTGGTCACTGTTTCAAGATGACAAGCAAAGAGGTACAAGACAGTCACAGCAAGTTCAATTTCATATTGTTTCCATAATATGTACCGTATGCTTAGTACATTTATACAAGGATGATTGATAGTAAATAGTAGTGGGCTATAATCAGTGTTGAATATCTGTCTATGATGAGCTGGGAGCAGGATGACCTGCCAAGACGATAACATGCTGCGCGCCTGCAAAGATCTTCAGGATAGGGGCGCGTAGTCCTACCATTGGGAACGGGGACTTCTTAGCGTACACTTGCTCTCCGACACAAAGCTGTTCGGAGACCCTCGATCCCAAAGCGTATGCTTGGCCTACAGAAAATAAGGAAACACAAACATCAGACAGGGCATCTGACAGTATAATTCAAACAGGTTTGAAAATGACTTGCCAACAAGATTCTTTATTCACAAATATGATATATCGGTGACTGTCACAAAACGTCAGCTTTAATAGTACATTAATGTGGTTGTGAATAGAAAACATTTTTATCCATCAGACATGTAACTAACAGGAATCACAGCACACTCAGGGACAGTCAATTACGTGTCATCTATTCTATTCTGCCTTTCAAACAACTTGACAAGGTGTGTGTGAGACTGACCTTGCCTGGCCCAAGGCCAACAGTTAGACTGTCTGGAGCCCCCTGTGACCTGCGTGATGTTGTTTGGCAAACCTTGGACAACCATGGAGGGGGGGGGGTCGCTCGGTGTTCGTAAGTTACTGGTTCCATCTCCAAGTTCTCCATCACAGCGGCCATCCTAGCAGAAAAACGGCTCCTGAATCCAAAACAGATAAAAAAGAGTCTGTAAGGGATACACTAAAAAAATCTATACAAGGGATATCTTAGATAAAGAAGGGATATATATGGGTAATAGTCGCAGTGACCATCAATAATCACTCCAGAAAACCAAGGGAAAATGGAGCGTTAGTAGGTTTACCTGAGGAGCTGAGGCCAATGCTATGCATGTCCCCCATCGCCATCTGTACCAGCTGGTGCCGGGAAAGTGCCTCCATCCGTGTGTGAGTCCAGATCACTTCAGGCCCAACCAGCGCTGCTGTAAAAAAATGTGTATGCATACTTCTGATCAGTCTCTCATATCACTGCAATCATACTTACCAGTTTTTAATCTAATGACTGTTGGTTATTGAAACAGTAACTTACCCAGCTGATACCGGTGGTTGTCACCACAGCTCCAAACGTCACCTACTGCTGTAGCAACAATGGTGTCACCAAAGCAGAGGTCGATGAGCTTGGAGGCTGTGAACCAGGGGGCCAGGGTCAAATACGCCTCTGTAGAAAAACATGAGACGTTATATGTCACAACTGCTGCATGGATCGTAAGAGAAACCACCATACCAACAGTTTAAGGAAATAAAGCAATAGACCATGCCGGTGTATGTACACGCAGATGCCAAATGTATCTACTTCGTGTAAAAGTCAACACGACTGGAAACGTACATGCGGTTCTCTTTGATGATCTTTTGTTGACGAGGCGTTCTATCGCCCTGCCTATCTGACCTTGATCCACAGCCACGTATGTGGCAACATTAAGGGTAACAAGGACTGCCAGGTAGTTGCTGCCAGCGGAGATCTTGGTCGCTGGTGCACACAAGGGGACCTCCATCGGACGGGGCCAAATGTCGTGAAAAAAAAAAAACTTTGCTGTCCTGCACACATGTGGGGAAAACATATGTATCCATAATGTCGGAGAAAGAGATGTATCCATATCTACATAGTAAGCTGTGTGGTTGAAGCAAAATGCAAAGAAATTTCATCACAAACTAGTCAAAAAGATGTTAGACTTACCCTCAACTTAGCAGCCCAGAAGATGCGGTCGAAGGTGTCTCAGATAGCAGTGAAACTGGCATCATAAGACACCTTAGCTACTACCAGCCTGGGTGGCATGAGGGGCCCGGATTTCCTTTTCGGAGGGCCGTAGAAGTTTCCCTTTATTATTGAGCCAACAGGTGAGCAATTCTCCCTCGGACGTTAGGAATGCTGAGTGCATTCCTCTTGCGGCCACGTCCACAATGATTTTACCAGTGGGTAAGGCTACCGGATAGACAGGAACCGATCCTCGTTGTACCAAGCTGGCCACAGCCATTCCCTTCCTCAAATAAAAGGGTCTGGCCAGCTGGACGCGGAGGCAGAGGAGGACATTCAGAGAGCGCTCCCTGCGGCTCAGAAGGGGGAGAGGTTCGTGGTCGTGAACCCGTTTTCTATGGACATGTTAATGAGTGAGATTTTTTATTTTTAAATCACAATTTTATTTGGGTCAAAGAAAAGAAAATTAAGAAAAAGTCGAAATAGATTTTATCAAAGTTCTTCACAAATGAAGAAGAAAGTTATTTTTGTCTGCAAGTGACAACCATGTACTGTGTGCAATGTATTATGTAACATGCTTTAAGAGATTTGGCCATACTTTTTAAGAGGCTTACCAGTCAAAGCCAAGATTTTGACTTTGTCCTGAAGGGAGATGCCTCGCCTGACTCTCAGATCGTCGAGCTGCAGGAACACAAAAAAACATTTGATTTTTTTTTTAAATTGTTACTTAACCCTCAAACCACCGGTTTTTTTTTTACGACGAATCTTACCGTATGGGGTCAAAACTGACCCCACAATGTTGTGTACAAATACAGTGTTTGAAGTGCATTTTTTTGGTGATTTGTAAATATATTTAGTTTCATCGAACTATGAGGAACGTTTTGACATAATATGGTGTGAATAATTTATGCTCATTATCATAATTTATGCAAAAAAGAGGAAATAACCATATTTGGCACCACAGTCATTACCTTTATTTCTGATATATCTTTACTACAGAACAGTAATTTGGTCGCTGTAATAGTGCTGATGACAAAGATGTGTCATTGCGTCAGGAATGTTAGAATACAAACAAGGAACATAACGATTTAATTATGTATAACTGTCTGCATCATCTCACCTCCCAATCACTAATACATGTGGACACATCTGGTACTATTGTCAACTTCGGTTCAAAAATTCATTTTCTGTTGTGCCCTTCTGTGTTTACTGTACATATATTCTTTTATCAATCTGATAGTGATAGGAATATTTTACCAGTCTTCAAGATAAAATATCAATTATCATTACCACAATTCATTCAAAATACTGAACTGCGCTACAACACTACCTTCTTATCAACATTATGAGATACTAACCTGTTGCTATGCTGGTAGTGATAGCAAACATATCTTATTGATTTAATAATATAAAAGCAATATGTAAAACAATAAGGATTATAAATGTTAACCATGTGTAGGTATCAAGCAGAAGCAATGACACTCACGTACTAACTTCTTGTGGATGTGTCCAGCACACACTGATTTTTTGCATTGTGTGACACGCCCGCCCTTTCGGTCACTGTTGCGTGGGCAAAAGTAACACCTCTTTCGACTGTTCTCTTCGGCTAGAGGCCTCTCTGCAAGATCAGCAACTTGCACACCAATGCGCGTCATTGCTTGTCGTGTACTAGGTCTAATGTTAGGCATCGTGAATCTTCTCTAAACCAGAGCCTTCACCAACTCGAACCCCAGGTCTCACAGGAACACACGGCGTCTGCGGGAGTGGTCTTCCTTCTTTCAGTCGGGGTAATTCCCGAGCCAAAAATTAAGGCAGCGATTGCGGCAACATCTACCAAGTTGAAGAATAGAACCATTGGCAATCTATTGATCTTACGTCGGCATGTGAGAAGTTATAAGACATCTATACAAACAAACTCATAGACGGAATTTTGTTTTCGACTTGAAATGTCAAAATGGCACATAATGATATACGCCTGGGGTCAGTTTTGACCCCATACGGTGGTTTGAGGGTTAAGGAAAGTAGTTTAGAAATTATGTTTTGGGAAGCGGAAATTTCACATTCAATGCCTTCCATGATAGGACTATTCAAACTTGTGACATATATATATATGGTTGACAAAGGTAGGAAAACACATAGATACTTTCTGAAAATTGTATAATTCATAATACGATTGTCGGATTGATAGTGGGAATATTGTGTATAAGTAACCACCATAGAACCTGTTATATTGATACCGTAAATATAAAATAAGGCACCATCACACAACTGAAAATGTATTAGAAATATTATGTACAGTGTCTCATGACTCATTAGGCCTATTCTGGCACGACAATCTCTACTGCAGAATGTGCAGTGAAAGACTTGTACATTTAGTTACCGTGTAAATATTCAGTTCGTTCCTTCCGAGAATCACAGGACATTTCACATCACAGCAGTTCCTTTGTCTTCTATGATCAAGCCTCGTATGAAGCAGTGCCAACATTCTGAGAGTTAAACTGTACTTTCATTCCATAAGTCTTTTGTTGTTTTCACTTAGCTTTGTGCACGGCAGTCCAAAAAAATCAAAAATTAATATAATATTGTCTCTCAAAGTATTAAATTGTTATATACAGGCATGTTGAGTATCAAAACTGTAAGTATGTGGCGGGAAACTGCCTTTTTAAGGGGAATTCTGAATTATGCAGATGTGACGTTGCCATTGATAGAATAGGACAAAAACGACTATTCAAAAGGAAGACGTAATTTCGCAGAGCAATCACTATAAAGTGGCAACGTTCTGTTTTGACGTGTGTGTGTAGAACCGTATTCTCTTAAAATCGTGGCAGGTCAGACTCCATAATTCATCTGAAGTGCTGTCCAACACTATGGATTACAGGCTGATTGGTATGTGAGGTCCAGAGTTAAATCCCCCCCGCAAACATTCGAAGAAATTATGTTAGATTCGTTCCCAATCATCATCAACAATTGCCAAAAAGCCAGTGTTTGCTCATCAGGTTATTTCTTAATTCACTGCGACGATATCGGATGACCCCCACTGAGTTTGTCATCGTAACTAGGTCTAATCCACGTTTTAGATAGGCAATGACCCGACCATTGTGGCAGATTAGACGGCAAGAAAAGATGGATGGATGTGTTCCAAAAGCTTTCAATTGTGTGAACTGAATTTGGCAACTGTAAACGTTCCGCCCATAAATTGTCAGGGTTGCAACCAATAAACCCAAAACTCCATGTACTTTCTAATGGGTGCTGGGTAGTTGTGGCCTCGGCACGCGTCTCTTCTTGGTCCTCGGCACGGTTCTCAACTTCTTACACGTCTTGCTTCTCGGTACGGTTCTCTTTGTTTTCATATACTGGCATCTCAGCCATATCTTCAGTCGTCTCTTCTAGAGATACTGACACCATATCTCCACGGGAATGGGTGTACGGAACTGAAAGATCACAATTTTCGTTATGACCTTACGATCATACAAAAAACTTGAGTTGTATCCTTATTATAACTTAGTTATGTGATGACATCCTTATAACATCAATCTATCAAACTACTATTTTGGCAATAAATACTTTGCACAAAACACAGTGTATTGGCATGGTTTTCTATCATCTATATCAATTTTTTTCGTTTCTTTTATTTCATTTTTCTTTTCCAAAATGTAAAAACAAGACCATGGCACACATACAAAATAAGTGATTAATAATAAGGTTATCAAAATATAGCTTTGATCTACATGGCAATCGGTACCATACTGCCCAGACTGTGAAATGACTTCTCTATTCATTGTCAAGTGTCACAGCACACTACACTGACTCTCGAAGCAGCATGGCTGATGTTTGAGGGCCAACGGTTAGGGACAAACAACAATTGCAATTTACACATATTAACTACTAGTACAATGCTACTATCAATCATTAAGTCAGTTTTAACAATTCAATTTGACATTGTTAAGTCATCATTATATACACAAGATATAAGATATGCAAGTACGTTCGGAGGTCAGAGGTAATATAGTAAAAAGGGTGACATGACTTCTCATGATAAAGAGAGCATATTTCGTATATAAGGTACCAAGCTGAGCCAAATCGACGATTAAAACAAAATAAGATTTTCTCCTTTTAAAGGAAAGGAGGAATAGAATTTAATATTTACAACTGGATAAAATACAGTTAAAAGCCAGACGTTTCGATCGCCCATCCGGCAGCTCTTTGTCAATGAGGAGAAGGATGTTTGCTTTGAAATTTACGAAAGCTTATCAAGAATATATGTTCTAAAATACAAAATGAATACGTTGTAACGCATTATCACAAGTGCTAAACAGTTAAATCCTTAGCCCCCCCCCCCCCCACACACACACACACTCGGTTCAGCGACGGTCGATCGATGCGATCATACACAGCCTCCTTCACTCCACGCTCGTACTATCCCGAGTGTCTGTCTAAAATAGATTCAAGATGGAAAGTGTGTCCGCTATGTTTGTTAAGATGGTGCCTTTCGCAGAGGAAAATCTACTGTTACTGGGTACTGCAACTTTTGCTTGTATCTTGCCTTCAGAAGTAGTCCTGTTTCCCAAAAATATATGTATCCTTACAATGCACTTTAATCCGTATACAACGTTCGACTTAATGCTGTTTCTGATTTTGTCATTGGGATGTGCTAATCTATGTCCGATGGTTGAATTGGGCTTGAAGTTCGTGGCGATGTCATGGTTTTTCTGGAGACGTCTTTGAAACTCCTTGAACGTACGGAATCGTATTGTTCACTGTTTTAGTTCTATCCATCTGTGAGTTTCTTGGGGGTTTCTTAGATTCGTTTGTCGGTTTTAGAGCTTCGTTAAAGGTCCATGACTTATATCCACATTTCGGTAATGCTGTCTTGAGGTGCTCCTGTTCCTTGGTTTTAGCTTCCACCGAAGTAACGATAGTCCCCGATCGGTTGCGCAAAGGCTTCTGAAATTGATATAATACGCTGAGGAGTTACATTCAATAGAGGTTTATAGGCACTATCAACTTCCTCTGCAATTGCAGGTTGATCAGTGTATTTTGAGCCCTGCATATTGTCACATCTTTTGTAAAAGTAAAAAAATGCATATTCAAATTACTGATATCCTCTTTAAAATAACTGATAGCTTCTAACCTCTTTAAATATAGCATCAACTAACATCATCTTAGCTTGTGCGACATTTTTCTTTTACCAGGAACAGTTACTGAATTGATCATGAGCACTCTACCCACACACATATTAACCACATCAATGGTTGACCAAAATTAATTTCAAGCTAAGGTTGGCCCTGTACATGGCCCTCTGAACCCCAGATGTACATTGGGCTTGGGTAGTGTGACCACCCTAGTAAAAGGGTTTTGACCAATCATATGGGTGTTGATTTTGTGTGAAATAACTCAAGAAGAGCATGAAGTTCTCGTCCAAGCCGCGTGTAAATTCAAGGCAGCCTTCCACATGTCCCTGTCTGGGTCATAGCTTTGTACGTCCGAGAGGGTCTCTCCCCAAATTAAGAAGTCATGTTTCAGTTTAGTCCTCCGAGGAGAAACATTCATCCTACATCCGAGTTCTCACATCGGAACTGACATCTCTTTTACCAGAGTACATTGATCCCTTTTCGGGCCTCATATCTCCAGGTGTTTGTATCTGTATCTATATAGCCGGTATAACCGCCATTCGGCGTAACACACCAGCTTCGAAGACACGCGGCGCACAGCAGCTGGTTCTATTAGGCCGAACAACCTGTTACATCTAACCTTCGCATATCTAACTGCATGAGTTGTTTGAAGCTGTCTAATGAGGATGCTTCCACGGTACTTGGTTGCAACTAGTTCCACTCTACGATCGTTCTAGGAAAATACGAATTTTTGAAAACATCAATCCTAGGTTGAAAAGTCTGATACTTTAAGGCATGGCTATTTCTTGTCCTTTTCTGAGCTGGTATTAGATACTCGGTACGTCCACCAGTTTATTAGTCAATTTGTTCTTCATGCATAGTCTGGACATTTTCCTTCTCTCTTTGAGTAACATACACTGCAGATCTGTTTTCATTTCGGTGACACTAGCACCCCTGACGTAGTTGTTCGTGCAGAATCTGGCCGTCGTAGCAGAATCTTTAAGATAGATATCATTAAGACTTTTGCTGGTGATAACTGCGAGAGATAATATTTCCAATGCATATTGGTGTCCCGTCCTACAGTTCCTGTCATGAAAAACACAAGATATGACATTTCAATAAACTGTCAACAACACATGCATGTTTCTAGACATATTTCTGAGTGGACTTAACTGCCATCTAATTATTGCCAAAGTTGTCATGAGGTGACAAAGAGATCAACAAACAATGAGAACGAATAATGACAGCAGAAGTTCTGCAGCTACATAACACATGAATAGTACCCTACGTGGGACAGGAAAACAATGCCTGATGGCAAAGCCTAAACAGTTTCTAACCTCATTGTCACTTTCTGTGTCTGATCTCCAATCTACTTCAAGATCTATGGAGACACTTCCCTCCTCTTCCTCCTCATCATCATCGGTAAGGTCGTTCATCTGTTGGTGGACACACACGTACAAAATATGTCGGTCAATTGATATGACAATGTAATGTATTTTGCATTTAGTGTACACATCACAGAGACGAAATAATGAGAAAACACTTGAAACATTATCATAATTCTATTATCATAACTAATTATGTATAAGGATGTGAGACAATTACCCGATTTGTTTTGTTTTTCTGGGTAGATGCAACTCTGGCTGCTTCTCATTGAAAAGCATGTTAAAATACACTAAAACTACTATCCCTAATTCCAATCTTAAAAATTCTGCTGCACCTAGTACTTGAAAGTATGAAGGGTCTGTTTTATAAAAATGGAAGAAAAAAAAAAGATACTTGGCCACCTCAAACTCCTAGAAAAACCGAAGGCAGTGCAGAAACCTTACCTTTGACCCTAGTTGTCTCCTGTACACATCCGCTCAGGGCCATAAGGACCAAACAACTCATACATGTCCTTCCGCCAACTAAAATGCTGAACTAAACACATAAATTGAAATCAGTTGACATTAGATTCCAGGTGTGAAGACTTACACTTCTGGTCCTCCATACATCCGCGCCATTTGTTTGCATTTTTTTACCTTCTGCTTTGGTTTCGGGGCCATGGAATCAACTTACTGGTCTACAAAAGAGACAAGCTATGGTCAGAGGAAGGGAAGAAAATCGTCATCATAGAGTTGACAGTCCCATGGGAGGAGAGGTGTGAGGAAGCGTATGAGAGGAAGAAGAACAAATACCAAGACCTGCTACAGGATTGCAGGGATAAAGGATTGCAGTCCTGGCTGTTCCCAATAGAGATTGGGTGCAGAGGATTCCCAGCGCAGTCAGTTTGGAAGATGATGACGGCACTAAGGATAGCAGGGAAGGATAGGAAGGCAGTAATTCGCAGGATGGGGGAGGCTGCAGGGAGAGCCTCATGCTGGCTGTGGAACAGGAGAGAGGAGGTATGCTGGAAGCCTGGAGGAGCGGATGGGCAGTGAATTGGCCACCACTGCCGGTGTCACAGGGATCTCGCACCCCCCGTGAATTTGAACCCCCCGGTTCGAAATCACTAGTGAATTTGCACCCCCCGGTGCGAAATCCCTAGCGATTTCGCACCCCTCTGGTGATCTCGCACCCCCAGGGGTGCAAAATCGCTAGGGATTTCGCACCCCCCAAATCACTTTGTTAGCCCCATACTATAGCATGTGTTCTGTTACGGCATTCATAATGGTCTGTTGGCTGAAGTGGTAACGAAGTGGGTCACTGAACTGGAGTCATGGTTCGTGTGTTCAAATCCTGGTGGCGATATTCTGTTCTTTTATGCCGTAGCTTTTAACATTAAATAACTAATAATTCTTACTCAGAAATATCATATGCTTTCATTTTTCCGACGGGACCAGGCTTCAACAATTTTTCTAACCCTATTTAACACCCGTCATCCATTGATATAATAAAATGTTATTCAAGTCTCTAAAATAATTTTAAAAATCAATTATGAACACTGAAATAAAACTATGAACTAATCGCATATACCTCATGGCACCAAGGAAGAATATTACAACGAATCATCGTGCACAGAGAGTCACCATCATCGCGCTGTGCTGAAATACTAGTAGCGTTACAATAGTTCCCGGAGTCTTAGATGTTTGTTCTGTCAGACACAGCAACTTGTAATACTCTCGATTACCACGTTAAACTATGGCTTTATTATATTAAAATGCAGTTTTAAATATAATTGCTGCACAGACAGAGCACCTTTCGAAATATTTGGGGGGGTTCAAAATCCCTAGGGGGGTTCGAGGAGGGGGTGCGAGATCCCTAGCTGGGGGGTGCAAGATCGCTAGCGATTTCGCACCGGGGGGTGCGAGATCCCTAGTGATTTCGCACCGGGGGGTTCAAAATCAGGGGGGTGCGAAATCGCTGGGACACCTGTCCGACAGCAGGAGGGTGTTACGGATAAGGGCCGAAACACCCAGTGAGAGCTGAACCGTCTGATGACATCCGACTTACTCCAAGCAACAGCACTCCACTTACCTTCGGTGAGTGGAGTGCTGTTGAGTGACGGGGGTGGCGTGGTTCAGGTCCGACAGCGAGGAATCAAGCGCCCACGATAGAAGCGAAGACACCTTTGAAGGTATAGTTTTGCACTTCCCTTTTTAGATAAAAAGTTTGGATACTTGTGAAATGAAAGCTTATGATGATGATGCAAATCATATACATTAATGCAAAGAGGTTCAATCGTGTACGTTTAACATGGTCATTTTTATCTTACAGATCCATTTGACACTGAGCGTTGAGCGTTCGCGTTCTGAGAACACTTGCATTTGAATAAAGTCAGTTGTAAATCAAAATTCATCAAGCACAGACGTGTCTTCATATTCTCTGACTTCTCATATTGGTGGCAGCGTTTATCCTATGGCCTACGGATTACCCACGTTATCATCATCGGAATCATGGCTGACTTATGTCTCAAACAGCCCCCATCTTTTGATGGAAGCGAAGACTTCAACCTGCGGAGCAGACAGTTTGATGTCTGGACGACGGCTCAAAAACTGGATGGGAGAGCGCAGCAAAGGGCGTTACCGACCTTTTTGACTGGAACTGCTTTTGGTTTCTATAGTGAGATGGTAGCAGAAGATTAGGCAGATCTAGCACGGACGAGAGATAACGGCTTTTATTTAAGGCTGTGCGCTTTCGTTTGTTCTCAGAACGCGACGTTGAGCGTTCGCGTACTGAGAACACCTGCGTTTGAATAAAGTCAGTTGTTTATCAAGCACAGACGTGTCTTCATATTATCTGACTTGTCATACACCCATAGCACGCGTTACGGACCTTTCCACCCACGAGCCACGCTCAAGCGGTTTAAACTTTGTTCATCAAGTGCCAAATGACCAAGAATAGTAATCTATCTACTAAAGGACAAAGATGCTTGGATCAGAGGGAGGCAACACATGTTGTTGCAATGACTTGTCTACTCAAGTTCTCTTCGTTTGGAAGAAATCATCAATGCAGTTGTATCGGCAAAAACAGCTCTGAGTCACGACACTACTAATGTACAAAAACTTGATGAGGAATCTGTTTTATATTATGCATCACAGATATTAAGGACTGAGGTGTTTGACAAGTAAAGCCAGTGCCTGCACCTATGCTCATATCCATCATTAAGTAAGAAGACTCATGTAAGGACTTTATTTCCTGGATGTAAATACTTTGTTTTCTAGATACTGTTATTTACTTTATGTTCACAGTAGCAAAATATCACGTTGCAAGATAAATGGACATTTTCACTGAGCTTTAATGGTCTCAGTACGTGATTTACAGATAGGATGTGTGGAGGAATAACAAATTAGTTTTAACTGTAGTGATGATATGTTCATGGTCCAGAGGTGACAGTGAAAACAGTGAACATAAAGTTAGAGTGAACGAAACAAGATACGTATGTTAAGGCAACAATTGAGAACAAGTAAGTTTCTGCTGAGCAGTAGTAGGCATGGCCTATGTTTTTCCAAGATGTTGTTCTAGCTTTGTCATTATAATGCTTTAACATATCATACGATAATACCATTGCTAAGGCATTCTGCATGATTTTAAAATGATTAGATAGCCCAACGTGAATAGACATCTAAATAAGGACTTATCTTAAACTGAAGTTTTTTTGTCAGTAAGCACCAATCAGCCGGGTTATTCTGAAATTAAAAGTTTCTATAGAAATGAATTTCGCTATGCTCAAGATGTAAGCATCCACCTACGATTGGCAATTTGATATTTCTTTCCAAGTTTGATGTCACTTGTACAAGTACTCTTTTTGAGTAGTATTACGCTGCTTTATCATCTATGAGAGGCCAACTCAATGAGAGCTAATCATTAATGTTCCATAGCATATTACAATGTATTCAGGGTACATTACATTGTAGTTTTCTTTTCTAAATATTTGAATTCCAAGAAAATATAATTCTGCTGTAAAGCACAGTAGGCGTTTCATAAATTAATAGATTGAAATCACTTTTAAAGACTGCAAAATGTTGTAAACATTTCCGTAGCAACGGTTGCCATAGGAATACTATCTTTTTCTGCGTCAGGAAATAAAGACTACTTGTAATTTCTCCAAGTTGATACCTGTATGCTGCTTTACTTGAATTTTTCGACAAATTTGCAGAAACTCGATGGATAATGGGTAAGGCCCATTCAATGCATCCTGGGAAAATTGAATTGAAATGAATTTAACTTTTTTCTTAAAAATTAATTACGACTAATTCTGTTGTAAAAAACAACAAGCGTTTCGATGATTATTTGATATAAATTCCTTTAAAGGCTATTTCGTACCCCAAGTCTTCCGGTTGCTATGAAAGTATCTTTTCCTTAGCAACGGTTTCCATAGAAGCAAGCCAGTTATTTTTAAGGTTCCAAAAACGAACACTCTCCTGTTGCTTAATGCTTCCTCCAAGTTTGATGTCATTTGAACGAGTATCACAGAAGTTATGCGGTTTTCTCTGAATTCATGGCATAACTACCTCATTTGCATAAAGAGCTATAGAACCACGATGTCCCACCGGGACCATAGAACAACATACTTTAAAATGATCAAGGGACATCATGCTATCATTCTATGATAGTGAACTAAATATACAAAGGGTGTGCTACGTTTGTCAATTTCTAGGCCTTTTCTGATAATCTCCTCCTTGACTATATAAAGACTGTCCCAAGATCCATTTATTCTTCATATACATTCATTAAAATGCTTGACCATATGCAAAGATACAATACAATACTATACAATATATGTAGAAATACAATACAATGCATCACCCTGGAATAATTTGCAAACATACACAATATGCAAATATACAAAGCTATACAACTCTACTGGAGAGCTTCACTTACAAAATTGTAAAATTTATACTTTTCTCACAATTTTATCGCATGTATTTAAATTATATTAAGATATGATAAAGATATTGTCCCAAAATCTATATATATATTATTTTGTATACTTGGTCATATGAAAAGATACAAATCCAGACAGCTTTACTTATAGAAATTGAACCTCATATCACAATCATGTTGCATGTATGTAAATGACATAAATATGAAAACAGTACAACTGTGTCCAAATAGACAACTGTTTCAAAAATTAGCTGTCTGCCCCATCCAGTTTCTCATGGATCAAGTTCTGCTTCCATCTCTGTGTGTGTGGGGGGGGGTCCTATTTGTAGGACTAAACAGGAGAATGAGATTTGGTATGTCAAAGGCGAGTAGAATCGATGAACAAAGACATTTTAGATACATTTTGAAGCCACACATATTGAGTCAAATGTCCCAGAAGAAAACAAGTTTGGTATTGGAGATGCCCATGTTGGACCAGTGCCTTAGTACAGTATACATTCTTCAACTATAGAGGTCAAGATAAAGAGATTGAGCAACTAAAGCAAAAAATCTCAGAGATGCAGCTACTGCTTGATAGCAGCAAACCGTAAATAGATTTTCTGTCAAGATATATTGTACTTTTCAATATTGAAACACAGGTATTACCCGATGTAGTGATGCTCTGCATGCTTGATGGAGTGATTTGTATTTGAGAGCAAATTATATGTGCATTCTGTGTAGCAACATCACATTACATATAAAAAAAAATTAAGAATGCTCTTTTTTATGTTTTCACTACAGAAAAACAGCATGGACGGCCGCAGACAATGCTGATTCGAAGGAGTGAGTCACATTATTATATTAGTCTTGACAAACTAAAATACTTGTAGATATCTTTTTTTCTTACAATGAAAGATGTAAATTATGTGATAAAAATATGATGCATTTGGCAATGAAGCAAATTGCATATCAAAACTGCTTATGAACACCACATAACATTATCAAACTTAACCGAATGTTCTTTTTTTTTTTTTCTCACGAATGTTTCCACTTAAGACCTACAGCAGACTGAGATCACCAGCATGGCAAGAAAAAGTGGGTCGATTTCTTAGTCTGGACTTTATAACTAATGAACTTGTGTTTATTATTTACGACGAAAATTCTGTTCCAAGGATGATACTTTTTGAAGGTAAGGGAACTCAATGTAAATTATAACAGACTAGAATGCTGGAACTGTGGCGGGGGGGGGGGCCACGAGGCGAACTTATGCCCATGCCCCAGTGCAAAGTGAGCTTTCGTATTCATTTGTTTTTAAATTTAACTTATGTCATAAGCTTTTAAAATAAGCTACATATATTTGAAATAACCGACTGCAATGATAATCACATTTCACCTCTTTTCATTCTACAGGTTTACCCCATGGCAGAACGGTGGTCAACGTTATGGGTAGGAGAAGGGGGATTCACATTTACTATAATTAAAAATGAAGTCTAAAGTCCACCAGTTGTTCTTGTTCAGAAAAGGGGGAACATTTAATGAATACGTTTTGCTGTTGAAATAATTCTGTAGTACAGTAGTCACAGAAATGTATCTATTCCTTAAAAATATGCATATGTATCAAATATGAACTATTTCATATTTCCTTTTGAATGTTAGACGTTAAGATAATAAGATACTCCAAACAGTAGTTATTCAAGCAACTGAATATGATGTTGGGTGCACTGCCCGCTTCAGACTAACGGAGTGAAGACGGTATACGGTCATGTGTCGTGTTCTGATTTGTTCTTGAACATGGTAAATAAACAGTTTATAAGATCAGAAGAGTAACGTTTTTCTTTCAAGATAAGCATGTGACATACAAGTTTGACTATTCACCACACAGTCAGTGCCATGGTCAGATCTACTATCAGCAGATCAATTTGAATGTAGTCTTTATACCAATAACACGGCTAGACATGGAAGCGCCAGAAATGTAGCTAATGAACCTTGTGTTTCAAGTGCTTTTGATATGAGTGAGATGAATTATGTGATATTTTTCCTATTCTAGTATATTGATTATGAAAAAGAAAAGGAAATGTGTAATAGAGAACAGCCTAATATGGTTATTATCTATTTATTTTTTTTAGTTCAGAAGAACCTTGGATGTCGGAGAAGAGACACCGACGCCACTGCCTAACTTAGTCGTGGCTTAGCGTATCATTCCCCCTTCCGGATGACTTACGGGAACTTCAACAGGAATACGACTCGGGACTGTTCGCGATTCCAGATAAGCTTGTGCTCAGGATATCTGGATTACATCGTCACAACAATTGTTCCTAGGATAGCAGCGACCAAATGCAAAGAGAATGGTGTAAGAACGAGCGCGTGTCCGACAGGATGATGTCCTCTTCAGCTTGAATAAAAATGATCAGGTCGCCTACTCTTTCCTTTTCCGGTACCTCTATCTGATGCTGAAAGCCAGGAATCACTTATCGACCTTCAACCGAGCCCACCCATGTCAAGTCAGTGTACTTTGGCAGAGAACGAGCTTATGCTCAATAGGATAAGGCTTGCATGTGATAGCTTTTTACATCAGCTGGATATCAACTGGCAGACATCCTTTCAGTGCCCAGTGTTCAAACAACATCATGACGTTATCATCTGTGACGCAACATTTTTATTTTTATTTATTGGTTCGGCATGTTGCCAGGGTTACCCAACTAGCCAGAGGCTATTACTAAGGGCGAACCCATGTGCGGCCGACTGTAGGTTTTTGGACCATCGCACACCGGGGCATGCCCCTACTCTTTTTCGAAAGGTGTGGTGGGTTCTTTTACGTGCGCGGGGTGTGGCTCTCCCCAAACACGGGACCTCCATTTAACGTCCTATCCGAGGGACGTCCCTAGACAAAGCTAGGTACTCATTTACACCTGAGTGAAGTGAGGGATTTTGTGTTAAGTGCCTTTCCCAAGGGCACAACGTCGGGTGCATGTCCAGACATGTCTGGGGGAGAGCCGGAATCGAACTCGGGCCACGTTGTTTGGCAGCCCTATGCTCTCACCATTACGCCACACCGACGCCACATCATATGATGACCTAGTTGCAGCCTCCAAGGGGATAAGATTCAACGCAGAAATGTTGGAAACCTTGTAGCCCTGTGGTCAAAGAAGCAGGACAGCCCAAGCAAGAGTGAAGACGACAACACTGACCAGGTTCCACAGCTGAAGCCAAAAGAGTTTGTAAATAGAAAGCTACAGGTGAAGCAGTGTCCGTGTCATCATTTACTTGTTCGAAACCATTTATTGTGAAACATTTTAACTACACGAATCTTATTGCATACAAATCCACCTGTGACGGTCGTTTCACGTTTTCTAACGAGTCTATAACGATTGGGTATTAAAACTTTATTCTGACCATCTTCCATGCATTTTCACGGAATAAGGTATTTATTTTTTTAGTAGAATGCGTTCTATCTCTTACAGGAAGATGACGACTGAAATAGAGATAAGGACAAGGGGACAAGCATCCAACATCTAAGAGTTCATGGGAAAGGAAGGACGGATCACCGCAAGCAAGGCTAAACGGTTGTTTGGAAATGGGTAGAGAGCAAAACTTGTAAAAAAAAGTACTAACTGTTGGTGATATAAAAATAACATTTCAAAACACATGGAGTATGGGATATACAATTAAAGCACAGCAGTCAATATGTATGTAAATCAACAGCGTTCTTATAGAAATGCAGTAAAAATGCAGGATTGTGCAGCTAGTCCTGATGAAACCGTTAATCTGAGTCATGATACAGGCACTGTGGAGATTAACTGATGGTCTGCATCAAGGGAGTTTAAACCTATTGAAACTATTGAATAGAAACGAAAACAGTCCCATTTCCTCCTCAGACCGTCCAACAATGTTCCTGTATTGAAGGAATCCCATCCATATTTCCATCAGAAATGCGAATGGCAGTCGTCGGGTACAAGTGGTGCCACTTTGTTGTGTTTACAAATGCACTCAGTCCAGGTTTGATCCTCAGAGTAAAGTTGGATGAATAGTGGTGGATTGAAACGAAGGCAAAACTCCAAGTGATTGTATTTATAGAAATTGTGAACGGAAAATCAGACGGTTATCTCTGGAACAACTGCAATCATTAAGAAAGAGAAAAATGTTTACTTTCTTCTTTTGATTCATATGAAAAGATCTTATTTCTGATTGAAAATCGATTACATCTTTTGAATCAATTTCTTATTGTTATTGTTAACTTAAGGCAATATCCTATGATGGTATTGACCCACCTCAGAGTTTATTCCAATAGAAACTTATTTCTTTGCGTCATCGTCACTGTGTGTACGTTTCTTTTATTCTACGAATGTTGACAAACCTGGAGCAGAAAGACAAGGTATTATCTTAAATTGATTATCTTGATAATGACTGTATTCTTTGCAATCGATGTTATTTGGTAATAAGAAAGTTCACACATTATATCCTCCTTAACCTTTAAGTTTTAATAAGAATATTGTTAAAAAGTTATGCTCTTTTGAAATGGATGAAAGTCCCATTGAGTTAATTTTATATAAAGTTGCTTGACACGTATGTGAACATGTACAATAAGGCATTATTGTTCACTGAAGCAGATGAAAATAATTTGTAAACTGACAAATGGAGTTTAACTTGCAAAACATTTCGCGTTCTGTGTGAAGAGAGTGATCTTCTGTTTGAATCCAAATTATTTTTGATTGGTCTAATCGATAAACTTAGCCCAAATATAGTTTTCTCCAAATTTAATAACAGTATAAAGTCCAGACATTAGTTTGGGAAAAGCACTGCACCAAGCGTCGTTACCTGTAAAAAAAAAACATTACAAGCAACTCCTTTCTCCCCCAATCCTCCTAAAACATGTTTATCTTCAGCTTCCTAACAACTCCCTCTGACTTTTGTCATTCTTCTTTTGTAATGAATTGTCTTTTTTACCTAAGCAGGCAGGCCATTCAATGTAGAAACATATGCAACATGCTGCGGGGACAAGCTTTGCCGATAGAAATATAAGGAAAATTGTCAATTTAGCTTCATATGATATTGTCATTCTTCAGAAATTACCAGTATCTATTAAGAAACCTTGAAGTTTGTTTGAGGTAAGACTGGCTCATATTTTTCGTCCTTCTATGAACAATTACTACGGATATTAGAAAGTAAGGAATATGCAAGAACTATTGAAAGTCATTTTAAAACCCAGTTTCCATTGAACTTACTTCATAACAGCAATGGGCAAGGCTACTTTGACCTTTCTGTAAGTAATGTATTTTTTACAGCTGCGATATCTATTGAACCTTTGATTATCCACCAAAAATGTTTTTTTTTTTCAGTTTATTCGAATTTTCTAGAAAAAAATTACCTCCATCACACCTTACACTTTCTTTTTCTGAAAGGTTTGGCCCTTTGCAAATACCAGCCTGACTCTGAATGCCCTCATAAAGGAAACATACATGTTTGTAAGGAAGAGTTGCCTCAGGTGAATGAGAAGAACAAGTTTTCACCTCGAAAAGAAATAACTTGCCACGGCTTGATAGGTTAACTCCACTTGCTTTCACTTCAACAAATTTCATTTTAGTCCGTTTAATTTGAAGAATTAAATATGAATGAATTAGTACAATGAAAGTTAGTTATATGAAAGATTAGTACTCCGGAGGTTAACTTTCAGTCCGAAGGAAAAAATGGAAAGTGATATCAGTCCGTCCGCTATA
This sequence comes from Branchiostoma lanceolatum, assembly GCA_035149815.1. Taxonomy (NCBI): domain Eukaryota; kingdom Metazoa; phylum Chordata; class Leptocardii; order Amphioxiformes; family Branchiostomatidae; genus Branchiostoma; species Branchiostoma lanceolatum. The sequence continues at coordinate 16,555,122 of CM068880.1, forward strand.
CATACCATACCAAATACCTAGATTAGATTGATAAAAATAAATATTGCTAAATGTCCATTTACTCGTGTTCACTACGGTAATGATGACAGCATGTGATAGAACAAGTGTTTGAAATGTATAGAAAACTGACATATAGTTAAAAAACCAATTTCACGTTCCACATCCAACGGCATCCAGCGAGCGATGGTTGTCCCGCGCCCGATCTGCCAATCAGAATGTTGGACCCAATCCTCACTGGACCACACGATCATGTCCACTTGTTCAACAGTTGGCCGAGGAGAGGCAGGGCTAGTCTGCAGAGACTTGTGTCTGTCTGTGTAGAAACCTATTTTGTTGCTAATACTGGCTCATATTTTTTGTTCTTGTCAGAAAGATTACTACAGATATAAAAAAGTAAGAAATATGCAACAACTATTGATTTTTTTTTGCTTTAGCTTAGGCGGGAGGGGGGGGGGGGTAGTATAGCTATTCACAAGAAGAAAAGTGCCAAATGAATAATTTTCCCAGACAAAGCATACCGTTCTAGTTTTGTCTTATTATGTATTGATGATTATATCAATGGTGACATTGTTCGTGTGTTTAAGAAAGGGAACCTATTTCTACTCGTTGTAACAGCCACTCTGTGAATGTCTCGCTGACGAAAACCATACATCATCTTTGTGCGTTATATCGACATATTGAGAAAGAGAGGGCTGAGTTGTACAGAGTAAATCATCAAGGCCATAGTTGCATATGCCCCGTTTATTACTGTACTATGTGTGTTGTTTGAATCACAACAGCCACATCAATGGGTCCACCAACTGTAATACAAGTAACTTGTTTAAACATAACATTGCGTTATCAAGCAATAGTGGCGTTTCCACAGACAAAAAAAGTTTTTTAAAATTTCATACATGTAGTATGAATATAATACATATGTATCTGAGTTACATAGTCTGTGCAAAAATACTAAATGTATGTAAAAAGAGAATCGCTTCCCAAGTTAAAAAATAAATAACAAAGACAGAGAGGTCTGAAAACGACCAGGCTGAAAGATGATCTACGATCTTAGGTAAATGCCGCTGTGCTTTTAAACATACCCGGGAAGCCAGACGAAATTGTCGAGGACAGGGCTCGATCAGCTAAATATGCCGAACATTTGGGGGTGAAGGATAAAAACTGCCCGATGCCTGAAAGGACTTGACATAAGGATAGCTCAAGGAGAAGGAGGCGTCAAACAACTGCCTCCGGTTTTCTACTTCGAAATCGTGGTATTGCTCCTTCCCGTGGCCCAGTGTGTGAGCCTACCAAGAGGCAGCAGCTCGACTAAAGATCAAAAGCCTACCATACTACACATTCAAACGTCTGCTGAATGACTACAAAGAGGGGAAAGCTTACTCCTTTTATTGACAGTAAGAGGAAAAACGAAGTCCACTGCCCCGGATAGCGACTAAGGCTTCGTTAAATCAACGTGTACATCATCCAAGTCTATCAACGACATCTACACACCAAAGAAAAGGACCAAAGGAAATTAAGGGAATTCATCGCACCCCGCTGTGACAATTGCGCAACACGGACGTTTCTGAATCTTCCAGTCTGATATTCTTTGCGGTTGGCAGAGCTTGTATGTTGTGGAAAAAACAATATCGGTTTTCATGTGTTCCCGCGCGCGGGAACATGGCTTGGACCTTCGAAGAACTTCAGTTAAAACAATTTGATCAGTTAACGTTACAAACCAAAGAAAGGGGAAATCTTTAAAAGAGAACAACAGTTATATTTACATTATTATATGGATACGGAAGCTAGTATAAATATTTTCTCAGAAAAACTCATATGCTACTAGTCTTTATGTTTATATCTCAATCAATCCAGGGAAATACGTTGTTTTGTTATGATTGGCACATGATTTCCCGCCACAACTGGCGCAGTAATAGAACAGACGACGCAATGGCTTCATTTGTTCCTGTGTAGCTATTGTGCAGGGAAAAATGCATTTTTAGATATCTATGCTATGCCATCTTCCCCTACTGTATATCTCCTGCTCTATGATGTGTCATGATCAAGATCAGAGATGTTGCCATGCCCATGTCTCCATCATGTGGTTCTCATCAGTGTGGTATCTGATCTGTAGTTGTTCAAGTTTCTCCTTGTGGCTTTCAACAATGTAGTGCCTAATCTGTAGTTGTTCACGTTCCTCCTTCTTGTGGCTCTCAACAGTGTGGTATCTGGTCTGTTGTTGACCTTTTTGTTCTCTCTTTTTGTTGGAATATTTATAATTTCCCAGCAAAAAACGCACAGTAACAAAACTATAGAGCTTAAATACCGGATGGCAATTGTACTTTACTTGATTTTGAAGGAGTTACAGATTACCCTAAACTGAATTGCAATTGTTTATGGTTTTCATACTGCGCATCCAAAGTGTTCAGGATACTTTCAGATGATACGTCTTTGTGACCTGCGTATGATGGAACGTGTGGTGACCAGTGGAAGACTCAGCCTTTTAGTTTGCACCTCGGCTGATATTTCCTTTTTCATCCGTTGACCTTTGCAGGACCCATTCCTTACAATGTGACTTTTGGTTAGGACATGGTTGTGTGATGCACTCCCTAATACATTTATGAACATCTATCTATCGGCCTGTATAAGTTGGAACCAAACAAGAAGTACATACTTCACTCCACATTGCCCTTTCAAGCTAAGTGTTCGTATTTAATTCCATTGCCTTTGAATAAATAAAGTGTCAGTAAAAGTCAAACTTCTGCAATGCGCTCGGCCGCCCGTTTTCCATAGGAGGGCGGATAAAACTATTTCCTGCTTGGCTCGACAGAAATGCCCAGGAAATGGTGTTCGACGGAGGGTGACCTTTTAGACAGCCGTGGAAGGCTTCAGTCTATACATTATTTTGAGAGTAGCAAGCTGTGTCTAATATATGTTCTGTGCCCTACGCAGAAGCTTTGTGCTGCATTATCTGATAGTGATAATGTTTAAGATTCATCTTGCAACATATCAATCATAATATTCCAATGTAGTCTTACACGATGTAGCTGATTTCTGATGTTTACCTTTGCCTGGGTCCAGGATTCTCATCTACATCTTCCGCTAGCTTCAACATAACCTGACTCCACCTCAAATAAACTAACTTACCTGTGCGACTTCGGTGCACAAATAAAAGAACTAAAATTTAAAAAGCAATTTGGTTATGGGTCTCACTTTAAGCCATGACTTGTTTGTATTGTACTTCCCATACAGCAACGCCGAGCTAGCTTAATTGGTAAAAAAAATAGAATTAACTAATCCACTTATTATGTATTTTTATTGCCGAAATGTATTCTCCAGCTTACTAGCAGGAATAAGTATCAAGTAGCTTTTTCTGAAAGACAGTTTGATTAGATAATTACTGTAACAGAAATGACACGGCAACGCATTTTCTGGCTTTCTCTTTGTATAAATACAATTTCCTTTTTTTTTACTGATATAAGAACTAAAATCTACGAGTTTCAAATCGACCAGTTACAAATGGGCGAAAAAGAATACGGCGAGTTTAACATCAGCGAAAAAAAATCGGCGAGTTTGAAATCGACAGGGATTTGAAAATCGTATATAAGAAGTCCATAGTGCTCTTCTTCATGTCCTGCTTATTCCTCTTTACCGTCTCCTTTGGTTGAACTCACTTCGTTAAACTTCAGCCGACACTCATCTAATCTTCAAATTTTACAGCATACATACCAACTTACTGAATCCTGCTTTAAATGATACATGCCATTGTGATACTTTCTTATCTAGTAACCTTATGTTTCCTTCTGTAGTTATCTATTCTAGGAAATGATGATTTCGAGGTGATGAAGTTTGCTTTGGCCATACTTACATTGTTCACAATGTCCCCAAACTTGCTTTTCATTCTACTGAACGGACCTCCTGGGGTTATCCCGTGACTGAAATAAATCTATACAATGATTGTGGGGGTGGGAAGAATACCCAGCAAGATGATGTCCTACTTTACTGCAACATCAATGGATGTGCCCTAGGTTGGTTGATCAAAACCAGTACTGGTCACTCAACCAAACTCGTCCAAAAAAATATGCAGCCACTGAATGAATATGTCCGACTCGATGAAGCCTGCCTGAGTTGTGGAATACAAGGCATTGTCAGGTTCCTCCAATTTGTATGCAATTTTTAAGAATACTTTGGAAAAAAAGAATGAGAGGTGGTATAACGGAGCCATCAGCAGCTATGCACTCAACGGATGGAATGTGATCACTGGGACAGACTTAGCTTAGTGACATTATTCGAACCACTTACAGCAACGCTTATTATGGACTTTGCTCTGTTTTCCGTATATAGCTAGCGACCCCAGTAATGTCTGCTAGCTGAAATCCATTTGATTTTGTTGCCGCGTCGTGTAAAGAAAAATGTTGTAGAAGAGGCATTTTTTAATGAAACGAGAGGAGGGTGTGTGTATGCAGATTTCTCTACAGCTCTAGCTCTGCAAAGATATATAGTTGGTGGCCATGTCAGAATGGTCATGCATTATAAGACATAGATCGATGGAGATGGGAAGTCTTTTGGCAGTATCTGGCTATCATCTTTAGCGTTTTCATGCTCCCACCCATCCTCATCTCTGTCACATTTCGGCTCTTCTGCGGTCTCGTCGTCCAAATGCGGTTCGAATATGCGCGGCTTGATGGTACTACCGTCCTCAAAAACTCAACAACAGAATTCTATTTCAAACTCATCTCCGTCCGGATGAGTGTCCAAAAGTCGCTTGGTTTCTTACGGAGGACCTTCCCATCATATTTATGGGATAATTCAACTGATGTTGGCGGAATGGTCCTGGGCTACATATGTGTGTTCTCATTAGGTCACAACTTTCACGTGTATCAACGTTCAGTACTTGACACTTCTGGTATGGTATTGCAGGAAATATTACCTGCAATCTCTTTAAGAAAAAATGCAATCCCACCGAAGTTCGTGAAAAATTATGCCAAAACATTTGCAGATGAAAATAAATTGCTCACGAAATATCTATGCGTGTAATGTCTAATGTCTTCTTTTGAAGTAATGAAGAATATAAAAAAAATAAAGCAATGTACAAAAGGACTAGGAAAACCTTCTTGTACCAGAGTGCACATGCACAAACTTGTAAGTCGGCTAATTGTAATACCTCCCATTTTCAGTTGTTTTGCTATTTTTCTCCTCGAAGGTATACTCTTCCTTCTCTTCTTCGGTTCACCCCCCGTCTCTTGAAGCCTTCCCATCGACCAAATAGATGACACATTTTTGTTCCTAGATAAAATTTCTGTCAACGTGGTGCTGACAAAATCGGTCCCAATCAAGTTGAGGTTACCAAAAGCCAAGGCATTTCCTGCCAATTTGTCAGCCATTCCATTGTAGTTTATACCAGCATTGACATGAATATAGACTATTTTTTATGCCTTATATCTATCAGTACTCAGTATGCACTTTTTCATTAGTGCTGATATCTGTGGATGTGCTTTCGTGCAAACTTCTTTGATGATCCCAGATTTGTCAAGATTGCCAAGTAGTCAGATCAATTTAGAATAATGACTCTAATGTAGGAACATACTTCATGTTGATCTGTGATGCCGGGGTGGCCCATTGCACCGCCTGTAGAATGTCTAGTGTTCTATCTTACTGCGGCAGTGCCTTCAGGTCACGGTTATTCGAGATGTCATTCAGCTGCACAAAAAAGCAACTTTGAGACATCAGCATCCTTGCAGTGTAAGTTGATCAAATGTTTATAGCGATGAGTACGTTTCAGTTTATTTTTGCAAAATTGCAATTTTGACAAGAATGTTCAGGAAGGCATGACACTTGTCCGCAACATTATACAGATACAGTAGATTTTGATATTGCCTCGTTTCGAATTTACTGGACTCATTTTGAACTGACAGATAAAATATATGGATACTATGGCAGAGTGTTGACGAGATAGCCCCCCCCCCCCGTGTGTTGCCAGGTGTGCTGCCACAGTTATTTGCAGCTACTGTAATCTTTGCCCCTTATCACGTCATTCCCTTGAAGGCTGATGTTACCTGCATTAATGAGGTTTGCCAGCTCTTTAAGTAGATTTCTTCTAAACCCATTGCCATTTTGCAGGGACTCGCATGGTACAACTTTATACTGTCCAAGGTTGATGTCTTGTTGTGTACTAATTTGCTCACCATACAGAAGTGCGGGGATTTGACTTACCCCTACAATATTTGCTTGAGTTGCTTCAGTATGACTTGTTACATTCCACGTCGTAGTCAAAGCCAGGGGCATCTAGGTTTTGGATAAGCTGTTAGGTACCTATTCAATCTCTGGACTGGAACGGTGCCTCCTCTCGCTCCTCCTGCATAAGACTTTGTTATTGACGTATATCTTCAAGGGACTTGACTTTTGGACGTAAACAGTACCCCGGGTACTTGAGGCGTACTACTGGTGCACCACAGCCAGCGAAATACCCATATGTTCCAGGGTGTTGTTTTCTAGACTTAATAGGCAGGGTTGTCTTCAGTTAGATATCGGACAACGTCTCAGAAATTTCAAGATCTTACAGGATATTAAAACATCCAGCTAGTTTGTATCTTGTTTTAATGTCTCTCTTTGGCACCGTGCGTACTTGAGCTGGTCAGCGATGGTAGATCTGCATCTGCTGAGCAGGTAAAGCTCGGGCTCCTCGACCACCTTTTGTTTATTCATGGGCTTACTTGACTTCCGGTTTACCCTGTTACCCAATTACTTCTGACGTAAAGTATATTGCAGGATCATAAAGTGCGCGGAAGAAGACATGTAAATACCCTGTGTTAAGTAGTGTGCCCTGATCATGAAATTGGATTAGATGTATCGTACGGGTGATTGTTGATAGCTTCTCTTGTTCGTCCTGCAAAGCTGGGCTGGCCTCGTTGGTGAATTTTAGAAATTTTGTGACTGAAGCAAACTAGTATCTGTCGCTCTCCGACCTGAAACGCAACAGTAGACTTACAAACACATATCTGTTAGTTGATACTTGGGAAACGCACCCTTCATTTTTCTGAAATCTCACTACAGGTCAGTAGAAAATAGTGTTCCAAAACATTACAACACACAACTGGCATAAACTGGGCCTTAATTAGGAAGCACACCGTCATAGTGGTGCCTGCCCTCACTGACATATCCACTCACAAAGAGGTTATACGTCTCGGGAAGATGCCTTCATCACCTCTCCATTAGTTGCTTCAGCTTTGACGGATCTTCAACAAGTTTTTCACCAAAAGATGCTGATGTACTTTGCACCATTGCATTACTTTCAAGGGCAATGTTGTGGAATCGGGCCTTCATCATCCCCGTGCCAATGTGGGACTCCTTGCCAGGTACCCGAGTTTGTGTTTCGCGTAGATCTTCATTCTCCTTGCTGTGCCTCAACTCCTTCACTTTTGCATTATGTAAAACGTTATGGAGCATCTAAACTTAATCACATCTTATTTGTCATACATTTACAAAATGGTAATTCTTCTGGTTACCATTTGTGAATTGGTCAACGAATCTACAAATATAGATTTCAAGTCTGACAGACGCCGTTTAGAATTTTTTGCTCTTGTCTCCACATTTTACTGAGCATCAAGCATCTACAAGTGGGTGAGAAAGCGTTCATACGCCACAGATATAAACACTGCCTCGTTTTGTTTAAAGAGGTTGTGAATTTTTCATGTATATCTTGTCAGCAGCAGCTGTGATAGCATCATTGTCCCTTCATCTTCGGATGTTAGTGCAGTTATGTCGTTGACGCTGACGCTGACTTTGATGGTTTTGGTTAGCCGTGCGTTGGTCTGTGGCTGGTACTGTATTGTTTACCTGGGAAAAATATTTCCTTTTATGTCAAACTGATTATGCAACTATCAATCCTAGTTAAAACACAATCCCCAATCACCTGCTTAGAGATAACCAAATTCGTGTACTTAGCACCACAAATAGTGCGGGTGAATAAATTTGCCTTCGGCCTCATAATACCAACTGCGTATTCATGTAACTTAAAGTAGAATAACATGAATATGCAATTGTCATCATGAGGCCTTGATTTTACAAGCAAGATAAAAGAAAAACGATGAAAATTGTAGCAATAAGATAAAATGATAATTTTTATATGGTATAGATTATGATAGTAAAGAAATATTTGCGATGCATTAAATGTGTATACTGGCTTACCACACTTTCCAAATGCATTTGGGTCAGTTGCAGAAGGATGTCTCCTGCCCCAGAATACTTCACGTGGGCTGCATTTCACTGCAACTAATTCGCATCCAGACATTGCCAATTTCCAGGTTCAGCTTTTTGCAAAATCACGATTCTTTTTTCCATCTGCCTCACAAGGGGATGGCCCACATGATACGTGTCCATATCACAATCAGGTGAATAAATCATTATGGTTTTGTATCTGCTTGAAGCAGCGTGCAACCAAACACGAGTGTCACTTTCCTCGTGATTGGACCTAAAGTCTAGATATGGAGGGATGCCATCCACGTTAGAAACAAAACACATGTCTATTTTATCATGTGTAAATGCCCCAGCTGTGAAAACTATCCGTGGCTGCCCCCAAAAGGTTTACGCACTATAAGTAAACAACTACACAAATAAGAACATAAAATACGCTTGTTTGGACGCAAGGAAATGCATTTTATCCAATCTATTGGGGGTGAATGAGTGATCAGAAACTGAATCAAATGATAATAAATCGTCACTTTCTACAACATAGTCTCTTCTACTTCTTTCAACATCTAGAGCACTATGTGGATCATCAAACACAATGTGGACTTCATTAAATCCTGACTGGAGTAAAGGCAAAACCCATTTTAGAAACAGAAAATGTGAGTACTCTGCTGACCCAAGGGAGCTGTGTTAATTTAAAAAAAAATGTCTTCTTAAACAGAGCACAGGGGAAAGTTAGCAGGTTACATTTTGGTAAAAACACTAGGGTATCTAGACTGGAAAAAAAGAAGTATCGGCTGATTTAGCTCCCTTGTGAAGGTCAGCATCACATAAAGCACGAGGCTGCTCCAGAAATTGACCTAGCTGGGGCAAATCTAATAGCTGGGCGATCTCAGATAAGGGCCTGTTTTTTTTTTTCATTTTGAGACCAAGAAACTGCTCCAAGATAGCATTCCATGACTATCTTCCTATATCCTTTTCATTTTTATGAAATCATAGTCATTTTTAGTGAGAAAAAGTTCTTAAAAGACTTACGCTTGGGCTGTTAAGGATCCTGAAACTGATGAATGTGTCTAATGATGCTGTACCTATTTCCCTAAACTTACGCAAGTCCTTCCTTTGAATATCAGGAATAGAAGCTCCTGTGATGGGTTAGGCCAGGCATCTATCTTGCACAGGAACAGAAAAATGTGGGATTCTACCACTCTTTTTGCATAGTAAACAATATTCTGTCTCTCCTGTTCAATAATGGTAGGACTATGGTCAGTTTGAGTTCTGATGTTAGACTTAACAATAATCTGTTGTTTTACTTGATTAATCAATCTAGCTCGATATGGTAAAAACAGAACAAGATCTTCAATGACAAATTTGTTTGGCCCTGTTATAACTTGTGTAGTGTCACGGTTTATTAACATTTCATGACTCTCATCTAATGCTACACTTGAATAGTTAACAGCATTGATACTGGTAACAAATCCTCCTTCTTGAAATTATACAAGAATATGATCTGGACAAGACGATAAATCAGAAAGATGCAAAGGAATGATTCTAGAGTATATTACATGGTCAAAGGCATGGAGAATAAGGGCTTTTAACATTCAATTGTCTCCTTATAATCAGCATGTTTATACATTATTGATAAGTATGCAACATTAGAATTTTCTATGCCAGGGTCCCTTTAATTTCAACAACAAAAATTTACATTTCAAACCAGTTGACCTAGGAGAACAGTCTTTCAAATCAGATATACATCTTTCAACTTGATACAGAAACATGTCAAAGTTAAATTCATTTGATGCTTTTATTTCTTCTCCAGATATGCTTAACTGTTCTAAGGTGAGGGAACTGAGGGTAGATGGGATTAAAGACTGTACACAAGATGGGGGTGTAAGGGATGAAGAACTTTCAATTTTCCTTGGGCGCTTTTTGCTTTGCCTAAACTTTGAAGTTAGTTTTTGCTTTTAAACACAGGCTCCTCATTTTCAGTTAAGATATCTACACCTACAGAGATATCTTGACTAGTACAATACAGATGCTGCAGTTGGCCTGGAACAAGGGTTTTAGGTTTGGGTTGGACGGCTTGAATAGAAGTACCATTCCACCCACGGGGACTACCTGTCACAGCTGCATGGGGGCTACCACTATTTATATTGTCTATAGAAGCAATAGTTAAGGAACCTTCTGTCAAATTATGATAATCATCTTCCAATTTCAATTGATCTAACATGCAAGCAAGAAATAGTTTATAAGAATCTTTGAGCAACAGTTGCATTAGACCATAAGACCGGCTACAAGAATGAATCAATTCTGAATTAATCATATGGAAAGGATAACTAACTACACCTACCTTCAGAGACCATTAAGAAAATAAGGAAAGTAGCAAAAAGTCGTCTCAAAAACTTGGAACTATAATGGCAAATGGAAAAAATCATCCATAAGAAATGCTAAATAATGTTGATTCATATCAAATGTTTCCAAATCAGACATGGGAATGGCAGATTATTGCATAGTTAGTACAACAATAAAGTTCCATACAACAGGATTGAATTATTTTGAAATTTGCAAAAGGTCAATTTCATGCAAGAAAGTTGGATTCTTCACATACTTATCAATAAATGTTGATGACTCTTTATCCACTGCCTCGTAGCCGGGTGCAACACGTAGATTCCAGTGGATAAACTTCTCTTCAGTGATGGACCACCAATAATAGATCCACACACGACGCATTATAGACTCGTAGCGATGATCTTTCAGCCACCCGGTGTTGTCATCGTTGTACCACTCACGGACGTGACGATTGGAGGTAATCCAGATGGTACGGGGGTTAAAGTCACGTGCACCACCTTTAGTTTGAATCAAATCATTCATTTACATTAAAGAAGATAGCCCGCTAGAATTATGTCTTTGTTTACATGACTATTGTGTAAACATAGAAGCAACATTAGACTGAAATGACATTTACTCAAGATCACGCTTAGAAGAATTTGATCTTGCCGTATACAAAACCAAATTCAATTAAATCACATTCTCTTTAATATAAAAATAAACCAAATTTGTTGGATTTACTTGAACTTTTGTGGATGAAAAAAACGCTCAAAGATCACTCAATAATTCAACCAACAGCCACTTGGCTTCAAAACAGAATGCATCAGCTCCATCACACTGTTCTTTATTTTTTAGATTCCTTAATTAGCATTTGAATATTTTCTACATACAAAACATCAACAAATTCTCCAGAGACATTTTACCTATCTTGTAAGGAACCTGGTGCAACGCTAATTGTGGTACGTTCTCTTGACTATGTTCAACTTCAATTTCTCAATGATTCTAATCGTTTCTCTAGATTTTCCCAATCCTTGACAAGACACCTTGCTCAATGTAAACATTGATAACGGTAATTACACAAAATACAGCATCCTGACAAAGTAGAATCTGCAACTTCCAAAGCTGACTGTGGTATATTCAATTTGGAACGGAACTGTTTCCTTTTGTGGTACTTAATAACCACAACAATGTGTTAATTTGTCTTCCTCGATTATCGATAAAACCGATGATAATGAAATGTACACATTTAAACAGAATGTGGCAAAGATCTACATCTTGAAGCTAAGTCAGAAATAGGAAAAATATAAGACATCACATCATTGACTGACAATTTTTTACGTTCATGGCTAGACAATCTATCGCATCAACCTAACTCAGACATAAAACATGTTTCCTCTGGCACTGTATCAGGTTCCTGTGAATTGAAATCGGAAGAATTAGATATCTCTGGCCGTTGAGTTTTGATAGTCAGCATTCTTTGAAACTTGCGCTCACAAGAACGCATATACAGTTCTGTATTATCAATTACCCAATTTCCAAGTGCTTCGTTCCATCCCTGTGGATGTCTTTACTGGTCAAAAGCAAATGTGAATGGCTTCTTACAGTGAGCACATGCTTAGAAACATGGCCTGTTTGGATGAAAATCAACCGCCCCCCCCCCCCCATGACCAAAAACTGTAACTATCACAGTCTTATCAAATACGTCTACAATCTTATTCTCATCACTGAGAAGACAACCATCTAAACTAAGGTCCATATACCTCAATTACCATATTTTGCAGTTTACACACCTGAATACAATTGTTGGTCGCGGGATTGCATGTAAGTGTGCTGGGACCAAACTTTCGGTGCGTTGCTTGCGTCTTGATCGCTTGTGGTGTCCTTGGAGGTGCTGGCACCTTCGGCGTCCTGAGTTTTGCGTTGACATTTCCGTCCAGGTGTATGTTGAATGGATGAATGCCCGTCTTCATGAAACCCGACTTGACATTTTGAGGACTGAAGGTCTGGTCTTGAACCGAAGAGTAGATGAATGCAAATGTAGATTTCTTTGCCTGGAACTTGTGTGTTTGAGGCTTGCAAAGATTCAATAGTTTTTGCCCATTTAGCTTTGAGAGAAGCGAATATCGCCACGTCTAAAAGTTGGGTATACTAAGACGTGTGGGGTGGCAGCCCATAGATAACAACCTTCTATTTGCTGTTTGTAGCCCCATAAGAGAAATATGGCAGGTAGTCTGATCCAAGATTAGAAACAGGGGCCTTACCTTATGGCAATGGGGTACGAAATGGAAGAAAAAACATTTTTCAAATAGCTCCCTTGTCATGTACCCAGTGTCGGTATGGGCTTATACTGCTCCAGACGGCCCTCCTCTACAACAATCCCAGCATTATCCCGGTGACGGATCGTCTGCAGCGTGAAGATCTGTTAATAGTGATAGATAATTTTAGTATTGCATTCATACAAGTTACACGGGTTTCTTGTTTTATGATAATTTCGACACATTCCACTGTGTTCAACTAGATTTATATTATATCGAGACTCACCATTGTGCTACCAGAGTGACTTCCTGGCGTGTCTGGGGCGTGTTACTTTTAACTGTGCCTGTTGACGGTTATCTGCGAGAAAGATGAAATAACATGGGTCACAGGAAATCGGTAGATAATAAAAAGTTTGTCCCCTCCTTATTTCAGACAACAGCGTTAATTGTGCTAAGCAAATTTATGTTAATGAATTTTTATGTCCCATATAAGAACGTCAAATCCCATTCATTTCAACGATGTTATATTTCCTATTGTAACGTTACGTTACCTAACGTATGTTGTGTCATTGACTTTGAACGGTTATCAATATTCAACAATAAGTCGCACTATTTTTACACCAATTTATGAAGTTGTTAATGAATGTTGGCTTCAGGTCTGTTCTGGCTAGCCTCACTTGAACGATAAACACACTGTTACTTATACTCACGTAGTTCTGCTGCGGTTGCAACGATCGGATCAAGGTGGTAGAAAATGAATAGTGGTAATTGACTGAAACAGCGCGAAACAAGGGTGGGCCGTACCAAATTGTGAATGTTGTGTTCAGTTATTCTGCTCTGGTAAGTGTATATCTCTTCTTTTTTTTCTGGAATAAAACGCTCATGAATTAGGATGATGGTAAATAATATTTGTTACGAAATGTGACTTCGATTCGGCTAGGAAAAACATCATTACCGCCCACGTTAGGTTCGCACGCGGTGTTGTCATCCGTTTGCATCGGTTTCCGGTGATACACGTTCGCCCCAGCATTCACGACACATTTGTGGACATTGTGTGTTCAGGATAAGTGGTATTTTGTTTTGAACAAAGTGTTTAACTTATTCGGTATACCAAGCATCGGACCGTCAACTTTGACATGTCTTGGAATAAAACAAGCGGCGTAAACAGTTACTAAGGTACAGTATACCCCACACCGGCGGAGACTTACGCACGGATAAAAAATATTTACTCGAGGGAAGCTGAACTTAGTTGACGCGAGATTCTTTCTTCAGTTTATTTAAAGTACTTCCGACAAATGAGAGAGATGCCAGAGTATATGTTTGTCGAAGTTAAAGTACCCTGTTTCGAAAGGAACTATATGGAACGTTATATCAATTACAACATCTTTCTGGTTTTACCTTCAAAGTTCCTTGTTGTAAACCGTGTACGGACGATATAGAATAGCCTGCACTTTAGAAAAATTCAACACTTCAATACAATCATATAACATTCGTCAAAACGCAATAGTTTTCATACGCCCGACACTGCCACTATGCGATGTCGAGCTAGTAAATTTATACATTACATTTGAAGTTATGGGAAAACACGAGTTGAATTTTTTTTCTTTGCGGTCACACAGAATGGCGGCACACTTAGAATACTTTGTATGTCACTTTTCAATATCTTCTGTAATTTGGCACAATTAGGCACGGCCATGTGACACAATCACCACCTAATACACCACAGTCACTCATGTAAGAGAAAATCACCATCATCATAAAGTAAAGGATATGTTACCTTGATACTGTCCTTAGTCGAGGCACCTATGAGCTTCTCCAGCGGCTTCATATTGATGTAGTCGCCTAGATTTGGCACATGGTTCAGAGACAGCCCTCTCTGGCCACGGAGCGACGATCCCAGATCGGTCTTGCTAATCATGAGAGACAACGCGTCAAAGTACAGTATGTCCTCCTCATCTAAAGCGTTGTAGAAGATCTCTTTCTCCGTCTTCTCAACAACAACGGCCAGTTTGCCAGTGGTCGCCTGGAGCATCATCACATTTTCATTTATTTAAAAGATACATGGAGGATCACTGTTCAAAATGTCTCAGTCAAAATGAACTTCATGAAGGTCTGATGTTCATGTGACTCTGTAAATAAGTGTCCTCGCTGTAGACTTTTATTTATCATCTATCAATCAATCGTCAGCTGTACTACCAGACTCGTCTTCCGATCTTTAGTATGCGTGCTCATGCGGAAGATGAGCCGGTGGCGAGCTGTCAGACATCAGTTTCTTAACTCGTTCTGACACAGTTTTGACCGAGGTCCTTTTCCGACTAATGCGATGGCCATCCGACTGTTCCCGACGTCGGTCAGCGTCCGCCTGTCGGCCGAGCTGCAACAATCTGCGAGCCGCTTCGCCACCTGATTGTGGCGCGACCCCGAACTGCTGTCCGAGACGGGCTAGTGATTCCCCCATCCCACCCACAGCCTTCGAGTGAACTGCACTGTATGCCCGCATCTCTGCCAGAGCCTTGAAGTTTAAAGACTTGGGCAAAGACTTGTGCATGCATCTGTGCATTGCTTCGACGCTGTTTGTGGACCGCAAGTAGCGCTGTTTTATGGCGGCGGCCTCCGATATGTTGAAGTCAAGGACTTCGTTTAGCTCCATTCTGTCCTCCCCAGTTAGAAGAAGATATTTCATCCTGGGGAGGTACGAGGGGACATAATCGGAGGCCACGGGTGCGCAGGGACACACAAAGGAAAGAGCAGAACACTTTGTGTGATTGCCAGAGAAGCAGTCAAGGATGTTGTTTTTGGCGTCCGAAACTGACTTTAGATATTTAGAGTCGTCAGTGGGGTGGTGCCCCGGCCCCCACGCTCGCTTAAGTTCCCCTGAACAGCGTGAGCCGATGGCTTTGGACAAGACAGTACAGAAGGCCTTGGTGGTCTCCTGTGTCACCTTGCCGGAAAACTCCACCTTCCCTGAAACAAGTTGGGAGCTTAAGTCCGTGCGGAAAACACTGGACCGCTGACGACGAGAAGTATGCACTGTGCAATCCTGTTGCTCAATGTAAAAGTCGGGCTGGAGGTTTTGTGTGGCCGATTGTGGGCCTCTATAAATTTGTCCAGACCCGTCAGTAACAAGGGCTTTAAGCAGAAGTGGTGACTCTTTGCATTGATACATTTCTTGGGTAACCCTCCTAGCTAACCATTCTTCCGCGTTGCCAATGTGCTCAGATTTTGGGTAGGTTGACGCTTCTCCGACTTTTCCAAATTTGTTGGCAAAGACGAAACCAATCAGCATGTTTTCGGCTGTTTCCTGCTCCCTAACAGGAAGCGCTGCCTGTGTGGACTTCTGGTGGAATCCCTTGTAACAGGGGTTATTGTAGCAGCCGCGGGCTGCTGCAGCAATGGCCAATGGCTTGCCATCTTTCACCAGATTTCCCCGCAGCTGCATGACCTGTCGCAGTCGCCCCGTTATCGGCGAGGGCCTGTTGTGCCAATGCCACCACTGGACCCGAAAGCCCAGTCGCCAAGCTGTGTAGGCTGCTTTGGGCCGGTCCCGCCAGCTCTACGCTGCAAAACAGCGTGTTGAGCCCCGAGTGCCCAACCGGGACCTTTGTTAGACCCAGTGCAACCTGCACATTCATCCTTCCAGGTTTCGGACCTCTTTTGTGGCCATGGAATATCCTGGCCTCAGTTACACTTGCAGTACAAGGCCGACTAGCCGATGCACTTGCCAGGCTCTCTAGTAATGTAGGCGGCAGCTGTTTGGGCCTGAGACTGCCAAGTGTGTCGTCTTTAGATGGCCGTCGGGCCAAACTGCAAATGGCACTGCCGACACGCTGAAATTTTGTGAAGCTATGGTTGCTCATCGCTGTCATTACCATCTTCTATGTGTTCAGTGCTCATGCGCCTTACTTGATGTCCCATCTCAAACTTTACTACTGGTTTTCGCTTTTTTGGTCTTCCGCCCTAATTCACTTTAATGCCATCGTTTGATAACTCAGTAGCGGCAAGCAACACAACCCCCCTGTGATGACTTCGATGTCGTCTGGAGGTTCTTCATCACACTCCTCGAGTTCTAGTCCGGTCGAACAGACTTCTACTTCTTCCAGCTGCAATGGGACATATGTCTGTTGCCACGCCATATTTACTACTCATTTGAATCAAATAGTCGTTACCGGCAAGAACGATTTTTCGGATATTCGAAATCACCAAGGTGAAACGCGACATTATTAGAACGCAAGGTGATGACGTTAACCTGATGACGTATACGTATACCTGAGCAGGTGGATTTGGGGGCGTCCTGCGCTGCTTTGCCTACGTTTTCTCTTATAGAAATGCCGCTTGAGGCAGGGAAATCGCTATCAGAACATATCTTCATGTTTTCCATTATCAGACTGAAATACATGAAACGTATGTAGTTTATGGAAAGTGGATCATCAACAGATACCAAGTATGCAAATAAATTCCTAATTTGCAGAATCAATGCAAAACACCATATCTCATCTAATTGGAAAATTATAGGACTGTCAATATGATACTTAGTATGCAGGTAGCTTAGACAGAGATATACGTAATGAAGTGCAAATTATGCTAATTTTGACTTAGTTTGCCTAGCTAATGAAGAAAATCTATATTTGCAGTGTTCTCCATTATCAGACTCAAATACATGTAACATATGATCCCGAAGAACTGAGACTTGACTTTGATTTTATTGAAGAAGTTGTTTTCCATGTTTCAATGATTTCAGACAAGGAGATACCTATTCCTACTCAAACTACCCATTCACTGTCGCTAAAGTCACCGTTCATTATAGCAAAGATAGAACAATGTATAGGTTAATTTAGAAATAATTTACTACAAACGATTGGAAATTGTGTACATCATTTCTTACCACCCAACATGACAACATACTACAAAAGTCAAACATTACTAGAAAATATCAAACAAAAATGCCGATTTAGCTGTGTCGTGGTAAAATGCATTCAAACCCCATCTCCCACTGCATTTCGACAAACCATGTTGCGTTTGCTTCAACCCAAAAGTTAGATTAGTGTATTGAGGAAAGCTTATTTAATGTTGGGTTGACACAAGGTTACCTAAATGTGAACTTTGATATTAGAGGTATTATGAGATGGTATGTATATTAATGAAGTGATCATATCATTTTGATATGCGTGCTGATTTGTTTATTTGTAATAAACTTTCCTTTCAATTATGAACATGGCTAGAACAACCGAATCAGAAACAAGTGAAGTAAAATGATATGGTCCGCACAGGTCATGGTCGACCGGCCAAAAGATACATACAGTCGGGGGCAGAAAAATACGAAAGAGGAATGTTGTGAAAGAAGAACCACCACCACCCAAATGGAAATTCTCCCATGATTTTGCGAAGGAGGCGGGTTCCGAACAAAATTATAGGTACCAAGACGCAAAAAGGCAAGGGGGCGCCACCACTGAACGTAAACCACCCACAAAAGCAAAGCAAATGTCACTGGCAATGTCTGCCACAGTACTGAGCACTCTAGAGACTTTGCCGCTGACAGACGGGAACACCTGCCTCGTCAGTGTTTGAAAGTCTGAGATTAAGTGACGCTTCTCTAAATATGTCACTATGCATTGGAACGACTGTTGGCGCCACAACATTCAACATGAGTTGGGAACAAAAGAATAAGTCAACAAACGATTAGAGCCCTGATCGTGAATGCTTGCCGTACATATTGTGCTATACTTTTCAATAGATCCGCATGAACGCCTCTAGCTGTTTTTGGATCTTTTACTGTAATGCTTTGTGAGCGTGGCTGAGCTTATTATCTTGTGTGAAAGGCAATATCGAGTTACAGGTGCTTCCGCGCCCCGGAATATGACTTGTATCTACGATGAGATCAAGCAATTTAAAAATTCAAGCCAAAGAAGGAGGAAATCTATTAAAGAGACTTACTGGTGATTTTGCGTTGTCATATGAATACTGAAACGATGGTGTGGATATTTTCTCAGAAAACACAAATTCTACCAGTCATCGACTTAATACATCAACAATTGTTGCGCATAGACTGTATTTTGTAATAGAACCACTCTACCTACCGAAGGACCAAGGGCACTGCTTTTGGATAATAGGCAGATGATTTCCCGCCATGAATAAAATGGAACAGACGACGTAGCAGCATTTTCTGCCTTTATCATGCTGAAAGAGATTTCCTGAAAGACACACCACCATTGCCAGTTGATCTTCAGTTTTATATTTATTAGTGTATTGAGCTTTTGGTAGGGGCTTTGTGTCTTGACGGGCTTTGACATAAAAAAGTGATCATTCCCCTTTCTGGCTTCTATTTCCCATGTATTGAGCACGTGATCATTAGAGATGGTCTTGTCCCGATTTTCCTTCCACCATTTATATAAGGTTTACATGAACGTTCTTGCCTAGTTAATTTGTTGTATATCATTCTAAAGCTGGTCCGCATGTGACATACCACATCTTATTTACAGTCACTTGGAATAAGTAGCCTTCTCCGTCACTCACGTCGCAATGTTGTACACTTTGAAGAACGTAGGATCAAACCGGCAAGAATTGCTCAATCAAAGTTTACAATAATAGCAAACCTTAGACGCAAATGGACAAACACGTCCACTCGAAATTAAGTTTCTAGTTCTTTTTTTCATAATGCCACAAAACAATATGGGTATGTTTAATAATCTTTATAGATCACAATGGGATATTTACACTCTTCCAAGCATACAGTAGCTTGTTTGTAGGTAAGAACTTGTAACAAAGCTAAAGCAGCAAAAGGTTAGCAATATTTACGTAATTTTTCTGAGAAGTTAATTACAATGTTAAATGATATCTCGAACTATGACATTATTATCTTATCACTAGATACAAACAATGATTATAAGAGTTTATATTACAGTTAAGATACAACGTAAACTTTTTTTTCTCACGAAGAAATATTAAGTACAATGTAAGTTAATTATGATTTTTTCTTCAAGACGTAACTTTAATGTATTAAAAAATCGTATTTGGATGATTTTTTTTTTCAAGAACAAAAATGCATTGGAAACTCTTGTCCTCAGCTCTTTGGCTCATCGTGGGTACAAATCAGTCAGAAATAGAATAAGGTGTTTGTGCGATTTCATCAACAGGGAAAGAAGCCATATTGTCTTGCACAGAACCATTAATCATAGCCACTATAGTGAACGGCGTTACACTGCACGAAATGGCCACGTATCCTGACGGATCCGACGTATCCGGAATCGGGCCTCATGGCGTTTCCGAGCGAATCCGGAAAAATCCCAGTTCACTGTTCGGATACTGAAGTGCCCGCAGATCCGACCAATTCCGACGCCGTATTCTTCTGGATCCGTGATGCGCCTCGGATACCCGAAGATATTTGCGCGGATCCCTCTTTTTTTGATATTTGGAATGTTCGGATTGTTTGTATGTCGGTAGTTGCTTCGGATCCTGACGAATAAATACACACGGCACGGCATGATCTCATTTCCTGACGAATCCAGCAGATCCGGAATTGCGCATCACAGCAGATACGGAACGTTTCCGATTGGATCCGATGCACCTCAGATCAGACAATTCCGGCGCCGTATACGTCTGGATCCTTCATACGTTTCGGGTACAGATACGGAACGTTTCCGAGCAAATTCAGACAATTACCAGGTACACCTCAGATCCGGCAATTCCGACGCCGTATACGTCTGGATCCGTGATGCGCGTCGGATACCTGAGGATATTTGCGCGGATCCTTCGTTTCTAGATATTTGTCAATATGGCAGAGATGTTCGGATTGTTTGTCGGTAGTTGCTTCGGATCCTGACCAACAAATACACACTGCACGGCACGCGGCATAATCTCATTTCCTGACGGCAGATCCGGAATTGCGCATCATAGCAGATACGGAACGTTTCCGATTGGATCCGGTGCACCTCAGATCAGACAATTCCGGCGCCGTATACGTTCTGGATCCTTCATATGTTTCGAGTACAGATACGGAACGTTTCCGAGCAAATTCGGACAAATACCAGGAACACCTCAGATCCAGCAATTCTGATGCCGTATACGACTGGATACGTTTCGGGTACAGATACAATATCTACTCGGATCTTTCATTTTTTTATGTATTTGCCAATATGTTAGAAGTTCAGATTTGCCATGTTAGAAGTCATGAGCTGTCTCGGATCCTGACGTGTACGGAACACGGATTCGTGTCGGATATCCAAATTACCCACAATACACTTCTGGGCGCGACAAACGTTAACGGTTTTCTTTCGGTTAACAGCACAGACAAGAACGGCGTTTCATCACCTTCTGTGCTTAACATGGCATCGCCAGAGTCTACCATGGTCGACCAGTGATTTTTGAGTGGCTTGAGAGTCGAAGGGAATTCGGTGTAAACTCAAACGCACGAAATTGCGACGTTGTCTTCTTCGTGCATGCAATATTCGTCGCCCCCCCTCCCCCTTGTAAACGCTGGTAGGGAGTTGATTCATCATTTTGAGGGACTGCCCTTTGGTAAGTACAAATTGAAAAATTCCCGTTTCTAACTAGTTTTGACGTCAGTTATCCTCCTATTGTGGCTTGACATATCATCGCATTCGCATGACCATAAGAATTCTCCAGCCGACCTGCCCTTTTACGGCGTTAGGATCTAGGAAATTTAAAATTTCAATTTGTTCATTCTTGCCAATGGTCAGCAGGCATGTGTGTCTGGTTAACGTTTCAGATACAAAATAGCAAGCAGTGGAGGGAAAGATAATTAAAGATATGGAAGGGAAGAAAATGTCATAAGTATTTGTCCCACAAAGATCCCACAGTTTGTGGATAGTGAACTAGAACTTATAAGGAGGCAGTAGTGTGCCTCAGTGATTATTTCATTCAGTTATAGCTGTGCATGTTTGATCAATATCATATTCAAGTTATAGATGTAAGTTTTACGTAGTCAATTCAACGATGCCCAGATTCATTTTTTTACACATGCGAGTATGTGATATGTTTAATATTTGTCATTGTTTCCATTTATATATATATATCCAGTACAGCATCGGCAGATACTTCCTTCACAAATGCAGCACATATTGTGAGGGCCTTGGCTGGGAACAAAGCAATCAATTGTCAGATGCTCAGCTGCTGAGTACCTCAGGCTCCTTTGGTAAGTCCATCATCGGTACACTTCAATGTTAGCTGAGAGAGGCATGATGGATATCCATTGTCCCGTGTTTTTTGTAGCTGCTGTGATGAAACGAAGCCCATGTCAAAATCATGTGACATGTTCCTTAAATACGTGAATTGATATTTATTCATCATTTGGTTTTATCATATAGGAACTGGTTCATCACAAGATGGACTCCAAGCTGAGTCCAACATGCAGATACAGAAGAAATCAGCCTTGCCTGTCCCTTACCAAGAGTGCATGGAAGAAGTGAACTCAGATGTAGTCAGATAATGGGGAGAGGACGATTATACACATGCAGTTCCACGGCATATACTACTTACGTTTAAAATGTGGCGTGTCATCATGGGAGTTCTTCAGACAGTATAATGTTACTTTCTATTTTCAACCTCTGTATTTGAAATAATTGTATCTGATGGCTTTTAGACGAAGAGCTGGCCACAAATAGGGCTTTTAATACTTTAGTGGAATATTTAGAACATGTAGATAATTTTGGTCCAAGGGCACTATACAGTAGTAAATATTACCACAATGTTGTGATGGTGTTAATTGTAATACATTTCATAATTTTTCAGAACATTGTGCTTGCACAACCCCAATTTACCGACATTAACCTGCATGTGCAGTGGTGCTTTGAGTATGTGGATGTCCCTCAGCCTGTCTCAAATGAAATGGATCATTTAGCCACATAGTACTTCCGTATTGTATTGTATTTGATAGTTTTTGAACTTAGAAATACATTATGTTGAGATATGAAATGATACATATGTTACATACAGGCTTTCCCAAACTTCCTGTCATTCAAAATGATGTTTTGGGTATAGTTAAATCAGGAATGCAAGCACTTAGTCGGATCCGTTACGGATTCGTTGTTGGGTCCACCTGTATCCGTCAGTATTCACCATTTTCTTCAAAATACAGAAAAATCCCTGTACGCATCCGTCAGGATCGGTGGCATTTCCGTACAGTGTACGGCTCCGTATTCGTCGAAAATCCCTTACTTTCGGATTCTTCAGGAAATATTCCATAAACCGGTGCGGAAATAGTCGGATACGTTACACGAATCCGCATGTATCCGTCAGTATCCGCCAAAAATACAGAAAAATTCCTGTTCGTATCCGTCAGGATCGGTGGCATTTCCGTACAGTGTACGGCTCCGTATTCGTCGAAAATCCCTTACTTTCGGATTCTTCAGGAAATATTCCATATACCGGTGCGGAAATAGTCGGATACGTTACACGAATCCGCATGTATCCGTCAGTATCCGACAAAAATACAGAAAAATTCCTGTTCGTATCCGTCAGGATCGGTGGCATTTCCGTACAGTGTACGGCTCCGTATTCGTCGCAAATCCCTTACTTTCGGATTCTTCAGGAAATATTCCAAATACCGGTGCGGAAATTGTCGGATATCTTACACGAATCCGCATGTATCCGTCATTATCCGTCAGTATCCGACAAAAATACAGAAAAATCCCGGTACGTATACGCCGGGAAACGAGGCCATTTCGTGCAGTGTTAGCTATAGGTCGGCTCGGCTGATTCGCTTACCACAGCCGTTGTCTTTTCTTGGAAAGTAGTCTCTTTTTTTTCCCTTGGATTTTGATTATTTTGGGCTGATTCGCTTACTACAGCCGTCGTCTTTTCTTGGAAAGTAGTCTTGTTTTTCCCCTTGGATTTCGATTATTCTTGGAATTCTATGATAGATATACTCCTTGTCCCTTTCACTCTTATGACCGCAGCCATGCACTGCACATAGGACTGACATAATGCGCTGAAAAAAAACTTACTTAAGAAATGACAGAAAATGAAATCCATTTAGTCCTGAACGCCCAGTTGGAGGCGGATCAAAGACCACAACATATCATGCAAGATGGCTGCTATTCGGTGGGAACGCGTTTCTGACGTCATGTGAAAACGGAGAATAGATAAATGAGAAGCCTGATGGGTCCTGGCCTTCATCACCACTTGACCCGAAGACTGGTATTCCTTAGCCAAAATCTCATGCGCGCTCTCCCTGCTCTTCTATGATTACAACGCATTCATTGTACACCACATTTGAATTTTGTTCTGTTTTTGATACAACAAACTGAGGCACTGACCCTCCTGTTACTGACCCACCCTCTACTGCTAGGCCACTCAGGTATTGCTCGTGATGAGTGGTACAATGTAGGCTGATTAAGATCAACAAGGAAGACCCACTGCTAAACTACACCTTTTTTTCGTTCTTAGTACTGGCTTAGGTGCTTTGCTTATAGGGCTTACATTGATAAATTGGGTCTTCATCGTTGACTTCAACCGAGCTAAGGGGTCAACTATGTACCCATGGGGTCAAACTTGCTCCACCCCCTGCTCAGCCTTGAATCCCAGACCAAACCCCTATCTTTTGATGCAAGGCACAGCATGATGCTACATCATGTGGAACTTCACGCTGGTCACATGGCTGTGGTCACGGTACGTCTGGAGAAAAACAGTTCGATGTCCTTTGCTGGAAAATATAGATGTGGAGAAAACGTTTAAAGCTCCAATAAAGTCATTGTTCTGTAACTGTTCCCAAATAACACACGATACTTGTCCAGTAACATTTCCCCAGGTAACTACTTGTATATTTGTATTAGATCTTACCTAGCTGGTCTGTCCTTCTCTCAAAGGGGTTTGCTATGGGCATATGGCTGCTGGCATTTGGCGAACAGTTTGAATAGCAGATCGTATTTCCGTGCCATTCGGGATCAGGGAGAGGGAGAAGCCTGAATGTGCCTCCAACACATCGTTCACTGTCTTATCCACAGTTGACGTCAAGGTCTCAATCGGTTTATCCTTAGAAAATACACAAGAATTGAGTTTGCATACTATGAACACAGTTTCATGACACCTCCATGGCTATCATCACGTGCTCCACTGCCCCGACCATCAGCTCCGTGGCCGCCATCATGCTGCCATATTTCGAAACCGCAAAGGATCTTGGTACAGACACTGTATAGAAATGAACTTTTTGAGAATATAATGGACTATTTTTATTTCAATGACACCCACGTGACATCGACACACTTTGGAAGAAATAATATTCCCCAAGAAATGCCATATAAAGTGTAAAAGTAAAAGATAAGCTCATGTTATCGCCATAGTTACGACGATAGACCAATACGAACCATGCGCTGTGGTCACATGACACACAACCTGTTTATCTCTCTCTTACTCTGAAAACGCCAACTTGGTTGTTACAAGTATCTCCTCGTAGCCTCTTCAGAACTTGAAATGGCGTCAAAACACTCATGCAAGCTTTGCGGACTGCAGTGCTTAATCAAGGCAGATTGTCTACTATGCAGTGGGTGTTAACTGTGGAATCTTGGGTAAGAAAATTGTCCCTTATGTCGTTTTCCCGCTTCAAGTTGAATATTCAAGGTGAATACGCATAGGATTTTTTTATGCCGTCTTCTCCGGCAGATTGCGTGGGCTGGAGGTGCCGCCTAGTTCGGGGGCCGTCCAGCTCGGGGGCCGCCTTCTCCGGCAGATTGAGTGGGCTCGAGGTCTCGAAGGCCGTCTTCTCAGGCATATTGAGTGGGCTGGAGCTGCCGCCGCATGTCCGGGGAGTTCTTCAATTCTTAGCCAATGCCACCCATATATATTTTGAGCATTGTATGGTCATTGATTTATAGTTCATATTTTCAGTACAAAATTGAAGAAAATAATGCAATGCAATGCAAGCTATGTTAATGTAGTGAACAAAGAAAACGAAACAAATCTTTTTGCAAAGCAAATGTTAGTTCACCATCCTTGAACCTTGAACAAGGACATCATCAGCGATGTCATCTTACAATCACTATACTTTACTAAGAAATAATGTAAATATGCGCATTAAATATATGATATTCCAGAACATTCCGTCATCTAATAGATGTAACTAAGTACGTTATGACATTGATAAAAAGTTAAGAATTACACGCATACGTTGTGTCTGATATAAGCATATCAGATTCAATGGATTAATGTATCTGATTACTTGCCAACTAATGCAATGCTTTATCAAATGGTCACGTGTCATATGCAGAGCTGGTGACTCTACCTACAAGGAAGTCTTCCTTACTACTACATTGTTTGGTTTGCGTAAGTTGTTTGACAATTATTCATTGATATTCCATTGAAAAAGGAAGGGTTAGACCGTGTGCAATTAGCATTGTTGAATCAGATATGAATGTCAAAAGCCGAGAATAATTCAGAAATACGATGTAATATCCGTGAAATTTTAGTAAAGTTTGAAATGTCATCAAAATGATAATAAATCGTGTCATTCTCTTCCAATTTCTATCCACTAACCTAACATACGCAATGCCTTATTGTTTTTTTTTCTTTAGGTCAACCCTTTTAAGAACCTTTTTTACATCTGTATCAAAATCACATTTAATTGACATTGTGGCCATACAGAATTAGATGCAAAGTGTATGAAATATCATAAGATGTAGACTGTACAGCATATGATTAGGTGTAAATAGTAAGCCAACTTGATGCATACTTTACATACAACCATTACAAAAAATTCACCTACCTTCTTTGAGCCTTGGTTTCTGTAATGTCAATGGATGTGATGATTTTCTTGTCACATAGGCTGCTCGAAAATGTTCTTCACAAATGACTGTATTCTTATTCAGAGTGAAACAATCTCTATTGTGCTGTCTCAAGCAAGTTGACCCACCGGTTTGTTAATTTAGGGTGTTTGAGAGCCTTTTAGTCACACTAAACATTGAGATTCTTGTCAATACTTCTATACCACCAATCACAACATAGCTCGTGTTGGTACATCCATATGCTGCACATTCTTTTCCTTTCTTTGGTTTCTTCTTATTTTTTCTTGTGATTGGCTGATTGTAAACAAAAGACACAAATTAAAAGTTACAACAACATCCAAAGGTAACATTTGGTTGAAAACCTTCATATGTGCCGTAATCTACAACCGTTTCCTCGCACGCACGTAGTGTACACTATAACAGTATCTACAACATGGGATCTATTCCTAAAAAAAATGGCGGTGCACGGAAAAATACCGACACCAGAGGATCAGAATATTGTTTAAGTAATGTTCTTCACGAAAAAACATCGGGTCTACCCAACTGACGGGAAAGGCCGTGACATACGCACCATAACATGCATGCGTATGTTGCCCCCTCCCCCCATATCGGCGCCGTGGACAGATCGAAATAGAACTACGTAATTATCGACGCGGGGCGGAAATAAAACGATACCCAGCTTACCACTACGATGTCCTTAAAATGTTTCTTGGAATTTTTAGCTTCGTTCACGCAAAAAAACAGGCGAAACTAACCGGGGAAGACGACGAACCATCAGCAGACGACATCTTGGGGGAGTCAGTGTCTGCCTCGTCTTCGCGCGCGCTCGCGAGATCTCGCATGGGCGAGAATATACGTGACATGTATCCGGAAAGGGGACTATTACAATATGTAAAATATAAGTCTCTGTTGTAAACTCTCTTGCAAAATTCCCAGCAACTGAGGCTATCTATAGGTGCTGATTTTTGTGTCCCATCATCTGAGATTAGAAAGGCAAAACGGTTAGTTTTACCGTCAAACTGGCGTAGCTTATTTGCTAGACCAACTGATCTTTATGAGAGAAAAACAAAAATTAGCTCTTGATATGATATCAAGTACTTTGAAAATTTCTAATGTTAGATATCAAATGCCTCATAGTTTACCCTCATACACCCGAACCTTTTTTGCGACTAAAATGACTGAACGGGGTCGAAAATGACCCCAAAATGTTTTGTTCAGTAAAATTTCCCTGATCTTTCGCTGATCTTTATCCGTTCATTGCTTCATCAATATAAGAGGAATGTTTTGGCTTGTTTAGGTATGAATAATTCCAGTTCATTATGATAATTAATGCAAAAATATCAGAAGGACCACGTTTTGAACTATTCCTATTTAGACCGGTAGAGGATTTTTGAGGCCCACGCCAAATTTTATGTTGCATAACTCCTTAACGACTCACGCCAGAGCCACCAAACTTGGTTAATTTTCATAAAAAGTCCTTAACAAAAAATTCAAATTAATAGAGTAAGTTCATCGTTTTTCGTGTTGCCATGGCAACGGGTTTTGACAGGCATATCTTACAAAATCTGCTAATTTCAGTTCAAACAATGACGTGTCGAGGAATTGTTGGTACACCACATTTATTTTCTTACATTGTTATCATCTTATTTGTAATCCAATATAACTTTCATGATCTAACATTAATATCTTATGCTGATTTCATGACGTCATCGGTCAAAATCCAAGATGGCGGATAGAATCACACAAAAACGTCATAATGACGTCATATTTAGTCATAATGACACAAAATTTATGATGATGATATAAATTCACATGTGCATCATCCTCTGAAAATTTGGTGGTGATACAACAAGTAGTTTAGGAGTTACAGAGGGCAGGTCTCAAAAACAGCACATTGTTTTTGCTGGGGTCAAAAATGACCCCAGTGGAATCACTCCAGACTTTCCTCTATAATGTCAACAGTATTGTGCCAATCTTCCTAGAAAATTAGAAGAGGTTTGAATAGATGTCTACTGACAAAGTCACGACAGGATTTTTTTTTCTAAACAAAAATTTTCAAATGGCACATCAAAATCCACGCCTGGGGTCAAAAATGACCCCGTTCGGTTGTATGAGGGTTAAGACCCCGAAATCATGTAACTGCTCGCCAAGTCAGTCATAGAGACGTTGAAATCATTGGCTACATGGCAATTATGGAGGGGTTTTTTGAGAGTGAGACCATGCAACAGTGCCTATAGCATTGCATTAGTAATTTTTGTAACCATGACCAAATTGTTTGAAAAAATTATAATTAGTAAAGTCAAATTGAGATTCTAAACTATATCGAAAAGTCTAGAAAGCAAAAACTGTCATTGTTCTAATGCAAAACCTCTTAACATTCGACCAAAACATTTTCAGGACGATTAGAAATGGGCTGGACAATGCAGACATTGCTGTGCCTCTATTATCCGGGCTGCGTGACATAAAATTTACTTCGCGCTATTATGATAACGATACTGCCATTATAAGCAATTAAGACCTGTTCCAAAACTACGGCAAAACATGCACAACTAGAGTTCCACGAACCCATTATCTTCGCCAAATAATCGAGGCTTATTATTGAGAGTGATTAGTATTTACATGCTTATCACCCCCTGCAAATTTTCTCATGCACCATACCATTAGGAAGTTATGATGGGGCGAATGAGTCCAGTCTAGATAGGATTAAAGATCATTTTGTGGTACAGGACTAGTATATGTGTAGAGTGTGCTGATATATGTTATAACTGGTCATGAAAAAATATGAGTATCTGATATCATATGGGCCACAAAGGTTCCATATTGCAGTGTTGTAAGTTGAAAGTGATGATTAAATGGTACAGTCAATATAGATGAAATAGATTATCTTTATTCGATATCATACACATTTTGAAAGATGTAGTAGATGTGACTTTTCCTCACCTAGCACTAGCAGTGGTGCAGTTTTGATGCAGTGTACTCTCTAAGCAGAGGAGTGGGTCTGGCTGGTTTTTGACGTGTTTTTATGTGTTTTTGTCAGGCTCTCTATTTTGTCCCCTTTTAGATATGTCGGCAACCGTGTTGAACAAAAATGCCTGAACTGAACACGTTAAAAACCAGCTGGACCCACACCTCTGCTTTGAGAATAGTGGGGGCCCCATCTGTTTATTTATTTGACCTACATGTACGTTTATGCAAGGCCATCTGTTTACATGATCTGACACTGTCCCATGTCCCATAATGAAATGCAGTGGGATAACTTCTTACTAATTATGCAAATTATCTCCTGATTTGCATAATTAGTCATTGATTATATAAAGCACAATCTGAGCTCTCTACATGCCTCTCTACTACTCTGTAAACATTACGACGATATGTCGACCCCTTCTCAAGTTATTCATGTCAGAATGTCAAAACAAAAACACCCACTGCAGTTCTAAACAAGCCGCTAGGGGGCCCAAATTTACAGAAGTTACTTTCTGTGGCATGAACTATCTACCACACAAAAATCATGACAAAAGCATTTTCAGAAAATATGCCCTAAATTTTGAAGTTCCGCTGCAGTACCTTGGGTACCCGCTAGAATGCCCATTATCGAACTTGACCTTCCTTTCTGTAAACCCTACCCATCCACTAGATATCATACAGATCCATCAACAGCTTCTTGAGTTATGCTGGCGGCGTACAAATACACATCCACACAAAGCCCGTTGCAGTACCAACGGAAAATACCAGGGGAATCATTTTTGAACTTGACCTCTGTGTCTACCACATCTACACACCTGCAAAAAATCATGAAGATCCATCAACGTTTCCGTCACTTTTTTGCCTACATACAAATACAAAAAATGTAAATTCCGCTGCAGTACCGTTGAAAAACGCAAGGTGAACCATTTTCAAACTTGACCTTCCTTTGCATAACCACTACACACCTACCAAAAATCATAAAGATTCATTGAAGTTTCCTTGAGTTATGCTCCTGACATACATTCAGACCCACCAAACAGATTTTTCAACCGAAAACATAATCTTCTCCGAGTACAAGTACTCGGCGAAGATAAAAATAGACAATAAAACAAATGTAAACTTTTAAAAACACATGTGAAGTTGCAGGATTTTATTGTAATTTGATTTACCACAAGCTGAGTAATGATGACATGACACACTTACCGGAGAAAGGACTCACCAAGCTCATCTATGGCTACGCCAAAAAAACGTTACTCAAGCAACTGGATATAATGTTGAAACAGACGTTTCAGACAGCATCCGCTATCTTTCGTCAGTGACTAAAAGGATCTGGTAGAACTAGGTTTTATACCAAAACTCTGAATTGATATGTTAATGAAGGGAAGACAAGTTCAGATGGTTCAATAGGATAGTAAGTTAAGACAAGGTTGTATGCTAATAAATCAATTAGCTTCTGTTGTTTTAGGAGCTTAATGTTGTTTGTCTTGGGTGATGGCAAGATAAGGATTTTCTGTTTTCTCAAAGACCTCATTCACATCCTTAAAATAGAGCAAAAAGATCATACACAAAACCAATAAATACATGAGGTGATCTTTTATGTTTGTCAGATAGTAACTGATATTGAAATATGTAAATAAAGCTGTACATGATTTAGGTTAGGAAAAAAATGTTAGGCATACCAGTATTTCTCAAGATACCTTCATAGATGATACTGTTATGATCAGTGTTATTAGTAGTGTTGTAAGATTGTTTGTCGATGAAAGTAGATGCATTGATTTACCATTATTCTTGAGGAAGCACCTTGTCATTCAATATGGCAAACAACATGTCAGCTTGTCAAGGTAACCCCTTTTAACCTTCGACGCCTGAGCACCCATTTCGCTCGTTTATTCCTCTTAACGAGATAATAAATTCGCTTTCAGCACCCAGTAATGCAGCAGCTGGCTGACGTTTACTGATGTCGTGTTAGACTGTGAACAATGACGTTTTCGACATGAAAACTACAATATAATTATTGTTCGAGAACATTAAATGCAGTTTCTATATAAAGAAAAAGATGATCAACTGGTATGATATGTAATCAATGAGAAACACCCACAATACGCTAATCATACAGGTTCAACTCATTTGGCGAAGATATGAGGTCGTGGAACTCTGATTTAGATTTTTGTTTAGCTGTTTGTTGTTTTTTTCTATTTATCCACTCACATGTGAATGGGGTAAGAGAACAGATGATGTTGCCTTATGTATAGCTCTGGCCCAAAAATAAACAACTCATCAAAAGAAATTAAACATGTTGCACTACACATCATAAATCAACATAATCAAACATAGTTAAGTATGATTCGACATACATACAGCACAATACATTATTCCATGAAACATAATCAAACGATTGTTGTACGTATTGCGCTATCTGTAATCAACAAGCTAACGAGGCCTTAGGGCAGATAGATGCCAATGCACAGAGATTATCAGGTGCAAAATGATCACCGAAACTGCTTGGTAGTAACTTGACAAGACGCCGTTTAAACGACAAAGATTCACAGTTCCCCTGTCCTGACTGAGACGTCAAGTGTGTTCCATTGGCTATCGACATCAAGGTGAAAACAGGACATCGCAACTTTTGAAGGACATCGCAAGTTTTACAACGATTTAAAGTACTGAATGGTACATTGAAGGTCTATTATCTAACATTTTTCTCCAATAACTGGAAACATTCTCGGGAACAAGACTTCCAAGTCAAAAGAATATACACATGATCAATAATAATACAAGGAAAAAGATCACGGTGATCAATGGCGAGGTTTCTACACAATGGGTAACAATCGCTGCAACTCGATAATACATGTACTTATAATGTAATTCTTACAAGGTAATGGGAAGGTAATACTTATACGGTACCGCTAGCACGCAATACATGTTGGGCACCTTAAGGCTAGTTCTACTCAACGTGAAACAAATCTGCTGCAA
Source organism: Branchiostoma lanceolatum (assembly GCA_035149815.1). Lineage (NCBI taxonomy): Eukaryota > Metazoa > Chordata > Leptocardii > Amphioxiformes > Branchiostomatidae > Branchiostoma > Branchiostoma lanceolatum. The sequence continues at coordinate 16,587,532 of CM068880.1, forward strand.
ACTTATAATATGTACCTATAATGTAATACTTATAATATATACATTTAATGTAATACACCAAACTAGGTTTCCACTCAACGGGTAACAAATTCGCTGCAACTCGATGTTGCTTATAACGTATAATTAACTTCTTTTTATTCCCTTGGATCCCGGACCGTGTACCGCTGGTCGTCTGTGTGTTCTGTTGATTCCCTGTCCTGGACCTTCGTTGACGCGGAGCAATGGCGGGAAACCTGGGGCGGCTCACTCTTGCCCCGCGCGTGTCGAGCCTGGTCCTCGTCGTTATGTCGAGATGAGAGGAAGGCGCTCTTGCTCAGCATGGATCGCGGCCTGAGCACCAGGGTATCTTCTGACTCTTCCTACTAGTAGGTTCCTTCCGACCATACACGGCGCACAATATCTGTCACTTTGCTGTCTTTCCTCAGATGTCGAACTCTGTCTTGTAACCGGCGCTCGCTTTTCAGTCGGGAGAAATATTCCTCATCCGACGACCCCTCCGCCCTCTCGTACAAGCAGTTTCCTGGACCACACGGGCCTGGATGCCCCTTCACTGGGAGACGACAAACTGAGCACTTCCTAGACCGACGTCGACGGGTATATTCCTTCTCCATCCTGCTTGGAAAAGAAAATCTAGACGGGGTCGGAGTGTCCGACCGACCCGGCTCTCTCCACTCAACTGACTCCGGTCACGTGGGCAAGTGGATTGTACCAAGTTTTTGTTTTTGGGTAATTACAAAAAGTTACCCTTTCAGGAAACTTTTTTCCAAATTATAATGTATACTTGGAATGTAATAACGAACTCGGTTTCTACTCAACGAGAAACAATTTTGCTGCAATTCTATAATACTTATAATGTAATCCTTATAAAGTAAAACTTATAGGTAAGATGATGTAATACCTACGAGGAAAGATAATGTAAGGCTATAGTCATGATAGCCGGGAAGGTGACCGAGGTTATAAAAGGGCAATTTAGCTGATGTTTTCGTGAGCACGCATCAGTTTGTGCATTTGTCTCGTAACTTTAAACATGAAGGAATATTAATACAAGGGCAAAGATCACGGTGCTCAATGGCGATGTTGAATACTAAGTAGTCAAGAATGAATGACGTCATGGACATGGACGAAACTATTGACGAATGAGATAGGGTCCTTCGTAATGAATTATCCAGGATACCCACCGTGGTGGGCCTCCTTACACCATTAGTTCATATTTCTGATGTTTGAGAACTACAAGAACAAGCTGCACAAGGTCAGCTGATCTCCTTGATCCATCACAATTTACACTAAATAGACCTACCTGATGTAGACGGTAACCGGTCGTTTCGCTACATGGCAGACTCCGTTTCGCTACATGTTAGAAATCATTTCGCTTCAGTAAAATGCTATTTTTCTAACTATTCTGATGGCATGAGCCAGTTTTCATTTATGCTTAAACAAGTAACAAGTAGACAATTCATGTAGACAACGCGATATTGTCCATTTTGGCGGGCTAAAAGGTAAGGCACACTTAAGCCTAGCTAATTCTAATGGACACTATCAACGTTTGCCTTACTATGCCTGGGCCTTATACTTGACAGTAGGTAGACCTTTAACAATGCGAAGAACGTTTGAAGCCACTCTCATGACCGACCGGTCTTTTTTGTCTTTCGTTGATGCACGTTTTCTGATATACTTTCCGAGTTGAATCTCCTGTGTCAGAAAAAAAAGTAAAACAACGTATTACGGTTCATTAGACTTCAATAAATCTAGAATATCTGAAACTACATATGCTTTCATTTTAAAATAACGGTCTGTTCTAGACTGACCAATAGTAGTTGTAGTAGTAGCTGTAGTTGTAGAAGTAGTATCAGTAGTAGTAGTATTAGCAGTTATAGTAGCAGTACATGTAGTAGAGGTAGCAGTAGTAGTACATGTAGTAGATGTAGCAGTAGTTATAGCAGTATTAGTGATAGTGGTAGTGGTATCATTGATATTATTAGTAGTAGTAGTAACGTGGGGTCCCATAACTTCGACAGTACCATAACTTCGAACGAGTTTTTCTTTGTCTCATTATGCAGAAGAGAGAAATATTTGTTTCTATATATATCCACTGTGCTGAATAGAAACGCCGAGAACCCAAGTTCATGCATATAGCTGTCGTCTGAATGAAACACGGATTTGTGTACAGTTAACTCATTTTTGCGCCACCAGGAAAATTCGGCTATAAACAATGGCTACGTTCGATACACGGTCATTACGTAATTGCAACTCTGACATAAAGAACAGTCAACAATCGTAACGCAAACTTTCTTGTTTCATACAAGAGGGATAAAGCTATACAAAACACACAAAAAACGTAGGTGTTCGTTGGATTATGTCGTGATTAAACTTGTCTCAAATAACGAAATAGCTGCGGCTTCGAACGCCCTCCCCCTTTACGTCACGGACATTCCGTTGATCACGATTCGAATGTGATGCTACAGTGTTGACATTTCACGGTCCCCGTATAAATCAAGTACTAGCGCTAGTCAGGATCCAAAACGGCAAATCTTATTAGTCTAGCTTGAAACACGTCGGATAAACTTGCATTTGTTAAGTTTCCGTCGGTAGACTTGCACATGGTTCCACAAGCAAAGGCATTGATGTTGCAAACATGTAACCTAACCCCGCATGTAAATTAAAATTCACAGGCTGCTTTGCTTTGATGTGGGCGGCACGGAGATCTCTGAATGCATAAACACTAAGTTCATTGAATGTAAATGGCGATTTCTCATTGCTTGCTCAAAAAATATCTAGAAAATCAGGGATAGCGAGCTCTAAAAACAATTGATGATGTTGTTTAAAATATGTCATAACTTTTCATTGAATTGACTGGAAAAACAAGGAAGATTTGCCGCGTCCTTTCTGGTCACATGCGGTGCCATGCCGAGTGCAAAAGTTACAATTTCAATTTCCGGTGCGACAATGCTTGCCCGGCAGTTTTGGACGTACTTGTGGCACATTTGTGGCATCTCTGCGTTCATGCTACGGGACCATTTGTATGAATAAATGTGCCAATACTCTCATTGCCATACCAAAGAACGGATCGTCAACGTTGACATGGCTTGGAACGCAACAAGCGGCGTAAACAGTGGCTAATGCGTCACAGCGCGCCCCGCATCGGTGGCAACTTACGCACGGTGAAAAATTATTCACTACAGGAAAGCTGAAGTTAGTTGACACAATATTATTCCGTCTGTTAACTTAAAATCATGCCGACGAATTAAAGAGAGACAATGGTATTTGTATGTCGAAGTTACGGTACCCTAAATTGAATGGAACAATATGGAACGCTATATTCATAACAACAATTTTCTGGTTTTACCGACTGAGATTATAGTGTAAATCGTGCATGGACGATTTAAAATCAACTCGACAACGGAAAATCCTTAAACATCGCCACTCTAATTTATCATTCGTCAAAACGCAACACTTTTTAGACAACCGACACTGGTGCAAGGCGATGTCGAACTCATAAATTTACGTTTGAAGTTATGGGACCTCCCGTTAGTAGTAATAAAAACATTACACAGAAAGTCCTGACCTTTAAGAGATCTATCCAGTTGCTTAAATAAACGTTGTCTTTTCTAATCTATTACATACTTTGGATTGTATACTGCTGCAGTACTTGGCATCCACCGTAAATTGTCGACTCCATTTGGACGCCTTTATGGTGAGAGAAGGAGGGTGACTTCTCTGTTCACTTGAATGGCAGAACGTGCCGACACGCTTCTTCACTTCGCGAAAGTAGCGCAGCTCCTCGAAGAAATCTGAACCCTGTGTGACAAAATTTGTTCGGACATTGAACATCTAGTTCAATACGATTAAAATTGCAAAAAGGTGCCCCGACGGGTAGCTTACGGCTTTTTTCCGGGAGACAACCTGCGGCAACCGGGCTATTTTGGGCACGGTCAAAATCAACCCGGGGCCCAGTAGCAAGCTAATCGCGAGAACACCAAGAGGGAGCAAATTTGGCAAAAGTCATTATCTACTTAGATGTGATAAGAGAAGCGAACTGTAGCTAGAATATGATACATCCATATCCGAAGCAAGAGCCGACCTTGGCTGGGGAGTGCCGAGTGGTCGGGAGCAAAGTCACGGGAAGGTCGTATGTGGATGATAGTGGCTTTACCTGTGCTGCGATCTTTCTCCACAAGGATGAGTTGAACATGTCATACAGTAAGTAATCCACGGTTTTCCACCGGCGGAGATTTGCGAGTTCCTCGGCGGTGGGGATGTAAGATTTGTATGGATAACTCCGATTGTTCTTTGACACGATGTCGTACAGAACGTCTCGCATCTCCCAGCACATCAGCCGTCTGAGGAGAACAATGGACTCGTCCAGATGTTCCAGCAGCAAGACCAGCGTGAAGTCGGCTTCTAGTTCACTGATGTATCTACGAGCTCGTTCCTTGTAGAAAAACAAAACGAGGGATGTAAGTTAACGCGCAGAGTTAAATTATGCAAAGTGCATACGGGGGATAAAAGCACTGAATTAAAAAATTAGCCCAAACCAATTCAAAATTTCAACAAAAATTAGTTTCTACACATGACAGGTACCCTTTCGGGGGTAAACCTGTTTCGTCACGCATCCTTTTTATGGAGAAGTTAAATAAATAAATAAATATAAATTAACCACAGTGCATTGCTTTAAAGAGGTGAAATATACCATAAGAGGCGGCATACTTAAATTGAAATACTGGCTTATAAGTTCATCGGGGAGCACGGACTATAGCCTCGTTTTAGTGCACGACGACCCCAAGCTGACCCCAGAAAATTCAAAATGGCCGCCGTACTTCGCAACAGGTTTATTTTAGTATCGGGAATGAAACATCCTTCAAATTGATTGGAAATGGTTTGGGCAAGTTTAAAAGGAATTTGGAGCTAAAAAAGAGAAACAATCTTGCGCCAAATAATCTGAATTTAAATCATAAAATGTTCGCAAATCTAGAAATTTAGATACCTTGTCCTCCGCTGCCTCTGTGGGGTACCCCAAGTCGAATGACAGGAAGTTCCTGGTGCTGTCCCAGGTCACGTTACAGAAGTCAAAGTAAGCCTAGCCTCAGACCGGTGCTTGTACTTCCACGGGTCCTGCAGAAACGTCTGGACAGGGTTCTGAGACTGGATCTTCAGGAGCTTGGGAAGACTATAATAATTAAAGGCCGACCTCAACTGACTGCTTGGCTCCCGTATGATAGCTGTAAGTAAACCAGAGGTATTATAAACTTAATTGGACAAAATTTCTACAAGCACAATGTATAGCGCCTTCTGTTAGATAGCAAAAGTCTATAAAGACTCATGTAATGTGGAATGACAATCTACTTTACAATCATTAATGGAATTTCCCACATTTATGCATTTTAAATATAATTTCAAATAAATCTTTTTATGTGTACAATACAGGATTGTCAAATGTCAACATGTACTTCAATCTGCTATTTGAATCCATGAGAAAAATCTTTACATATAAGATGATAGATTTGCACACGGTAAATAACGCATATCAATATACAATTAAAAAAGAGACAATGATTTTCGTTGAAAAAATGTTCTGTTGCTGTTTGAGATAGCTAATACTTTCTTGCTTATAGCTAATAATAAATGTGTATCGGATGATATCTAGAAGTAAATAAAACACTCAAAACAAAAATGGTCCATTTACAGTTTTGAATATTCACAACCGTCTGATTTAGTAAATCCTACAATGTTGTTTCCACATGAATCCATCCAACCTGTGCAGAAGGTATGTTTTAATGTTTATATGGTGCAAATGTATTAAAGAGAAAAAAACATTTTAAGCAAAAAAAAACTCAATTTAGAGTTTCAGATAGCGACAACCTTTACTTACATGTATGTGACATATGGTATGATATTATTTATATGTAGAATTTATCCATTCAGCTTATTTGTAAGGAACCTTTATAGCTTAAATATGTGTAAACATTTCTTACAGATATAGGCTGTTTCTTCCGAGAACTTGGACCGTAGCCATGTTTTGTTGTACACCACGTGGTTTAGCAGGACATCATACTGCTCGTCAAGGGTGTGTACATAATCGTGCTCAGCAGGAGGGAAGGGCCAGGCGAGCAGATTCCCTCCCGTCGGCATCAGCACAGACAGGCGGTGAAAGAGGGCGTATCTTTGGAAAATGTTCACTGCAGTACAACTCCCGGTTTTGTGAGTTTTGATGAAGACGAACTTTCTTCGTGGATGACACGTTTCGGACGACATGTTTGTTTCCTTTGTGTTGTCTTCAAAGTCAGGTTGAGTCCTGAAAAGAAAGAGGCATTTTCTCATTATGATTGTCTGTCTTTTTATTATATCAAATTGATACATTCCACAGCAAACGTTATTGGTCATATTTCAGACGCATTTATATCTGTAAGATAACTCCGAGTGAATATATTTTGTGGCTTGCACATTATTTAGGAGACACTGTTTGTTTGTTTTCATTCAACATTGTGGTGCAGTCACCAGTGACCATTAAATTACAATACTATTGCAATAATGATATCATAATATTAGCTTTTGTACAAGTTTTATGATCATTTCAATCCCCCCTCCCATGCTGATCCACATATTGTTGTTCCAGGTAAAGCCATAATCAGGTTTGTAAGGTGAGACCCTCAAGCAGATTCAATGGAAAACTATGGACCAACTTCCTCACTATCCAGGACCTGTTGCTTCCAATATTTCAGTACTTCAAATATTTTGGAAATGTTACGGGTCGGCACAAATAAAAGGTTGATCCGTACATACCATTGCCTCGTGTTCTGCAGAGATGGCTCTTCAGATGTCAGCCTTACGTCGTGTGATGCCTGTGGTCCACTTGTTGGACCGATGCCACTTAGAAGAATCTTCTTCTGCTGTAAAAAGGCAAATAGTACTGGGTAAGGCATTAATAAAGTGCCCCCACTGTGACCTTCAAATGAATTTGAATTGGCACCCATAACTATATATTAAACAAATTCCAGACTGCCTACAAGTTGAAAACAAAGGCAGATGTAGGAACTAGCCAAAGGTTTCAGATATTTGTCTTACCGATTTTCAAGGAAACATTATCTAACAATGGAGAATAACCCAGATAGTTGTAAGTTGTAACAAAGCTACGTTATCAAGGCAATGCTATCTGAAACTTTCAGTTTTTGGAAAACCAATCCTGTGATCAACTTTCCACTGTCGGACCTGTATCAAAGCGTGTAATTTTATCTATGTTTGCAGCTTTAAAATGTCTTCCTCGCAGCTGAACTAGCTTTGTTATAGTTGTGTGGCTAGAAATGTGGCTAGTTATGACTAGTATCTATTTGTCAGTCTAAGAAACTAGTACGGACATGGGCTATGTACATTTACAGTCAAACTGCCAGCCATGTCCCACATCACCAGTAAGAGCATGGAAAGCAAGGCTTGTCAGTACCTTTACACTGCACGAAATGGCCTCAGATCCTGGCAAATACGTAGAAGGATTTTTCTGTATTTTTGGCGAATGCAGGCAGATTCAACAACGAATCCGTAAAAGACTAATTAAGGAGAACCGTGATCTGGAACCGAAGATCCAAAGGAATCCAAACATAAGGATTTTGCGGAAATGCCCTAGATTCTGACGGATACGTATATGGATTTTTTTCTGTATTGTTAGTGAATGCAGACGGATCCGATGATCCGGAATCCTGGATCCGACAAAACCCGAAAGAAGGATTTTTGATATAGATTTTACACTCGTATCTTTGCCATATTCACGTCTAGGATACCTTTGTATTTGCCACGGATACAGACAGACCCAACATACGGACTTTCTACAATCTTTGACATATTTCAATCTAGAATATGTTTTTATTTGCCAGGAATACGTACAGATCAAACACGCGAACTTGGATAGAAAAGTTGGTTATTCATAAATACTGATGCATGTGCAATGTAACGACACCCAAAACATTATTCAATGACAGGAAGTTGGGGAAATTATTTCCAGCATATCTGTAGGTAACATTATTTTACAATTCAACATTTCCAAGTTCAAAACCAGTTAAATACTGAAGTAATCCTTTTGAGTTTTTGGCAGGCTGAGGCACATTTCAATGCAATGCTCGCATATGCAGATTAATACAGGTAAATAAGAGTTGTGTAAGTACTTGGTTCGGTGAAAAAAGTCGAAATTTAAACCACCAAGAACATTTCAAGATTGACAGTAGTTACTTTTATTTGGTTTACTTAGTTTATATTATAGCGTCGAAATTTAGCACCTGTAAACATTTTTTTGGGATATCACTGCGCCACGTTTGCGGGCACATTATTCTTGTAGTGCAAAAGTGTCTGAAAGTCTCTGACGCCCCCCCCCCCCCCACCACCATTCATTCCAACGTGATTGACGGGCCCTATAGCCCTTGTTAAAAGAGCGCTGATACAAATGCCCTCATACATTTTGTGTTGAGTTGTGCCTCGACTTGTAGTCCATCATAATATGATAAAACATGATGCCGTTTGTTGGCATTTTTTGTAATAGCATTGGATGTGAATCAACATGGCATGGCCATGGTAACAGTAAATCAAAAAAACATACCGTAATGATAATTACGACTGAAGTTATAACCGTAAAGGCAGCATAGCTCCGGGCACTGGCCATCACGTGCTCTGCAGAAGACAAAAAAAAAAAAAACAGTGATCAGGGCCTCGTGAATGCACACCGTCTGTCCCTTTTGATGCAAGGTAAGAAAAGACAAGAATCACAGAGCTACAGTCTATTTGTAATGGTATAAAATTTATGCAAGTGTTTTATGTGTGTCAACAGCTCAATTTATAATTCTAAGAGTTTTCTGTTCTTCGTAATACATGGTTCTATACTTGAATATCTTTAGATTTGGTTCCTGGGTTAGCATTTGTTTATCTTACCACGAAGATTCATGTGCATGGTTTTGGAGAGATCCATTCTTATCAACTTACGTCCGATTCTAGTGACCTCCACCTCGTAATATATGTTTGCAGTGCGAATTAAGGTCATTTGATACTCAAAATGGCCCAATCAATCTCTATGAGTTTAATTGAGATTAAACAAAATGTTATGAAAAAACCATAAAGCCTTCAGCGGGTGGGGGGATAGAAGCAGGATTTCAAGTGGCAAAACATATGGCCACAGCACGACTTAAAAAAAAAAAAACATTTCATAGCCTTCTCCTTATGTTCTGTTCAGCAAAAACCTTCTTGGTGTAATGAAATGGAAGTTACATTAAAAACTTCTGATGTTTTAGATAAAGCGGTGTCGCTTAGATATAGAAATACTAGGGTAAGGGGAAAACCCTGTATAGGTACCCGCACCCGTATAGGTAAACCGGTATACCCCATTTTGGGCCCCAACAAGCAAGGAAACACGCTATGAGTATGACGGCCGCCATATGGGGCACCCGGAACGGCTGTTTTTTAGGGTCTCCACATTGATATAAGACACAAACAGTTGACTATACTCGGTCAGCTGAACAATCGGTCAGCTGAACAATCATATTTTACGATCTTTTGATTTCTATGAAGGACGGAATTTTGAAAAATACTTAATTTTCGAAGTTCGTACGGACTGTCAGAACGTGCGAGCACCGATCTCGGAGACCTTTCAACTAAACCCGATCTGAAAAGAAAAAGAAAAAAACACTCAAACTATCAACCATTCCGCTTTTCATTATCTTCAGATGCAATACTCATGATCTGTTTGGCTGGAGCTGTCAGTAAACCTGCGTAAAACCTACAAGAAACGCCGTTCTCGATGCACGAAAGGTTAGCCATGACACATGTGCGAACTAGCCGCTTAGGCGGAAAGTAACCACTTATTGCGACACAAACATTACGGCCATTCGGCGTGATTTGTCTGCATATACACCTTTCTCACGCAGCGGACATGATAGAATGAAGACGAGGCCAATGAGGCAAAGAAGCAAAAATAATGTACAGATTTAGTTTTCCTCCAAAATCACATTAGTTTTAAAATATGATATCCAAGTATCAATATTACAACTAATGCAATGTACAAAAAAGATGCAGCAATTTAGAGCTTCGTTGACCGATCCCATAGTCTCCGCCCTCCTCTGTCAGAGCGAAGAAATGCAAAATAAAAACATAGAAATGCAAATATTTGACGGTCATGCAGCCACTTCCTCATTGGTCGATTCTCTAATTATCAGGTAATCATTGGCTAAACTGGTAATTGTGATTGACAGTTAGGATCGGTCTAATGTTTGCCACAAGGGCCTCGTTTTCATTCTATCATGGCCGCCGCGCGAGAAATTTCTATGCCATGCTCGGTTTCTGTCTTAAGCATGAGGCGTTTCTGTAGGTTTTCCGTATTAAACCTTTTCAGAACGGGTTTAGTTGAAAGGTCTCCGAGATCGGTACTCGCATGTTCTGACAGTCGCTCCGTAGGAAGATCTACGAACTTCGCAAATTCCGTATGTTCCAAAATTCCGTCATTCATAGATATCAAAAGATCGTAAAATATTCAGCTATTCTCTGACCGAGTATAGTCAACTGTTTGTGTCTAATATATCAATGTGGAAACCGTAAAAAACAGCCGTTCTGGATGCCCCATATGACGGCCGTCATAGCGTGTTTCCTGGCTTGTTGGGGCCCCAAATGGGGTATACCGGTATACCCATACGGGTACCTATACGGGTACCTATACAGGGTTTTCCCCTTACCCGAAATACTACACGTAAAATGAAGGCTAGAGAAACACAAGGTTGACTTACTTGTTCATAAAACAATGCAAAACGACACTCAAACGAATTTTGCGATATAATCCATATCGCAGTGCAAAAGGTCGTCAATTGACAATTCCTCTCCTCGGAATTGGCGCTCTAAGAAAGACAAGGTAAATTTGCATAGAATGTGGCGTTAGTGGCCAACTTAATCTCGCGTTTTGTTTATTATGCATTCTTCACCTTTAGGGAGTACAGACGGTATTTCAGCCTGACGCATAGTAATATTAAAGGCTTGCCTTGCGCAAAAAAAAAGACAATGGTACAAGTGTTGAGTTGGAATGGTTTTCTATGGCGCTGGATTACCTGGCGTTTGTGCAGTCATTGTGGCTTTGCCTATTTTTAGTTGACCTTAAACGCTCTTGTTCCCTTGCACCGTGGATATCAAAACAAGCCGTCTGTATTGTCATGAAAGTTCCCCTGTTTCGGTACTGTTTGGAAAAGCTAGGATTTCACTTTACTTCATCACAAGAATTCGGGGGTGTCCCTGTGGTGTAGTGATCTGCGCTTCTGTTGCTTACCACATCTGGTTCAAAATTACTTGGAACCAGAAGGCCCGAGTTTGACTCCCAGGTAGGACATCCCTATACACCTTATGGTGTGGAAGGATTTTAACTCACAACACAAGAATTCTGACCCACCAAATATTCGTCTCGTGACGTTTTTCTGACTGCACTGCACTTTTTGATTTTGTTTGATTTTAAAGAGATACGATTTAGAGGACTAATTATTGCCTCTTCACAGTTTGACTAAGAAATATAAACCTTCTGTTCTTCAAGCTTAGGGGCATGTTCTTGTGATTTGGTCCAGAGTTCTTTGATCTCATCATGAAGGTACACACGCAAGAAAATTGTGATAGGAAAATTTGCCAATTTACTTATAGAACAGACCATGCATAAAGGGTCCCCCGAAAGTGCGAAATGGAACGAAAAGGAACGAAATGGAACGAAATGGAACGAACTAAAACAACATGTTACATTATGAAATGAAATACCAGTAGATAGCGACATATAAGGAGTAGCCCCTGAACAGGAAGCATTTTAAATACGAAAGTGAGTGGTAAATACATAATATAACGTGTTTTATTTCTTGAAACTATGTGATAATATCAAATACAACATTTTTGTCGCGTTTGTGTGGCTAGATTCTTCCTTGAAAATGGAGGCGCCGCGTGCAAAGAGATCCGCCGCTCTTCCTTGTGTACCAACGATCTGCAAATGAACTGATGCAAATAGCATGGGAAAACAAGCAAACGGAACTGAGTATCGAAGTAAGGACTAGATTATACAGTTTGTGGTAACATTGCATCTCATAATTCACCAAGAGGGCATGAGGCAAGCGTTATTTTATTATTCATACAGCGTGTTTGCGTGTTGCGGGGAAGAACTCTTCTCTCCCAAATGGAGCCCCGCATACAAATGAACCGCCATTGTTGCCAGCGCGACGGAACTGTGGGCGTGCTACCGACAGGTTGAATCAAACTCCGACTTTCCAGTTATTTACATACGGTTTTAGTCCATAACTAGTACGTAGCATATGCATATCTCCGCAACAACGATTTTAATACAATAAATTCTTCGGCTCAAAGTCAGACCGTATGCAAATGAAGCTCTGCGCTGCGTCACCAATTTCACACATTTCACACTCCATTCAAACACGGACGTGGAGTCCTCTGGAGACATTTCTGCTTCCCTGTTCCCGACAAAACAAAGGGAGGGTGTGAACGAGGAGGACATGTATTTCACGGTTCACACAACACGCAAACACGATAGCTGTATACATGATAAGATAACGCTTGCCTCATGCCCTCTTGGAGATGCAATGTTACCACCAACTTCTGTATAATCTGGTCCTAACTTCGATACTCAGTTCCGTTTGCTTGTTTTCCCTGCTATTTGCAGCAGTTCATTTGCAGATCGTTGGTACACAAGGAAGAGCGGCGGATCTCTTTGCACGCGGCGCTTCCATTTTCAAGGAAGAATCTAGTCACACAAACACGACAGAAATGTTGTATTTAATATTATCACATAGATTCATGAAATAAAACACGTGATATTATGTATTTACCACTCACTTCTGTATTCAAAATGCTTCCTGTTCCGGTCTACTCCTTATATTTCGCTATCTAGTGGTATTTCACATCATAATGTTACATATGTTGTTTTAGTTCATTCCATTTCGTTCCATTTCGTTCCAGTTCGTTCCATTTCGTTCCATTTCGTTCCATTTCGAACTTTCGGGGGACCGTGCATAAATGTTCTGTTGATGGTTATACTCATAAGACACATACCTCAGATTGTACGGTTCCTGTTTTTCAGTCAGCTTTTGTGATCCAAGTCGGAATTAGCTGAAGTACGTCACCTTTCACACATGTCTTGTACTCGCTCGCTCTCTGTTTATCGCTGGTTTTGATGAACAAAAGGAATCTAAAGAGTGCAGAACTTATTTCTGTACAAGTCAGGTCATAAAGGTCCTGCTATTAGCTTCCCAACGCAAGACTAAGCAGACGGTATTTGTGCGAACACGACCTCTGTTAAGAATTGTCCAATGCGTTTCGTTGAAGATAAAAAGAACTGTTTAGCCCCTCTTCACGTACCAAGTATAAAATTTAAAGGCAGTGAGATACTACAGGTAGCCATGTGTGTCTTGACGTGTTAAGGTTGTAAGTTGAGATTGTATAAGGCTTAGTAAAAAATGTTGTCTTTCCGGTTACCCGACCGACCCCGGCATAATCCTGCCGACCCTAGCTTCATTGTTGGCCGCTAGCAAGGTACTGTACATAACGTTTGACATCTAAGTGATGAAATTCAAAATAGAGTTTATGTACTTTACACTCTGAAGGCTTTGAAAAATTGATGTAATATTGTGTTGTAAACATTTTATTGATATTCTCGTGCTTGCACAACGTATATCTTTTTAGTTACAATATGATGTTCACAATGCCAGTTCCTGATGCATTTCATATTAACAAGACATTGTCCACGACGTTTTTCCGACTCATACCTTCCCTATGCTAAAATGGACTATTCCGAGGTCATACCTATTACAGAGGTCAAGTAACAGATGAACGGGTCACTGAACAACGTTTCGTCATAATCGTCATGCAGTCTGCAATTCATTCGAAAGGTGACGCTTCTGTCTTGTGCAACCAAGCTGCATTGTAAAAAGGCTACCAAAAAACCCAACCTACTAGAGGACGCTTGGTCACATAGGTTTACATAGGTTACAAAGGTATAGCTTAATGCAGATCAAAAGTCTGGTCTCCTACTCTAACTTCCTGTCATCATGTCATATATAGTATCCAACGCTTCTATTCTTAAAACCTAGCTGTTATGTTTCACTTTTAATTTTGCGATTTCCTCGTAAACAGTGTAGAGTTATGCGAAGGGACTAAACATCTACAATAATCTTGTTAAGTCATTGTTTTATCTACCTTTTAAACCGTCTAGTTTGGGCAGATATGAGACAACAGCCTGTTTAGTTAACTGTCCACCATCGTTTGATCTGGGTGAACGTTGTCTTTGCCCGGCTGACAAACGCTCATATCCCACGTGTCCAACACCACCACGTCTGGATCCGACCGGAACATCTCTCGTATCACCTCCGTGATCTGGTAAGCCAGCCAGTCACTCGCAAGAAGGTAGTACTCCAACTTTCCTTTCTTGTGTGCTCGCGTTGTTCCAAGTCTCACGAAAACCCGCGTGCTGGGACTCCTACGCATGAGACGACGTATGGCGCCCGTATGGCGTACAGTCGCGACCGAAACATTTCTAGCGGTTCTGCCGTAACTTGAGCCCACAGACCGAGAACTATTACCGTGTTCGGGCCTCCTTGAGTGGCATCCAGCACGTCAGCAGGGTAACTGAAATCGTAAAAGTAATTCGAACCGTGCCTTTGTGTGGGAAAGTGGTGGAACTGTTTATTAGTCTCCAGGTTAACCTTTTATGCTAGTTAGAACTTTGAAATCGGAGGTTCCTTATCCGGCCTTTCTTAAACTGACCGGCGTTTCCTTATTATATACTTCCAAGCGTCTTTGATTTTACAGCGTCTTACGTTCTCACTGCAATGTGTAACATTAATTATGTGAACGAAGCACAAACTTACAAACTTTCTGACGTTCAGATCAAATATCCTAATGCATTATATCTTTTTCTCTTTACTACTTAGGACTAGAAGAGACACGTGAATAGAATGAGCTGATGGACATACATTTATACGGCTCTCGCAGATAGATGGCACGGTATTGTACCGTATTGTGTGAGTAGACAAATTAGACTCAGTCTCTTTAATTACTAACATCACCCATATTTTTTATTATCAAAGGACAAGTCTATCATTGAATGATTTATTCCTCTGTGTTGGCAAGTTTCAATGTACAGACTTTTTCTTCAATTTTTGACCGGAATAATGCTTGCTAGAAATGTCTTTTTATCTCGCTTGCTTATCTGATTGTGAATTAAATGTTGGACATGAATAGTATGGTTCGTTTTTTTTTTTTTGTCAACTGATGCATGTCTGTCTTCCGTTGATTTCGCAGAAATGTCCGGACGTGCTACTCCGGGGCTGGGTAAGGGACCTGGTGCCAAGCACCACCATCACTGAAGATGCTTTATGATAACATCCAGTACATCATGAAGCCAAGGAGGTGTCAAGCGAATTTATCTACCGGCTTATCTACAAAAAACGTTGTTCCTTTCTTAAGGTGAGACAGACAGCAAGGTTGAGAATTGAACTCACCACCTCTAGGATACCTAATTGTCTTTTGTTTCGCAACTCTTTACTCTCTATCTATGAACCAAAGGCATTTCCCGGTAAACGAAATATGTGCTTGAAAGCTTCATGACTTTTAATCAAATGTTCTAATCCATTATATTTTTCTTTCCCAACTTAGGATTGGGTTAACAATTTAGGTGTGAGGCATTTGACACGTGCACATACCCTGGCCCGGAGGAATTCACAAGACAAGGAGACTGTTGTATTTACACCGGTGAGTAGATCCTGTACATCGTTTTCCAACCTGAACCACACTACTATTTTCGACAAGTTGAGCCCATTTTCACTGATGCTGAACAGTTTAACCTTTGCCAGCATCATCCACTTTGACCAGTTAAGACCAATAACTAACTTTTTGATACACTTGTGTAGCAGGTATTAATATTGTAGTATTGTATTCATTTCTTCTCCCTGATTTGTAATTTGGAAATCTCCGATTAGAAAGCAAACTATGACAAAAGTGTTTCGGGCATGTATAGAAGCAACTCTTTTATATGGCTCAAAATCTTGGGTTATGAGCACGGCACGGCACTTACACGAAGATGCTCCGCGTTATTTACAATACACCGTGGTGGAAGTGCGCTACAAACAAGCAGTTATATGGATCATTGCCAAATGTCACCACAGTGGTGAGACGTCGCCTGCTGAGTCTCGCGGGTCACGTAGTACGTAGTAGAGAACCAGCGGGAAAGTTTCTGTTTTGGAACCCGGGCACAAAGAGAATGATTGGTCGACAAATCACAATACTCAAGAAACTTATAGAAACCGAAACTAACTTGGAAGGACAAGACCTCCGCTCTACAATGAATGACAAGAAGTTCGGGAGAGCAAATTTCACTTGCTACACCTCGTAAGAGGAGGACCGATGATGATTTGTCACCATTTCCACTCCTGACAGATATAAGGCATTCTTCCTTCTTGCTCAAAATGTCCAAGCAAAAATACGTTAGTCTGCCTCATCCTAATTGATTGTTTTTCATCTTCTTGCAGTTACAAGGAGCTCACATCTCTCATCTGCTAAATTGCAGGATTGTTTTGATGCCTTGAAGCCTTAGTCAACTACACCGATGTTCATGGCCATGGGACTTATTCTGGGTGAAAGGTTGTCATCTAATACCAATTGCGCCAGCTTCACTGTGACGTCTAGAAAGACCGGTGCTCATGTGTATGCCCTGCCAGAGGATCTGGAATTCTAAAGCGTTTGCATTATTGCAGAATTTGGCTGGGACTGACTTGTCATTGGCAGGATGGGAGGTTAAATTATTTGTGATGCTGCATTCATAGCTTTAACTGCATGTGTGATTCCCTATGTGTACCTGAGGCAATATCGGCAGGGATGATCACAATCTCTTGGTTGATGGCAGGGTGCTTGATGTGTTTTGTTGACATCCTGAGTGATGTTGTTGGTAGGCGGTTGGGGCATTTTGTTCGTGGCGGCTACTTTTTAACGAAATGCTTCAGCCCGTTTCTGTGGTGTACAGTCGTGCATTAGTCGTTGCTCTTGAGATGTCTCGACCCCTTAAGATGTGTCTTGGATTCAATAAAGTTTGGTTGTGTGCGTCACCAGTCATCAAGAGCGAACAACATATGATATCTTAAATGATGTTTAAACTTTGGAACCTCTAAGAGGTAAACCAGGGCAACTATTGTACTCTACCACATTCATTAAACACATTATATTGATAGGAAAACCATATAAAGATATTGTTTATTGCAATAATACATATATCTTGCTTAGGGTTAAAAAGCAGTGATTTTGTAAAACTCATAAAAAAATAACAAGAAACAACTAACCTGTCAACATAATGACCAAAACATTTGATGAACAGTATTGTTTGTAGCCTACGAGGTAACAAATGAAATTGGAATTAAGGCCAAATTGTCAGAATACCTGTAGGAAACACATTTATGTTTAACGCTTGATTACTATTGCTATTTCTAAAAACAAAGCAATTGGCGTCGTTACAATCGTACCGTTTATTCATTAAGCAACCAAAAAGCTTTTTGAAGTATACACAGAAAAAAATATTTAGAATACAACAAAAAGCTACAGCAAAATATATATTTTTCAAACAATTGATTAGTATTTCTATTTCTACCCTCATCAATCCTTACATAATTTAACTGTTAATTCCGTTATTTAACCAATAGACACGAGTTCTCCAATACAGAGGCACCTAAGTATTCATACGAATCCTTACATGCTCTTTGCACCATTCAAACATACTAAAGCTACATTCTTTACATTTATAGATTAGAAGTGCCACCTTTTTTGACATTTTCCCATGTTAACAGCTATTCAAGTATACATAGTTAAGTCTTCCCCCAATGACCAGCAAATGACAACTTCATCATCATTAACTCTTTCACATCTGACAACACGCATCACATATAAGCATGTTCTATTATAATATACTTCTCAAGTAACCACCTGTAAATAATCACTTTCATTCAGTCGAAAAAAGTTTACCACTTCTGAACCTATTGATTATGATATAATGCACTTTGATATGTGATACTGTTTTTTTGCCTTAGGTGTGCGTACTTACACAGTTTGTTGTGCCTGGAATATATAGATAATAATTCTTACTGAATGCCGAATTGCTCTGTATATATCCTACAAACACGAAAATATACAGGTACCTGATTTAATCTTTTTTAAAGATTGTAAGCAAATGCATCTCTGAGCAAAAGGATCATGCACACCTAAGTTGTTACCTTTGAGTCTTTATACAAAGAATAGCAGCTTATTGTAATCGAATTGCAGGTAGACAATCAATATTTAATGGCAAAAAGTCTACATGTGGAAAACAATGACATTATAACTCAGCTCAGGTAATAAACACGCATTATTCTAAAAGAAAGCAAATTGCATTAAACTCAACCTATTCAAATGAATGCTATAGAGTCGATTCCACATTACCGAGAGGGTGTTTGTTGCCTTTTGTTCTAACATTTACAAAACCTTTGTAACAATCTATGTGAGATAAGTAACTGTTAAGAACAATTTCCAACATTCATTTGATGTTCTAAATATTTTCTGCTGTGTTCCAACAGGTTAAAAAAAAATTCAACATTGAACACATTATTTGTATTAGTTTCTAAACTGTTGCAACATAGATTGATCATTTGTTTGAACATGTTCCAACATTCTACAAAAATGGTATAACTAGGTCAGTGGGCTGGGAACAGGCCAATTCACACATCCCTTCAAATTATAGGGGATTAGGCCTAGGTGCCATACACAGACACCTCAAAACAAAAGAGTTGCCTGTGTCCAGACGTGAAATCTTAAGATATACAGAGGCAGACAAAAGAGCGTGATTAGCACCTACTTTTATGGGGGCAATAACCCAAATCTACCATTTTGAGAATGATACAAAATGTTGGAACATGTTCCAACAGTGAAACAATCACACAGCTTTTCGGAAATTGTTCTAAATAAAGAGATATTTGTGCAAATACTTTCATACTGTTTCCAAAATATAAAGATGAGTTCAGACATGTTCAAACTTTCATTTCCAGTTGTTTGAACGGTCTGGAATTATTTTGACTGAAATAGTTTTTCTCTAAAATTGTTCAAACTTATTAGCAATATCATCTGAAAACCCTCTCGGTGACATGAAATTGACTCTACAACAGTCTGCATCTTTTCATTTTTTTCGTTAAAAATATTAGCAGAGCAATCTTAAAAGAAACTGATGGACACCCTTTGTAATGACGGTGATAAAACGTATGGATGCTAATAGGATGCTTACGTGGCAAACCGATCTTATTTGATTTTCTATACAAAGTGTCAGCAGCTTGGTTACATTTCAGAAACACCATTTCAGGAAAAAAACATTGTACAGCTTCTTTCTTTGGCCAGACACGAAAAAAAAAATCTCCCTGTAAATGTGCGTATTTCATGAACTGATGGCGTCGCGTTAACAATATTCAATTCAATAAGGTTTTTGGAATTTTCACAGTTGTTTCCGTTTGGAAAGAGAATTAAAGATCACATCTGTCATCCAACAACAAAATGACAAAACATGTATTCATTTTGCGTGCCTCTTATTGTCCTGAATGATTTTGAGGACCGCAAATCCAAGTTTCCGCGGCCCAATCGCTTTTCTGCACACCGATACCGTTTTAGACATCCAAAAACATATCACTGTCCTGAAAACAAACATTGTACTTCATAGCCTTACGTCTCATTTGTATATATCATTACGACTTAATTGCAAACTCATCCATGCACATTTTCACGACGCATCTGATTTCTAATACAAACTTTTTTCCTCAGTCAATGTAATCGCCTACACTTGTCTATGTGTAGATGCTGCTGGCCGTATCATCATACGGGTTGTTTTCATAGTAAAAGGTCTCCACAGAGGCCAGTAGATATTATCCCAATGATAAGGAAGTTTGGCTTCAATGTAAGGACCATTCAGGTTGCACATACTCGTTCCGCCACGCCACCAGCCTCCTTGCTTCTTTCTAACAGTAAACTTTAATCCGCTGTGGGTATACTTCAACTCACCGCTGTAATAGTCTTGATGATTAAGGGCATTACCAGCTGTACCCTTATAATCACCAACACCAAGTCGGTATCCGTCAAGCATGTTACTAACAGTAAAATTACTGTACAGAGCGTAAGCAGTCCCATTCTCCCAGTCCTCTAAATCAATCCTTAAGTCGTAAATACCCTGACTCACAATTTTAAACATATTTTCCAACCCAAGCCAGAATTCACCGTTTACATCACCGAACCCATCACGGTAACTATCCCAACTCCTCTCAAAACGCACACTACCGTTAAACCTTCGCTGAATCACAGTCCAGCCGCCTCCCTTGTCCATGTCACAGAGAACCTGGATGGAGTTCTGCATACCCAAAGGTTGGATGCTGTAGACGCCTGTTGTTATGTCAGCAGTCATGACAACAGCAGTACAGTCATGGAGGGCCGTTCCTGATGCGATTGTTGTAAAACTAGACGTGTCTATTATACAGTGTGAGGAAGCAGCAAAAGAATAGTTTGTAGAGAACTACGTGTATTATATTGTAGCATCTTATCGAGAAATGACCACTGCAAGCCAGGCCAAAATAATCATTAACTTTGTTTACAGATTTTGTTCACGACAAGAGGTAAGGTCGTAAACGGTCAAAAGACGTCCCCGCTTCTAGTGAAATGAAGATTACTGACACGCTTTATATCGGTGTTCACCGGCAAACTATGCCTATTAAATAGACTATTGAGTAAGCAAAGCGAACAAAGTTAGATTATAGGTCACTGGCTATGCGTTATGTCACAATTAATCAGAAGAAAAAGGCGAACCGTAAACGCGTTTAAAGGTTTGAATTTGATTCTTTTTCTGCGTATTAATAACTACCCATCTGTTTTCCCAATAGATATGGTATAAAAATAAGGGAGTTCAACACACCTTCCTGTTCCTGTCTGCTTGTCGTCATTCTTTCCAGCCCACCCTTTTCCTTTACATCATGAAATTAAAAACAAAAATTGCATTGCATTGACCATAGAGTCCATTCCAAGTCACCGCGAGGGTTGTTATTGTCGTAATTTAGAACTATTTTCAAGTTATTGTTATTATTTGTGTAAGAGATTTGGTACTTTTGAAATATTTTGAATGTGATTTCAACTTTATAAATATTTCTTAAGTTTTCTACAACTTAAGAAATATTCATGATGTAGAATATGATATTTACAATGGTTTCTAAATAATGATAACGGCATTCTACCATTATTTACAATTATTCACAATTTCTTACCATTTTCTACCATTATTTGTAACATCTCTATAAATAGGTCAGAGGACTGGGAAGAAAGTAATTCACACATCATTACGAAGTTTAGGGAAGAATGCTTTCCACAAAGGACCGAGCGGTGTCCTGCAGTGAAGTCTAAAGATGTACAAAGGCAGACAGAAGGGCCGGATTAGCACCTACATTTATGGGGGCAATCACCATTCTACCATTGTTAACCATTTTCTACCATTTTCTGTTAATATTTCTAAAAGTTAAATAATCACATAGATGTTTAGAAATTATTACAAATAAAGAGGTTTTTGTGCAGTAACTTTCAAAATATTTCTAAATTATCTAATTGAATTCAAATAAATTCATACTTTGTATTTGATCTTTTAGAAAAATTTAGAACTATTGTCAGTCAGATATTCTTTTATTAGAAATTTGTCAAAATGATTACAAATATTATTATAAAACCCTCGCGGTGACTCGGAATGGACTCTAAAAGAAACGACTAAAAAGACAACCATGTATTACATTATTTTAATGAGCCGAACACCTAATGTAATGGGTGACAAGTATGTAAAATAGTAAATCTTAGGCTTTATCTAGACCTCTCTTCGAATGGAAAAAGAATGATCGAAATTTGAGAATAAATGGTCTATAAGAAATATGTTAAAAGGGAAATGGTCAACGCAGGGTAATGAAGGCAAAGTTTCTGTCATATCAAGCGTATGAAGCATACTAGTATGTGTCCTGTACTTGGTAAGACAAGATGCTTAAACAGATCCTGCTGCAGTACAAAAGAATCCCGCCAGGAGGTCGACAAGTTCAATTATGGTTTGCAACAGAACCAACATATAACATATCATACGGATAGATCCACAGCTTCCCGAGTTATTCTGTCCACGTCCAAACACAGCCGTTCACATACAAGTAATGACACCGCAAACAAAACATTCTTCGCAAATGTTATAGAACGCAACAGAGCTACAATATATGTACCTGGTGGGCCTTTGGTTTCACATCGGGTTTTAGCAAAGTGAAGAAAATTACGACAAAGACTCCACTGATGATGATAGTAGTGAGTATGACCGTTGTGCAAATAAGGCAGAGACGTGAGTTGTTCACCAGCTGACGCATTCGGCCAATGACGTTACTGCGTTCAGGGTCATTTGCATTGTCCTTGGAGTCATTATTGTCTCTGCTGCACCTGTCTGGAACATGATTAGAAATTTCACTTTTTTCAAATTTCTGATTTCAATTTGTAATAACACTAAATATCTATCTAACAGACTTTTCTACAAGCGGGCTACATATATCGCTTTGATATAATCAGACTAGCCAGCGTTTCGATAAAGATTAGCTCAAAGGGGAATTGTGGCCTGTTGGCTTATCCTTGCCAGTGTTGGCCTTTAGAGTCGAAGTAGTAAATTCTGATTATCTGATATTAGATTCATGTATTCCTTGTATCAGCCTAGGACCCACATTTAGAAAAAAAGGACAGTATACAGACGTTTACATATAACATTAACATTACATCAGGTAGGACGTGTGGGTGGAAGGACCATTCGACAATATTACGACTGTTGTCGGCTCGGTGAAGCGACCTCGAAATATCATAGCATTGAATTATGCTGTTTTCACACACGAAGAGGCGAGTCACAAAGGAAAGTACCAGCTTAGATATCAACGCAAATAATAGATAATTGCAAGTACTCCTTGGCTGGGTAATTAATATTTTACAAGCGTCATGGTACGCCTCCAGAAGTTGCTGCGTCGCTGGTCCAAAGCTACGCGGAGTACATGACAGAGCAATGTGACCTAAAAAGAATGCGTTTCATCTAGGCAGAGCAAGGGTTCCGCCTGGAGTTACTTTGAGAGCTTAAGGCGGACCAAACACACAGACACCCCGTATGTACACTAGAGTCCATGTACTAGCGGCCGTGCGCTGGTACTCTTATAAGGAAAGTTTGAATTCGGTCCGAGTTGTTCATAAAATCCTAAATGGCTCTCTGGCTCGGTCGGGTGTAATCGCGCCATAAGATGAAAGTACTCGGACTTCGATTTAACATTTTTTTTTTTTTTTAACAATAAAATTCCGATCAGGGAGCATCTCCTTTACAAAAAAAAAAGTTGATGCCGCAATTTTAAGGGCTGCGACTATCTCAGAGGTGATCTTATCGACTGTACATTTGTGTTCAATCACCATGGAGCTAAGACGCGCTAATGGTCTAAAACAGGGGCGATGCACGGCTACCTGAAAAA
Organism: Branchiostoma lanceolatum; assembly: GCA_035149815.1. Taxonomy (NCBI): domain Eukaryota; kingdom Metazoa; phylum Chordata; class Leptocardii; order Amphioxiformes; family Branchiostomatidae; genus Branchiostoma; species Branchiostoma lanceolatum. Next base: position 16,611,072 of record CM068880.1, read on the forward strand.
TCGCACGTACCTCAAGCTTTAAAAGGCCTTCAAATTTGGCAGGCATATGGGTTAAGTATTCTTTATTCTAAATAGTTACTACTTCTAACGAAAATCTTCATAATATTTTCATAATTGATGATAACATCAGATACATGTGACTCGATACATTTTGGCCTCCACAAGGCACCTCTGGTCAGAACCGTATCATAAAACGTTTAGTGGATGTGGCGAGTGTTGATTACATTTGAAAACATATTGATATTGATATGACTTTAAGGGGTATCAATGACTTTATCAAACGATGGCCAAATATACAGTGATAAAATCGATATCTGGAGGTTCGATATACATAAAACAACTTCTTGCGCATTGTTTTCAACCAATTTTAAGTTTGTAGCCCACTGCGAAGACCTTTGTGAGAGGCTTTTAGGTTAAAAAGTCAAAATTGTGGTAAACTTCCTTCCGTGTGTTGATCAATTTTCATCCATCATGATGACAGCCTGTCATCTTTGAATGGATTAATTGTTTGTGCACCTCTACTCCATGTCATTACGTGCGATTATCTTAAGAATTTTGATTATGCATAGAATGAAGCAAGTTGTATGCTCATATAATCCTATGATGGTATCTATTCAAATCCAGATTGCAGGATTGTTCGAACAATCTCCTTGTTTAGAAAATGCTGCTTGGAAGATAAAAATCTAGGAAGACAAAATGCTTGTTTCTAACGCTTATGTGGACTATTAGTCAGGCAATTTGTAAAACAGATGGCAAGGAAAAGGGAGATTGTGTCTCATATTTGGCACTATATCAGCTTTCAGTTTCAAAATGTTATCTTTACTTCAGGTATGTAATTATAACAGTATCGGGCAACAAGGATGATATCCTCTATATATACCCTCATTTGTAAACATTGTAGCATCAATTACAAAGTACCCTAACCTAGCATCCAGAGTACTGTAGTTTTTTAGAGAATGACATCGACAGTCGAGAAATATAAGAACATCAAATATGATCCGGGAAATGATGTGAAACTGCGAAACAAAAAGTCATGTGAGGTGTATCAAGCTGTCTGGCAAAAATGCTTCATGCCTCCACATTCCCTGAACCTTACAGGTTGAAGGAATATTATCTTATAATGTCCATGTAATTCTTGTTGGGGCATTTCAACTATATTTCAATTAAGAGTCTTAATTTCACTTTTTAACTTGATGATAACATTACATAATGGTAGCTTTGCAATTTATGCTCAATTTTTTTTTGCTCTCTTTGTCAATTAAGGCTGATACTTTACACGCACAAAAAATGCATAATGTTCGTCATCAATGTGTTAACTCAATTTCTCACAGGGGATATACCTGGTTGTTGCTGATTGTCGTGCGGTCCGCTGTGTCTGTAGACATCTGAATGTTGAGCACTAGAAGCCGTGTTCGTGTACGTGTGCTCATCGTTGGACGCTTGATTTCCGTCATCTTCTATAATGACAGACATGGAAACATAAAGTGAGTATAGGGATCTTCCTATGGTGCAGTATTCTTAGATGTATAGTATGAATAATACGAACTAGAAACTTAATTTCGAGTGGAGTCTATGTGTTTGTCCATTTGCGTTTAAGGTTTGCTATTATTGTAAACTTTGAATTAGCAATTCTTGCAGACATCATCGTACGTTCTTCAAAGTGTACAATATTGTGGGGAGAGTGACGAAAAGGGATGCTTATTCCAAGTGACTGTAAATAAGATGTGGCATATCACATGCGGACCAGCTTCAAAATGATATGCAATGAATAAACTAGGCAAGAAAGTTCATGTCAACGGTGGAAGCAAAATCGGGAAAAGACTATCTTTACTGATCATGTATACAATACATGGGAAATAGAAGCTAGAAAAGGGAATGGTCGATTTCTATGTCAAAGCCCGTCAAGACACAAGCCCCTACTAAAAGCTCAATACCCTAATAAATATCAAACTACAAATCGACTGGCAATGGTCGTAAGACTTTCAGGAATTCTCTTTCTTTCAGCATCATAATTGCGGTATTTCATACACAGTTCACACATTTCACAACATATTGTACTGTTAAAGTAGTCTGTCTGGCTGTATTCGATAACAATAATATGGAATTTGAAACAAGCGAACATCCATTTTGTAATCTACACTTCAGACATTAACCATCACCCAACCATATGGTGTGCATCCGGATGCCAGTCGTGCCATGTCAACATTCTTTGGAGAAAAAACATGATTCCATGATTTCCATTGTTTGCTGAGATTGGCCTTTTGTGTACCCCAGGTGATTTGGTATTGTGTCTTACAGAATATGAAAAAAAGTACTTCAATGGCAGAAATTTATTACCATTACTCCATGCCAGCTATTGTTGCGTAGAAAAGTAAGATGACGCTTTTTTTCTCAAATAGATGTAGTATTTTAGTGCAAAATATGCTTAAATTATGATAATAAGGACTAATTATTTACACCTCGAACATGTCAGACTATCCCCGATTGATTAATAGAACATTATTAAAAACAGCAATCATAAAAAAAAAAAGTTGTGAAGAAACAATAGTACATGCATCTGTGTGTCAGGGTGACAGACTGTCACATGATTCAACAATAAATTACTCTTTTTCACATATAGTCTAATTTCCTTATTCTTTATAATAACATGTTATGCTATAATCATGATTTTAGAATCAATAAAGTAATAAGGCATCAAAGCTGTTGAAATAAAGGGGAGTATCATTGATTTTCTCCTCATTTTTTGCATACATTGTGACGATGTCCTTGCTTCACAGTGGAGTCTGATTCCGCCCTCTCAGCTAACATTGTCACACCAGTACAGTTAGATTCAGCTGCTAGGTCTCGTTGGTGATGCGACGTTGCTGTAGCTCCTACCATAACAACAAATTGCTTGTTAGAATTGTTGCGAAAGTTTGTTTGCTGCCATATTGTGCACTGTGCATGACAATTACCTTATTGTAGCAGATGCATATTTACTAGCCTGGGTGCCATCCTATTTCACCCGGGCTCCTACATTCGCTACTCTAATTTTTTTAGGGTAGTGAATGTAGGGGCCCCGGTAGAAATAGAATGGCACGAGACTGAACATTTCTTTTTTGCTGTATTGACGAAGGCTTATATTTACTTAAAATAAAACAAGAAATCCCTTACTTGAATGGTCTTCCGTAACATGTGGATCCGTAGGTGATTCACTTTTGATACCCGAAATCTGTCTGCGATCTTGACTTTTGGGATGTTCGTTACAAAGCTCCGCAGTAATGTACGACGCTGATTCACTATGTTGTGAGGACGACGTATTGGAATGTGCGTTATACAGCACTTGTTCAGAGTGTAAATCCACGGCCTGTTCTCCGTAAATCTCCCCCTCTGTCTCCATATAACTGGTTACTACCGTCTCGCCAGAATGGTTTGCTGCACCATGGACACTTGGCTCCTCCATTTCACTATGTGAAGCCTTAGAGATAATACAGTATATACTTTCCGTCTGCTTTAACCAAAGTGATAGGTGTTATTGTATTTTGGCTGAGACTATTTGGTATTTCTAGTTTCATTGATATTCATTAAAGCACGTGGTAGTTTTGATCTGTAGAATATTACATTCATAAAACATGATTTGGTGAGAAATAAATCAAGCAGTACATTTTAATGTTTATGCTTTATACCGCCAAAAAACAGAGGCGACGTCAAATGATATAGATTATTATTATCTAGTGTTCATTTTTTAAGTCATTGCAATACTATAATTTTGATTCTTGAGCATAGAGATCCTGATTGCAATAGAATATACATTTTCAATCGAATACAAAAGATAGTTGAAAGTTGTTTTTTTGGTGACGCTTCAGGAGCGCGCTAAACTGAATATTAAGTTTCTGTCTGTTTTGGAAAGAATTCCGCTTCTGCCATAGATGTGAAGTTGGTATGTCTGCAATTTTCCACGAAAACGTATAGTATTAACCATTCCGGGGCGTGCTAGAGGACCGTTATCGTCTGTCGATGTTTCGCAGTTGGGGAAGACCTCAAGGGACGCCCCATGATGTTGCCTAGCAGACCACAACAATTATGTCGGCCTAAGTTCATGCAAATCTTAATTTACTAGAATGGCACAGTGCTCTTTGCAACCACCGTAAAACTATGATCTTATTCCAATTTTGCATAATTAGAATATATTAGCTAGCTATAGATTCTTTCTTTTGGTGACGTGACCTACCTACATACGAGGGGGCGTCAATATTAAACGCCGTTTGTACCATAGCAGGTTACTTTTTGTATGAAATAGTTGAAATTTGGCACAAATGTAAACGAACATCTCTTCTTGAGACTAAAGAATCTCAATGTGTTTTTTTTATACATTTTTACCAGCGACTGATTCAACTTTAAGTTGACCACACCCTTGGAAGCTTGTCGGAGGCAAAGATAAGTCGGACATGACCCGTTTACAATCACTTGGACAAGCTTCAATCAAACCTGTATGAGGATACATGTCTCTACGACTTATATGCCAAATTTGATTTCTGAACTCATTACAGTTCGTATTTTACAGCTGCTAAGATAGAGTGAGGTGTGATATGAGAGCCATTTAAATTCATAGCGAGATATGTGATGTGTTGATAAAAGACTTTTGTAGACTACTTTTTCCATTGATTAAGAGAAACGAAACTTGACACAGATATTATATGTTTAACGATTGAGAAGTGCGCTTAGTTTCATTTCTCTGGCTATATGGGAAAATAGTAAACAAAAACAAATTATCAACAGAGCGCCTATTCAGGACCCAGATACCCACTCTGAATTCAACTCCACCCTAGGAACGAAAAAGATAACTGATTGAAGTTCAGAGATGAACATAAGCATGTGGCTTGCAGAGATATGCATTTTAATATATGTACACTTTCAGTCTCCTACAATACTTGTCAGGGGGCAATACTTTACTTCTAATTGAACATCCATTTTACTACTGTGTGCCTCGAACAAGCTTCCAAGGGTGTGGTCAGTTTGAAATCAACTCAGTCGCTGGAGAAAATCTAAACAACACATCGAGATTCTTTAGTCTCAAGAAGAGATGTTCGTTTACATTTGTGCCAAATGTCAACTCATTTCATTAAAACAAGTGCTTTTCAAAAAAGCTGGCGTTTTGGCTACGTTTATGAGTGTGAATTGTCTTTTCCCTTTTCTTGAAGTAAAATCTATATAGTATATAGTAAGTTTATTGATTCGATCATTCATGCATCGCTGAATTACATGGCAGCGTCCTCAGAAAAGGATGCTGAATTGCGTACATTAGGCGTATTACATTTAACAAATCTAACTTAAATTCAAACAACTAGTACCATTCAAAATCTAGAAACAAGAAAAAGATAACGTATTGTACGAGGAATTAGAAACCAAATACAGAACTTCTTGACTGAACAAATAATAAAAGAAGAAACAATGTCTAACATCAAACTATAAACTAAATGAATAAACGTCGGGAGATTTTATCAGGTGTATGTATTCAATAGATGAGTAAAGTATGGAATGGGACTGTTTTTATAGCGATTTGTTTTTGCCAAAGGGATACAAAGTTGGTGGGCGCCTTTTAGATTTCTAGCTTGGATGTCCGATCGGGTTGGGGGTAACCAACTCCTGAAGGTAGGATTTCGAAGTAAGGATTTGGCAAACCGAAGGCTAAGGTTTTTCCTCCTGTTTTCCAAGGAGGGGAGACATAACAGTGTTAGGGCTTCGTTATAACATATATATTGGGGGCCGAGGATAATTCTCAGGGCTCGTTTTTGTATTCTCTCGACCTTCATGGATTGTTGTGCAGTGATCCTAGGGCTCCAGACTGGTGCGGCGTATTCTAAAGTGGGCCGAATGTACCCTTGGTAAAATTCGAGGAGATCTTGTATGGGTAGTCCAAAACGTTTTAATTTCTTTAGCCAAAAAAAGTCGTGAGCTTGCCTTTTGTGTTATGATGTCAACATGTTTTCACCAACTTAGGTCATGAGAGAACCATAGGCCAAGTATGCGTGCTGTTTCAGTGTATTCCAGGGACGTATTATTAAGTGAAATTTCGGGGGGTAGGGGGCAGTCTCTCATAAACGAAATCATCAATAACTTGCATTTTTCACCGTGAAGTATCATGTCATTTTTTTAGGCCCAGCTATTCAATTTATCGAGGGATGTTTGTATAAGACTGGGTTGATAGACATTCTACTTTCACAAACTGATAAATCATCGACAAATTTATAACGGTCTGAAACGTCTTCACTGAGGGCATCATTTATATAAATCAAAAAAAGGATGGGGCCTAATTTTGTCCCCTGGGGGACCCCGCACGAAATATATTTCCAACTTGAGGTTATACCATTGTAGCGGACGCACTGTAAACGGTTGCTAAGAAAATTGCAGAGCCATGGCAAAATTGAAGTGCGCACGCCGTATTGTAGCATTTTATTTATTAGAGTGGTATGGTTGATTCTGTCGAAAGCTTTACTAAAATCCGTTAAGAGAATTGTTTGGATACTTTTAGGGCTTTCGGCACCGAGGAGGATCGAATTCACCATAGCAGTTAAATAGTGGACGGTGGAAATTCCTTTCCTACAACCAAACTGGTTGGGATCCAGTACATTGGCCACGTCCTGGAAAACCCATTTCGTGACAAACGATTCAAATGCTTTGATGAGAACTGAGGTTAGAGAGATGGGCCGTAGATCATCAAGTGAGGCTGGCGACTTTTTAGGAATCGGAGTGATGACTGCCTGTTTCCATTGTTTTGGAATGTAGCCTTCCTCTAAAAATCTGCCAGAGAAAGTCACTCAAGGGCTGTTGAGTCTATAAGAAAAATTGTCATTTTGGGAAAGGAGTACTGTTAATTAATAGAGAAAGGCAGATTGGGGAAAGCAATTTTGAAGTTACGTCACTTAACTTAAGTGCTTTTGAAAAAGCTGGTCTTGGCCTACAACTTGTACTTATTCGTACAATAGGCTCATTATAAAAGCTATCAATGTAATTATGTACATGGCACGCAATAAAACTTAAAATTTGAAAAAGCACCATTAAATCATCAGCACTATGGTAATTAAGTAAAATAGAAGTTCATAACAGCTAAGGTTCTATCTAAAATGACTACCAAATGTCAAACAAATCAACAGCTACCTCATCCCTATTATTCTGGTTTCCGCATTTACAACATTTGTTCCTTATTTTCCTGGATAATTTTGCTAGAATTCATGAAAATTTCCATATTTTTGTGCCGAGCGGCGTCACTTTCCACGTCCGTGTTGTCTGAATGAAGTCGATACTGAACAATGGAGCATTTGCTACTGTAACAAAGGATCGCTGTTTTGCAAACAACATCAAGAGGCTCTGTTTACATCGGGGATAGAAGTTTAGTGGCGAGTGTTTTGCAAGAATCATTTTACCGCGCATAGGAGCCGCTGCACGGTATTTTCCATTACAATGAACAGAAAAATTCGAATGCCGGTGTTCTATGAAAAATGGTCCGGCGTGAGAATCTGTCCGGGGCGTGGCCTAAAAACTACGAAGGCCCACAAGTACAAAATGCACCAACGAAGACTAATGTATCGCCCTACCTTACTGTCTTACAGTAGGGGGGCCAATCCCCATGACACACAGCGTAGAAAAGTCCAAAATGCAGCATTCCTCTCAGAAAAAATGCCATATCTGCTTTAAAGTACATTATTTCTGGCTGAAAATTCATAGAATTGCTGACAATAAGGTTATCTCCAAGACATTATTACAACTTTTTGCTAAAATCAAAACTTCCTGAGGTTTTTCACATGTTTCTTGAGCCAACACCTTACCGTAGTGCTGGAATGAGGTCAGTGCGCGAAAGTGCTGTCAACAAGTTGCGCGCTATGTTTTTCAAAGCTATTTCCTGGTGTGTTCCACATGTTCCAATCACCAAAATCACATGAAAAATGTAGCAGAACATTTGGGACTACACATTACTGGTAGTTTTTTTTTTCAGATTTATTATTTCGTGACTTAAATATTGGAAAATATAGTTTTTGAAATTATGAAAATAACTTAAAAATATCGATTTTTAAAAAAAAAAAAACTGCTTGTATATGTTGTATAACTATTTTTCTACTTAGAAAAATATGTTTTGTATGATTTCATCATTTGAAACACCCCCGGAATTTCCTTGGTAAAAGTGGTAGTTTCCAACATGGCCGCCGGCATGCCTCACACGAGGCTGGCCTTTTCTCCTGACGAACTAAGGTTTCTGGTAGAGCAGGAAAAGATTCCCGGTAAGTCTCTACAATAAAATATTGATATAACATTCCTAAAGGTCTATAGAGAAGTTTATTGAATGATTTAATTGAAAAGAAATGTAGATGAAGTGTCAATAAGTTTTAGATTATGTAAGATCATGTAAGGGTGGGGAGGGCAGTCTGAGTGAATTTAGTTTAGGGTTTACATACAACCTGATGCACAGGTTCATGTATTTATTGAACAATTCAACTCCTAAAGCAACAGGTAACAATATGTGCTGCTGTTGCTTTGATTTTCTGTTTCTTATAATTCTTTTTTGGTAGTGGAATAATAAATTATGATAGAATGATAAAACCAACCAATTCACCAACACAACAGAAGGTAACACAATGTATGCTTCTGTTCGAAGAGGTTTAATTTAAACCACCTTGTTCTGTGGTAAACAAATTGAAGTAAAACTTAAACTGTTTAATTTGTTCTTTAATAATAATCTGACAGATATTTTTTGTCTACTTTTTATTCCAGATAGCTTGCATTCTTGCAATTTGATTCTGAGCATCCGTGTTGTGAGGGACATCATCACCTACATTGAAAATTCTGATTTCCCAATCTCAAGAAAGTTGCCAGCCGTCTTAACTTGCATTGAACCGAGATTAAAAGACTCCTAGCAACTGACATGTGGTCAAATCAAGCGACAGATGATGACATATGCCAAAAGGGCAAAGAATGATGAAGCAGTGTGGGACAAGAATCTGCCATGTCTTCAAATCAAGGACATTAAGCATGTCGGAGAGAGCTGTAGCCAGCATGGCATTGACAGGACCGTCTTAGATGGCCGTGCAAGTCTTTCAGCTATTCCTGTGATTAATAACAGGATTGTACTGGAGCTGCGTGCTTACAGAATGACAACTGGCAGCACATGGGAAACTGTGGCAACATGGCTGCAAAACCTTGGGGAGAGCAAAGTGAACCCTGAGTCTCTGATGAAGTCTGTGGAAGCCCTACATCAGAGAAGAGCAGAATTAGGCAAGAACAAGTTTCTGATACACAATGGCCAAATCTACAAGGATGTAGACCAGCTGCTGGAAGAAAAGTACATCTGCCCACAGACGATGGCATCCCATGATGGTCAAGCTATAGCAAGACAGAAGAGCCCTTCCAAAAAAGCTTTGAAGAAAATGTTGCGTAGAACCGAAGCAAGGGACAGATCACTCAGAGCTGAACTTGCAGAAGAAAGACAGGTTTCAGATGTTGTGCGAGAGGCTCTGAAGGAGCACATTGTCAATCTGAGTGCAGAGATTGAGGACCTCTGTGCTAACTTGCAAGAGGCAGTAGAAGACAACAGTCACCAAAATAAAGACATTGAGTCACTGGCCTCAGAGTTAGTGAGAACAGAAGAAGAGAGACAGAATGATCACAAGAACCTACTCTGCCTACAAAACAAACTGAAGGATGCTCTTGAAAGGGAAGAGGAAACAAAGAAATCAAGGACAGAGTTAAGTCATCATCTGAAGAAAACCACGAAAGAACTCTCCAAGAAAGACAGGGATATTGAGAAAGAAAGAGAGAACAGAGCGAGGATAGAAAGCCAGAAGGATGCAGCATTGGCAGTACTTGAGAGAGAGAAAAGACTGAAACTAGATGCCCAAAAGGCAAAATCCTACTACAGACGCAAGGCTGAAGAGGTCCAAGAGAAATACCAGACAAGTGCAACTGAACTTGAAGAAATGTACGGCCAGCAGGTTAAGGAGCTGGAAGGAACCCGTGATCAGTTGCATACAGCACTGGAGGAGGTGAAGAACGGGCTGTTCTCTGGAACCAAAGATGACAAGGGAAGATACACTAACAGGGTTCGTCTTGCCTGCATGGCAGCTCGGGATGCAGGTGTTGCCAGAGGAAAGGTTGCCGCTTTGATTCGCCAAATCCTTGGGACATTTGTTGACAAAGACATGTCACAATTGCAGCTTCCACAGAAGTCCTGTGTTGGTAATATCACCCAAGAATGTGGAGCACTGGGAAAAATCCAAGTTGGAGAAGCAATGCTTGCCTCTGATGGCAAGGTAACCCATCAGCATGATGGAGTTACCAAGAATATGAAGCACTACTTTGCCCACCGTGTTTGTACTAGTGCAGGATCCTTCTCAGCTGGACTGGTAGAGTCAGTGGATCAAACAGCTAGTGCTCAGTTAGACTCAACCAAATTTTTCCTGTCCCAGATAGCTGAGATTCTGTCAACCACTGATGCAGAGAAGTCTGAAACATTGAACAAACTTGTCACCTCAATCAACAGCACCATGTCTGACAGATGTGTTGTCAACAAATCATACAAGGAACAGTTTGAAGAGTACAGAGCAAGTATTTTACCTTTGGTCATCACTGAGTGGGATAGCTTGGATGATGAGAGCAGACACAAGTGTAGCCAAGTTCATGACTTCTACTGTGGGCTCCATCTGCTGACAAACATGGCAGAGTTTGCAGAAAAGGCACTGAAGGGATGGGAAGAGTCAGTTGCAGAGAAGGCTACACTGGGCAGATTTAAGACAAAGGAGTTTCTACATTGGGGTGGGAATGAGTCCAGAACCCAGTTAATGGTAAGGAGTGCCTGCAACTTGTTACAACCACATGGAAATGAGAGCATGGCAACTTATCACGAACAATGGGAAGCCTTTCTGAGAGAGAGTGGAAGGAAGTCTGCACTCTCTCCATTCAGAGGAGAGCGCTTCAACATCATATTCCACAATGGTGGTGCTCTGTACTACCATAAGTCTGACATTAAAGAATTCTATGAATGCTATGTGACAGCTCAGGACTTAGCCGGGAACAGGCTGCTGCGCGCGGTGCAGGCAGATGTTAATGATGACATCCTGATGGCCTCGTCTAGAGCTTTGGGGATTCTGAACAAGTTGGTGACTATACCCTTGTGGCATGCTGTGGAGAGTGACAAGCACATTTTAGACATGGCAAGATACTACCAACAGCTGAAGATACAGATAGAGAGATGGAGCAAAGATGCATCTTCATTGCTTGAGGAGCTGGAGGAGGCTGTCTTTGGTGAAGACTTTGCACCAGAAAAGACTGACCCTGTGTACATCTCTCTTTTCACACCAACTACAGAGTCGTTGACTAAATACACAAAGGAGGCATTGGAGCTTATTTGCTCCCATGTTGCTGTCATGGTCACACGACAGCTGTGGGATCATTTGGAGGAAGGCAGGTACAATACCAGCAGCAGTACAGAAGACCTGCGACAGGCAACCATAAATGTGCCGACGTCACAACGCGCAAATGAGAGCGACTGTGCTCAGCTGGACCATGACAGGTTGATGAGACCAAGTGCCACAACTGCTGCTCGGGAAACAAAGGTCATGATGACACAAAACAAAACAGTGGACTGGTGCCAGTCTCTTCCTGAAGAAAAGAGAGATCAGTATATGAACATGGCACGAAAGAAGGCACCACTTCTGACAAAGCAGAGTCAGGAAAGAAATGAGGAACAAAGGATTCGCAGGAAAGAAAAAATGACAGCAAAAAAGAACAAGAAACAAGCAAACCGAGAGAAGAAGGCACAGAGGAGAGACACTGTAGTTGAAAAGGTAGTAGCAGGAGATGGACTGTGCAAAAGTTCAGCAGAGGTGGACTCACTTCTGAATGCAAATGACCAAAAACAAAACAAGACAAAACTTCAAAATCAGATTAGGTACCACAAAATCATGACTGCTGGATGTACAACAGGACTTGACAAGAAATGCTTTCAACTGTCCTCAGGAGGGGTGGAGTTTGGTGTGGAAACTCTTGCAACCAACCTTAAGCAGATCATAGTTGCTATGAACTCAAGTGAACAACCTGTGAGTGAGACAGCTACTGTACAGTTGCGCAGTCCACAGGAAAAAGAACAGTTGCAAAATAAACTGAAACGCCAACAACAGCAGGCACTGGAAGTTGAAAGGACAGCCAAACGTCACAAACAAAATTAAAGACTCATGAATTTTTCTTAGCGTTCTGTTCTTAGGGATTATAGAATGGCAACAGCTGTTTTTGGCTTCACTGCGAAAGAAATAGAATCACTTGAAATACTTGAAATTTATGTATCTACTCTTTTACCATTTTGTCCCTTTGCTGTACATTGTATGAAGTGTGGCACAGTGCAAATAGAATTTTATTATTCTATTGTTTTACTTTTTCGTCCCTTAGCTGTGCATTGTGTGAAGTGCGTGTGCCGTGTACAGTGTGGATAGAATTACAAACTATACATTTTGAGTTGCAGTTTTTGAATAAGACACAAACCACAATTAAATCAAGAAGGTGTGAACCTTTGTCTTTTATTCATCTATATATAGACTTTGTAGAAAGCTGTAAGTACATAGACGTTCAAATTAGTTGTTCTCGATTTCATCATACAGATCCAAAATGGTATTTTTATGGCAGTTGACCTATAATTTTCAAAATACATTTTGTAATACAAATAGCGCAAAGGTCATGAAATGAATATCCATGTGTTGTTCTAATTCAAACCTATCTGGTTTCATTATATTTTGGTAAGAAAGGGAGCACTGGAACTTAATCCATCTCACTCTCCATTTGGAAGAGTGAGATGGGGGACAACTTTCCACGGGCGGACCAAATGTCATAGAAGGTCGTGAAAATCGGTCCGCCCTAATGTAAATCGCGGTATCGTTCAATTGCTCAAAAAACACTTCTCAATCATGTTTTGTCGCAACGTAAAGACTCAAGTAGATATGTCCGAGGTTATAAGATCGGTTGTAATACCCAAAGTCCATGATTTGGAAGAGTGTGAGGGGGGGGGCACTTTCCACGGGCGGACCGATTCTCACGACCTTCTATGACATTTGGTCCGCCCGTGGAAAGTGGTCCCCCCTCTCACTCTTCCAAATGGAGTGACTTAGGTCATTACAACCAGTCTTATTAACTCGGACATATGTACTTGAGTCTTAACGTTGCGAAAAAACATGTCTGAGAAGTGGTTTGAGGAACGATACCGCGATTTTAGGTAGGGCGGACCGATTGTCACGACCTTCTATGACATTTGGTCCGCCCGTGGAAAGTGCCCCCCCCCTCCCCGACACTCTTCCAAATCATTGACTTGGGGTATTACAATAAGTCTTTTTAACTCGGACACATGTACTTGAGTCTTAATATGGCGATAAAACAAGTTTGAGAAGGGTCTTTTGAACGATACCGCGATTTTCGGTAGGGCGGACCGATTCTCACGACTTTCTATCACATTTGGTCCTCCCGTGGAAAGTGGTCTCCACTCTCACTTTCCAAATGGAGTGATTTAGGTCAGTACAACCAGTCTTATTAACTCGGACATATGTACTTGAGTCTTAACGTTGCGATAAAATATGTTTGAGAAGTGGTTTGAGGTACAATACCGCGATTTTATTAGGGTTGACCGATTCCCACGACCTTCTAAGACATTTGGTCCGCCCGTGGAAAGTGGTCCCCCCTCACACTCTTCCAAATGAAGTGACTTGGGGTATTCGAATCAGTCTTATTAACTCGGACATCTGTACTTGAGTCTTAACGTTGCGAAAAAACATGTCTGAGAAGTGGTTTGAGGAACGATACCGCGATTTTAGGTAGGGCGGACCGATTGTCACGACCTTCTATGACATTTGGTCCGCCCGTGGAAAGTGGTCCGATAATATATTGTATGTGTGGGCCTTCGTAGTTTTTAGACCACGCCCACTTCCTGTGTCATCGCACCAAATATGGTACCCGGACCGATTCTCACGCCCGGACCAAATCTCATAGAACACCTGTTTTGGAATCTATGAAGTCCTGTTCATAAGACAAAGGCCTTGTATATATTAAATGAATATTAAAAAATAACAAATATAAAATATTTCTTTATTTATAAATGAAAAAAATAAATAAAAAATGATATTCAGAAATATAATATTGATAGATTTATATAATATTAATATATATTTTTGATATTCAATATCTAAAAAGAAAAAAAAGATCCATGCACGGACTCGACCCCGGATCTTCCGAATCTGCGGTCTTACGGTTACCAGTTGAGCTAAGGTGTAGTGTATAACATGTGTCTCTGTACATAATGCTATAACCTCACTACATGGTATCATTTATGTCGATTTTTGGTCGTTTTCTTGACGAAATCATTTTTTTTTCTTCTGCAATCTAGTGGTATAAATGTAATATGGTCATTTTTCAGGATATCAAAGTCCGAAACCACAATGCAATGATATTTCCGAACAGTTGTAGCAGTTACATGCGGTCGCCCTCCTATGTGTCATGCAAATCAAGCCTGCCTGCCTTTTCGTGCTCCCTTGCCATATAAGGCAACGGCTATACAAGAATTTTGGAACGTATTGCCATATAAGGTCATATGGTGAATGACACAGTGTTGAACCAAACAGCATGCACTCTACTATCGAAGGTACACTACTAGGTGCATAAATGTGAAAATTATATGAATTTTTGGCAAAATTTGAAGAAAATGTGATAAAATGTGATATAATGTTAAAAATTTTGAGGTCCAACAGCATCACATTTTTTCACATAAGTTGACAGATTATAACATAAAATAACATTCAGGTCACATTTGTGAAGAGCGACACTAAAATGTGAAAAAAATGTTATTATTTTGAGTCACATTATTTCACATTCACCCTGAAAGGTTTCGAAAAATCACATTTTCAAATGTGAAATTATGTAATCTAAATGTGAAGTTTGCTGTTACACATTATGTAAAGTTATGTGACTACCAGTGCATTTTTCCGCCGCCTATATTTATGTGATTTTATGTGAAACGTGCTCTCGGTGAAAATGTGAAATAATGTTATATCAAATCACATTTTATAAAATGTGACTTCATGTGAAAGTTATGTGAAACGCAGTCTGCTGCAAAATGTTAAAAGATGTGAAAACAGCTAGCAAGCGAAGTCGATGTAACGCTGCACAGAAAACACGACCCTACATTGTCACGACAGCCAAAAGGCTCAAAAGTTATATTCATACCTAAACGTAGCTACAAGGATCCCAGCCCGTACTCACTCAAAAGTGCCCGTACCCTTATTCAAAAGTGTCCGTATCCTTATTCAAAGTTGTCCATACCCTTATTCAAAAGTGTCCGTATTCTTATTCAAATTTGTCCTTATCCTTATTCAAAAGTGTCCGTATCCTTATTCAAATTTGTCCTTACTCTTATTCAAAAATGTCCGTATCCTTATTCAAATTTGTCCTTACCCTTATCTAAAAGTGTTCGTACCCTTATTCAAATTTGTCCTTACCCTTATTCAAAAGTGCTCGTACCCTTATTCAAAGTTGTCCTTACCATTATTCAAATTTGTCCTTACCCTTATTCAAAAGTGCCCGTGCCCTTATTCAAAAGTGTCCGTACCCTTATTCAAATTTGTCCTTACCCTTATTCAAAAGTGTCCGTATCCTTATTCAAAGTTGTCCATACCCTTATTCAAAAGTGTCCGTACCCTTATTCAAAGTTGTCCTTACCCTTATTCAAAAGTGCCCGTACCCTGATAATTATGTAAAAGTGTCCGTTCGGATCATGCAAAAATGCAATCAACCCAAAGCAAAAGTTTCTGTACCCTCGTGCAAAGGTGCCTTTTATCCCTTCAAAGTTGTCTGTACCCCCATGCTCAACATTTAAAAGTGTCCGTACCCCTATGCAAAAGAGTCCGTACCCTCATGCACAAGTGGTTGTATCCCCTTCTTAAAAGTGCCCGTACCCTCATACAAAAGTGCCCGTTCCCCCGTGCAAAAGTGTCCATGCCCCCGTGTGAAAGTGTCCGTACCCCCAGGCAAAAGTATCCGTACCCCCGGGCAAAAGTAACCGTGCCCCTGTGCAAAAGTGGCCGTGCCCTCAAAGCAAAAGTGTCAGTACCCCCCGTGCAAACATGTCAGTACACCCTCACTAAAGTGTCCGTGCCAGTAATATGTTTATATTAGGGCTCCGTTTTTAGCAATGTTCTTTAATTGTGTGTGTGTGTGTGTGTGTGTGTGTGTTTGTGTGTGTGTGTGTGTGTGTGTGTGTGCGTGTGTCTGTGTGTTTGTGTCTGTTTTGTGTCTGTGTGCGACTCTGTAAAGTTGTGTTCAGTTTAATGGAAGGTCACTTCCTAATTGAATATTGTATTATAAGAGACACGTACTGAATGAAGGGTCTTCTGCTATAGCAATTTTTGTGGATCAAAGCGGGCACTTTTGAGTGAGGGCGCGGACCCTTTTGAATAATGGTAAGGACAACTTTGAATAAGGGTACGGACACTTTTGAATAAGGGTAAGGACAAATTTGAATAAAGGTACGAACACTTTTAGATAAGGGTAAGGACAAATTTGAATAAGGGTACGAGCACTTTTGAATAAGAGTAAGGACACATTTGAATAAGGATACGGACACTTTTTAATAAGGGTAAGGACAAATTTGAATAAGGATACGGACACTTTTGAATAAGGATAAGGACAAATTTGAATAAGGACACGGACACTTTTGAATAAGGGTAAGGACAAATTTGAATAAGGATACGGACACTTTTGAATAAGGGTAAGGACAAATTTGAATAAGGATACGGACACTTTTGAATAAGGGTAAGGGCAAATTTGAATAAGGATACGGACACTTTTGAATAAGGGTAAGGACAACTTTGAATAAGGGTACGGACACTTTTGAATAAGGGTACGGACACTTTTGAATAAGGATACGGACACTTTTGAATACGGGTACCGGGTAAGGGCAACTTTGAATAAGGGTACGAACACTTCTGAATAAGGGTAAGAACAACATTCAATAAGGGTACGGACACTGTTGAATAAGGGTACGGGCACTTTTGAGTAAGGGTACGGACACTTTTGCAGGGGAAGGAGGGCTTCGGACACTTTTACGTGCTATGAACACTTTTTCAAGGGAGAAGGACACTCAACAACCCTGTCCTGAGGGGTTGCTGAACGGTCTCGGTCTCGTGGGTCGTCCGTCGATCTGACGAGGACCGCCGTACGTCCCCCATTATTTGGTTGGGTCGTCTGTGTCTTTATGTGGCTTTAGAGTCCAATTGACCCCTTTCCAAACTCCGTCGCCATATTGAATCTAGCGCGAGCGCATGTGGTTTGAGCGCGGGAAAAGTGAACAAACGGTAAGACCACGGCAGCGGTAAAGCTGAACAATGGCGTCCCCAATAGAAAGCATCGTTGAGTCATCTTCGGCGGCGAGATGTTCTCCTCCTCGGTGAAATCTGTCGATACATTTGCATGGCACAAGTAGATAATATTGTTGTGGACACTTGGACTCGATATCGAGTAAAATTGTGAATTTCTGCAACTTTTCCACAGTTCCTGCCGGGCTGTTGAGCGCGTGCTACAGTGATAGAATGCTTATATGTTTACGTGCTTGTAGTTTCCCTAATCATGTTAGCTCAAGTCGAGAAAAATCCCACAAATCGTACACATTTCGGGCTGGGATCCTTGTAGCTACGTTTAGGTATGAATATGACTTTTGAGCCTTTTGGCTGTCTTGACAATGTAGAGTCGTGTTTTCTGTGCAGCGTTACATCGACTTTGCTCAGTAATATTTAATATCTCCGCCAAAAGGAATCCTACAAAAACGTTAAAATATAGGCTTGAGCTCAATGTCGTTTTGGCTACAAATTTGGCAGAATTCCGGCAGCTTTCTTGACGATCTTTTCAGATGCCAAGAATGTAGTCTTGAGGACTCTAAGTACGCGAGTAAAGGTGTGTTTTTCACTGTATCTGGCGTTTCTTTAAATGATTTTGCGCGGCAATATTTAACATATCTGTCGGCCGGATGGAACCAAAAAAAAATTAAATAATATGGGCTTGAGGACTGAAGGACCTCAGGCCGATATTCTCCTTTCTTGGTGGGGTTTCATCCTGCGGAAATCTAAAATATCGCCGCGCAAAGTGATGTAATGAAACGCTACAAAGAAAACACGCCCCCGGCTCCACTCACGAACTTCCCCAAGCTAATCTTGGCACAAAAATATCGTCAAAGTCAAAGAAGCCATTGAAGTTCCATCAAATTTCTACTCGCAAAGCCCTCAAGCCCATATTTTCACGCTTCTGTAACATCATCCGACGAAAATTCAAGATATTACGGCGCAAAGTGAAAACACTTCATCTTTACTCACGTACTTTAGGTTTTGATATTTCAGAAAACTCGTCAAAAGAATCGGCCGAAATTCTGCTAAATTCTAACCAAAGGGACCTTAAGCTCAAGCCTACATTTTCACGTCTTTTTGTGGGATTTCATTCAGCGGAAGTGTCAAATATCGCCAGGCAAAGTGATGTAAAGAAGGGCTAGACAGAACACACAACCCCCTTTCAACGCGCGTTTTCCCAGGCGAAGTTGGCATCGTCCAAAATTACGGTCACAACCGGAAAAATTCTGTATATTTCTATTCACGTAGCTACAAGGATTCCAGCCCGAAATGTGTACGTTTTGTGGGATTTCTTCTCGACTTGAGCTAACATTATTAGGGAAACTACAAGCACGTGGTGTAATTGTAAACATATAAGCATTCTATCACTGTAGCACGCGTTCAACAGCCCGTCAGGAACTGTGGAAAAATAGCAGAAATTCACAATTTTACTGGCCAATATCGAGTCCAAGTGACCACAACAATATTATCTACTTGTACCATGCAAATAAATCGACGGATTTAACCGAGGAGAAGAACATCTCGCCGCCGAAGATGACTCAGTGCTGCTTTCTATTGGGGACACCATTGTTTAGCTTTACCGCTGCCGTGGTCTTACCGCTTGTTACTCCGAGAAGGAGTATGACCTTCTTGGAGTATTGGAAATGCTTTTGTTTGCACGTTCGCAGCTAGAACTCACAATCCTGTTGTCGCATTGGTGTGTTACTTGGCATTTCGTTTGCCTGGTTGGGTGTGGTGATGCACGATGTTTTGTTACACCGTAACTACTTTTATCGTCAATGCAACATCGTAATTGCAACCCTATAATTAATGGCATGTGCCACTGCCCTGCCATAGAGACCATGCTTTAGATCCGTTCCGCTTGGCTGAATACTTCAGGCAGATACAGGGTATATACCTTCCCTACTTGTTGTGATCGTGTGGTCACTGGAACATTGTAAAATAGACAACGTGTATCACCACACGCAACCTAGCAAACGATATGCCAAGTTACATACCAAAGCGGCAACGGGAATTATGAGTTTAAGCTGCGAACATGTGCAGAGTGACCTCCTGTCTGTGTATAAGCATGCCGTGTCCACGGTCGCAGCTCGCATACGAGTATGTGCGCACGGAACGGACGGTGCACTTTTACGCACAGTTTGAAAATATGAAATCCTCTGGACCTTCACACTTACCACACTTGTAGTTTGTAATACGGAGGCTGTGGTAATGTAAAAAGTTTACGCAGGGTATGAAAGATTCTTGAGATATGTCCCTCAGAAAAGTGCCCTCGGCCGCGGCCAGACTGTGTCACTTCCGGGTGGATTGAGGTCGCAGAACACAGTATTAATGGGCGACCCCCGTGGACAATAGTAGTTCGGGTACGAAGTAGTGCGTCACATTGCTTGAAAAGGCCGTAGTTTTTTTTTCTGTGCACGTTAGCGAGGCTGAAACTGTGGTGAATGGCAGAGGAATACGTCAGTTTTAAGACAGTACGAGTTTGATTACGATGTTTGTTCGGTCGGGTTGGATTCGCGCCTGGATATTGTTACCGCCCGACTACTGTAAGTCGCCTGCAGTACGTTGACCTCCGCTGGGGGTCATATCAAAGTGGCTTTTAAAAGAGAACGAGCCGGCAAATCTAACCTCATTTTGCAGATATTTTGTAGATTGAACCTTGAAATCAAACATATAAAAATCTGGCACCCTAATTGTGCACTTTTCTATAAATTTTCAAGCGTCGAAGCTTCTCACCTTGGGATCCTTAACTATATAAATCCCTATAGGAGAAATACTGTGGTCTGCAACCTTGAGAGATCCGGTGACCTTTGACCTTCGAGAATGTTACGATAACACAAAAAAGGTTGATAGCTATAGATCAGGCATGCCTGCAATAAATTGTGGAAAGGGAATTTACTGCACATTTGTGATTTCTGAAACATCTTAGTTGTAAGGCTGAATGGTTCATTGATAATCTTCAAAAGAAGCCATCTACATCTAAATTTGTGACTTTTCCCGGAATTTCTTGATCCTATCTGTGCCATGCTGTTAAAGTGTATTTTTCAGCAGGTTGACCCCTCCTGTATATTGAAAGAAAAAGATAAATAAACACCTTACTTGCTATAAAACGCTACTTGGACTGTACAGAGATGCAATTTGTGTGGGTCAATATTTTAACTTCTTTACCCCTTATCAAAAATGCACTTTTCACACCTGGCACCACATACAACCCACAATTCCGTTGCTGCATAGGCATGTTAAGTCATCCTGTTTCAGGTCCACGTCTAGAAATAAATTGTCTGTGATTTCACACCTTACATCAAGATTCATTTCATGCCTTTATCTTACAACTGAGCAGGTCGCTAGCAAAGGAAATTAACAAACACCTCACCCACAATGTACACACTACAAAAAATTCACGGAGAATTGTGTCCTACGGACTCTTGTTTACTTTTCCCGCGCTCAAACCAAGTGCGCTCGTGCTAGATTCAAAATGGCGCCGGAGTTTGGAAAGGGGTCTATTGCTGACTTGGCCTGCTTTTTGGCTCAAAGGATTTGTTAAGGTGTCTGACCAATTTTCCGATGTGCCGTGAAAATAACACCATTCACAAGTTGTCTCAGCAACCACTAAGAGGACTGAGGAAAAGTAGTTTCTGACTAAGGAGAAGGGTTACTCTGGACAAATGGGCTGATTGATCAGAGGCTACGGTGTGAATGTAAAATTGTGTTTCTCATCATGGCGTTAGAATAAGACCACGGTGCTGGCGCCTGCGGAATTCCTTAAATTGGAATGGCCGCTGCTGGAGAGACTGATGCCCCCTGGGCCAGTAAGAATGCGGTTGCTTTTTGGGTCAGACAGGTAAATACTCAGCGAAGGTCTTAACTGTGCAAATTTGACTGTTAGTATGGCATGTAACTCGACGGGAGGTGTTTGGTTGGTAGGCCAGGTTTAACTTAATGTACTTTTGCGATGGTTATGTGAAACCTTCATCTACCATGGAGGACCGCGGCTATGCAGAGGAATTCGTTTGCGTTGAAATATCCTATTTCAGGGGACACATCACCTTGTCACCTTTGGCAATTCTTTTCTATTCATCTACATGCAAATCATGTCCTAGAAAATGATTTAACATATAGCTTCACGCTCACAATTATGACGTAGAATAAATAGTGCCTATTCCTATTCAACACTAGCAAAAAAGAGCGTAGAAGAGAATGAAAAATCTCCAAAATTTTTCGTGTATATAAAGGCTTAACAGCGTTTGCTTCGTAAAATAATCGCATGATATTCTAAGATACGAATTCTCCCTGAGTGTTCTGCGGATGAATACACATAACTGCCGTGAGGTGTGGCGAGTGGAAGGTTATTTTGCAGACGTCTCGACAGTCTGAACTGTGGGCAGACAATTTGAAGACGAGTCTTAAGAACTTCAGGGTAAGTGCATCTTTTCTCTGCGTAACATAATTTTGGAGTTTAAAACAAATGGTGGAGATTGTCAGGGTGAACTGCCACACCTGGTCTTCACAGCCACTAATGGGAATGAGGGCAAATAAATGGGGGGAGGTTACTCCACACAAATGGATGGATTGGCTGGTCCAACAAAGACCATGGCATTTAAATAACGTACAACTAAGTCCTTACGTCGTTAGGACTTTGACGATTACTCCAAATTTAACCCATATCAAATCCAATCTTAGCATTTGTAAAAAAGAAAGAGTCACTGGGTCAGGTATGGCAATAGGCGTGTGATCTATGGTGTCCATCGAATGTCGGACGACTAGGACAATTACCTGTTACCGTGTCCATTGTCCTACATGTGTCGTTTTAGCCTAACAGAAGTGGATGCAGGTCAGTGGAATTGTTTTCTGAACCGCCCCTTACACACATGTAGGCATACTGTATGTAATGGTATTGAACTGTTGTACTCCGATGTACTTTTAAGAAATAAATCAACTGAATGACCAATGTGCAAAGCAGTTAAGATGTAGCTATGTGCTTTCTATGATATTTCTACTTGGTTTGCGTCTTCTTAACAACTAGGTATGTTGTCCAACTTTAGCAAAGAAGGTTTTGCTTTTGGATCCGTGTATTTGAGAAAGGCAAAATTCCTTCTTTCCTTGAAAACGATAAATCAACATTATACAAGTATATTTTTCATTCAAATAACAGCTATGTTCACGCTCTGTGTTGCAATGATCGGTAAACGCTGTGGGGCGTTTGTTTTAATGTGCCTTTCAATTTCTGGACACAAGTCACCGATATGAAGTGACCCTCTTTTTCGTTACTTTATTATTCTTTGTAAAATTCCTTTTGTTTTTCAAGAAAATAAACCAACATTATACCAGTATATTTTTCATTCAAATAACAGCTTTGTGCATGGACTTTGTTTATGCGCCTTTCTAATTAGCGTCGTGGCAACGAACATGTGTTACTTATGCATGATAAAATCAGTGAAGAATTTTTGTCTTATGTAAGGGCACACTAGAGCCCTCTCAGTGTCACAGTTATTGTTTACAGGAAATGTTATCATCACCCTAATGATTTTACAGTAAGTGAGGTCTAACAGATTTTACGTACTGATCCCCTATTTAAAGGTGGTCTCGGCAACCATTTTAGAAAAAGCTGCTAATGAGGAGGGCTGTTATTGTGTCTCGGAGAAATGGGGTCGATGGCCGGAAGCAAAAAAAAATAGGCTAATTTTTACACATTCCAACTGCGTTTAGCTGCATTTATCTCAATTTTACAAGTATGTTATTATGAAGATTGTAGTGTGTATATCATTTTTTTTTGCCGACGCCGACGCCAGCATAATTCCTCTAAATTGTGTTGCTTTCGACCAATTTGGTTGCTGAGTGGGATATCGATAGGCTCTACTAGCCTCCGCGGGTCGCTGGGAAAATAGTAGAAATTGGCCAAATAGAGTCAATTGTATGAAGGGAGTCGGCTACAGAGATAGGGTCAAGTATGCAACCATAACTGCGCCTGCGAATGAAACCCTCCATGGCCACAGTCCCCTGGCAAATGTTCTCCCTATAGCCGGCGCGGTTAGTCTGGTAGAGACAAGATATCGGTATCAATGCTTGTGGTTGCTGGTTGGGTAAGACAGGTAATTGGGAAGGAAAATCGGAGGGATTGATTGTAATTTGCCTAGTGAGGTGTTTGGTTGTGCCATGTGATTGCTCGACCAAATTTTACATTATCGCATTTTTTTTCGATAGTAGAGTGAAACCTTTATCAACCATAGGGGGCCGCGGGCCGTTAAAGGATTTGTTTTCATTTGACTTGTCCTACTTTCCTGTGTAATGGGTCATTTAACACGTTGACCTATATAATCTTTGTAGATTATCTACACGGCTATGGTCAAAAAGTATCCAACAGATTTAGTGTATAAGTTTACACTCACATATTAGAAACCCCAGCTTCTGTTTAAGTTCAAGTAGAACAAATAAGAGATTGAAGAAAAATATAAACTTGTATATCTATATCTATAGCTATATCTATCTAAATCAATATCTATCTATATCTATCTATATCTATCTATATCTATCTATCTATCTATCTATCTATCTATCTATCTGTCTATCTATCTATCTATCTATCTATCTATCTATCTATCTATCTATCTATCTAATATCTATCTATCTATCTATCTAAGTATCTATCTATCTATCTATCTATATGTATATATATATATATACTTTCTTTTTAAAAGCCAATCATATTTTATTGCAATAGCTTGCGAATATGAGAACTAAATTCACCCCAAAAGCTGTGCGGATGAATTGAGGCGCAGCTGCGAGAAAGAGCATTTTTCATACCTATCAACCCTCATCCGACCGACACATTGTTTCCGACGAATCTGGCCGTATGGGACCCCATTTTCTTTTGCTTAATGATCTATGGAGAGTATTCTGTCAAGTTCTGGAGTCAATAATTAATGCTCTTCATCGTAATTTATGCAAAAAATGAGGAGAACCCTCATTTTGCTCCGAAAATCTACAATGATCCCCTTATTCCATGAGTTTTAGTGGCCTGTTATTTTAATCATCAACAATATTGTTCCAAAACCATACTGATAGCATAAGAATGTTATTGAACAAGAAATATTAGTATCATGTGAAAAAGATGATTTGATTATGCATAATTATCTGCGACCAAGAAAGAAACATGCCTATATCCTTGTCAATTTCTATCATAAAGATATTTTCTGTTGGCTATTTTTTATTCTAATGATGGTCCTCTTCCCTCATGACCTTAATGAAAACCGGCTTGCGTGCCGATTTGAGCTTATCATGAATAAACAAAGGTTCAAACAAACAACAACAAAAAACAAAACAAACAAAATATATTGTTCAATTAATCTATCAGGGATATTCTGACATATTTTGAGTGTAAACAAATTATATGAATTTGTCTCATTATCATAATTCATGCAAAATGAGTAAAAACACATTTACACGAAAATGCTACAGTTTTTCTTATAAAGTCGGTATCTAACGTTTCTACACAACAATAAGCTACTTTAACAATAACAATGATGACAAATTTCTCTTATTGCAGAGGAATTGTCATATTATGTAATAAACAATACAAAACGTTCTGATGTCCGTTTAGACCCCAGCGGACATCGCGCAAACTTTAGAGTATGTCTCAAAAATTTCAGAAGTTGTAAGACATGTACACAAAAAAACTCATGGAAGGAAATTCATGTGCGACGAAAAATTTCCATATGGCACACATTTATACACGCCTGGTGTCCATTAAACCCCATACGGTCGGATAAGGGTTACTTCAGGACTGTCAATTAGAAGACTAGTCTTAAGAAGGTAAGCACATATTTCCCTACGTAGCATTGTTCTGGGGTTCTTATAACATTGGTCAACACGGTGTCGCGTGGATTTAAATACATTTCTAAGCATGTCAAAAAAGTGAAAGCTGTATCGATCCAATTGAGCTCGAAAATGAGTTTTTCTTCCACTGTTCTTGACATGGAAGACAGACGATATGTACAGTATTAACAGGTTCATCGTACCGGGGAAATTACGATAGTTGTTTTTGACAGAGACAATGGACGGTGGAGTATGGCTTATTGTCCCGTACTAAGGACTATTGTATTTTACCATGGTCAATACTAACCGACGGAGGCCATATGAGGCCCTTTCCGGTAGCATACATGTCGGGTAAAAGATATTGCCGGGATCGAACTGAATTGGACTCTTGTAAAAAAAAATTATTGCATTTACTGACATGTAACAAAGTTCAGTTTATAAACTCCATACTGCAATGTAAATACATAACCCATTGTTTTACCAATAGGGACGAATTAGTTCAGAAAACAAATTTCTAGATACTTGATTTATTGTTCTTAAAGGAGCCTAAAAATGCTTCCAGTTTTCTTTGTCCACCTTCCAACGGTTCATTGTGTACTTGTTACAATATCAATGATTATGTTTTTACCGATTTTACTATATGAATGGAGCAGCCATTATCAATTTTATGTTAATTGGGCCATGGAAGCCCTATGGGGACTTTAAAAAAGATCTACTGCTTGGCCAAATATTTTGTAGTTTAGCAGGGCCAATGAAGTATGTAAATGAAGCGTGGCTGATTGAATTTGGTTATGACAGGGGGTGGTCGGCTGTAGGTACTGATTTACTGTAGTAACGCTGTATCTAGATTGTACTTAAAAATCTTCCCTGTTGTTTTGTCGGCTTTATCGACCTTTTTTCTTATTCGTAACGGCTGGTGTTAATCTTTTCTGTAGTTGTAGAACACAGATGGTGTAGCGCGTAGTCCGTTGTGTTCTTAATCTCAAGTTATTGAAACGGAATAACACCTTCAATGAAGAAATACTTGCACCGAATGAAACTTGAACGAAAGTCAACCATAGCAGCTGCAAAAGAGAATACAGTTGTGTACTCTATGGGTACATGTATTGTTATATATTCGCCGGGAATTTTATTCTTCCACAAAAACTAGATGTTAGTCTGTTTATTTTTCTAATCTTAACCGCCCCTGTACACACATGCATGCTTTGTATCAATAATTATATTCGATGCTGCTTTCTATTATTATATAGTTGAATACATAATGGCTCAACCTGGGCCATTTTGAGGTTTTCCCTATATTACCCTCCATTCCCCTCCGTTTTTAAATTTATTAATGGACTTCCTTGACATACCTGGACTCACCTTTTTCTACACACCAACCTGTTAAACAATTACAATACACGACAAACCTCATCGCTCCATTAACTACCATTACCCCGCCACCTTACCTTTGCATTCAGAGGCAAAATTACACTACCAGCAGACCTATGGCAAGTATCAACCCTATGGCAGTTTCCTAATTTCCTAATATAACCTATTGAACTTTGACCTCCATTTAAGCTTTTTGACCTCGGAATGGCTAAGACTTTGTGTTATAAACATTGATTTTGTTTTAGCATGTTGACTTTTATTTCTTTGTACTAAATGTTAATTTTTGTCTTCTGAATGACTGTAACGTGTTTCGTCCTGTACATGCCCCCCCCCCCTAAAAAAGCAACTTGTATACAAGTTGAAGATTCGGAAGGGCTATCCAGGCGTGATGAAATACATACATAAACTAGAGTTCAACGGCACCATACATTCGCCGACTGATGTTAGCCTTTTAGAGTGGCATATCGTGAATATTTCCGATTTCTTATGCAAAAAAGGACCTCATTTGCATGAATTATGTCAGTTGATCGTCTTCTCTATCCAAATACCAGAAGTTATTCAAAGTATAGAAGTCTTATTAAAGCAAAGAAGCCTATTGTGAAAATAGTGCTGGAGAAAATATTACTTAAAACAGTTTGCTTACTTTATTTAAATTTTCTTATAGGTCGTGACTATCCAAACATGGCATCCTTGGCAGGCGTTACAATCCGGCCTGCTGTGTATGAAGACAAGGACAAGATTATGGAGATCGACGTCGCCGAAGAAGACTTAAAGAACAAGGAATTCGACGACCTAAAGGATGATCTACAATATGAAAACTTCAAAGACAACTATATGTTCCTTGCTGAAACTGAAACTGAAGTGGTAAATAACAGTACTGATTTCACTACAATTTCATTATAATTCCTGTGATGAGTGATAGTTTTTTTTTTTTAGAAATATGACTTACCAAAGCACACACACTGGGCTCCGGCACTGTGGCGGCACTGCCGCGGCAGCTCATGACGGCATCGTCGCGAAGTTTTCATTTGCACTCTCACTGACGTGCGGCGCATTTGCGTTTGAAGCCCAGATGAGCAAGTTATTGAATTAACATTATTGTTCGACAATAGTACATAGCACAATATATGGCACTCAATCAACAATACTGCAAGGCTAACCTATCCTACAATTATAAGTACAAAACATTATCGATAACAGTGCATGAATTATAATAAAGCCATGTATAGATGATTCTTTCCCTCGCTTTTAGAATGAAGTATAATGAATTGGACCTACGTAGGTGGTATAGGAGTTGGACATGACAACAATACAAACTTCTAGACAACGTGCGCTGATTTTCTCAGTGTAGTTATGCTTTTTACAAACGGTTTATTATGAATTGATGTGATATGGTCTTCCCTTCCGAAGTAATTTTTGATTTTATAATATGTAAGAAGTTTACTGATATTTCTAAGTGGTTCCCTCCAGCCAGGGAGAAACGTGAGTTTCACACTTTCTTTCAATGTATATCCAAAACGGTTGGTATTGACTGCGGGGATAAGCCAAATATGTCTACATAGTATGTCCTGAACGTGAGTAGCCCAGTCATTTTCTTCTCCGAATGATGAAGTGTCGAATGTTTTTAATAATCCTGTTAGTTGGTAAATTATTTAATCTTAGCGAGCCGATCGCGAGTATTTTATCAACTGTGTTTCACTATCAAAGATCAATAGGAATTTTTCTAATTTACCCCTTACGGCGAAACATTGAGTAAAATTTGCGATACAGTGCCTGACTGGTATATTAAGTTCAGTTTATCACTGTATTTCTTGAATGGCACAGGAGCAGGCCGAGTGCATGTAGACGAGTGGTCTGATTCCTTTCCTGAGCGACTAGTCTATCAACTTCCGTACTGGAATAAATGTACAATGCAGAGATCTAATTTTTCAGTGGGATTAAGCAATATCCAAATGAAAATATCAGAACATCTACAGCTACAATCCTCAACCTCACTACAATGCAGTAAAATTGTTTAACCAAACTCTTAAACAGATCAATAGCTAGGGAAATGGACCGATCGTAGTTTGATGGTAGTGTTTTCAATTAATCAGAAAACGCAGTGCTGTCAATGGATCAAAATACAATGCAAAATAGTAAAAAAATGCATCAAAAAACGATTTCAAGTGATAGAAAGATTTTCACTTATGACACTTGGTGCAACAAAGGTAACATATTATAGAATAAATGTATAACCTTAAAACTGACATATAACTTTTTACACAATAGCGCGCGCGGTGAGCTCCCGGCAAGCTCCCGGCGAGCGCGCGGCACTTTGCCACTTGCGTTTGTTTTCAAACTTTAAAAAAAAATCGCCATTTCAACCGGCACGCCGGCGGTGTGGACCGGCACTGGAACGGCACTGGGACGTCACTAGGACGGTAGGCCGAGGTCTGTGCACGGCACTGCGGCGGAAGCCATTTCCACGCTACCGCACGCTACCGCACGCTACCGCCACAATACCGCAGCTCAATGAGAGGGGGCGTAAAGTCATCCTAGTTCTGAATGGACCTTTCCCAATTTGATTCCCGATGCAAAAAGGCACCACCGTGCATGATGTATCAGTCCAAACATTTCCACTCAACATATTGACGTCCGTAAGTAAGTCTGAAGATAACCTGTAATGCAATGCAAGAATGAGTCTCGTTCAGTGGTAGCTAAATCAAAATAGGATCCGTCCAAAACAATTCGACTTAAAAAAATTACCGTTGCATAATCACCCCAGTCCTATATCAAATCCAATGCAATGATGGAATCTTCAAACGGCATCCCATATAAGATAGACCAATCCGAAAAACATCGCCTTGAAAATTGAAACTTTGCATATCTACCTCGGTACAAAAGCGAATCTTAAATAAATTACCCACTCCAGTGCAAAAAGTAAACTTGACCTCCTACCAGCACGTACCAAGCGGTATGCCAACAGTCCCCTGCTTTACATTGGCAAACTCTTGAACAACAAAGTGTATCAAGTTGAACGGAGATTTTATGTAATATGATGATTTTAATGTATTAATGATTTGTTGTATTTTACTATGTATGGAAGTCATGTACTGAATTCCGCAATTCAGCCCTCTTGGCTGTGAAGTGAGTTCATTCAATAAACCAGTCATAAGAAAGGGAACTTAAACCCCTGAAGACACTAGAGTTCGGCGATCCCATACCTTCGTAAAATGGTGTTGACTTGTATGAAATATGTGTTTGAAAGGTGTGTTATGGATTGAATACTAATGTATGATGATGTTCACCTTCATTCAACTTCCGAATGCAAGTATCAAGTTACCGTTATTTACAACTTTGGAATCATGGCGTTTTCTTATTAATTAAGCAAACAAAGAAAGGCAACATTTTCGAGAAAATGCAGGATATCCCCTCCCATTACCTACACCTGAAATATGTCATCCTTAGCATTTACTTTAAGGGAATTATGAAGTTTCTGCGTGAATTAGGGTCAGGAGGCCCTCATTAGCATAAGTTATGTCCATGTGTATTTAACCTTCCTTAAGGTACCTATATGTGAAGTATGACATCCGTATCATGTACCATGACTTATGTAAAATATTTCCTCATTAGCATATTTTATGTCCAGGTGTACACACCTTTCCAAAAGGTACCTATATCTTAAATATGACATCCTAAGCATATAAAATAAGGGAGATATAACTTTCCGCATAAACTATGCAAATTAGGTCATCATTAGCATAATTCATGTCCAGGTATATTCACGTTTTCTAAAGGTACCTGCATGTCAAATATGACATATGTAGCATGTATTGTAAGGAAAATACGATTTCTGCAAAAGTTATGCAAATGAGGTCCTCATTAGCATAATTCATGTCCAGGTGTATTCAGGTTTCCTAAAGGTACCTATATCTCAAATATGACATCCGTAGCTTTTACGGTAAGGGCCGAAAGGGCAGATACCACCCCGAAAGAGTTGGCGAGAGGTCTCCCTGCGCACGCGCCGTGCACTGCTCAGCGCCTGCCATTCTGGCTGCCGATTTAATTGGAGGCACCATTTACCAATTTAGCTAGCCTCCGGAAGATCGAAAACATTTGGTGCGCGATGGGGACCGCGGTGCTTACAGTCCTGACCACCGACAGTCTTACACATAAGGCAAACAGAACGACATATTTATACCCTGTTATGTGGGAGCTTTAAGATTTAATTCGTATAATTTCTCTAACATTTACTGACTGGATTGGGGTCATCTCAAGAACAGGTTGCCAACGCAAATATTTTGTTTTCGGAGCTGTCTGTCTGTGAACAGCAAATAAGTAATTCGGAACGTTGTCGATGTTTTTTTTAATGATACGCTCGTATGGATATATTGATGCTTCGTCATTTTACGATGGTAATGTAAATCATTTATGTTCCACGGTGGGCCCGGCTCCTTAGGGGAAAAATTGTCTGGCCCTTGCTGTCCTGTTTCATGGATCACTGCATCTCTTCACTTGCGGCAGTTTTGTCTGGATTGTCTGCGTACCAATTGTAATCGCCCTGTTTGAAAACCCCCTTGCCTAATTATAACCGGTTTTCCGTATCACCCCACGCTTACATTTCACAACGAAAAATACAACCGTGTCTATTTGTGTTTTCAAAGTCGCAGTTTTTTAAAGGCATAACTTTTTTCAATGGTAATCTATTTGCCAGGTAGTTTGAGATGATAATGATGAACAAGGACATTATATATAGCGACTGAACAATAGGTAGCTGGCCTCGGGGTGCTGGCCTACTGTGGGCGGATACGGAAGGAATATACGTACGAGTTCAGAGTACATCGCCGGAGGTATCCAACGAAGATCGGCAAACGGTCGAAGTCGGTCGGCAAGTTCCGAGCGATGTGGTGTTTTTTTTAAAGACCTAACTCAGTGCTAATGATGGCGGGAAAAACTGACTCGCACTAGCTATCCTAAAGCCGGCGTCACAATTCATGCGAGCGTCGGCTGAATTTGTAGATCGCCCGAAGCTCGCCGAGTTTCAAAATCGGCGAAGTCAAGTGTTATTTTAGCCTCAGTTCATGAAAATATAATTTGACACATGAGCCATGAAATATTGTTCACTCTCTATCACTCCTTATTAAACAGTTGGGCTGTTATAAAAGGTCATCTGTGAAAAATTAAACTTTGGGTTTTACTTAAACCAGACTTGGGCTTTATTCGCTAATTTGTTGTAGGCATTGACGTAGTTTGTTTTGTCTTGCCGGCCATCGTCGGTAAATATCGAACATTATCAAGAGTATACAAATTATTTATATATTACTAGGTCAAGTTAAGTGTCCAGAGGTTACTTATGATGCTAAAGTCATTTTCAATAGTACGGCAGCCTAAGCAATTTCCGACTAAAAGTGAGCACCTACACCCAATAGATAGGGTCCAAAACGGTCTCCCAAATTTACAACAGCAAAAAACACGTAAATGTCTGGAACAACCTAATAAATCAAGCACAATTTCGGTTATCAAGTGATAATGTCCACAAATTATTTAAAATGCGTCTATTGACGAAATAATTTTGATATCTCGATGAATGTTAGACTCTAGGGTAATAAGATACGCAATGTAACAGTTACTCTAGCAACTGGGTATAAGAATGACAGTGGATGCTGCCTGAAACGCCTGACCATTTCCAAAATGTATCACAATGCTTTTAGTGACTGGTGCTATGTTGATCTTTGATGTCTTGAAAAATATGCGCTTTTTTCATGGTGGCGTAAAAATGTAGAAGAGGGTCGCTGTTCTATAAAGGAATTTGGTTGCCCGAACTGAGTCCTGTGTTTGTTGGAAGTTCGGCCGGCACGATAGTTTCACACAGGGCAATCTCTCAGAGTTGTCTGTAAAAATTGTCTACAAAACTTATCTAACTGGTTTACCATATCACTTCGCATTTACAGATAACGACGCGAGCCAAAATAGTGTTTATTTTGCATTCGAGAACAACATATAAGTGGGTAAGGGAGGGCGGATTTTACATTTCATCGTGTAATCCAAATCAGCTTTTATGTGATAACCCAATTACTTGCTGATTGAAAATGAGAACTCTTCTGAACGTTCCGCGGATGAATACAAGCGGTGTGATGCGGCGGTGACGCTTATTTAGCAGACATTCTCAGTTGTGGGGACAGACTATTTGAAGACACGACCGCAGAAGGTGAGCACATGTTTTCGTTGCGTAAAATATTTCTTCTCTTTTTAGTTTTTTTAGTTTTTTGTTTACTGGTAATTGTTTAGATGCATTATTCTATTCAGGTGTCGCGAAGACGCATATAGATATTTTTGAAGTATGTCATTCTGTGTTTTTTTTTTAATTGAAAAATTATTTTATATTGCCATATGTTCTTTCAACATTCAGGTAGCTATTGATGTTAACCATATCTCCAAGCAGATGTAGATTCTCATACAGGTTGTTTTGGGCGCAATAAAGGAGTAGTCTACATTTTTAGTTTCTTTAAAATAAAGGGGAGGCAGAGAATATATATATATATTTACAGCGTATCCATATATATATATATATATATATATATATACATATATATGGATACGCTGTAAATATATAACATATATCAGTCTCAGTAGATTCAAAGTTTAGGAATCCGTGCAGTTAGTGGGAATTATCCTACCTTGACATGTTTACGAAGAGTTTGTCGGATTATTTTGCGCGAGTCGGGTGCATTTAAAGAAAATCGTGTTGTAACAAAGTAACCCTTTTTAACGTGTTACACTGTATGAAGCTAAACACGCAAGCGCTGACTATTGTTGTCTGTAAGTGTCTGCACTTCAAAACTAGCACTGGCACATTCTAAGTTTATATATAAAGCGGACTTTACATATGTGTAAAAACCACCTCCATAGATAACAGCAACCCATCTTCGTGTCGGAATCCCTAACTGTTACGGCTTTTAGGGCTTGATGACGGTATAAATTCTGACCAAGACGCGCCGCGTAATCATTAGATAGTCCTCATATACGAATAACTCATAAACTAACAGGAGTTGCATTGTGTTTTATTGTATTTTGAAATATCAAGGAGTCTGGTAAGTTACCTTGAGATGCATAATTATAATACATGTGTGATATCAGCTTCATATAATTAACAGAAGTGGGTATTTCGGAAGTTATGTTGTAGTGTCATCGTGTATATAACATATACCTAGATTGTGCAATGTTTGTATTCGTCCAAACAAAAGTCACAAAGTTACAATGCATTATGAGGTACATTTATGTGTGGAAGACGTTGTCTTGTAGTGACAATATGATTAATCACAGTACGTTGGAAACATTTTTTTCGACGTAGCATTAGAATCTCGTCTATTGCATACGACATCTTTTCCGATTCAACCTTGAGGAGACTCTATACAAGATATCAAACATATATGCGCGAACATGACCTCATAACGCTGATGTAAGATGAGATCAAAGATGACAGACTACATTATGTATGTAGATTTTGTTTAATTCGTAAACTGGTTCGGCCACTATTCAAATTATGTGCGCAGACAATCAGAGAAATACCGGTTATGGCTGCTTGCTCAGTCATTACCTTCTGAGCATAATTATGATATACAGAGTTTACAGTGCGCTGTGTTATTTATCAATTGTCAGGGCATCTATAGTTCCACGGTGTCTTAGTAAGTGTATACCCATAGGCACAGAAGTTTTTTTTTTGTATTCTAACAAATTAATTCCTACGATCTTTTTTTAAACCCCCGACTAAAATGCATGGCACGAAAATAGAAAATTATAATACATGTATCATTATATAACATATATCAAAACTGGAACTCAACTTCATGTAGATAGGCACGACTTAAATATCATCATCGTACCCTTCTCCTCCCTGTTCATAAATGGACTGGTCCAACATGCAAAAGTCTGACACTATACATGGCTAAGGTTTAACCCCGTTGCATGCCCCGTAGCAACTGTATGTCATTTAGCAAAAAAATGGACCCACATAAGATGTACGTCCTTTTTCATATATTTAGTGTTCGCTCAGTATAACCGCGCAGATATTTCGTGAATTGCAAAATTACAACAAACGTAGTGCCATTCAATTTTTTTTCAGTCTATTTGTACTTGTCTTTTTTTTGCGTGCAGTTCACTTTGGTCAGATTAGCTGATAGTACATCGTGATAGTAAATTTCTTTAATTTAGATTGAGCCTCAGGTGCACTTGAGGTTTGCGGTTGGAATGCTGCGACACGGTGACTTCTCCAATTGAACAAACTTGAACAAAATTAACAAATACATTAAACAGTTATGCTATCATAACTGTCTACTCTAAATGCACCCGGTTATCCCATAGCCTTTACTATTCCTGTCGGTGTGTTTGTTGTAGAGTTGTGTAAGATATTAATGATAATTAAGAATTTGATCAACATCTTTTACATGTACAGCAATCATCATAACATGGCATCCGTCGAAGGTGTGACAATCCGTCCCGCTCTCTTTGAAGACTTGGAGAAGATTTTGCAGATCGATGTTGCCGAGGAGGACCTTAAGAACAAGGAATTCGACGACCTGAAAGACGACCTGGAAGATGAAGATGACTTCGATGACGATGAAACATACCTGTTTCTCGCTGAAACCGAAACTGAAGTGGTAAATACGCATTATATTTCCATATTACTTAGGCAATGTTGATTTGATTATAATTATTATATTGATGACATCCTCCAGGAACCCCCGAAATGTTGCGAGCGGGCGAATAAAAAAAAAATAAAAATTGCCTTTATTATAAAATCTACGTGGTCAGGAAGTTTGAACGAATGACAAAACACACATAGAATGGAATACCAAAGAATAGATTCTTACTTTTCGTCTTTCAAATCTTATTCTTTGAGTTTGACATTTTAGGCATTGGTATCTGTTTTCCAAAATATCTTTTTGCAATCTATGGCATGTGTTTGCTCATTCTATATCTGCTTCCCACGATGTACAGTATGGTAGAAGCCTTTTTTTCTTTGGGAAATGGACGAAAATCGATGCGCGCGCGGATGTCATCTATATAATCAAATCAACACGACCTTAGTGTAATATGTGGCAGTTTTTCAATCAAACAACCCTCCTGAAAGCAGAGCCCATATCGCTCGATTCTTTAGCTCGCGTAGGGGCCCTGCTCTTTAGCCCCGGTAGACACGGTTCTTGCGCCGTCGCCACTAAAACAGCTTCAGCCAATCAGAGGGTTTGCTAAACCTCATCTAGAGTAAAAGCGCAAAGGACGCTGGGAAGATATTAACAAATCAAGTTACGTCTCACTTCGTATCTTAAGGTTCAGAACAAATTAACCGCCAAATTGTGCCAAATTAGGATAGCTCATTGATTATTCATGGCCAACTGTCAGTAAGGTCGCCAGAACTGTGTCTACCGGGGCAAAAGAGCAGGGCCCCTACGCGAGCGAGGTAACGAATCGAGCGATAAGGGCTCTGCTTTCAGGGGGGTGCATAAAACATGCATTAGCAGTACGGGTATATATCAGTATCTCAAGGTACAAGAGCAAAGAGTTATTTAATATGTATTTGCAGCAAATAACCCACACGTAGCGATGAACATCATATAAATTAATAAAATTTGTTTGTTTTTTCCGTTTTCCTTAGATCGGATTTGGGATGATGGAAGATATCGACAAAGGAGGACAAGGCGGAATCATCGTGGACATGCGCGTGGCCCGGACCTGGCGGGATGCCGGTGTTTACGAGATGATGTACGAGCACCTCATCGACTTTGCAAAAAAAGAAGAGGACATAAAATACATCCGCACCTCAGTCAACAAGTTTCCGGAGGGAACGGATGTGAAGGAGATTTGCAAAGTGGTGAGTTTTTCTTGTCCTCTCCAACTATTGATAAGACTAGCATTGCTATTTCAACACCAAATAGTTAAGTAATGAACCAACTATATTAGTATAAAGTGTATGTTTTTTAAATTGTTATGTGAATGCAATTGTAAATATTCCATCTACGAATCTTTGTTTAAAAAACTTATGTTATGTTTCCTGCAATAGAACAAGATCTAGACGATAAAGGTTTATTTTTAATTAAAGAATTGCATGTACCTTAAAAAGAATCGCGCGTTCTTTTGGAAAAGGCATAAGATTCCTTCCTATATATGATATAATCATGCTTTAGATATATGCTCTGGAAGAGATATTCGCTATTCTTTAGGGCGTGCGGCCTCTAATCGATACCTATAACACACTCGGGTATGTCTAGGAAGCAAGTAAAATGTGCTTTTGATAAACCACTGCGTGGGCTTTATGATTCTTTACCTAGTGTTACGAAACTATAGAACCCCTATTGTACGTTTCAGGAATACATTGCTTTCGAGGGTGACGTCGAGACGCTACGAGAAACACTCAAGTCGGTTCCGACAATGGAAGAACTCCCGCTCTTCTCCGTGGTTGACTACAAGCAACGGCATATGCGGCTGATGCTCCGCCCGGGTGTCGGTGAGAACATCCTCACCAACGGCTTTTTCTTTGCAGACGGAGACACTTATACTCTGTGCAAAGATAACCTGTATGAGGTAGACGAAGACAGCTGTGTGTTTGTCGACAATAACAAGCCTATCCAAAGTATAAGCTTCGGTAGTGATGTTGAAACTGATAGAGCAGCCCTCTACACCATTGAGGTAAACACTAAAAATATCGAGCTCATGAAAAGTCACATCCTTAAGCAGATGCAAAGTGCATGCGTAGTGGCCGAAGGGCAGATTGTGTTTTCTGTCCTGACCCTCGGTTTCGAAGATGAGATCAGGGCATTCTTGACAGGAATTGAGGGGTTGGAAGAGGCGGAGCAGTACAAAGAGAGTGTTGTTTGGTCGAAGATTCTACTCCATTCCGACTAAGACGTAGAACTTGATAAGACACCATAGCACTCTTTTAGTTGAAAATAAAGAAATTGACCGATCGAAACCTTACTAGGGTGGCTTAAATGCTTGGGTATTTAAAATGCGCATGCACCTTGAAGTACGTATGTTGCATTGGAATATGTTTGAATTCACTGTTAATGTGGATGTCTTTGGTTCGAATGTTTAGGGTTCATATTACATAACAAACATAATCGATTTGTAAGTTGTCTATTGTTACTCGGCTTTCTATTTTAATTCTTAACTGTATTGAGGTGGTCTTCTTCATTGTTGTAAGGTGTTTATTCATTGTGAGTAGAGGGGGCCTAAAAAATAACAATCTGATTTCTAACTCTTATTGTTATCAAAAGCAGCTTCTTTTTGGATATATCATAAGTTGACCGTGTCAGTCCAAACACACAACCGAAGACTGAGTAACATATAATTTATGGCAAATTTAACACAAACACGATGGGTGATTTGCATATTGATACAGAAAATGCAGCAAAATGGAAGTTTAAACTTATAACTATCAGCCGCTATAAGTCACAATTTGCTTCAAAGTTACAATGTTGTTAATTGCATCGGTTGGTGCGACGATATGTCATAGTTTAGGTACACTAAGTATGGAGTCTATACATCACATGATATGGTAATAAACTGTTGTTTGGTTAAACCCTGTTGCTTGATTTTTGGTGCGACCTTGTGTTACCACTGGCTAGTCTAAACACCATATGAATCTGTTTTAAGCTGTCTCATGTCTAGGCATGCGCATTATATACTTTAAAAACTTACTAGTAATCTGCTCAGGTTATATCCGACGACCGTGAATTGATGAACTCCACGGCCGTGCAATTCATCAATAAAGTGATAAACTCCACGGCCGTGTAATTCATCGAGTTTGGGATGAACTCCACGGCCATTCTGAGATGATAAAGTGATGAACTCAACGGCAATGCCAACACTAATAGCGGCGATTCGCCGTGGAATTCATCGATTTGGTAATGAACTCATTGGCCATTACGAGACGATATAGTGATGAACTCAACGGCGATGCCGACACTAATTGCGGCGAGTCGCCGTGGGATTTATCGATTTAGTGATGAACTCCACGGCCATTCCGAGACAATATAGTGATGAACTCAACGGCGATGCCGTCACTAATAGCGGCGATTTGCCGTGAAATTCATCGATTCAGTGATGAACTTCACGGCCATTCCGAGACGATTTAGTTATTTCCGTATAAAATTTTGAAAACCCAAACTATTTTCCATTCCCGCACACCATTATAATTGCATCAGCTAATATGACATACATCGAAAATATGAGGTTAAAAAAGTTTGCATATTTAGCCGTGTTCGTAGTGTTTTCATAGATATAGCGATGATTTTGTATGCCTCAATCGATGCCAAAGTTTAAGATATAGCGATAGTTTTGTGTGCGTCATTCGATGTCAAACGTCTTTCATATCTTTGTTTTGATACCAAATGCAGGATTTGTGTAGTTTTGTAATCTAGATGCGGCGACGCTAGAAGATCATACAAGTTCCTTTTGTTCATCATCAGATTCAGATTCAGATTTATTGCAATCAACCTTGCATGTCACATCCTCATGTTTACATGAAATCTAACACGAAATATGTTGATAGTTACATAAAATTGAAGTCATAACATTCCATAGTATAAAAATCACGCATTTCACAAGCGAACACATGGTTTAAAAACAGTTCAAACAGATCATCGATATGTTGTTCCGAAACAATCTGGGTAAATTCTAAGTTAACTGCAATCGCATAGTAGCAGCTTAATTCTTATTATATAGCTTCAGAGCTCGAGGTAAGAATGACAGTTCGTGCCTCTTTGGTCGGCTGTGTAATGTCATAACCCGTCTATCACGGCGGAGGTTGTAACCAGTGTCTACTGGGAGAGATATAAAACTGTTCAAGGGGTTCTCTCTATCGTCCCAGATACTCTGGAGGGCTCGTAGTGTTGCATGGTCACGTCAAGCTGACAACGACGGGAATGAGTTTGACGGAATGCCGATAATTCGACAGCACCTCTTCTGCACGCCTTCTTTTGTGTGAGTCAGGCGGTTGGACAAACCTCCCCATACCGGGCTAGCGTATTCTAAGATAGGTCGAATAAAAGACAGGTAAATGTTTCTGAGTACATCAGGGGGCAGTCCTGCATTCTTGGCAACAACGAGGTAGTAAATTCTGGGACGAGTCTTAGACAACATATATTGAATGTTAGAGTCCCAAGTTAGGTCAGCGGATATTTGAACGCCGAGGAGCTTAAACGTTAAAACCCTTTCACATGTGTTCAAAAAGTGCAACAGGTACATGACCGTAACATTTTCAACACCCCATAATGTCGCTACTTTTGAAATGTCGATAAAAAGTTAATGTATTCGATATGTCTTAACATGTGAAAATTTTGTTGATATTCTGGTCTCGAAGAGTGCTCGAGACTGGGGATGGTTTGTCTGTATTTTTTAGACAGTAGATAATACATCATATACATGTATGCAGTTGTGAATAGATTTGTGTGTACAATGCGACTTTGAAGTGTCTGTGTGTAGTTGTTTTCCGTAACCAACTGTAAGGACACATCTTATACGACAGCGCGTGCCACTTGTTAATCAGGAAATCGGAGCTGGTGCACAGAAACCTTTACTGTGAACTTTGACTGTGACGAATTTACAGATGCTACGGAATAGCTTTTATCATATTTATTCATGTGGTAGAGCAATAACCGAGCAATACAAGTTGACCGTTCACCTGCGTTGCCCACAAAATTGTAAACATAATTAAGCCGGTAGTCGCAGGCTAAATGAAAATGTTTTCGCCAGTCCGCTCGGAATATTTTAAAACTGGGTGCAAGTACGATTTAATAGGCAAACATGTAGAACTATAAAAATAAACATGTTAAGTTATTGTTCACTATTTTCAGCGAAAAGTGTCAACACAT
Source organism: Branchiostoma lanceolatum (assembly GCA_035149815.1). NCBI lineage: Eukaryota > Metazoa > Chordata > Leptocardii > Amphioxiformes > Branchiostomatidae > Branchiostoma > Branchiostoma lanceolatum. Next base: position 16,651,495 of record CM068880.1, read on the forward strand.
TTAGCGAACATTTCGCATCTTTAAGTCTTTAATCTTATAATTGGCCATGATTTCAAAGAAAATAAAACATGGCGTCGGTGTTAGACGCAAGCTATCCCGTCAGACCTTGCGTTTGGGGGTACTTTCGAATGTACTTATGATGTATTGCCATGTTTAATATTTCCAAACTATCATGGCACAAAATTGACAAATTCTTCCGGACAACACACAGCGATCACCGCAAGGGACGCTCAAACACATCTTGGTACCAAGGCTTGAACAATGTCCTTGTTGGTTGATGGCTCGAGCTCTTACAAGTTGGAAAAAAGTCGCAATACGAAGTCGCAATTGCCTAGGGGTGGTGGGTGGTACTTGAAAGTTATAGCTGACCGAAGTTTCGCCCCCCACCCCATACGTAAGCATTATAGACCAATGGCACAGGTCTCAAAATCCATCCCTTTACCGGAGTTTTCAAACTCTACAATCAAACGATAGGGCACTTGGTAGGTATTGGAGGAATGAAACCGCTTTAATTTCTCATTCATGGTTACGGAGTTGTAGCTGGCCAAAGTTTCGCCCCCCCACCCCATACGTATGCATTAAAGACCAATGACATAGGTCTCAAAATCAATCTCTTTACCGGAATTTTTTTCAAACTTTAAATTCAAACGATAGGGCACTTGGTAGGTATTGGAGGACCAAAGCGCTTTTTTTTCTCATTCATGGTTACGGAGTAATAGCTTACCAAAGTTTCGCCCCCCACCCCATACTTAAAGCAATATAGACCGATGGCACAGGTCTCAAAATCGATTTCTTTAGCGGAATTTTCAAACTTTACATTCAAATAATAGGGAACCTGGTAGGTATTTGAGGAATGAAACCGCTTTATTTTCTTATTCACTGTTACGGAGTAATAGCTGACCAAAGTTTTGCCCCCTACCCCATACTGATAGCATTATAGACCAATGACACAGGTCTGAAAATCAATCTCTTTACCGGAATTTTCATACTTTACATTCAAACGATGGGGCACTTGGCAGGTATTGAAGGAATTAAACCGCTTTATTTTCTTATTCACGGTTACGGAGTTGTAGCTGGTCAAAGTTTCGCCCTCAACTCAAACGTATGCATTATAAACCAATGACACAGGTCTCAAAATCAATCTCTTTTAAGGAATTTTCAAACTTTACATCCAAACGATAGGGCATCCGGTAGGTATTGGAGGAATGATACCGATTTATTTTCTCATTCACGGTTACGGAGTAATAGCTGACCAAACTGTCAGTAACGTCGCCAGAACCGTGTCTACCGGGGCTAAAGAGCAGGGCCCCTACGCGAGCGAGGTAACGAATCGAGCGATAGGGGCTCTGCTTTCAGGAGGGTGCATAAAACATGCATTAGCAGTTCGGGTATATATCAGTATCTCAAGGTACAAGAGCAAAGAGTTATTTAATATGTATTTGCAGCAAATAACCCACACGTAGCGATGAACATCATATAAATTAATAAAATTTGTTTGTTTTTTCCGTTTTCCTTAGATCGGATTTGGGATGATGGAAGATATCGACAAAGGAGGACAAGGCGGAATCATCGTGGACATGCGCGTGGCCCGGACCTGGCGGGATGCTGGTATTTACGAGATGATGTACGAGCACCTCATCGACTTTGCAAAAAAAGAAGAGGACATAAAATACATCCGCACCTCAGTCAACAAGTTTCCGGAGGGAACGGATGTGAAGGAGATTTGCAAAGTGGTGAGTTTTCCTTGTCCTTTCCAACTATTGACAAGACTAGCATTGCTATTTCAACACCAAATAGTTAAGTATTGAATCAACTATATTTGTATAAAGTATACGGTTTTTTAATTTGTTATGTGAATGCAATAGTAAATATTACATCTACGAAACTTTGTTTAAAAAACATCATAATGTTTCCTGCAATAGAACAAGATCTAGACGATAGAGGTTTATCTGACTGTTTTTAATTAAAGAATTGCATGTACCTTAAAAAGAATCGCGCGTAAGCTTCCTTCCTATATATGATATAATCATGCTTTAAAGATATGCTCTGGAAGAGACATTCGCTATCCTTTAGGGCGTGCGGCCTCTAATCGATACCTATAACACACTCGGGTATGTCTAGGAAGCAAGTAAAATGTGCTTTTGATAAACCACTGCGTGGGATTATGATTCTTTATCTTGTGTTACGAAGCTATAGAACCCATATTGTATGTTTCAGGAATACATTGCTTTCGAGGGTGACGTCGAGACGCTACGAGAAACACTCAAGTCGGTTCCGGCAATGGAAGAACTCCCGCTCTCCTCCGTGGTTGACTTCAAGCAACGGCATAAGCGGCTGATGCTCCGCCCGGGTGTCGGTGAGAACATCCTCACCAACGGCTTTTTCTTTGCAGACGGAGACACTTATACTCTGTGCAAAGATAACCTGTATGAGGTAGACGAAGACAGCTGTGTGTTTGTCGACAATAACAAGCCTATCCAAAGTATAAGCTTCGGTAGTGATGTTGAAACTGATAGAGCAGCCCTCTACACCATTGAGGTAAACACTAAAAATATCGAGCTCATGAAAAGTCACATCCTTAAGCAGATGCAAAGTGCATGCGTAGTGGCCGAAGGGCAGATTGTGTTTTCTGTCCTGACCCTCGATTTCGAAGATGAGATCAGGGCATTCTTGACAGGAATTGAGGGGTTGGAAGAGGCGGAGCAGTACAAAGAGAGCGTTGTTTGGTCGAAGATTCTACTCCATTCCGACTAAGACGTAGAACTTGATAAGACACCATGGCATTATCCTAGTTGAAAATAAAGAAATTGACCGATCGAAACCTTACCAAGGTGGCTTAAATGCTTGGGTATTTAAAATGCGCATGCACCTTGAAGTACGTATGTTGAATTGGAATATGTTTGAATTCACTGTTAATTTGGATGTCTTTGGTTCGAATGTTTAGGGTTCACGTTACATATCAAATATAATCGATTTGTAAGTTGTCTATTGTTACTCGGTTTTCTACTTTAATTCTTAACTGTATTGAGGTGGTCTTCTTCATTGTTGTAAGGTGTTTATTCATTGTGAGTAGAGGGGGCCTAAAAAAATAACAATCTGATTTCTAACTCTTATTGTTATGAAAATCAGCTTCTTTTTGGATATATCATAAGTTGACCGTGTCAGTTCAAACACACAACCGAACACTGAGTAACATATAATTTATGGCAAATTTAACACAAACACGATGGGTGATTTGCATATTGATACAGAAAACGCAGCAAAATGGAAAGTATAAACTTATAACTATCAGCTGCTAAAGGTCACAATTTGTTTTAAACTTACAATGTTGTTAATTGCATCGGTTGGTGCTACGTTATGCTACCATTAAGGTACACTAAGTATGGAGTCTATACATCACATGATATGGTAATAAACTTGTTTGGTTATACCCTGTTGTTTGATTTGATGGTGCGATCTACTGGTTAGTCTTAACACCACATGAACCTGTATTAAGCTGTCTCATGTCTGGGCATACGCATACCCACACAGTATGGATGCAAGTTAGAAATTTATTTGCATAATTGATATCTGTTGATGCTCTACTTTCCATAAACTACATAAGTTACATGTATTTGAGTCTGATAATGGAAAACACTGCAAATATAGATTTTGTCCTCATAAGCTATGCAAATTAAGTCACAATTAGCATAATTTGCACTTCATTATGTATATCTCTGTCTAAGCTACCTGCATACTAAGTATCATATTGACAGTCCTATAATTTTCCAATGTAGATGAGATATCATGGTGTGTTGCATTAATTATGCAAATTAGGCATTTATTTGCATGATTGGTGTCTGTTGATGATCCACTTTCCATAAAATACATACGTTACATGTATTTGAGTCTTAAGGTCTCGGACCGGAGTTTTTTTGCGATTTCGTATGTAGGCAGACACCCTCAGGTCGACGGGCTACAATTCCGCCGAGAAAAGTAGGACGGAAAATGTAATCACATGGTCGAAAAGCGGTTTTCTGCTGTTTTCCGATGTATTTATCGGTATTATCCGTTGTCCCTTTATTTTGGGTAGAAACCATAGTAAAATGTAAATTTGGCATCCGAAAATTATCATTTTTTTTCACTTTTTTGATCGAACCTGCTCGGAAAAAACGAGTTTTCCTGGGGTCACGGCATATATGCTGAGAAAGCTTAGTAAATGGTGTCTCTGAAAAATGAAAAAAATAAAAAAGTCATGTGATAACTTTTTCGCAATCTCCGATTACGCAAATTCGGTGAAAATGCATTAAAAGCGATGCTATTTGGGTCATCAGGCGAGAAAACCGCATCACCGTTCCCGCGGACTAATACAAAAAAGGCTTCGATAGCGAACCAACTGCACCGCGCCCAAAAATACTACAACTCACGGGCTTTTCAGAAGATTCAAAATATTCATACACAGCTAAAACCATCACCAAGCAATCTCGGGCAGAAATCAGGGTGACGACCACGCACTTCCGGCAGATTACCGGTCACAATTGAACTCCGACCCGGAACCTTATAATGGTTAACACTGCAAATATAGATTTTCCTCATTAGCTATGCAAATTAAGTCCCAATTAGCATAATTTGCACTTCATTGTGCATATCTCTATCTAAGCAACCTGCATACTAAATATCATGGAAATCCGTTGTTCCTTTGTTCAGTAATTCTCCTAAGAAGATTTTCACAAAAACGCCCCTGCAGTTCCAGAGGAAGCTGCTAGGGGGCCCAAACCTACACCACTTCTTTATTACATCACAAGCTATCTGCCACCTAGAAATCAAGACCACAGCACGTCCAGGTCAAAAGATACAAAAATTGAAGTTCTGCTGCAGTACCAAGGTCACATAGCAGGGGGCCCAAAATCGACCTTGAATGTCGGCTTCACAACACCTGCCCACATACCAAATATCATTGTAATCCATCAAGAGGCTCTTGAGTCATGCTGACTGGAATGGGGCGGAAACACAAACAAACAGACGGACAGACAAACAGACAGACAGACACACCCAAAACTATATCTCAATTTTTCATGGAGATAACAAGTCGCTTGCTTTATACAGACAACTAATCTGATTACATTTTAAAATCAGAACAATGTAGGCAATAGAACTATTGCCATGGCGTCGAATAAATGTTAAGTTCAATTTTATTGCAACGACTATTGGAACAAGTATGTAGACTAAGAAACTGACTTTAACCCTATCCAGACTGGGGGGGGAGGCTAAAAGTGCCCGCGCCAACTTTGACATCGTATAACTGCCGAACGACATATGCTAGGACTACCAAACTTGGTGACTTTTCCTAAAATTTACTTGGAAACAATATTATGGTAATCGTATAAGTTTATCATACTTCGTGTTGCCATGGCAACGGGTTTCTGAAAGGCATTTTTATGCCAAAATTACTATTTTTTTTAAAACAAGGATATTTTTTAAAGGTTTTCTTGCTCAACCACACTAGTTTTCCTAGATGTATAGCATCATATGTTATTATATGTAACTTTCATGATTTGATATTCATAATTTATGCTAATTTGATGACGTAATCGGTCAAAATCAGAGATGGCGGACCATTACACTATTTTAGGTATCAACAGGCTTTTTCGCCTTCAAAATCGTCACTACGTAGCATTTTCTTTATCAAAAACATTAATATTAACGTTTCTAGTCTATTTTTAGTGTTTTTTGGGGTCATAAGAGGAAAAAAAGTATTTTTGAAATTTCAAAATGGCCGATCCAAGATGGTGGATCCCAAGGGGTCGCTAACGAAACGTGACGTCATTTAATGACGTCATTTTGACGTTAACGTAGTCACCATTTACGTACTATGTCTTGGTATATTTTCAGAATAAGCCAACACATTTCAGTGACTTATAATGGGCCCAAACGTCACACAGTACAGTGAGACTCGCTACAATGCTTTCTTTTCTAGCATTTAAACAGATTTTCCCAATCCCCCCCCCCCCATGGGACGGTAAGCCAATCAGCACTCTAGCTGAGTTGTACGCAGGGTGACAAGCTAGTTAATTATCCTTCCCTGGCAGTGAGGCTCAGTGGAATCCCTGCGGTAAATCACTGTGTATACATTACAAGGGGACGCCAATATAAAACGCCTTTTGTACCAGGCTCATTTTTTTTGCGTTTCATCGCCTTCGCGATGAAACGCAATAAGATGAGTCTTACCTTGCAGTCGTGCTGTTTGGTTCAACACTGTGTCGCACACAATAAGACCTTATATGGCAAGACCGTCTAAATTTGTTGTTCAGTCTCTGCCTTATATGGCAAAGGAGCAAGAAAATCAGACAGTCTAGAATTACGCAAAACACATGTAACCGCATGCAAACGCTGCAACTGGTCAATGGAAAAAGCTGAGTTCATTAATTAAATCTACATATTAAACTTTTATAGATAGATTTATAATATGTTTTATAATGTAATTAAATCTCTGACTATTATTTCTATTCAACGATATTAAGGGATTTCAAACTTATTTATTTCATTTGGCGCTATTTGAATTGGTTCTTCGCGTTTGGTGACCACTCCAGAGGGCGACAGAACACCATGAACAGAACATTTTGGTCCACCATTTCGGAACGAACGCTGAGGTAGGATATCTCATCTTATATGCCTTATAGTTGCGTATAGGTACCATTAGTCCATCTGTACATGTATGTGTATTCAGGTAAATGTAGATCGAGAATTATGTACCCGGGACGTCCCTGGTATTACAAAAATAACTAGTTCGAGTTACCGTACAAATTATGGTCAGTGCATATAATTAGCGAAACGGAGTAAACTTGCGTCGTCAAATAATTTAGCCTGCTGTTTACACGGTCACTCGCTGACCAGGGGAGAGACCTCTGGTGTTGTTGCAACGTAATTTAGGGGCTTATTTTACTCTGTATTCTGCACAAAACGATAGCCTCGTGTCTGTGTTTTTGTAAACAAATTAGTGGCTGGGGGAGGGGGGCATATTGTTGTTTCTTCATGCACTCACGTTTTCCCAAATGCTTTGTGAATCATTTCTTTCCTCCTTTAGTTTAGTAGACTATAGTAGATCCATTCAAACAGGTAGGAAGATCTGTTCTTTTAGTTATCATGTTGCAGTACTTCTTCAAACCACTACTGAACTGCTGAAAGAATTTATTTTCTTTATATTTAAGGAATTGTATGTGATACTACTATGCTGGGAGATATAGGTGTATGTAAATATTGTAATTTTACAAATTGTGTTGACATACTGTATGTGAACTTAGATTCACATTTTTTTTTTTGCTTTTCAACCATAGGGCTGTAGATCAAGAATATGAGCGTTGGACGTAGCTAGTATTACTTATTAGAAATTATATTCATCAGAATATACGTTTTATTTTAAAAATGGTACTGCCAGGATCATGTATACTTTGAGATAGATTGCAAAACATTTGTGTTACAGTTGGGATCAGGATTTTTTATGCAAGTTTGACTCCGTTTCACCAGATTAGACTCTTTGGAAGTTAGGAACACACAGTAATCAGCACGATATCGTATCATTGTCACAGTGACAATTTGCACCTCCAATTAAGTAGCTTCGCCTTCTATATTTTCAACCTCCTTGCTCCAATCAATTCAAGCCAATTTTAAAATATTAAATATGTTCAGTTGGCATCAGATGTCTAACATTTTTTTTTTTTGCTTTTTCTTTCAGTTGTGACTGCTGCAGTCCCCAGCTGCCATAGAATTGGACCAAAGCCTACTAAATCAAACTTTACGGTCAATTAGATCAACCATTCGCACTAATAAAAATGTTACTCAATCTTCTATTACTGCTTTTACTTCTGTACACACCTGTACTCATTACAAGACTATCCTGCCACTAAACATACTGTAAACTTGAACTCATTACGAGACAATCCTCTGCCACCGAGCAGGTTGTGCATTTGTACTAACTTCTGCCACTAAGCACACTGTGCACTTGTACTCATTAGCAGACTATCCTGCCACTGAGCAGACTGCATTTGTACTTTCTGACTAATAGTGTGTCACAATCACTTGTGATATTTATTCCTATTCACATACATATACTGTACAGATACAAATACACATATTCGAGTATGATGACCCTCTCAGTTCCTGCACCTGAATGAGGAGGGTTGATATTGCTATAGCAGGCTTTTTATGCATTTCTGTTATCTGTACCGCATAACTCGACAACCTGTAAACGGATCTTATCAATATTTGGCAGTTCCGTAGCATATGTGGAAATGAAAGCCAATGCAGTGAAGGTGAACATCAAATTAAGGCCCAATTAATATAGATAAGGAAGAAAATTCATTTCGCTCCATTGCACAATACGACTTTACGACATGTAACACCAGTCACCTAATTCATAAACCAAGGAGGTTAATTTCCACGTAGATGAAACGCCAGCTTTTTGCAAAGCTCTTGTTGCTCATACCTTGGCTCTTACCACTACTAGGTGCATAAATGTGAAAATTATGTGAATTTTTGGCAAAATTTGAAGAAAATGTGATAAAATGTGATATAATGTTAAAAATTTTGAGGTCCAACAGCATCACATTTTTTCACATAAGTTGACAGATTATAACATAAAATAACATTCAGGTCACATTTGTGAAGAGCGACACTAAAATGTGAAGAAATGTTATTATTTTGAGTCACATTATTTCACATTCACCCTGAAAGGTTTAGAAAAATTACATTTTCAAATGTGAAAATATGTAATCTAAATGTGAAGTTTGTTGTTAAAGGAGTCCTAAACTCCAGAAGGCGGTGTTATTTTCCGCTAGATTATGTATCAATCAATACATAATCAACCGACTTTTTTTACAAAATTCTGCTTGTGGTAAATTTTACAAGGTGTGTTTTTTAAAACAATATGATACTCACTAAACCCCTGTAGACCCTACCAGTGTATTCCCTATGCGTAAACATACATTTTTAAACTTCGATATTTTCGGTGTAAATGAGGGTGGTTAAGCACGATATGAAGGCCAATTGTTAATAAGATATAAAAGAACACATAGCCAGAAGGTTTTTCTTAACCACCCTGACATTCTTTTTGTAATCTAATTTTTGTCAGGCATTGTCAGGCACATTGTAAAAAAACACATAGGCTGAGGGTCACCTAGGGAATTTGGTAGAATACTGAACGTTTTGGATGCGCATGGGACTAGTGGGTACTTTATCGTATACTGGTAAAAATATTCCTTTCTACTTCCTAAAATTAACATCTTTTGGAAAATAACTTCCCCCTCTGGACTTTAGGACTCCTTTAACGCATTATGTAAAGTTATGTGACTACCAGTGCATTTTTCCGCCGCCTATATTTATGTGATTTTATGTGAAACGTGCTCTCGGTGAAAATGTGAAATAATGTTATATCAAATCACATTTTATAAAATGTGACTTCATGTGAAAGTTATGTGAAACGCAGTCTGCTGCAAAATGTTAAAAGATGTGAAAACAGCTAGCAAGCGGAGAAATGTGAAATTTATGTGATGTTCAAAAAAAGCGAAATGTGAAAAAAATGTGATATGCGAATCACATTAAATTCACATTTTTTACATGTGAAATTAATGTGAATTGCCTTACACAAGATTTGAAGACATTTGAATTAACAGAATATGTAAAAGGTAAGTGTTGTGTATTTTTCCCGACGTTTATATGTGACGTCTATACTGTATACAAATACACACTTCCGCTACCACAAGGCGCCCCACGTTTACACTTGAAGTCTTTCTTTCAAAGCATGGTAATTCACCATCATTGAACCGTAACATTGTAAGCGAGCTAGAAGGTAGCTTTTTCCCCCCATCAATTTTCTTCGTCGATTAAGCTAAACATTTTTGAGATATGCTCGCAAAATATGCGTTGCAAACGATATAGGTTATTATAACCAACGCTTTGCGCTGTGACTTGACTATCATTTAGCATTCAGACAACAATTAATAGAAGGTGTGAAAAACTCCTCCTCTCCCCACGCGTGCCACTGTTTAGTTGTTGATTAACTAATTTACACGTGAAAGCACCTAATGTCACGCCCCATTCACACTTTGACAGCAACGCCTTCATGTGAGAGTCAAGACGTTCCTGATCTTTTTGAAACTCGTCGGCCCAGTTTATAAAGATAGTCTGTACAAAATATTTTTTGTGAGCGCTATGGCCGACATTAAGTAGATGTTTCAAACTCTGACAGTTGTTTGGAAAGCCGAATTAATGAGTCACCAAGTCCCCCGACGGACAAAAATGAACGACCTTGTCAAACAGTCCCATTACCGACCCATTGTTAGGGGATCTGCACCAATGGATATCAAGCTCATCCTTCTTAATTTACCGTTACTAATTTCAAACAACCGACACACAAGTCTGATATCAAATAAGCATGGCCGAGTTCCTTTTATTATGTCATATCGAAAGTAGCGGACAAATCTTGGAGGTTTTTTTTTTTCAACATGATTGGGCTAAATGCCTCCTGTAGAGGCTCAAGAGAGTATGCTAAGCATACTCCCCCGAAGACAAGATAAAAGGTATATGTCAGTTATTGTTTGTATATAGTAAACATCGGCTTGTATATCTACGTATACATAATGTAGCAATTTCAACAAGGAAGTGCACTACGCTTGAATTATTACATCCAAGAAGAATTTTTTTTACCTCGTTGCTCCGAGGTTATACAGTCAAAACAAAGAAATCGATAAGTCATATTTACAATTCCCATCGTCATATGTATACAATTATACAGTGTTCATACAACAGGTTACATAATGATTGTAGTACTGATAAGGTGGAACCGCAGACTGCTGTTTAGCATTTATCCAAACTATCAGTTTGCTGTCCGATCATAACTAGACACAATCTGTCACAATGTCTGAATAGAAAATCATGCAAAACGTACAAGATATCCTTTCAACGTTGAAGCCTTAAAACAAATATCCATATGACTTATGTAAAAAGGGTAAAATAAAGTGAATTGTATGCCAAGGGTAGTCCTTGGCTGGTAGCAGACTAAATCTAAAAAGGCTGGAGTCCATATTCTCCAAGCAGAGTCTTCGATCGAGAGGGGTAGTTTTGTCCAGGATTTTTAACGTCTAAAAATCTAAAAGTCACTTTGAGATTACCGCCCGGCGGCATCAAACAATAACAAAGGGCGCCTTCCCGCCGGCGGGGTCATTTTCATGATAAGTATCCGATAATTACTTAAGTACTGTTTAGCACCCTTTCGCAAAAATGTAACCCGGCGAGCTACAATTACAAAGCAGAAGCGAGGCTTTTTCCCCTATGAAATGCAAAATTGGGCAAATAGATAAGTGGCGTCAAATAAAGTGAATGGTATGCCAAGGGTAGTCCTTTTTGGCAAGTAGCTAAAAAGCTAAAAAGTCTGGAGTCCATATTCTCCAAGCAGAGGCTTCGATCGAGAGGGGTAGTTTTGTCCGGGATTTTTAACGTCCCTCTCCGGACAAAACTACCCCTCTCGATCCAAGCCTCTGCTTGGAGAATATGGACTCCATGCTACCGGAATCGTAGACCGTACACCGTAACGCGGCCCCTCAGCGCATTCCCATATCGGTAGGCAAAGGTATTATCGTGCTTCCGAGCGAAACCCGAAGTGATGCCTAAGAGAAGCCGAACAGGATTCGTCCGAGCCGAACAGCGAGCCCCGAAAGTAAGAGGTACTTAAGCGCAAAGGACGACAGGAGAAACCGTCGAGAGCATGTGAGCGAAAACATGTAGTTGATGTACCGCGGCGGGTCTTCAACATAAATACCAAAGCCTATAGCCCGTTGTTCAAGCAGCAGTTTCTGAAGAAAACATGATTACGATCGACTACAAAATAATGCAAGGATCACACTAGTGTATTTTCCCAATTTGCAAGCACACAATAGAAACTCTTTGTTGTACGCTGACATTCATTTATTTTGTAAAATTTCTGCCGTGTTCCTTGTAACGTTACATATGCGGCTTTATTGTATTGAAAGGGCTCATGCAAGCACCGCTTGAGTGAACGACTTTTTGATATTCAAATAATTGTTACTTTTTCGCGAAGGTGTGAAATGCTAGAAATATACATGTTAGACCTTTCACACATACAATTCCCATGTGCCGAAGCAGGGATGTGCCACTGTCTCAGACACATACAGAAAAAACATTGTGTTTTTTTACAATGCTGTCTGTGCACGTCATTTACGTATTCGCTATTTTTCCCTTTAACGCCCTTCCCTATTATTTGGACTGTCTTAATCATTACTGATTACCACTGAATTAGATACAAATAAGTACTTTTAATGGTACTAAAACCATGCCCAAAAGCTACATTTGTGAAGAAAAAAGCTATAAATTAAAACTACAAAGACTACATTCTGAACAAAAGTTTGGCCCGAAATGTACCTTACGGACATGATCCGCAACCTGATGCCTCCTTCTTCTCCCGTACCGACATGAAGGCCTAGGGCAAATGTAATATCCGCGGCCGTTATTCTTTCTCAGCTCCACTTGAATCAGGCATTTAGTCTGCATTGTGTTCACTCGAAACTCCACAGCAGTGCTAACAACACCATTAGCCTCCTCTTCCTGGCGAAAAACCCTCTCCAGTTTTTCAAATAGGTTGTCAGTATCACCAAGGAGGTTTCCTTGGTATCACGGCGTCTGGGAACGACCGCTCGTAGAATCAGTGGATTATCAGCTTGCCTTGTCTCCAAATCCAGAGATGCGTTGTTCACAGAACCCTGACTGCTTGTCTCCGTACTCGCTCCAGAAGCCGTATGCAATCCGTCCATACTGCTTTGAGGTCTGTCGCGCTGTGATCTGTCGGAAAGCTGGGCTTAGAATGATAAGTTGACAAGTCTGGTCAAGGTGTTGTTGACATGACAAGGCAAGCTGATAATCCACTGATTCTACGAGCGGACGTTCCCAGACGCCGTGATACTGACAAGCTATTTGAAAAACCGGATAGGGTTTTTCGCCAGGAAGAGGAGGCTAATGTTGGGTCAACACGGGATTAAACACGATAAAATATGCAACAAGTAAGACCGGTGGTGACAATGGTGGTGATATCGCGCTGTGATCGGCGAAAGCTGGGCTTAGAATGACAAGGCGTTGTTTATTACTCTCCAAGCAGAGGAGGGGTTTCGGCTGGTTTTTGACGTGTTTTTAGGCATTTTTGTCGGGCTTTCATCTAAAACCAGCCGAAACCCCTCCTCTACTTGGAGAGTACTAGCAGTCGTTTATATGACAATTAGGGTCAACACGGGATTAAACACGATAAAAATGCACGATAAAAAAATAAAGTAAGGCCGGTGGTGACAATAGGGGTGATTTGTCTGAAACAGCCCTAATCCAGAACCGACAAGTATTGTTTCTGACATCCTAGTAATTAATTTCAAGTAACGGGTGTTTTGTTGAGGAGGATTTGTAAAATACTTCTAAAAAGTTAAAGTTAAACAACGCGCTTCAAATAGTTTGGGTGCACGCCCTGATACACATTTACTTAATCGTCTCGTATTGAGAAGTTGATGATTCCATGTTGTTTTCTGATTTAAGGGACACTGTAGGAAGTGAGAAAAACTTGTTGTAACGTTACAAGATATGTAAGGTTAAAGTATGATATCAAATAAGCATTGGAGGACATGTAACGCGTTTTATAATTTGGATCCGGGCAGAAATATGTACAGCGCAGATTTCATACACATCATGCCAAACGTCTGTCGGGCAGTCTTGGGAAAATTAGAAGGTCCGGATCCGTGTTGTTTTCTAAATCTGAGAACCATCGACACCCCTAAATCATGTTATAATATGACAGGATAGGCAGCATCCTAGTAATTCGTTTTGACTAACGAGTGTTCCGTGGGGGATTGGAAAACAAGGCTTCTGAATTGAAAGTTAAACAGCGCAGTTAAAAGAGAATGGATGCACCCACTGACACACTGTTGTAAATCGTTTCGCATTGAACAGTTAATAATTTCGTGTTGTTTTCTGGTGTAAGGAACACTGTAGGAAGTGAGAAAGGTTTGCTGGAACGTCACAAGATATCTAGGATTCTAGTATGAGATCATAGCTTGCGATTGACTTGTATAGCGTTTTACAGTTTACATCCGGGCAGAGATATATCGGCGCTTACTTCATACATCTTATGAAAAATGTCTGTCGGGCGGTCTTTTAGTTCCGTGTTGTTTTCTAAACCTGAGAACCTTTTAAAACGCTAGAAACATATACTGTATCATGGCAAGAAATACAGCATCCTAGTTATTCATCTTGAGTAACTGGTGTTTTTGTAGAATTGAAAAAAAGCTTCTAGATAGAAGATTGACCGCGCAGTTAAAAGAGTTTGGATGCATGTGCTGACATACTATTGTAAATCGTCTCGTATTGAAAAGTTGATAATTCCGTGTTGTTTTTTGGCGTTAGGAATAATGTAGGAAGTGATAAAGTCTTGTTATAACGTAACATGATATCCAAGATTCTAGTATGGTATTATGTAAGCTACAGACTGATTGTAGAACGTCTACAAATTACATCAGGGGAGAAAGGTATACAGCGCTGATCTCATACCTGGCATGCCAAACGTCTGTTGAGCAGTCTTGTATTGGAAAATTGAAAGTTCCGTGTTGTTTTCTAAACTTGAGAACCTTGTAGACAGGTATATATATAAATTATACCATGGCAAGACATACAGCATCCGAGTTATTCGTTTTGAGTAACGGGTTTCTTTATAGGATTAAAAAAAGGCTTCTAGATAGAAAAATTGACAGCACAGTTAAAAGAGTTTGGGTGCACGCATTGACAGACTATTGTAAATCGTCTCGTATTGAAAAGTTGATAATTCCGTGTTGTTTTCTGGTGTTAGGGACACTATTGGAAGTAGTGAAATCTTGTTGCAACGTAACATGATATCCAGGATTCTAGTATAAGAGCAAAGCCTGCGGTTGACTTGTAGAGCGTTTTTTAATTTACATCCGCGCAAAAATATGTATAGCACTGATTTCATACACGTTATGAAAATGTCTGTCGGGCGGTCTTTTAATGGAAAATTAATAGTTCCGCATTGATATCTAAACCGGAGATCCTCCAACACCCCTTAAAATCCATATTCTAATGTAACAAGATATACACCATTCTAGTAAACACATTATGAATAACGGATATTTTGTGGAGGATTTGAAAAAAAGACTTCTAAATAGAAAGTTACACAGAGCGGTTAAAAGAGTTTGGATGCACTCGCTGACAAACTATTGTTAATCGTCTCGTATAGAAAGTTGATAATTCCGTAGTGTTTTCTGGTGTTCGGGACACTGTAAGGAGTGATAAAGTCTTGTTGTTACGTTACATGATTTTCAGGATTCTAGTTTGATATTATATAAGCTACAGACAACTTGTGGAACGTCTACAATTTACATTAGGGGAGAAAGGTATACAGCGCGGATTCCATACACGTCATGTCAAACGTCTGTTGGGCAGTCTTGTATTGGAAAATTGAAAGTTCCGTGTTGTTTTCTAAACCTGAGAACCTTATAGAACTCTAGAAATACATATTGTATCATGGCAAGATATACAGTATCCTAGTTATTAATTTTGAGTAACGGGTGTCTTTATGGGATTAAAAAAAAGGCTTCTAGATAGAAGATTGACAGCACAGTTAAAAGAGTCGAGGTGCACGCGCTGACGCACTATTGTAAATCATCTCATATGGAAAAGTTAATAATTCCGTGTTGTTTTCTGGTGTTAGGGACACTATTGGAAGTAGTGAAATCTTGTTGTAACGTTACATGATATCCAGGATTCTAGTAGAAGAGCATAGCCTGCGGTTGACTTGTAGAGCGTTTTTAATTTACATCCGCGCAAAAATATGTATAGCGCTGATTTCATACACGTTATGAAAATGTCTGTCGGGTGGTCTTTTAATGGAAAATTGAAAGTTCCGTGTTGTTTTCTAAACTTGAGAACCTTGTAGACAGGTAGAAATATGAATCATACCATGGCAAGACATACAGCATCCTAGTTATTCATTTTTAGTAACGGGTGTCTTTATAGGATTAAAAAAAGGCTTCTAGATAGAAGATTCACAGTACAGTTAAAAAAGTTTGAGTGCACGCACTGACAGACTATTGTAAATCGTCTCGTATTGAAAAGTTGATAATTCCGTGTTGTTTTCTGGTGATAGGGACACTATTGGAAGTAGTGAAATCTTGTTGTAACGTTACATGATATCCAGGATTCTAGTATAAGATCATAGCCTGCGGTTCACTTGTAGAGCGCTTTACAATTTACATCCGCGCAGAAATATGTACAGCACTGATTACATACACGTTATGAAACAGGTCTGTCGGGCGGTCTTTTAATGGAAAATTAATAGTTCCGTGTTGATTTCTAATTCGGAGAACCTCCAACACCCCTGAAAATCCATATTCTAATGTAACAAGATATACACCATTCTAGTTAACACATTTTGAATAAAGGGTATTTTGTGGAGGATCCAAAAAAGACTTCTAAATAGAAAGATACACAGAGTGGTTTAAACAGTTGGGATGCACTCGCTGACAAACTGTAGTTAATCGTCTTGTATTGAAAGTTGATAATTCCGTGTTGATTTCTGGTGTTAGGGAAATTGTAAGAAGTGATAAAGTCTTGTTGTAACGTTACATGATAATCCAGGATACTAGTATGATATTATATAAGCTACGGACATTAAATAAGCTACGGACCACTTGTAGAACGTCTACAATTTACATCAATGGAAAAATGTATACAGCGCGGATTCCATACATGTCATGTCAAACGTCTGTTGGGAAGTCTTGCATTGGAAAACTAATAGGTCCGTGTTGTTTTTCAAACCTGAAAACCATCGACACCCCTAAAATCTCGTTATAATATGACAAGATAGGCAGCATCCTAGTATTTCGTTTTGGCTTATACCCCCATTCCACTTGGACGGCGATCTCACCGCGCTTTCACTGCGACCTCATTTTGGCCAGATCGCCGTGAGAGCGCCGACAGCGCGGCGAGAGCGCAATTGAGAGCGCCGACAGCGCGGCGAGAGCGCCGTGAGAGCGCCGACAGCGCGGCGAGAGCGCCATGCGCGCCGTCACCTCGGCGATGGTTTTGAACATGCTCAAAACCTTCGCCGTGAGAGCGCCGAGGATGGCGATCAAAAAACGAGCGCCGAGAGAGCGCCGAGCGAGCGCGGTGAGCGCCGTGAGAGCGCGGTGAGCGCCGTGAGAGCGCCCAAGGTGGGATCAAAGGACCGCCGCGAGCGCTCAAGGATCGCAGCGAGCGCTCCAAGAGGATTGAATGGTCTTAACTGTAGTTCAAACAAACTTCATTCTTGAAGTGGTGTATATTGAATTTCTGGGAATTTTGTGGTCAAATTATAGATTTGCTCGTGGGTAATACACTTTGACGAATAACTACAAGTACTTGCTTCCATTCAAATTAAATTCCCTCCAAGTTTTATTGTCTGTGGTTCAAAAGGTGTTTCAAAATGCTGTGATTTACGTTTCTATTAAAACGTAGAATCATTATGATAAAATACATTTATTGCAAACAGTTTACAGACAGCACAGAAAAAACAAGTTGAACATACATATATTACTTAAGACACACACTGAGCGACCGTGCAGCGACCAAAATCTAATCTGTTTTCCCCTTGTCATTAAAATATGGTGCAAGAGGTAAAGGTATGACTGAGAAGACAACAAAGCACACAAAACTGAAAAAAATTCGTTCTTTATCTCTGAAATTCGTTGAGTGATCTGTGAAATCTTTGGTCGCTCATAAAAAGTTGCTGACATTTGACATTTTGGTCGCGCTGAGAGCGCGCAAGGGTCGCCGTAGAGATTCCATTTGAGCACGTTTTCCAGGAGTTCGGCGCTCTCACGGCGCTCTGGGCCATTTTAGGTCGCCGTGAGAGCGCGGTGAGAGCGCCGTCCAAGTGGAATGGGGGTCTTACGGGTGTTCCGTGGGGGATTGGAAAACAAGGCTGCTGAATTATAAGGTAAATAGCGCAGTTAAATGAGAATGGATGCACCCGCTGAAACACTATTGCAAATCGTATCGCATTGAAAAGTTGATAATTCCGTGTTGTTTTCTGGTGTAAGGAACACTGTAGGAAGTGAGAAAGATTTGCTGGAACGTAACAAGATATCTAGGATTCTAGTTTGAGATCATAGCTTGCGGTTGACTTGTATAGCGTTTTACAGTTTACATCTGGGTAGAGATATATCGGCGCTTACTTCATATATCTTATGAAAAATGTCTGTCGGGCGGTCTTTTATTGGAAAATCAATAGTTCCGTGTTGTTTTCTAAACCTGAGAACCTTTTAAAACGCTAGAAACATATACTGTATCATTGCAAGATATACAGCATCCTAGTTATTCATTTTTAGTAACGGGTGTCTTTATAGAATAAAAAAAGGCTTCTAGATAGAAGATTCACAGCGCAGTTATAAGAGTTTTGGTGGACGCACTGACACGCTATTGTAAATCGTCTCGTATTGAAAAGTTGATAATTCCGTGTTGTTTTCTGGTGTTAGGAACACTATTGGAAGTAGTGAAATCTTGTTGTAACGTTACATGATATCCAGGATTCTAGTATAAGAGCATAGCCTGCGGTTGACTTTAGAGCGCTTTACAATTTACATCCGCGCAGAAATATGTACATCGCTGATTGCATACACGTTATGTAAAATGTCTGTCGGGCGGTCTTTTAATGGAAAATTGATAGTTCCGTGTTGATTTCTATACCGGAGAACCTCCAACACCCCTTAAAATCCATATTCTAATGTGACAAGATATACACCATTCTAGTAAACACATTTTGAATAACGGGTATGTTGTGGAGGATTTGAAAAAGAGACTTCTAAACAGTAAGTTACACAGATCGGTTGAAACAGTTGGGATGCACTCACTGACAAACTATTGTTAATCTTCTCGTATTGAAAAGTTGATAATTTCGTGTTGTTTTCTGGTGTTAGGGACACTATTGGAAGTGGTGAAATCTTGTTGTAACGTAACATGATATCCAGGATTCTAGTATAAGAGCAAAGCCTGCGGTTGACTGGTAGAGCGTTTTTTTAATTTACATCCGCGCAAAAATATGTATAGCGCTGATTTCATACACGTTATGAAAATGTCTGTCGGGCGGTCTTTTAATGGAAAATTGATAGTTCCGTGTTAATTTCTAAACCGGAGAACCTCCAACACCCCTTAAAATCCATATTCTAATGTAACAAGATATACACCATTCTAGTAAACACATTTTGAATAACGGATATTTTGTGGAGGATTTGAAAAAAAAAGACTTCTAGAATTCTAAACAGAAATTTCGGAGCTTGGGTTTACAGCGGAGAGTGGGGCGGGGTTGGTCTTCGAGCGGGAGGGTGGGCCGGGAGAGCTTCGGTGCGCGTGCGGTGCTCGGTGGCGCGCCGATTACGGTGTCTGGACTCCCAGGGTACTTGTTCCTGTATTCAAGTTAAGGTCACTGTAAGAAGTTTGATGGACGTGTTTTTAAACACCAGTGTTAAAACACCAGACAATGTGCAGGATTCTAGTATGATTCCTCGGGCTCGTTCCATTTTAGTACCCTACACAAGGAAGACATTGACCTGGCATCCGGTCTATCGTTGTTTGGCCGGGACGTCTTCGGGACGAAAGGGTTTTCCGCCCCGGGGTAATATTTGGCACCCGGTAGTAGTTTTACGTGGTCGGAGTTCAATTGTTCCCCGTGTATCGTTGTGGCCGATTAGATTTTTACCACGTGAAAAATCCAAAGATAACCCTGACCTTAAAAAGCCCAGTCTTCCCCGAAGAGAGCTAGGCCTAACATAGCCCTAAGCCTCTACTATGCTTCGCTGATCGCTGGGAAAATAGTAGAACAACGCCTATTGAACTTACTGCATAGCGGACTACCCTTGACACACTATTCACTCTATTTGGCCGATTTCTACTATTTTCCCAGCGATCAGCGGAGCCTGGTAGAGGCTAGTTTTTGGCTACAACAGTTTGCGACAGGGGCACACAGGGCCAGTAGGATGCCTTCGTGGCGATTTGCCTTAAAAATGGGCCTCTCTTGCATCAAAATGCACCCAAAAGACAAGTTTGGCTATCAAAATTCAACAAAGCAAAATGTTTATTTTCCCGCTCGATCGCTGCAGATTGACCGCGCAGTAACGCAAATATTAACAATGATCATATTACATTTTGTTACAAAAAAAGAATCAGCTCTAGACCATTTTTTCAACAATGAAAAAATGTGTTGTTTCCTTTATATTTCAGCAAGAAAATACAGAGAATACAAGCATCTCAATAAAGAGTATACTTTTTATATGTTTTGCTGGCACCCCCTACTTGACCTTTGACACAGCCGGCTTCCCTACGTGGGCTACAATCACGCCCGGCCGCGCCCCACTGGGCTAAGAAGCCAAACAACAGCGGAAATCTGTACTTCATCCAGCCACGGGCTCACTTCGCACATACTTGATAATGAGTTTAAAATGTAAATATACCAGAGATTACTTCTGATAGCATTTACAAGAGCGTCGGTAGATGCCGGAGATGAAAAGTTTGAAAGGTGATGCATTATTTCTTGAGAAATGGCGGTAAATGCATATATTTTTGTTTCGTCTTGTGGAGCGCGAAATGAAAGTATGGTGGACATTTTGTTTCACATAAAATCACATTATCAGCTAGGGCACCGGCAAATGTGAAATTATGTGAAACATTTTCACATAAAATAACATTCTCACGATTATGTGAAAAAATGTGATTTGAATTTCACATAATTTCACATTTGACTCCTTGCAGTTTTCGGAGGAAAATCGCTTCACATTTCTTCACATTTTTTCACATTTCACATTCACATTTTTTTTCATCAAATGGTTTTTATTATCAACAAAACACTCGCAGCCAGAGGCTGAATTGCGGTTTGTTTTACACAGTACACAATTATAACAAGTCTCAATTACACGTTAAAAACAATAGACTGCGTGCTTAGTCACATGTATCCACATACGTATGTACATTTTGCGTTTGTTAAAATATTCAACATTCTCATAAAATCTTACATTAAATACATCATTACTTGCAATGACTGCAGCCTTGAAACGAGCTTACAAATTCAAAAGTCTAAGAGTTCAAAAGTCGAACAATATGCGGAATGGCAGAGTTCTTAAAGCGGTTCGTTCTCGCGGAGATAGTGTTCAGCTTGTGACAGGACCTGGTGGTTCGTCCACTGGTCTCTCCTCTCGTCGGTGGAAGCCACTCTCTGAAGATGTTGGATTTTAGTAGGCCACGGCCGAACTTCAGGATCAGTTGCTCACGTCTTTCCTGGAGTGTGGGAAGGCCTAGGTAGCAGCGTGCCTCTCGGTACCGAGTGTAGTTACTGCCGAGAATGATACGGCATGCTCTGCGCTGAACGTTCTCTATCTGTGACGACTGGGTAGCTGTCAGTCCGGGACTCCATACGGGGCATGCGTATTCGCACAGCGGGCGTACATAGCTTATGTATACTGTCGTCAGGTCGGGCACTGGCAGTTTGAAGCTTTTGAGGCGCCGTAGAAGGAAGAGTCGTTTGCTACTCTGGCTGGTGATATGACTTACATGAGCGTCCCATTTAAGGTCCGACTGCACTATGACCCCTAACAACTTCACAACATAAACGTCTTGGAGTGCGAGACCATCCATATATAAGGTTGGAAGGGGAGGGGGGACTTTTGTGAAATACACATGCATAACTTTGCATTTTCTCGGGTGCAGTTTCATGTGGCTGTCTGTTGTCCATTGTTCCAGGGCATTGAGGTCGCGTTGGAGGAGTGAGGTTTCGCGCACGAGCCTGCTTTCTATCAGTGTAAGGTCGTCAACGAACTTCCACTTGTTCGTTCGGGCGTTGTTGACGGCGCTGTTGATCATCGCTATGAAGATGATGGGTGCTAGAACGGTGCCTTGTGGTAGGCCGCAGGTAAGTATCTCCCATGCGGAGTATGAACTCTGGTACAAGACGCGTTGTCTCCTCTCAGTGAGGAAGCTGCATATCCAGGGGATCAGTGAGGGTCTGCAACCCAACTCCAGCAGTCGTCTTACCGCGGTTGTATGTTCGACCCTGTCAAATGCCTTAGAGAAATCTGTAAAGACGATGGTGCTAAGCGTTCCTCTGCGGTCCGAGGTAGAACTGAGGTGATGTAGGATATCTACCAGGCAGTGTGTTGTTGATTTCCCTGGTAGCCCGCCAAACTGTTTGGGATCGATGTTTGGGAAGATGTCTGACAAGGTCCACTTGGCAATGAAGCCTTCACACACTTTAGCTAGCAGCGAGGTGAGCGAGATTGGTCTGAGTTCTTCCACAGACGGGGGTTTTGTTTTAGGTATTGGGATGACGGTTGCCTCACGCCATTCACGGGGAACACGGCCCTCGCACAGCGAGGTGTTGAAGATACACGTCAGTGGATGGCTTAACTCGTATGCGAATTCTCTTATCAGTCGTCCTGTGATGTTGTCCGGACCGGCCGCTTTCCGCACCCGTACTCTCTGTAACGTGTCGTACATCTCCCACACAGACACCTGTGGTGGCTGTAGTGCGGGGAGAAAGGCGGGAAGGTGACTGATGTCCAGAGGTGGAAGTGACTGGGTTATCTTGCTGAGGCTGGCGTTAATCGCATCGGCTGTAGCTTTACTGTTATCAGGAGTAATTCCGTCAACGTGAATTACTGGGTTGGATTTGCCGATATTGGCCATTGACTTAATGTCCTTGTGCCAGTTGGCTGGGTCATGTCTTCTCAAGTTATCCACCTTACTACTGTAGAAGGTCTGTCTTGCACGTCGGATTTTCGCCTGTAGTTTGTTACGCAGAGATTTCCATTCTGACGTCGTTCCGTTGTGGAAAGCACTTTGACGCAGGGATATAAGGTTCTTTATCTCGGGGGTAATCCATGGCTTGTCCTTGCTGTGAAGCCTGATGCAGCGGGTGGGGAAGTGTTCTGAGATTTTCTGATGCAGTGTGTTGTACAGCGCTGTTGTCATGCTTTGGCTTACATCTTCCTGTGTGACCTCTGACCAGTCATGCGAAGTGATCCAGGCTCCAAATGAGCGCAGTCTTGAGTTTGGCATAGGACGAACAGTCCTCTTCGTGGTTTTGTTTGCCTTGATTTGTTGTCTAGGTAGGAGGAGAACGGTCTTGTGATCACTCATCCCTAAGGGGGCGATTGACGTGCATGGACTGTAAAACCGTCCTAGGTTGGTGATAATGAGGTCCAGGGTGGTGTCTTCTCTGGTAGGAATGTTGACTACCTGCTTCATAGATGCGCTCTGACAAATGTTGTTAACATCCATTCTGTTGAAATCCCCCCCAATGTAAAATCCGATGTCAGCGTACTTGACACGCAGTTGGTCGATGGTGTCAATCAGGTGGACGTTCAGAATATCCTGGTGCGGTGAGCCGGGTGGCAGGTATACTGCACAGATGGCAAGTCCGGAGACCTCACGCGGAAGTCTTGTTGGTCTGATATACACCCAGGTACATTCCAGTTCGGGGGGAACAACTATGTCCAGCTGTCGGGCGTAAATCCGGTCACTCACATACACGGCGACTCCCCCTCCGGTTCTGTCACGCCGAGGTTTGGAAAACAGTGTAAAATCGTCAATACTGTACATCTCTTCTGGCTGTTTGGTCACGTTTTAGGGTTGTGCGATTTCACATAATGGTTTCACATTTTTCAAAGGGTCACATTTTTTCACACATTATAACATTTCGCGATTGACATTTTGAAAAAAAAATCACATTTTGTGTTTCACATATTTTTGATTGGATTCACATAATGTCACATTTTCTTGGAATTTTGCAGAAAATTCACATAATTTTCACATTTATGCACCTAGTATCAACTTTATCTTGAACTGCAATAAGTTTTTTTCAAAGAAGCTTCATTTTCATGCATCAAAAGCGTAGCCTAGTAATGTTGAATAGAACTGCATATCGAAGCCAGGCGTCGGTGTCTTACAAAGCATAATGCTGTTGAGGGGACAGGTTCATCTGTGTGTCTCAGAGACGTAGTTTTTAGCACTATAGATAGATACGCTTTCAGTGTATATTGGATTTGGAACAGTTTTTTTTCGTGCGTCTGTCTGTGTTTGTGTATATGTGTGTGTCAATGACTTTTTGTATGTAAATTACAGTTCATCACCTAAGAAAAGTCGAGTTTTTCTGTGTCCACAACAGTTCTTATTGAGTAGTTTGGCCGCAGACTGGATAATCGGCTGTTTTTGAAAGGAAGAAAGTTACAGGTAATGAACAACTTTTGACAAGATAAAGGTCTTCTGATGTAGTACATTTATTTCATGAAACAAAAGCCTCCCCTAGACCTTCAAGGATCCAAAGAATTCTCTTACAGTGTTTACCTGAATTCCAAAGATTCAAGTCCAATTTCTTCCGCGAAAATGTGTATTCAATTGTCTCACAGTACTGGTATTCAGCACAAAGGAACATTTTCGACAAAAGTTTAGCACCAATGACAGGTATTTTTGTGTCTGATGGTGTGGTGTCCAACAGTAATTCATGTACGTGTATATAATTTTGTGTATGGAGAGTGTCAATGACAGCTTTGTTTATTTATTTTTTGCGTCTTGCAGGTGTGGTATTCAAAATTAAGGACAGTAATTTTTCTGTGTGCGCGTATGAGATTGTGTATATTTTTATATATTTTTGTTTCATTGTTGTGTGATAGTGACTATCTAGATAGTGTTCAGCACGAAGGACAAGGCTTGATTTCATCATATTTTTTGGCCGTTCACTTTATAATTTGCCCATTTTAAAGAGTACGAAATGCACCCGCAACGAACTATTTTAAACCAAAGCGTCGTCCTGATCTTCAGCACCAAGGGTAGGTCGCTCACTTGCCTCTGTAAAACTAGCTTAGCTATGAATTTGTTATACGGGAAAAACTAAAACGATTTTTCAACTGTGGCACCAAGGGCATGTGCGTTTGTTCACACCGTTGTATTTGTCTTCATATTTGAATTTAGATCAAACGTTAGATATGTATGTATGTATGTATGTATGTGTGTGTGTGTGTGTGTGTGTGTGTGTGTGTGCGTGCGTGCGTGCGTGCGTGCGTGCGTGCGTGCGCGTGCGTGTGCGTGTGAATTTGTATGTGAGTTTAGTTTCGAGCGTAATTTGACTAGCGTTCAACGCTTGCTTCTATGTACATATCGACAAAAGTTCTGATGGAATATTTTTTTGTTCAAAACGTTAAAAAGTCTTCATTTATTCGTCGCCACGCAATCCTTGCTAGGAATGCAATTTATTTTAAAGGCACTCCATCTTCGTGGATTAATAGCGTCTGCACTGCAATGATTCGCGGGAAGTCCTGTTCATTCATTAGTTTAATTAGGTTCATCACAACGTGAAAGGGAGGGAAAAACAGGTGCATTTATACCTTTACAAGTTGCCTGTTAAAAGTAATCATGTTGGCTGCATGCAGCACGTTAGAAACGCACATATTCTGCACCGAAAAAAGACAAACGGCTATTCATATCTAATATGTGGGTATGGTATGAATTTCCCTACGTCCAAGGGTCGTGTCACGGTAGTCATTTAATGGTAACGTTGCCATTTATGTTTAAAAAATGTTTGACTTCTCTCCTTTTCTGCTGACTGTTACGTAATCTATGTTATCAAAGATAAATAAATCCCTTGCATCTTTAAGGACAACTTACCTTATTGACATTTTGGTCTTTTACTGGATAACAGATACTTGATTAAAGTGTTTACAAGCAATGGAAACAGACCTCTGCTATAGGATCTTAGTGGTCTTGAATCAAAACTGCAGTTCCGCCACAAATCACTAGTCGGCGCTTCAGCACCATAATTAGATGCTTGAGGGCAAGTCTTGGCAGTTCTCATACAAAGCTTTACTCTGATCTGTATCAAACTGCTATGTTACTGTTTTGAGGTCTATTTTTATCTTAGGCAAGTGATATTCAAAGATATGGGCGTCATCTGCAGACGACAAGTTAACTCATTTGCCTATCTGGGGAAAAAGTGATAAAGATGAAAAGCATTATGGGGGCAGATGTCATACATATATTAAATTAACGTGCTGTGGCACTGGTCTCACTTATTGAAATGAACTGAACAATCTAACCCTAGGAGCCAAGTGTGCAACCCCCCCCCCCCCCCTAACCAGAGCTCTTGGATTGGTCATTTAGGCTCAAAACAGTAGACAGGCGATCATTCCTCTATCTCTATAGTGTTTCCTACCATAGCCACCCCTAGATCGGCCAGGTTTTGCACAGAAAATCCCACAAAGAATGGATTTTCGATGTTTTTATCTGGCGTTAACTGCTAAGTGCCCGCCCCAAGCTTTTGGTCATGGCACTGAAGTACCGACTGGTGATCCGTGACGGTACTTTCGACAGTTCAAAAGGCTGCAGTTCCGCAACAAAATCGCTAGTCTGCGCTTCGGTACTATGATTAAACGATTGAGGGTCAGTCTTGGCTGTTCCGATACAGACCTCTACCCTAATCTTTATCAACTGCTATGTCACTGTGAAGGTTTGATCTTATCTAAGGCCAAGGCAACTAAAATTTATTAACGACATCCTCTGCAGACGACAAATTAATTTTTTTTCCATACCAGGTAAAAAGTTGTAGAAACCAAATACCAAATATAATTACAGTCCATCTAGACATTCTTCAGTTATGCTGACTTTAAGTATCCGGACGCACAAACATACACGCACGCAAACACACAAGCAAGCACACGCTAAACAATATCTCCATGATTTTTTGTCATAGAGATTATTAATGCGACGACATCTGCTCCAATATTGTTTTTTTTATATCACCTTTGTACCTCATATGGAAGAAAAACTAAGTCCGTCGTCTGCATATCATCATACAGCCAAAACTCACCCTTAAATGTTCAATCATGGTATTGAAATGCCGACTCGCGATTCGTGGCGGAATTGCAGCTTTAGAACTGTCGAAAGTTTCAAGCAATACCGCCACGTACAGCCGATACTTCAGTACCAGGATTAAACACTTGAGTAAGGATTTGAGTTGACGCTTAATAAAAGTAATATTCTAAACAATTGAAAATCCGTTCTTGGTAGGATTTCTTGTGAAATCTGGGCAGCTTAGGGGTAGGTGTGGTAGTAAACACTACAGAGAAAGTGGAATGCTCGCCTGTCTGCTTTTTGGAGCCTAAAGTACCAATGCAAGGGCTCTGGCTGGGGGTCATAAAGTACAGTGATGACTGCGCCCCTTCTTTCCTATGAGCCTTTTTCCGCAATGGTCGAGCATTTTGTGCCCGAATTATAGGTGTTGGCCAATCAGGTAGCGGGACTTTTCTTTGTAAGGTTTGAAAATGTTTTATCATGTTATCATATACCATGTTGACTGTTTTAAGTGCGTGTACCTTGAGTTGTCATCGTGACATCACCTAACGCTTTACCTCAAAATGTCACTCTAGTGATGTACTTTATTTTCAATGTTAACATAATTTAAGAAAGTGAAGAAAAAAATTCGTATCACATAGTACACTTGGCTCCTCCGGTTATATGTTTCATTTCATCTTGATTATTGATACCAGGTCAGGACCATGTAAATTCCATAATGAATGGTGTCTGCTCCTATGTTGCGTTTTATCTCTATTCCTTTTAGAATAGATGAAAAAATTAAATTCAGAGAATTTTATATATAATATTTTATTTGCCGTGGCCTAAGATAAAATCAAACCTTAAAAGCAACAAAGGGATTTGTTAAAGGTTGGAATAAAGCTTTGTATAATAACAGCAAAGACTAACCCTGAAACCTTTAATTGTGGAAACGCAGCCTAGTGGTTCGAGGCGACACTGAATCCTTGGAACTTGAAACTTTCAAGGTTGCAGTACTGTCGCAGAACACCAGTCGGCGCATAATTAAACGAGACTCAACAGTTTACGCCAAATAAGAGCAAGGTTTTGAATAATTGGAAATCCTTTTTGGTCGTATTTTTGTGAAATCCGGGCAGTTAAGGTGTGGCTATGGTAGGAAACGCTGTAGAGATGGTGGAAGGGTCGTCTGTCTGCTGTTTGGAGCCTGAAGGACCAGTCAAAGGGCTTTTGTTAGTGGGGTTTATTTGCAGAG
The DNA here is from genome assembly GCA_035149815.1 of Branchiostoma lanceolatum. Classification (NCBI taxonomy): domain Eukaryota; kingdom Metazoa; phylum Chordata; class Leptocardii; order Amphioxiformes; family Branchiostomatidae; genus Branchiostoma; species Branchiostoma lanceolatum. The sequence continues at coordinate 16,679,627 of CM068880.1, forward strand.
AGAATTCCGTTCCATTTTATTGCGCAAAATCAGACCTAACAAAAAAAATGTCTTTTTGATTTTTTTCTGTCTGTAAATATTGTTTCTATATCCTTTAAAGCTTCAGCCCCATTATTTCGTCGTCCTACGATTTCGGAATTAATGACGAAAAGAAGGGAATGAATGCATTTTCCTCCTGAGATTTGGTTCGTCTCATAGGAATTTATTTCCTTTTTGGCAACGGCATATTTTTCAACATACCTTCTACTAACTTAAGTCGACTACAGCTACATCAATGTAATGCAAATAAGAATCAATTGCTAAAGGTATAAAGCTAAAGGTGTTAACAATTAAACATTGCTAATACTAATCTGTACATCTGTCCTGCTTTCTTTCTAAAAGGAGTCATCCGAATATTTCCAAGTTGATGGTTCAGACGTTGAGGATTTTTTACTTATCCAACCGCATGTGGTCCATATGAACAATTTTCGTCGGAAAAACAATTCCTTCCATGATTTTGTTTGTGTTCATGCCTTACAACTTTACAGAAATTCTTCATGAAACTTGCTGGCTATATTCTAAAATTTGTGTGTTCACCACCGGGGTGCCCCTATAATTCCCATTGTTTTTAACACGTAATATGGAAGAAATTCTTGTATGATAACAGAAATTTGTTATCATTGCTTGGGATTGCTATTATATAGCAACATGCTATTGTTACGTAGACAAAGGGAAAAGGTCAAGAGACAAAACTATACATGATGTACAAAATGACTATGCAATTTAGATATGCTAAGATTAGGTGTGACTAGTCGGTGTAATATAACCAGTCGGTAAATTACGCCAAATGGTGCATGCTTATACCAGCTGTAAAAATACACATAAGAATAAATGTAGCATTTTAGTGTAAAATGTGGTTTTTACTCATTCTGCATAAATTATGACGATGAGACAAAAATATATGTTACACTATAAACATATCCGAAAACCCATCATAGATTATGATGGTATATTAACATCACAAATTATATAGGAAATTGAAAACAAATATTTGCGATGAAAATTGACGAAGTTATACCCTATGTGTGTGTCTAGGTACTGGGTGGCAGACTATGATTCATAAGTAAATTTTAAATTCTTAACTCTTACATATTCTAACATTTCAAATTCAATATCATACCCATCCTATCAGTATGCTTTTGAAAGCGATATTATTGTTAAGTAGAATAATACGGAACTGAATCTGTTGACATGATAATATTGTTATCGTCTGATCTGTTGTGATACTGTCATCATTTCCCACTATAATTATGTTATGAATTGTTAGATTTATGTTACTTTTTGCTTATGTTTTGATAACTGCGCTGGACTGATTGTTAATCTCTAATATTTCAGTATAGAGTTTGATATATTATTTTTATATGCAACCAATTACTATTTTGTCAACATTTTGTTACAATTATTATTGTCTGATTTGGTGTCATATTGTTATTTTTGTTATCACTTACAACTATAATTATGTAATAAATTGTTAGATTTATGTTATTTTTTTGGTCATTTAGATGGGGGAAGACCTTGTATAAGCCACCATTGGTTTTTCTTCTTACTCTTTTGTATTATTTACTACAAATTGATTTTAATATGTGCAAATAGATCAAATCAAATCAAGGAGAGTATTGTGGAATTTCATGCAACATGCGGTTTTCTTAAATTTCTGTAAAACGTATTATAATGAGCATTGATAATTGACACCAAAACCTGTCAAAGTATTTTCGATAGATTATTGAAACTGTATATGTACACTTATTACACAAAGATTTACACTAATTACACAAAGATTCACACAAATTAAAATAAGATCCACCTAGAAAAAAATTGCATTTGTTTGGACCCCATACAGCCAGATTCATCGAAAAAAACTGTAGTGGTCGGATGAGGTTTTAAAAAAATGTTATTTTTACTGTATTCAGTTCAGGCGGGACCGAATATCATTGCATATGGAACGTCTTTACACCCTGGGTCAAAAAAAATGTCATACATGTCCACCTATTGTTCTTCATCAGTACTCATTGCTCATTGCTCAATGCTTACAACTCTTCTACCAACATTACAGAATCCACAAATCACAGATTGTTTTGTTTCTGGTTTTCCCTGTCTCCATAAACAAGTTGATTCTTTAGACAATTAGTTTTTTTTTAAGATTAGAGTTGCCAATGATCTAACATTATTCTCGCAGTATCACTGTGCTAACATTGTTACGTACACATTTTCTTCGACATTGCAAAGACAGTCTTGTTACCATTATCTTTAAGTTGTCATAAGTACAAAATGTATAACATGTACATGGCTTAAGGTTTTCTCCCTGGCTAAATTGGCTTTTATACTTTCCATTGTTTTCTTACTAATGAATTAAAAAGAACTGTTGGAGTAATGAATATCGATAGCTGGTCATGAAAGAATTCTGTATCTGTTTTTTTTTACCATATGGATGATGTCATCACATTTTATTGCCCTTAATATGATTTTTTAAAGATAAAATACAGCACTTATAGGTACAAAACAGTGCAATGAAACTATGTTTTCCATGTGCATAATGATCGAAGCTACAAACGTACGTTCGCAGAAAGTGATATATACTTACCATCTGTAGTTATTAAAAATTATAGTTTTTACCTATTAAAGAAAATTCTAATAACTATGGCCACTTCATTGATATCAATTTGTGCGAACGTACGTTTGTAGCTTTGATCATTATGCACTTTAAAAAAACATAGTTTCATTGCAGTGTAATGTACCAATGTGCTGTATTTCAGCTTTTAAAAAAATCATATTAAGGGCAATAAAATTTGGTGACGTCCTCCATTTGGTCCACAAAATCATAATTAGAATTCTTTCATGACCAATAATAAAGATTCAGCAAGACTACAGTTCTTTCTTAATCTGTTAATGAGAAAACAATGAAAAGTCAAAAAGCCAGTTTAGCCAGGGAGGAAACCTTAATGTTTTAACCAAGAAGGTTGTTATCCGTTTGCAAAAATGATTTCTCAACAGATAAAAGAGACTTTTAATGGATAACAATTTTCTTTCCAGCTATATGAACTGACAGGCTACAATTCTGCAACTAGAACCAAAACAACATCTTGAGACATATTGTTAATACCATGATGTCACCAAACCAGTCAGATTTTCTTCTAACCATTTCACAATTGGTCCGTTTTTTTTATGGTCATGGTCAGTTTGCCGGAGTAGCTTGACAGATAAATCTGATGCTTTTTCTACAGTAGTCATCGTTCCACATAGGATAGCCAATGGGACCTGTCCAGTAATATACGCAAAGTTTGTAGGCATTTAAATGGAGCCATCTGTGGTTGTTGGGCTGTCCTGGACCCCATCCCTGCATGAAAAAGAGGTCAAAAGTCAGACAATAACAACAGTATAATGCCGTACCTTGCGGTTACATGTAAATGTTACTTCACATCTACCAACCAGATTGTACATTCCCATCCTTTCATTAGGATGATTCCCAATGCTGTCTGTCGCGGAAACTAAACCAGAGTTCTGAGACCTCATAACTCTTTGAAATATATAGTGCTGTTAAACATTTTTATTAAGATGTATTCCATATTTGCATGGTCGATGCATAGTGACGTTCACACTCAACTAACTTTCACATGTCACATGTATGTAATTCCCATCATATAGCACTTAGAAATTACGGCATGCGAAGAATGTCCAATCGATTCCCAAGTCAAGGAAGAAGATCTGAAGAGATAAAAAAGAACAGTCTATCATTCACTATACCATACCATTGTCATTATACTATAGTCATTTGCTCAACATTTCTGCTGACTACATAAATTTCTGAATAAAGGCAACGGTTTATGCCAAACACTATCTTTTTGCACGCTCGCATCGGATTTTGTGTTCCCACTGGATGCCATCCATATAATCAAATCAACACCATGGTCTTATTTGGATATCTAGTATACGTTAATCTTACGCCTGTCCTTCATTCCTATAACATCTAGATCTTGTTATGTACAACAATAGAATTATAGAAATTCCGAATTAATCATAAGAATATACATAATCTATATCCATCAATGTTACTCTCTTACTAAATTATAAATCATAAACATGTCTAAATTGGCCTTTCATAGAAAGTATTTGGTTTATAAGATTTCCTAATTAGTTATACGAATCAGATCATGTCTATCATTATGTCATTGTAATGTAATTTTTTCGTCAAGCTAGAATAGAAGAGAATAGGACATACAGAATCATCACGGCACGAAAAACGATATTTACGGATGCTTAAACAGTACTTAACGTCGACGTATTTTCCTTATTTACGCATCTATACGCCTCTTATACGAGTACGTAAAGATCGTCGTTACGTGGTCTTTCCGTGGGCGCGGATACATCCGTAATTTCCGTTTTTCACGTAGCCTTTAAGCAGTCTAAAGATATCGTAAATAATGATTAAAAAACGTTTATTTTTCATGTAAATATGACGTTTTTTTCTTCTTTAAGCATCATTACGACTAATATACGTGTGTGTAAAGATTAACAAAAGGTGCGGATACATCCGTAATTTCCGTTTTTCACGTAGCCTTTAAGCAGTCTAAAGATATCGTAAATAATGATTAAAAAACGTTTATATTTCATGTAAATATGACGTTTTTTTCTTCTTTAAGCATCATTACGACTAATATACGTGTGTGTAAAGATTAACAAAAGGTGCGGATACATCCGTAATTTCCGTTTTTCACGTAGCCTTTAAGCAGTCTAAAGATATCGTAAATAATGATTAAAAAACGTTTATATTTCATGTAAATATGACGTTTTTTTCTTCTTTAAGCATCATTACGACTAATATACGTGTGTGTAAATATTATCAAAAGGTACGGATATATCCGTATTTTCCGGCTTTACAATAGCCTTTCAGCTGCTTAAAGTTGTCATATATTCTTTGTAAAACACTCTTAAAACGTGTTTATAATTTACGTTTATTTCTTCTTGAAGCCTTTTTAAGATTCATATACGTGTGTATTAAGATGGTTTTAAGGTATGAATAAATGCCATTTTAGCTGCTTAAAGTTGCCATAAATACTTGGTAAAACACCATTAAGACGTGTTTAAAGCTACCGTATTTTCTTCTTGAAGCCTGTTTACGACTCGTATAAGTGTACATTAAGATGACTATAAGGTGCATATTCCGAGTTTTTAGTTGTCTTTCAGCAGGTTGATGGTGTTGTAGACTTTCCGCATTTTTCATAGAGGTCAAATTATACCTACTATGTATCATTGTGGCCTCATCGTCTTTTATTCTGAACTTGCATTTGATGTTGATGTCGAAAATCACAGTGGATGTGCAATCTGCCCTCGCGATTCTCTGCCGGTATCCGAGTCCACAGTTCCGATTCCAGTGTCGGGTAACACGCCGAGGATAAGGTTAAAAGAGCACACTGTTCCATCTGGCCACCGCAAGAGTTAAGATCCGCTGTGACTCCAACCGTTAAAGCAAGGACGTTATGACTCGTGCTGTATAGGACGCGAAGCTTGGTCAACTTACAGGGCAGAACAAAGGAGGTTCTCCCTGTCAGAATGATACAATGCGGTCGTGAATTCCCCGTTCTGTGCCGTGTTCTTGTTCAAATCGGCTCTCCATCCCATCAGCTTGTACAGAATTATATCCATGTCCTATTCTTGCGTTCTTTCCGTCGCCGGATCGATGTCCCAAGAACCGTGGCAAAAGCAGAGTCTCGAACAAAAGTAAATGCAGTACTTCTCCTCGAACAGACTCCAGCCGGAATAACAACTTGATTCCTTTCGCACATCCGGTAAAATTTGAAAATCCCACTTGTCTGTCATTGGGTAATACCCTGTCACATGGTACACAGCTGGGGATACTGGTGGTGGGGGCGCTGATCATTATCTTATCTGGGGTAACGGCTTATTCGCAGCTAGATACTAGATTAACAGTAAATAAATTTTAAAAAAGACTGTGCTTGCAAATGAACCCATTTCTCACAACCATTTGGAGCGACAGTTAAAAAAAAAGGAAACCACTCAAAGCCTAGAAAACATATAATTGGGATCTCTCCGGTATTTCACGGTGTAAGGACTGTTGCCCACCCGCCCAAATTCATATGTTACATATGTGCACGCGAAGGCTTTTTAAAGAACACGGAACTTGATACAGCAAATAAATTTGTTGTTTATAGAAGTATTTAAGATTAAGATACCGTTTTTTAGAAGCCTTTTAAAACACATCGACTAAGATTTCTTAACCCAGTCGCACCCATGTAAGTGTGAACAAGACGGCACCTGATATAGAGAAATGATTTTCGACAGTTATACAGGAAAAACTTTACAATGAAGTAATTATGAAGAAATAACATTAGAACGCAACATTTCCTATAGGTAAACGGGTCATATAAGCTTAGGAAACAAGGTCTCGGCCGCTTGTTGTATATGTTGTTTATAGAAGTAGGAAAGATGCCGTTCGTTTAAAACGCAACATTTCCTATAGGTAAACGGGTCATATAAGCTTAGGGAACAAGGTCACGGTCGCTTGTTGTATATGTTGTTTATAGAAGTAGGAAAGATGCCGTTTGTTTAAAACGCAACATTTCCTATAGGTAAACGGGTCATATAAGCTTACTAAGGAACAAGGTCTCGGCCGCTTGTTGTATATGTTGTTTATAGAAGTAGGAAAGATGCCGTTTGTTTAAAACGCAACATTTCCTATAGGTAAACGGGTCATATATAAGCTTAGGGAACAAGGTCTCGGCCGCTTGTTGTATATGTTGTTTATAGAAGTAGGAAATATGCCGTTTGTTTAAAACGCAACATTTCCTATAGGTAAACGGGTCATATAAGCTTAGGGAACAAGGTCTCGGTCGCTTGTTGTATATGTTGTTTATAGAAGTAGGAAAGATGCCGTTTGTTTAAAACGCAACATTTCCTATAGGTAAACGGGTCATATAAGCTTACTAAGGAACAAGGTCTCGGCCGCTTGTTGTATATGTTGTTTATAGAAGTAGGAAAGATGCCGTTTGTTTAAAACGCAAAATTTCCTATAGGTAAACGGGTCATATAAGCTTAGGGAACAAGGTCTCGGCCGCTTGTTGTATATGTTGTTTATAGAAGTAGGAAAGATGCCGTTTGTTTAAAACGCAACATTTCCTATAGGTAAACGGGTCATATAAGCTTAGGGAACAAGGTCTCGGCCGCTTGTTGTATATGTTGTTTATAGAAGTAGGAAAGATGCCGTTTGTTTAAAACGCAACATTTCCTATAGGTAAACGGGTCATATAAGCTTAGGGAACAAGGTCTCGGCCGCTTGTTGTATATGTTGTTTATTGAAGTAGGAAAGATGCCGTTTGTATAAAACGCAACATTTCCTATAGGTAAACGGGTCATATAAGCTTAGGGAACAAGGTCTCGGCCGCTTGTTGTATATGTTGTTTATAGAAGTAGGAAATATGCCGTTTGTTTAAAACGCAACATTTTTAAATATTTTTGTTTATTTAACAACAGAAAACTATACAGGACACAGAGGTGATGCTCTCTAGCTTAACTTTACAATGAAGAAATGACTTTAGAACGCAACATTTCCTATAGGTAAACGGGTCATATAAGCTTAGGGAGCAAGGTCTCGGCCGCTTGTTGTATATGTTGTTTAGAGAAGTAGGAAAGATGCCGTTTGTTTAAAACGCAACATTTCCTATAGGTAAACGGGTCATATAAGCTTTTGGAACAAGGTCTCGGCCGCTTGTTGTATATGTTGTTTATAGGAGTAGGAAAGATGCCGTTTGTTTAAAACGCAACATTTCCTATAGGTAAACGGGTCATATAAGCTTAGGGAGCAAGGTCTCGGCCGCTTGTTGTATATGTTATTTATAGAAGTAGGAAAGATGCCGTTTGTTTAAAACGCAACATTTCCTATAGGTAAACGGGTCATATAAGCTTAGGGAGCAAGGTCTCGGCCGCTTGTTGTATATGTTGTTTATAGGAGTAGGAAAGATGGCGTTTGTTTTGGTAGAAGCCTATGAAACCATATCGACTAATATTTCTTCACACAGTCGCGCTCATGTAAGTGTGAACAATATGGCACCGAATTCAGAGAAATAATTTTCGCCATGTACAGTTATACAGGAAAAATTTTACAAAGAGAAATAAAACATTGAAACACATGTCCAACTTTTCCTAGACGGGACATTCCAGTCATCTTTGAGGTCTTACTAACTTAATGTTATTCATTGTAAAGAAGTAGGAAAGTTGTCGTATGATTTTTGGGAAGCCATCCAAAAGAAAAGATTGCTGTGTTTGTCTGAGCCGCGGGAACTGTGATAAATATATAGAACTTAAAAGAGAAACACGATGTTTTCGGTTATAGCATAAAACTTTACTACTGTTATGAGTAGAAAAGCACAGCAGTTCCGAAAACGTTCTGGAACATACAATCTTATCTGTACGGCATATTTAAATACACATGTTAAACATACGTAAATATACCCGGTATTTTAAGTCACATATACAAATGCCTAAATCGTCCGGAAAGGTTAGATTTTTCTTTCAGTCACCTTTATGACATCTTAAAGCTTCCCGAAATATTCTGCCGTGTTTAAGGTCTTAATACGTATTTCGGAAACTTTGCTTAAATATCCCTTTTCGTGCCGTGCATTATCATCATCTCTCTCTTACTCTTTCTATCTAAAGATACCCACGAAAGTAGGCGCTGCAGTGCCAAAGTTAACCGCCAGGAAACCCTAAATCGATCTTTTTGTAAGGTACACACAACCTACCAAAGACCATCACAATCCATCTGGCAGTTTCTTACATATACCTCTATATACATGATCTATAGAAGAAACTATTCCTCCATTTTGCATGGAGCTAAAGATACAGCTATTGCAATTAGCTTTCTAATCTTGACTTAAGGTTCTTGTGTTCCTAGAAAGCTTTTTACCGATAGCACAAAGGTTGACTCAGACTACCTTGTAATTTCCCAAAGCAGATCCATCCATCCATCGCCAGTTTCTTTTCTTGAGGTTGAAACGCCCCTCATCCTTCATGCCGATCCAATGGTTGAGTTTGTCTCCTTCAATGCTGACAAGCTTTCCGAGTGTGACGTCCAATTCTGCTGTCTTAGGCATGGCTAGTGTCGCACCCTCCATGCTGCAGGATCTTTTTGCGTGATAAAAAGACTTCCTCCGAAGACTGAGCCGAATGCACGTCCTTGCAATGAGTTTGTAGCCGGCTGGACAGCTGGCGTTGTTAGCTGCAGCAATTGAGCGGAAACTATAAGACATCTCACAGCTCCGAGAGCGCCGTGGGGATCATGGTTAAGATCACACGTTAAGGCATTTAGACCTTAACAACCATTCCCGTGGCATTTTAGAGTGTTTTTATAGTGTTATGTTTTGTGTGTCCATATCATGGGCGTTTATAAAATTCAAATGATAAAGTTTTTTCTTTGAGAAAGTGTAATGTGAGGTGGTGTGAAAATGAATTTGGTGGTTGACAGGTGAACGTTACCAAATAAAGCTTGTTTGATGACTGATGGGCCTTAACGTCTACCCTAGACCACAATGCATATACATAGTACAGTGCACTTTAAACTTGGACATGGTTTATAGAAATCGTACATTCTTATTTTCCTTACAATTTTCTGCCTCAGTATTATTGCCTATTTTGACAATGTTTTAACAATTGCACTACACTGACAGTATCGAATTAGAGATATGCAAAATAGAGTTAACTTTAAAGAAATATATTTAGACTCGATAGAAGTCATTCTGTAGAAGTAAGATTTATGTCACACCTTTGCTGGTCGTTGACGTGTTTTTCTTTTCAGTCGTCAGGATCGTCCCCCGCTGGGTCACGTTGGTCACAGGTAACGACACCTGAGGAAGTGCCATCACATCCTGTCCAGAACAGAAGATACAAACAAGTAAGTTACGCCGCAGGAACAAGTGAAGCCGACAGACCTAAAATTCATTTTCACGTTTAGATCACGTACTTTTTTCTTCAAATATCCTCTAATGTTTCTTGTATCCAAAAGTCTTCAATACATTATTAGATTTGTAAAGGGATATTTGTGTCAGATAAAAAGGAGATACTATTGAAGGTTAATACAAACAGGAGAAATCATCGTACGTGGTAAATGACTTACACTGGTTGATGTTGCCTCAGGTTCTGGAGTTGCCATCTCTGACAGTGTGGTCGTTACGACTTGAAGTGTGCTTGAAACATGTGAGAGTGAGGATGTTGTCGTCATATCATGAGTGGTGACCTGTGCATTTGAGGCGGATATGAAGGTTCTGCCAATTGCAGACTTTACAAATCAAGACAGTACTACGATAATCAATACCTTATTTGCAATCCAAGTTTTCTTCATCAAGTCAAAATAGTTAAAAATCTATCTATGATATACATAATCCATAAGTTCCTCAAGGAACTGGTAAGGCAAATTCTTTTCTCTTAAGTATGGCTACTGTGTTTTGCATAAACTTTGATTATATTTTACGCTACGTAGAAAAAAATTCTTTCAAAGAAACATATGATGAACACATTGTTGAGCTTCGGAAATCCCTTTAGTATCTAGTTGATTCGGGAAGACATATTCAAATTACCATAAGAGCATGTTTATTTGTTTGGCTGCATACATGGTGCAACGGCCAAGGATGCCCGACTAGCAGTAGCTATTGTAAGGGGCTAACCTTGCTGCACAAATACATACATAATGATTTAAAATCATCACATTAATTAGAGCGTGAAGCTTTGCATGAACTATTTGAAGGGCAGGAGTCAGCTATGCAGTGACTTTTTCTCACTTCGGGTAGAAGAATTCCCTGTGCAGGTAAACTATGACTTTTTACAAACATGGAACTTAAGAAAAGACACTGACCGAATGAATTCCGGTTTTGTTTGGAGTGACAGTGAGATGTATACCAGTAACAACCCCAGAGGCAATCAACGCAGCGACTGCACAAGCACAAATTATGACCCGGAGTAGAAAGGTGCGAGAAAATGTCCAGCAAATCATTTTCGCATCTGTGAAGAGTAAGTCTTGGTTTTAAAACTCTGACATAGAAAAAAACAAAGGTTTGGGGCATTAGAATCCAAGAAAACATCAATGATGTTATACCACCGTGTCTATAATGTGCATTGCCATACATTATCACCGATGCAATTGTTGAGGAATAAAATCATTCATTCATTAAAATTTCCGTATGGTGGAAAGGCTACAGGATGGCAAACAAAAGCCTTGACCGGGCTTCCCTACGGGAATATGGATCGTAAAATTCGGCAAAATAGGAATAATAAGCCATAAGGGTGATTTAACGGTGAGGGTCAATACCTCGCCTGTAAATGAAACTCGCTGGTGGCCAAACTTCCCTAGCCAATATTCCCCCTATAGCTCGCGTGGTTATTACCTTCGCCGAGAAGGTTATGCAGAGGGTAGCGTTTGTCTGTTTGTCTATTTGTTTGTAGTGGCACAGCATAACTCGAGAATGCCTTGATGGATTGTCTTGGTATTTGATATGTTGGTAGGTTTTGATGAGACCTAAAAACGATGAGATTTTGGGCCCCCTAGCGGCTTCTTACGGTACTGCAGCGGAACTTCCTGTTTTGATATCTCGTGTTCTGGACATGCTATGAAACTTATTTTTGAGTGGTAGATAGATCTTTGGACAGAGAGTAAGTGGTGTGGGTTTGGGCCCCCTAGCGGCTTTTTTGGAACTGCAGGAGCAGGTTTTGCGTCTGACTTTGAAAGGGAATAACTCAAGAAGGGCTTGATGGATGGTAATGATTTTTGGTAGGTAGATAGCTTGAGTGATGATGTACATGATTAGACACTTCTTATGCAAATCAGTATCTAATTTGCATAATTAATGAGGAAAGTTTATACATCCGCCAAATTCCATGATAGGACTCACATGTGACATATGTAACTGAGGAAGAGAGAAATATTAATTGATATGAACTATGCAAATGAAGACCTCATATGCATAATTAATGAGAAAATACTATAACATGAAGGCCTTGTTATCATTGTTATTATTCGTAGGTCGAATACGCTCTTTGTGGCTGAATTACGAGAAGTGCACAAATGGCGTATCTAGATCGCAAAGGTCTCTCATTCGTTTCACATGTGACCTCAATACGACAATTGCCCCATGTGTGGCCATAGGATTGCAGGTTTTGAACCCCTCACACCGGGAAGGACCCTTACTCTTTTTGATACGTGCATGGGGGCCCTTTAACGTGCCCAATGTGAGGCTCTCCTCAAACACGGGACCTCAATCTAAATGACTCCTAAACTCCAGAAGGCGGTGTTATTTTCCACTAGATTATGTATCAAGTAATAGATAATCAGCCGACTTTTTACAGAAATCTGCTTGTGGTTAATTTCACAAGGTGTTTTTTTTTTAAGACGATATGATACTTATTAAACCCGTGCAGACCCTACCCACGTATTTCCTATGCGTAAACATACATCATTAATCGTGGATATTTTCGGCAAAAATGAGGGTGGTTAAGCACAATAAGACGGCCAATTGTTAATAAGATATAAAAGAACACATAGCAAGACGAGTTTTTCTTAACCCCCATGGCATTCTTTTCATAATCTAACTTTTGTCAGGCCTTGTCAGGCACACTGTATTAGGCCATAGGCGGAGGTTGTTAATTAATCAGAAACTAGAAGGTCACCTGGGGAATTCGGTAGAATACTGAATGCTTTTTGATGCGCACGGTACTAGTGGGTACTAATCGTATACTGTAAATTAAAATCATTTTTTACTTCCTAAAATTATCATCTGTTGGAAAATAACTCCCCCCTCTGGAGTTTAGGACTCCTTTAACGTCCTATCCGAGGGACGTCCCTAACCAAAGTTAGGTACCCATTTACTGAGTGAAGTGAAGAAAGTCGTGTTAATTGCCTTTCCCAAGAGCAAAAAATCGTGGCATATCGGTGGTTTTGAACCCGGGACCCGTGTTGTGGGCGAAACACCCTACCGATTGTGCCACACCATGCCAATACCAGTTAGTCTGGTAGAGACTAAATAAACATTACCTTTGTCGTCATCGTTCGGTATCTCACCAGGCACGTAGAGCGGATTGCTTCGCAAGTGAGAGTCGCCTCTCTGGATGGTATAAGGGATTGCAGCATCTTCCTCTTTATCCACTTGCTGTCCATCAAGTCCGGTGTGATGTTCAGCGTGCCGTTGGTTGTCGATGTCATCTTTGTCGACATAATGATACACGTGGCTGTCAGGGTCATCGGCACAGTCTTCAGTTTCTTCTTCTCCTAGTCTAGTAGGAATTGGCGGAAGCTCTATGCATTCAAGCCGGGGTAAAATGGAATAAAAGTACCAATATAACTACATGTCATGAAGAATAAAAGATTACCTGATACTTTAAAGTGTCTTGGAAAGTCACTCTAATACTCATCTCCAGATCTTTGATTATGGAATACATATAAAGATTATTAAAACTCATAACATTCTTATAATTTATACCTTCCCAAAAGTACTGACGACTTAGTTCAAAGCACTTTGTAAGAAAACGCAGCTTCTAAATAGGAACGACAGACTGCAATAGAGGAATGCAGGGGGATCCGATCTCGACATGTCGGAGAGTCAACCGAGTACTATAACTCCCCACGCCTGCAGCGGTCATAATCCAGGTATCACCCTCACACCCAAACAAGAAGCGCACAGAGCGACGGCGTCAATCCAACCTACCAAGACAAGATGTCTTTAACCATCGAGAAAGCCACACACAAGGCGAAACTAGTCTGGATGAGGGCTTGAATAAAGTTCTAAACGGGAACATGCGGCAACAGCGTCTTTTCTAAAGATACGGCGTGAGTTTTTTTACGGTTGGCTTGAGATTGCCAACTACTTTGCCTGCCGACCAAGAGGGTATGGAAGGAATTCAACCGACTAACCATGAGATTGCACAAAGCCAACCAACCAACCAACCAACCGAGATATTGAATTTTTAGAAATACCTTAGATGGTTAGTGATGACATGCATCAATTATGGTGACCGATATCTTTGTGGTGAAGTAGTAAGTCTTAAGTGCACAGGACGACTAGTGCCGGCTTGCGCTGGCGTGTCCATGCTTAGTCATACACGCATCGCAATGCATGGTTTCATCTCTCAGATAACTATGGGAGCCCTGTACTGTCAAGGTCGAAGTCCAATTAACCTCTGAACACAATGTTAACGAGGACGTCTATTTGGCCAATTGATTCAAAAATGGAGTCCATCTGACCGACCAAGCCAAGGAGGGTGTCCATCTAACCTTCCAGCAAATCTATGACGTCGACTCAACCAGTCTAACCAGGCATGGCTTTCGCTAAACCGACCGTTTAGATAACCGTGTCTGCTTGAGACAGGCACTATCCGTCACGCGCCTTTGTTTTGCTCTGATACTGTAAATGCATTTTTAAAAGTTCGCGTGGTTCTTATTTCGCGCTGAAGCGAAAATGGAGTGTCCCTGGTTTTAAGTTCGCGCCAGCGTTATTGCGACATACAGCTACAGTGTTGAACAAAAAAGTTTGTGGGGGTTTTAAGTTCGCGGTGAAACGTCATGGCAAAAACCGCTAACATAAAACCACCGCGAACATGTCTGCATTTACAGTACTTTGATCCCTATTCCACTAAACGGCGATCTGGCAACGCTCTTGTTGTGATCCGGACCGGATTTGTCTAATCCTATATTTCATCATTAGAATCTAACGCATGTAAAAGTATGACTAAGAAGAAGAAAAACCCACCACACATAGATCGTCAAATGATTCATTTCATCTATGATGATGGTTGAGCGCTGTGTTAAATTGAAGGTCACATAGAGCATGTGGTGAGAGCGCCGTCCTTGTGGAATGGGGGTATAAGTGATAGATCTTGCTGCAGTACGTTCCATTGTCAGCACGCACCCGGCAGGGCAGTATTACTACTAGAATGTAGCGTTCGTCAAAGCTAACGAAATAAAGACAGACATTCCAGAAAAATAAAGATAAATGTTTTAGCACATGCTTTCAAACTGCCATTGTACAAAGATTTCTAGTAATTTGGTCGAAATATGAAAGTGATACATGAAATATTGTTTGTGCAGATAGCTAACCCCAGGTGTAAATAAATCTGTTTTGCTACGTGTACGGGGGAGAATTAAAAGGTAACATGGCCCTTTTGAATGTTAAGACTCGAGGTCCGCGCATCTTACGTATATATAAGCATTTCAGTAAAACCCCATTCATCCCGCGCCCGCTCACTGTAAATAATGTCAACCTCCAGGAAGTCACGTCTATGAGGATCCTGGGTGGGTATCCATTTTCAATTAAACCTGAAGTGGGACATCCATGTCAACTCTATATATCACAAAGCCAGCAAACGGCTATTCCTTTTGTGCAAACTTAAACATTTCCAACTCCCTGTTGACGACCTTTTTACCGTTTACATCACCTACATCCGACCTGTTGTTGAGTATGATGCACCTGTATGGCAGTCTGGACTCCCTGCCAGTCTCGGTAACAAGCTCGAGAAAGTGCAGCATCGGGCATTGAGAATAATTGTCGGTGCCGACTTCACCTCTTACTTTGAAGCATGTGAGCGACTCGATCTGCCAACTCTCCAAACACGCCGCCAAGAACTGACCGTGAAGTTTGCCCAGTCACTCGAACAATCCAAACTGTACAGACATTTTCTGCCCCCTTCAAGATTGGAAGTAAGTGGCAGAAAGACCAGGTCATCTCACAGACTGAACAGCATGTTATGTAGAACTGAGAGATATCATCAACATCATCATCGGTCGACTGCGGCGCAGACGACTGTGAGCTTCGCCCAGTCCCTCTTGTTGTTGGCCATGTCGGCAATCTGTTTTGGTGTAAGTTGTTTGTTGTGGTCCCCCAGGAGCTGCTGGATGTAGTTGAAGTAGGAGGTGGGTTGACGACCGCGTCTGCGTTTGCCATGCGATGGAGCATACAGAGCATATATCCTGGCAGGTTCATCGTCAGGCATACGTAGTATGTGGCCGAGAAAACTTAACTGCCTCCGTCTCACATGTTCTATCAGAGGACTTGTTTTGGTCATTACATAAATGCTGTTGTTAGCTACCCGGTCAATTCTTTTGATGCTCAGCATAACTCGGTAGCATGAGGTAGCGAAGGAGTTGATTCTGTCCTCCATGACCTTGGTGATTACCCATGTCTCACACCCATAGGTAAGCACTGTTACACATGTAGCCTGAAAAAGTTTCACCTTGGTGGAGATTGGAATGTAATCACTCTTCCAAAGGTGTTCCAATTTCCAGAAAACGCCCCATGCTAGTGCTCTACGTCTCCTGAGGTCATTGCTACTTGAGGCCATCATTGAGCCAAGGTATCTAAAATCTTGGACCTGTTTGATGGGTTCTCCGTACACGAGAAGAGGCTGACCCGGGTCAACATTGTAGCACATATATTCTGTTTTAAGCACACTGATGGTAAGATCTAACTCAGCAGCAGCTGTGGCAGTTTTAGTCAGTTGTTCCTGTGATCTTGTTCTTGTGGATTCTAGAAGGGCAATATCATCTGCAAAGTCCAGATCGTTAAGCTGCTTTGCTGGATGTCGTCTGGATGCCCTTGGGTGCGTCACTATCCCCGAGTCAATGTCCTTTGTGGCCCTCCTCAGAAGGTAGTCAATAAGGATAATGAATAAAAATGGTGCCAGAACGTCACCCTGGAGAACTCCGCTAGACACATTGAAGCTCTCAGAAACACATCCATCGACCATGACTACACTTTTTGAGTTTCTATACAGGACACTGATGGCATTGACTACTACCTGGGGGATACCATAGTGACGCAACACACCGAACATCATTTCCCTATCTATCGAGTCAAAGGCTTTTTTGAAATCGATGTAGGTCACCCACAGTGGTAGTTGTTGTTCTTTAAAGCCTTCAATTATCCTTCTAAGAACATGGATTTGTTGTGCGCAACTGCGGCCTTCCCGGAAACCAGCCTGATTTTTCCTCAGGATGGAGTCTACCTGGCTACGTATCCTATTGAGAAGGATCTTGTTGTATACAACAAGAGAGATATCACTCAAGTGCAATTCCATACATGATACGGTTGTTGAACAACGTCTGATATATTGTTAATTCCAGCCCTTACCGTAAGTTGATGTCGTACTTTCGTCAATACTTCTGTTTGTCAAATTTTAAATGTTCTATATATCGTGTTATATAACATAGGCTTTATTGAGGCTATTTTAACCTGTTGAAAGTGAGTAATTTGTATGTAAGTCACCTTAATATTTCAATACGAAGGTCGTCTATTGTAACGAAAACCCACGCATTTTAGCCTGTGGCTGCCATGTGGTGTTTCGCTGTTTGTTTGTTTGAATCGAATAAACCATTATTATATAGTGAATGCGGAGCTGTATCTGAATTATGCATTGATATAGAAGGCCTTCAGATTACAGAAAAAAAATTACCAATGCGATAAATGTATTAGAAATGCCGATGTGGGAAGCATAATGATTATTAGAATATTTAATGTATTTAGTCGCACAATCTCAGTGGGAATCGTTCTCAAGAAGGTAAGGACGAAAAATAGCAGGATGATAAGATGCAACAGAAACATTGATTCGTAGAATAAGATATCTCACATAGATATCTAAATAATTACAGACATTAATAATAGAGGTATAGTTTCTAGCCTGTCTGTCTGTTGACAAAAGAAGGGGAAGAGATTTATCATAGATAGTGAGATCTACGTCCGACATATTAAATGAACTAAAATGTATTTAGATTTCCCTTTTTGAAGAATTTTCGAAGATTTATGTTTCTTTTATATCTAAGGCCATCTTGACATGGTCATGTGGATGACATCCTCTGGGAACTCTAAAACTAATGCGAGCGTGAGAATAAAAAAAAGTTTGACAAGAAAAAAAGGTTAACAGACGACTAACACAGAGAGTAAGGTAGAGCGAAAAATAAACTCTTCATTTTCACTTCTTTACATCCTTTTCTTTGACTCTGAACTAATTTTGGCACTCTACGACGTTAGTGTCGTTTTCCAATGTTTATCTATTTTAATTTACCGCATGGATTTGATCATTTTGCAGCTGCTTTGTGTGATGTACAATAAATGTCAGAAGCTTTTTTTGGAAACAGACGAAAACTGATGCGCGCGCGGATGTCATCAGTATGATAAAAAACCAACATGGCTTAAGCATTTAACTTTATTCCAAATAATTCAAAACTATTCCCTCAAGGCTAAACCCTCAAGGTGACTCGGTTCTGCCTACTCCATTCTTTTGAACATATACACGGGTATGATGAAAGAAATTACATGTGAGGAAAATCTCAAAACAATCATCGTAAATAATTCTTTTGTGTGAAATAATGTTTTGTTGCTTGAGACTAATCATTGTAAAGGTAGATAACATTTTTTTCGACTTACAGGCTGTGGACTGAACTTTAAGCGCTGAACATTTAAAGGTAGTAGACATTATACAGTAGAATGTTTATACCCTTCACTACGTCAACATTCTCGCAAGAATACTCTACAAATTGTCTTCCCTACATTGACGGAGGACTGATAGAAGACACCTCCGACATGTCAATGCAAAATTTCAGTAAATAAAACAAAATTCTTCAAAAGATGAACTTAAATCATTAATCGATGAAACTAACCATAAAGTTCTTGTTCTTACAGAAACATGGCCTGATATTACATGCAATATTTCATAACTCTTTCCAAGCCACCTGACGATATATGTGTTCTTTACAAATAAAACCGATGAAAGCCGACTTCTTTTGCTTACAAGAACCCCAGCTGGAGTCTGATTGTAAAATGGTTTGGGTTAAAGTCCAACTTGCAGGTGCTAAATCTCTGTACATATGTAGGTATCATAGAGCACGTGCACGTTTTTTACGCGCTCGAACTCACGGCGCTCCATCACTGGTTGCCAGAGAGGTCATGTTTTGATGGATGGATTTCAAACAGATTTCTTCAAAGAAATACTTTGATAAGAAATGCATCCATACTGTTCATCAGCCATTCACGTTCCTTAATACAAGCGGCAATGCTCTGACACGTTTTAGCGAATAAACCTTCTGATTTAGTGTTACGCTAGACAGTTTGCCTAACTCAGCAAGTAATTCTGCCCTCTTACGAAATTGGTCAACATCAACAAAACTCCGTCTACCTTTGGCAAGTATCGTCGCTACCTTTGTACTTTGTACCAATCACATGTTAAAGAGTACCAGATCTCTGGACCTCCCTGTGCGTTGATTCGTCCCGCCACCATTAAGCCAGAAAAAAAGGCAGGAAAACTACGTCGCCAGACGACAGCGCTGTTGACGTTGTTTTTTCTTTGGTTGGTTTTTGTGAAGTTATATTTCTGTGTATAATAATTGTGTGTCTGTTTGGTACAGATCGTATATTCAGAGGCGCGGGCCGTCTCGACGCATTGACCCTCTATTCAGCGCTTCCATAATTATTGTCGATAATACTAATTTTCGACAAAACAATAAATGAATATGTACATACATATTATAAATGCAAATGGTAGATATGTGCATGAACTTGCCTTATTGATCACCATATTAGCAGTCAGTGGTAACAAACAATTTGTTATGATGCATAATAAAATCAGTAAAAAAAAATTAATGCGATATTAGGGCGCCTGCGATGTTAAGGCGACCCCGTGAGACCAATCCATATAGAAAATATGCTACAGGAGAAACAACCATGTGTGGATCGCTGGGGATTTTAACCTTCCAGGTTGGGACTGGACGGATCCCCAACATCCAGTCTTAAAACCACCATGTGCCTACCCAGGGCTACACAGTTTGTACACGTGCTTGGCTAACAAAACCTGTCATGCTTTTCAGCTGCATAGCATCACTTGTTAGATCAACTACTACAGGCTCTTACTTGAACCTAGTGTTGCGAAGGCGGAGTCCCTTTCCCTGTTTGAGACACCCCCCCCCTGAAAATACGTAAGTACTAACACCGATAATTTCTCTTGTCTTGGTCTTGGCACATGTCATTATCTACCCCAATTCCTACCCTTTGTTCGTTTGCAACCGGTACTAACATTAGCACAGCTGCTTATAATCCACTCCATGGGTGGCTAAAAAGTAAGCTTTAAGGAAGATGATGATGAATGGTATGTATTTTCCTGCAAAGACTTAGTTTGATCAATGATAAAATCAGGCAACAAAATTATACAAAATAAAAAAGGTACATTTGGATATCTGAATGTGAATGCAAAACACATTAGACACAGGCCTTGCCATGTTGTACGTCAAATACATCAAGAATCCAAAACGTTACCTCGTTTTCCTGTTTGTTTGCAGGAACCAGGTCCGTACATCGCATTATTCACTAATCCAATGATGTTGGAGCGTACAGTTACAGGAAACGTGGTACTCGCGTTGATGCCGGATGGTAGTTCGCCATCTTCCTTTGGAGCACAAGTCTGCTTCATAATTGGGCTAGTGTCGACTCGTGCGTCAGGCTGGTTCACGTGACCGTCATCATTGTTCATGTTACTCTCGCTGTTTTCCATTTCTGTGACAAACGAATCGGATGTGTGAACTCTCGTCTGTACTACATGCTGGGGTTCTTTTGTACCACAGATTCACATTTACACCATTTCTGTTTTTCATTCCTTTGAAGTTTACGTTGCTGCCATCCAAGTTGTTGATTAATACATAGCAGTTTATTACGAACAATGTATCTATAATTATCACTTTATAATTTATCTTATCTTCGTCTCCTTCATGAGCCTATCATTGTCATATGATTAATGTCGGGATAAGGTTATGGTTTGTCATTAAAAGGTATGTATGGTGAATGTTTGATATAATCAAAAATGTGTACCGTAGATATCACACGTCACCAACAAATGTCGCCTTTCTTTTCCTTTCAGAACCAAAGTGACACAACAGAAGGACTCCTTAATGCAATGCACTCGTTACATCCCACGCAAATTACTTGTAGCTGCGGAATCAATATGATGCTTATTTTCTCTAAAGCAACACTCTCACATGATTCGTTAAAAGAATTTCACAGTTATGATTAAACAAACTAGATGTGATAGAACTCTCATTCCTAAATCAATGTTTTTTTTTCGCTGGAGACTAATCTTTGTAAAGTTAATTAAATGACGTATTTTGTTTACGACATAAACGATGTGGGCTGAATAAAGGCAAAGGACGCGTTTTTGTTTACGACTTAAAAGCAGAAGAGATGATAAAGGTAAAGGGCGTATTTTGTTTACGACTTACGGGGTGGGGATAGAAAACAGAAAATGGGGATGCAACATATTAGTACATACTAATCGTCCATAAGCGTATATTCACAATATACCCCCAAAGTGAATACCAAATTGGACGACAAAATGTTATATACAACTTACTTACTTACAAGACAAGGACTTATCAGGTTATGCAGCAGATACTCTATTGAAATACTTGGAATTGTGGACCACAAAATTGTACATAAAGTAGATTATGTTACCTTCTAATTCATATGGAAACTACACTCTAATCACGACCTCTGTTATATAAAAACTGATATTAAAGATTAAAGTGCAGATATTAAAGATTATTTGTATGTACACATTTCATTTTTGTTCTGCACTAAATTCGACTTAAATGGCAGGGCACGGCGGCCCTAAATGTGATTTTCGTTTATAAAAGTTTTCTTCTTTTCTTGAGCTTTACTCAGTTGAGGCAAAACATGATTTGTCGAGTCGTGCAATATCGAAGATTAGGGCATAAAAGTATGTAGTAATAAACACAAAATTTCTAAGAATTACCATCCACAAAATGGATATAAATGTAAGTGCCCGGGAGCGTGTTCCGAAACTGGCCCCTTGTAATAGCAATAGCTAGTCGGGCAGCCTTGGCTGCTGTACATTGTACGCAGCCGAACAAATCTATAAATAAAAAATAAACTATGATTCTGCTTGGTTGCTGGTCGTCTTCCTGTATAATATCATAGTAAATCTTAAGGGAACTTAACCTGTGTCGAAGTACATTTGTAATATTTGGCAGTCTAATGGCATGTTCGGATAGGAGTTACAAAGACGTTATATCCAAGTTCGAAGATATAGTAACTGTGCTTGCATTTGACGAATAATCAATGGTACTCAGTTTTGACATTAGTGAAGGAAGCCAACAGCAGACGCTGTAGATTTAAGGTTTCATTCATGTATTACTCCGAGTGTAGTACCCTAAAAGAATCCGTGGCCAAAAAATTAACGTCTGCATGAACGTGTGTTTATGTCGGTTGGAAATTCTCTTTTGGCCAGTGCAGCCGATCTCAAGCGTCAAACTGATGAAAGCTTGTTTGTATCTAAAGAAATTAGCAGGCAAAGTTCGGCGCACGAGGTCGGACGTACACAGCCGGCCATTGTAGGTGATGCGGTCATGCGCTTACGGCTGGAAAGTGCATTTTTGAGATTGTAGCTAAGTGCAGTTTGTAATTGCTATAACAAGAGATTCTATGTAGTGAAACTGTTGGAATTTTTTTCACATGATCTAGGGTGAATGTTCTCAACATAACATGAATAATATTGGTGCATTTTCTGTAGCTTCATTACGAACGCGCCCTTGTAAAACACGTATCATAACATGTAAGCCTATTGGGCGAAAAAACTCATGAATGAGACCTTAAACCTACCTGTGCTGACTCTGTCTCGCCAATATGGTTCCAGCTTATGATTAACCCTAGGATCTCGCATGTGCACGAAGCGTGGCTCTTCTCTCGTTGTGTTCGTCGTCAGCTGAGCAAATGGGCGAAAAGAACAAGGACACTCATCATCCATTGGGAGAGCTCAGCCCACGCAATTCAAAATGCCAGACAGACCATCAACGAAAAAAAAAATGTTTTGAACAAGCCGAAAGTCATTTACCGGCATAACATGAATATGTAACCAGCCACAAGGGAAAAACATAGTATGAGCGCCAATCGCTGTTTAAGACAATGGGAATAGACAGGAAATGTACAAAAATGTCAAAGCAGGACACTTTCATATACCTGATATCATGTAAGAACGAACATATAATAGAAAAAGTATGTAGTCATGTTTCCAAATGTTTCAAAAAGAGAGAAGAAGCTACTAGGTGATCACATTAGTTTAGCCGTAGTCGACAGTTTGTCTATCGTTAATTTGTCAATGTTAGAATGTAGCAGCTTATCAATTCATGTTTTATATTATGCTTCTTATAGACCACGTGTGGTCATCTGTGCATTTAGTCCTTCTGGGCAGGAATATGCATGAAATAAAGACTATTATTATTATTATTGTTAATTACGTGTATTGTGCATTGTGGGAATTTTTTCAAAGTTGAAGGCCTGACACAAAACCAAAGCACAACTTGGCAGATAAAAAAGTGTGATCTGAGACACTAACTTTTTGCAAGTAAAGGACATTGCCCTTTGAGATATTACCTATGTGTATGTCACTACGCTTACGTGGTTTGATCTGGAACCGGCTTATCAAATTTTGACGAATTGATAAACTGATTAAATAAAATAATTTGGAAATAAAATGCCAACATTTGAGTATCAACAGATAACCATGTATCTAACGATAAGCCTGTGCTACTGAGAAAGAAGCTTCGCCCGCGGGATGCATGCTTGGTCACGTCGTTTAAGAAACAATTCAGGAAAGCTGGTAGTTTTGAGGTCATGGAGGTCAAGGCCTTAATAGCTAGTATTAGTAGTTTTCATAACTAATGCTAGACTCTTAGTCAGCGTCACATTAGCATTACGTCCGTTCTATTGACAAAACTTCATATTAATTAACGCTTACAGACTGTGGTGGTTTTATCAATGACAAGCATGGTAACAATCAAGTAGTGTACGCCAACATTTGCCTTCACCAAGTATTCTCCTCACTGAGTAAACTTGTGTTACTGTCGTCGTTCTTGCTGCCCGTGTTGTTTTATAAGAAATGCCGGCTACATAGAAATATACAAATGTGACTATTCACATGGCAACACGGTGTCAGTACGGGGAACTGGATGTTTGAATTAAAGGATTCTGTACCAGGCGTGTTGACGAATGACTCACCCTTCCGTCGTTATCCTACAAGATCCAATCGTGGATAGTTCTTTTTCTTTCAATGCTTAACTCTTAACGTTAATTACTTAAACGAAAGTAATATACCCAAGGCAATAGTTGGGGATATCTAAAGATTTTATTGACTCCACACGTAAAGCTTTTAAACTTTTGGATGATATTGTACAACGTTATATTATGTGCTTAATACTAAAATATTCTATCAGCATGTTTAGACTTGAATCTACGTAATGCGCTCTTTAGCTAGTCCTATTTTGATCCAACGTGAAGACTTATAACTATAAATTAGCAGTAATATTTCCTGTGCAATTTTAGGATGTAACTATTTCAGTTAAATGGAAATTTCAATATCTAACGTTAAAGATCTCAATGTCAATTTAAAACTAATTTGTGACAGTGAGCTCGAGTATTATAGATTACTCTTCTTATACGCTATGATACGAGCCTTGACATTTATCATTCCTTCTTGCAGCTGCCATAAGGTATCGATGCCTTCTCTTTGCTACGCCTTGTCTTTTTATCATATGGATAACATAATCTTGGAAGCGCAAAACTGATGCGAGCGTGCGAATGAAAGAAAAAAGGTTTGGTAAAAACAGAAGTTGCCTTTATCATTAAATCTACTTGGTCGGGAAGGTTTAAAGAATTAGTAAACCCACAGAGTATGGTATAACAAATAATCGATTCTTCATTTTGTTCTTTGACTTTGGCATTCTACGTAATTCATATCCGTTTTTTCAAATTTCTTTTTGCAATTTACGGCATTTATCTGCTCATTTTGCAGCTGCTTTGTACATTTTACAGTGTGGTCGCAAACTTTTCTGAAACAGACAGAAATAAATGCGCGCGTGGATGTTAATAATATAGGTGTTGATAATAATAATAATTTTATTTGCAAGTTCTTGCCCGAAGGCTAATTGCAACATGAAACAATACATAGCAAGGGTATACTGTACAGATAGTGAGAGTTAACAATGTTGACTAGTAGAACACATGGCTATTCTAAAAACTACTACGGAATACAATCTACGCTTTTTGGGTTTGACTTCTTTTTTGGAAGGAGTGGAAGACGAAGTGTCCCACTTTTTTTGTAATGAGTGGGTTTTGGGAGGTTAACAAGGTTCTAGTTTTATTTTCATCAGTAAATGTTTGGAAATTGTGGTAAGTTTTGGAGGCTTCTTTAAAAAGCTCTCTTCTTTCCCGATCATTGAAGGGGCAGTTTGAGATAAAATGTATTTCGTCTTCCACCGCTTTTGACATACAGTAGTTGCATAATCTTTCCCCCACAGGTAACTTAAAATAACATAGCCTTACAGAAAAACTAGTCTGCGACTTTACTACATATCATGTATTGACCAGTTAGCAAAAGAGGTCAACATCAAATGCCGAATGGATACAAATACGTAAGCTAAGATACGAGTAAATGATACGCCAATGAAGGCAAGTATATACACAGTACGAAAGTTACTCAATTAACTAGATAGACATTGGAAACGGCCATACGTTCCATGTAGCATCTACTAAAGGTTTGTGATGCTATCTGAAACGTCAGACCTGTCGCCAAATATATCTAGTCGTTTTGAGATACCTTTTACTGTGTTATACTAAAATGTACTGAATGATAAAGAAATATTCAAAACATCGTCTAAGGAAGCTTGAAAATAATTTCTTGAAACGGCATCGTCGATGCGTCATTGTCATCTGTACTGTCAATGTCATATTCTCGCCACTTTGACTGTGCTTGGCGACTGCCGTGTATTGTGCTTGTGGTCAAACCTCCTGATTCATGTGCCAGTGAGTCTGCTTGGGCATACCCGGAAGGACAGAAGTCACTGTGACTTGATGATGTCTCTAATTGGGGATAATTGATGTAACCTCTGTCGTCCCAGGTTTCTGATTGGTCAGTAATCGTGCCTGTTGGATCACGGGAGAATTGAGAATCGATGCTGGCGCGTGAGGCGAGCGGGTCCACTGAATATCTGTCATCCGAATCTGCTGAAGGTTGTTGTGACAGTCGACGACTGGATACTTCGTCTATTTTCTTCACTTTAGCCTACAGTGATATTTAAAGAAAACGTTATTTAATAGAGAAGTAAGCTTCCACACAAATGCAAGGAGGACATTTTAAAACCTACGTTTTCGATATTCAAATCACGTGTGCTTAACTTAACGCAAAGCGTTGACGGTAGCTTCGCTGTGCATCGGACCAAAACACAGATCATAATCTATCTAGTCGTTTAAAATACATTAGCAAATCTAAAGACGAAACCCAAAAAGCGCGTTCAAACCTTACTTTCTTTACAGTAAATAATTATAAACAAAAATGATAAAATTCCCATCTTACCCGCGGCAACTTTTCCCATCGTAACAGTGCTTCGCGTCGTCGAGATGTTTTCATCTTTTGATTCTGTTGAAAACATAATCAAAACACGTAAGAGGTTAGCACATTCCAGGTGATCTGGCCTAGAAATGTTCAGTTTTTAGTATATATGATGGGATACTTTTCTCGCTGCAGCTGGTGATGAAGATGATGGTGTGCTGGTTGTTATAATGTCATTGGCCATTTCAACTTCGGCGCAAGGTAATGTTTGGCGCATTGACGTCTTTCATTCATAGCAATGACAATAATGTGTCTAAGAAGATAATTAGATTCTTTTCAATGGTCATCATTTGAAATCACTAAAAAGAGTACATGTGCATGAGGCCATGATGTGGGACAGGTGGACGTATATATACTTTCTCTCAAATAAAGAATCGATAGAAAATCGTACAACCCTAAATACCGTTACCAGTTAACATTAAAAATACATCATTGCATAGTGTTGTGCATAGACGTTGTGATACTAAACAATGTGTTGTACCACCATTGGCGTACCTTATTGATGAGTCGCAAAAAGATAACGATCAGCACCACCTTCAGGGGCTGGACAAGGAGAAGGTCAGTGAGGAAGGACACGAGGAAGGCGAACAGCCAGGCCTCAGCCCTCCTCCCGCCGTACTGCACGCCGTACAGCAGCGTGAAGAGGGCCGACAGGGTGACGATGGCAAACACCAGGAACCACGCTGGGACATACAACACGCACAGCGTTAGACATCGAGTAAATAAACGAGGTGCATAGGAGATATTTAGATGCTCTGTGAGTTGAGTTTATTGAGATACCCTTCAGCCCCTCGAGGGCTCATAAACACTACATGTACATCACAAAGTACATACTACACATAATTACATATTTACATACAGGTAAAAGCAGGTCTAATTGAAGAAAAGGATTGGCTGAGGTCAGAGGTCAGAAGATAATTATGACTGAAACCGTCAGTCGACATATCTGTGCATTTCTAGTTTTGTCATATTGCAAATTATGTGTAGTGCATTTTCGTACTAGCTCTAACAGGGGATAGGACATGCATCCAGCAGGAATGTGCAGACAGAATTAAACATAGAATATCCTGCAACCTTTTTTTTTTAAACTTCGATCTATCAGTGTTCCTGACGTCTACTTAGCCTTTCAAAACTAGCCACTTGACTCACAATCAAAAGAAACACCAGAAACAGTCCTTCTGACTATAGAACTGTCTGTAAGTTTAGCACGTTGTAACACTGTAAGACAGAGTTGTAGGAAGGGCGTTAGCACCTACCAACAACAACAAACCACCACGGAAGACACCCATCGTTCTGATCGACTAGTGGACTGGCCGGTTCTTTTTTTCCTAGAAAAGAAAGTAGTTACCGACGGTTAAGTATTCAACAAACAAAAGACAATTGTGCTAATACATTCAAACCATATGAAAAAAAGTCTATGTAAATAAGCCAAACTACAGTCATCGATAGGCACATTGCATAATGAGAAATGCAACGTTCTTCTTAATGTCCTATACTTCGACAAAAGATGATGTAATCCATTCAGCCCTATCGTTAACGATCTGCTATAAGTACCATTTTTATTGTACTTATCTAAAAAAAGATAAATTCAGGACTTAGCTGTCTAAGTAGGTTGAGCAACAACAAGACAGCCAAACTAACAATGAAATTAGTAACATGCGTTTTATGTACTTAACAACGAATAGTAAGGGACACCGATTTTTTTGCGATTTCTAGAGTCTCGTCCTAGTTAGTTTACCGGAGCTGCCATGCTCTCCCTGGTTAATGAACTAGAATGTCATCCAGGCAACAGTATTATTGCCCACATTTTACAGGAACCTGTATAACGTAAACAACGGAAACGTAACTGACTGATTTGATTCACTTGAAGCGCACCTGTTCTTGGGTTCATACGATCCATTTTCTCGTGACGCTCCGCTAGTGGTGCCGTGCTTCCAGTTTCAGACCTGACACAAGTAGTTTGAAGACAGGAGACGCTTTTCTTTTTCGTGTTGTAATAATTGCCGAATGGTCGATAAGCCCCTGATTGAATTATATTGTCTAGATTGCCAGTTTTCTGTCGTCGTGTTGAGATGTTCCGGAATATGAAAACGATGACGACATTTGGCGGGAAAGCGATCAGAGTGCACATCAGTCCTATCATTACCTGTAGGGCAATGTTTTAATCATTAAATCGTTCTGCAAATGTTACATCTGAGATATAACGTAAGTATTGAAAGGTTCAGACAATATAAAGATACAGTACAACACCGTACATAACATTCGATGATTATGGCTGCCAATGCTGTAACATTTGCCGTCACCATTGCCTGTATGTTTTACTTAGATAGGAAACGTTGAAAAAAATTGCTTTTTAAGGATCGAAATAATTTTCTACAATATATTTTACAAACCTTATGATTCATGGCTAACAACAAAACATTTTAGGCTTTAGTTAGTGTTCAGTAAAACCTGCCGAAGACGGAGGACTAATGAAATCTCGTCTAAGAGCACAGGTTATAGAAAAGGATAAAAGCCCATCAAAAAGTGGTCCCATTGGCCGGATGATCATTGTGTATAGGTGGCCACATATACAGTTTGGATGATATAAAGAGTACACATACCGTTTGTAAACTGATGTTTAGTGGGATTTTGGAGCCTCCTATGTTGATGATGAGGTCATCTGTGCTTTGCTGGAAGAACATGATGTTTGTGACCATCACAGACATGAGGAGGGAGAAACAGCACGACACTCTCTGCGTACGCGTGAAAGTGCTTCCCGACGGAGGCCGTACAACCGAAGCCCACAGATGGTGCTCCAGTAAACGGTTCGTGCTTCCAGCGCGAAAAATGGCACGTTGTTGCCTGCGTAACTATGGAAACAAACAAAAAATGCCATTGGCTTATTGTGAAAATAGTTTTGATTGAAAAATCTCCTTAAATCATACGGTCGTTTCAAAATGCACCGGTCTGATACATGTACATGTATAAACTATTTGGCAAAATACATGGTAAATAGGAGATTTATTAAGAACAATCAAGAAATAATTATCAAAGTAATGGGAATTCACAAATAAACAAAGGTAAACAAATGAAAGATTCAAGTTTACGTAAAGGCTACATCTTTATTGCACAACATATTTGCGAGAATGGCACGATCGCTCACAAAAATGCTATGCGACTAAATGATTTGGTAGAAATGTGATGGAAGTGGCAGAAAAGCTGAAGAAAATAAGTCAACAATTTTTTTATAATTTTTCTATTCAGTAAATACATAAATAGATACAAATGAATCATACGATGCATTTGCTTACACATCAGTACATGTTAAGGAGAAGTAAATAGTGATATACAGAGTCAAAAACATATAGTTACTACTCTTACCTTCTTGTTCTCCCTAATATCTCTGCCTCTTGCCCAGAACAACGCTATAACATATATGAGAAACGCTGTGCCGACTGTGACCCACACAATAAAGTTAGTAGTGATGTCCTTTGGAATCTTCAGAAGGGCCGCCCTGACGTCCAGCGGATTCGGAGCCACGAAGCATCCAAACGAGGTGAGATGGTCACATAGACAGTGCAGATGGTCTCTTGTTGTAAGGGAGCCAACCTAAATTGATAGTCAATAAAACAAATGTTACATATCAATTTGATTGTTTTCGGACATCATGAGACGAGGAGACACATACCATAACCACGTCCATATTCTGACCAATGTTTTATTGTAGATATAGCGTTACGGGCTTTACTAAAAATGTGGTCATGTTGTGCTCTGATGTCTATGGATGCTTGATTATCATGTAGGATTCAAGTACGATAGACACGGCTACTGAAAGTGACTCCATGTTTTATTCTTGTAGCTTGGAGGCATGCTAGGCGGAGTGATCTTTTTACCTATGAGTGCTTAGTGTACAGTAGACCGGAAGTAATGGGGACAAGGCCCCCTAGCTGAAATCCATCTGCCTGGTGATTGTGTAACATAAACATATAACAGGTGATTTGACCCATCATCATTAGAACAGTTTCCATACGGTAGTTGCAGGACAAAATAGCTAGGTGTTGGCACAGTGCACCACGGAAAAAGGCATTCATTTACGACTAGTCGTAAAAATATTATTTTGAAGTCAATGATTCGACTGGATAAAAGGATTATGCTCTATATCAATTTTTTTTTAACCAGCCATTGCTTTTTCTATTTAGATTGAAGATGCAAAGCAAACTATAACAATGGACACTTTAACTTGCTACATCGTAATATAATGAAACAATGTACTCTGGTCTTACCTGCAGCTCAATTTTGCTACGTAGAATTGTGAAATTAAGAATTGTTTACCTCACAACCGATGTCGTCCCACTGATGTTGTTCCTCATCAAAGAAGAGACACCTAGCGGATATGATGGTAATGCTGTATCTAATGGTGAAGTTCCCATTTGTGTCATTTGGTTGAGGCTCGTGTTGAACAGCTTCAAAACAAACAAAAAATTATATCTTATGTAAATAGAAAGCTTTAATCAATTAACGTGGATATTTTTGAATCTAATATTTTCTTTTTTTGCCGCCAAATACATATACATAATGTTGTGAAGTAAAGAAGAAATTGGGAAAAATGAGCAGAGTGGCAAAAACTAATTTGTTTTACATAAACTGCTAATGTGATAGGATATATCGCATTGTGAACACATAACCGCAAGGAGTAGTCATCAGTTTAGAAATTTTTGACGAAAAACGGCCGGTTGCAACTCATCTAGCTTATGAAACACTTTATTTTTGATATGACCCAATCTCCACCTTTTTCTGTTCAATAGGTTTAACCTATACCAAATGTTGCTAGTCAAATAAGCTATTCTCCAGCCAGATAAATTAGATCGTAATAGTTTAATTTGTTTTGTACTTAGACACCGTAATTAATGCTATCTTCCACTGTGATGTAATGGAAAGCGATTAGGGGGTATCATATACGTATTGTTGCTTTCAGTTTATCAACACATACCTGGTGCAAATAACGTTAACGGCAATCAAAGCCATATTAGGGCCAAAAAAATGAAAATAAAAATAATGCTGAAATGTTTATTGTAGTGGCATTTACTAACACTGTCTAGCACATTTGTGTAATAACTTCATACTTTAAGCATTTTAAAACCGTACAAAGACGTGCCATACGATGATCCCCTTATTAGTTTCGCGAGCCTACAAAAACCCCGGCGAAGATTTTCAGTGAGTTCTCACATTACAACGAAGTCATATGTTTGCGTCATGGACGTCGCTATACATTGTGATAGTGTTGTTTGAAGTAATCATGTATAGAAATGACTAAATAAATTTACTTTCAAAATCCGATTTTCGGGCCCCTTATATTGCGTGGGTTGCCTTTAAGATTGGCACCTAAAACATACCCGTCTTGGTAAAGATAGACATATACAGACGGAATCATACCTAATGACCATTGGGAGTGTCCTTCAGAGATGTCCAGCTCCTCCTGCGACAGAAACCAACTAAAAGAATCAGCTGTGACGTTCAATCTTCTTGCCCACTCAGGCGATATCGTCGTCAAAGGCAACGAAGTATTCCACGTGTGATCATCAGGCGAAACGTCTGCTCCCTGTTTTAAAAAGAGTTGCAAGGAAACATCGTCCGCTTGGGACTCCAGGATGACGTGAAGAGATGTTCTCGGCTCGCTGATGTTGAAGTTGTGAATCTGGCAAGGAGAAATAAAAGAGTTCTAAGTGTGGGGAAGCGCCCGTCTTATGAACAGCAAAGGTTAGATAATGCAGGTCAGTTTTTTTTTTTTCTCGTTTGTACTGTAGCAGTTATACAAGCCAGTTCAGAGTTTTATCTACGCATGCTCAGTATAATACAGTGTGGGTAGTGTATCGAAGGCACCGGAGATGTAGACAAAGCGGTTAGCGATGTATGAAGAATGATCAAGAACTTTTAAACTAGAAAAATAACATTACATGTGTGGTTCAAGCTGTGAACCAGCTTATTGCATTGGTATATTCAATGCTAACACAAGGATTGCTTTTATCAATGATGACAATGGACGTTTGCTTTAGCAACAATGCCATTGCCGTACACTCTGTTTCACTAGGCAAGCAACATTATAGACAAAAGTCTGAATAAACTATGGCTAATTAGTTTACTTACAGCGATGTTCCGGCTACTGCTGGGTTGTGTCGTGCCGATGACGACTATATCGTTCTCCCGGTCGGCCCGTGGGGTTATCAGCTGTATCCTCGCGTCCCTCCCCAGGTCTTCAAGGCGTTTTATTTTCCCGTCCTTCCCCTCAAAGGAAAGCGCCTGCACCCCTGTCCGTACGTCATCGGCGTTAGGAGAGTACGAAAACGGGTTTTGCGTGGTCCAGAAGGTCTGAAAGAAGTACACAGTATCAAGTTTACTATTTAGATTGAATTCCAATATGTCAATATACATGTCTTACATGTCGAAAGAAACACAGTAACGCGATAGCTTGAGGATAGTAGGTCTTTGTGCGCATGCGTTAGATTTAAGATGACTCAATGTTTATGTTTATTCTAAGTTACATTGGGTTTACTGCATCCTATAACTGGTCCAAACAATTATAAACCTTTGATTGCGAATTTAAACAGAAATAACGTAGAATTATAATGCCGTATATCATTGATAAGAACATGTAGGTATGCCAGTACACACATTGAAAAATCTGTGTTAAGGAGTTGCTAATTCCTCTGTGAACTTTGACACACACAGATCTGGAATATGTAAAAAGCAGCGCTTTTAATGCAAATATTGCAGACTTAGGATGTTGTATTACAGCAGGATTATTGTTTAAAGAATAAATAACACAATCACCTTGGAACCAACGCTATCATCACTTGAACTGAAGCAACCGAGTCTCTCAGCAGCCTTTCCGGGTAGATAGAAGAAGGCCCCGGTGGTCTCGACAGTTTGAATGGTTCGCTCTGCCAGCCTATCACAGCTCGTGTTGGCCAGACTTAGGAGGAAGTCCTTTGACCGAAGCAATGTTGGTTTGTCGTCTCGCGTTTTTCTTGACAACAAAACGCTGGCGAACGTCTCTATTGTGTCCAACACTCTAGTAGTGGTCTCTTTGTTCTGCGAAGTAGTGCAAAGTTTGCTTTTTAGCTTAATTTACCGTGCCTGAACGTCCCTAAAATGAGTGCCGCTACGTACGGTTAACGGACTCCGAGGCTTAAATGCGGCGTATATTTCTCAATTTCAGTAAAGATTACGATGATTAAACGTAGTGTAAACGTTAAGATTTAAGGTAAGTTTAAATTGCTTAAACGGTTGCTTAAATGATGACACTAAGAAAGTTTAAGCGCATACTTAAAGATATCGTAAATATAACATTTAAGCCCGCGTAAGTATTACGTTAAGTGACGTGAAGAGTGACAAAACGGAACCTTTAAGCATGCTTTAAGAGTGCTTAAAGAGCTGTTTTCGTCCAGTCGATTTGATTAGAATATCATTCATATTTAGAACACAAACGTGTAATATCTGACTTAATCAGCAACAGAAGACCATCAAGCGCGAGGAAATACGCTGCAATATGGTACAAACAGAGAATCGTAAAGATATTCTAACCTTCTCTACTTGGTCAAGACTAGTTGTCATATTTCCATTCTTGTCCTTCGTCTCTTTGGCCTTGATGTTGGAAGCATTGAGGACATTTACAGCAACTGAAGTAACAATGATAATAATTAGGGTAAAAGTTATTTCAATTTTCCTTAAAGACCGCATTACCAGGGGTGCCAAATAATTCATACGAATTTTACGGAATACATACGAATTTTACGGAAAACATACGATCCATTAATAGAAACATAAGATCCTTAAGAAGTACATACGATCCATTACGCAGAAACATACGATCCTTACGGAATACATACGATTCATTACGCGGAATACATACAATCCTTACTATTTGCTGGGTCAGATGACATTACCGCCAAATTCAAGATGACATACTTGGGATAACCAGTTCTTCGTATGATATCTTGGTTTTTAAGAGCTTAATAATTGCAAATCCCATCCGGCTAAACTCTACAAATCTCAAGCTGCACTAAATTAAGACTGATGTGGGCTTAAACCAACTAGGAGGACCAGACAATGCTCGATTCGGTGCTAGCGCGATGGCCAACAAATTAGTAAGGATCGTATGTATTCCGTAAAATTCATATGTTTCTGCGTAATGGATCGTATGTATTCCGTAACACCCGTATGTTTCTCTGAATGAATCGTATGTATGCCGTAAAACTCGTATGAATTCCGTAAAATTCGTATGATTTCTTTGGCACCCCTGATTGCTGGCCCATCCTCTAGCTGAAAATGCTGGATATTGTAAGGAGTAAACAACAGCACCATGACACGATACGACGTCTGCTAGATACGTGAAAGCACCCACGGTACGTACGCATATTTGTATTGCCATGTTAATAAATTGTTTGCCTTCTGCATTGCTCATAATTCCATGACACGTTATAATGTTATGTAATTTTACCGGTTAAAAAATCACAAATCATTGCTTATACAGAAATGACGGTTTGTAATACAGCTTGTACAGCACCATAGACTGGCTCATATTTCCATTTGTGAATTAGCCAAGCGTCGTAGCAGGTAGACTTTTCATAAGAGGGGGCTCACTAGTGCACATATTAAAGTCCGTATGAGTTGCGTATTTACGTTTTTTGTTGTAGGTAAAGCATTCGGCGGAAAAATCTTCCTTTTTTTCGGTACAATAACCTGGCTGCACAAAGGTGGGTCAAAGTAGAGAGCGACTTCTTGTTTGCAAATTTTACGCAAGCCAAGATGTTGATACGCAGCTCATACGGATTTGAATATAAGCACTATTGTGTAACCTGTTTTGAACTTTAGAACGAAAAGTTAGCAAATACCTGTCAACATGTGTGCTGAGAGAACTTCTAATTCCTCCGTACCACTCTCGTCTGACTCTTCAAGAACCCAATCACTTATTGCCTCCAATGTGGCTGAAGTATTGACCTGTTTTGAGACGTTCAATCTTAGAAAGTTTCCATTGAAAGCATTAGATATACAAGACCTATTGTGAATCTCTGAAATATGACTCATGATTTGTTCTGTGGTTTATCTTGGTTCATTTTGATTTAGTTTGAGTTGATTCGTTCTGTTGTCATTGTTCTTTTGTTGATTTGTTTTCAGATTATTCATATACTCCTTTTTTGCTTTTTCTTTACAATGATCCCAAAATATTTTAGGCAAACAGGGCATTTTCGTAAATTGAAGTGATATACCAGAATATCAAGGGACGCACACACCACTCCCGGATATGTAGTTACGCCGCCGGTACACGTCAGATTTCGCATGGACGTGTCCGGGAACGGAAAATCCTAAACGTTTTTGGCGAAGCTTCAGGAGCGTGCTTTATAGTATATTTTACACCCGATTTACAATTATTCCCAGAATTTCACAGGAATTTATGCAATCCGTCCGCACAAACTCTATTTGCTTGGCAGACACCTTACCGTTTTCTAAGTGCTTTTAGAACAAATGTTATGGCAGACCTAAGAGTGCTACGTTCGTTCTTTCCTTACAGTGAAGTAAGATCAACCCAGACACCATCGCCATGACAATAATTTTTGATTGTGACACATTGTGTGTATGTGTGTGTGTGTGTTCGTGTGTGTGTGTGTGTGTGTGTGTGTGTGTGTGTGTGTGTGTGTGTGTGTGTGTGTGTGTGTGTGCGGCAAAAAGAGCACACAAAAATGTACTGGACCTGGGCGTTGTTGGAGAGTTCTTCCGGAACTGCAGTGATGTGTTCTAAGCTCGTCAGGACCTGCCGCGCCTGCTCCAGGGCGGTCACCTCCACCTGCTGCACAAT
Source organism: Branchiostoma lanceolatum (assembly GCA_035149815.1). Classification (NCBI taxonomy): domain Eukaryota; kingdom Metazoa; phylum Chordata; class Leptocardii; order Amphioxiformes; family Branchiostomatidae; genus Branchiostoma; species Branchiostoma lanceolatum. The sequence goes on from CM068880.1 coordinate 16,715,931, forward strand.
GCCCGCCATCTCCTCCCGAATCTGTCCCGAGATAGGAGATATGTCAGCATTAGTTTAATTAAATTGAAAAGTCCCTTTAACCGCCTTGTAATATTTTAAGTGCAGTACTTGTCTGTAACCTTTAGACTGTATTATTGGTCTGTAACTATATATATACTGTATGCAGTCTTAGTGAGGGGCATTTATTTCAGTCTTGTCTGTTGATTTAGCGAAATAAGACGACATGTATGTACTAAGAAGAGACAGCACACAGAACCTGGATCCTTTCCTGCGTCTCGGTGTCTGTTGTGTTCTCCTCCGCATTTAGAACAGACGACACGCTAGCGATCACCGCAGTGGTTTTCTGCACATCTTTGGTGGTGGTTACTTCTTCGGCAAAGTCTCGGACAGCCGAAATTACAGGCGGCCTCACCTAGGATAAGTAACGTCCAGGAAATCGGGATAGTCAATGTTGACTACTTATTCGATAAGGAGATTTGTAGAGGTTAGAGTTGAAATGCAGCTTTCTTTCCAGGAAAGTAATTCACATCGTAATTTACACCCCTACTAAATGATCTATAAAGACTAAAACTTTGGATGAAGAGGGAAGAAATGGCGGCCTTGAAATGGTGACCCCTGCGTGGGTACACCTGTTTCGTCATGCCTTTCATTTTTATGGAGAAGTTCAATAGATAGATAAATAAATAAAAGACGCAAACACAGATACGTGCACACAAACACCCACCAAAACACCCATACACACATATACATACATACATCGGGAAAAAAGAGCGCGCAAGCACATACACACACACACACACACACACACACACACACACACGCAGTTATGAATTCGAACTACATTATAAACGTACCGTAGGTGGTGAAGGCTTGACACTCACAGAACCACCATACCTATCAACCACGTTCACCAGTAGAGGGAGGGAATAATTCTTCTCTCGGAGTCCAAGGGGAAGCTTCAACAACGCTGTACAGTTCTCCTAAATTTAGAAAAAGCCGTTAAACATGCCACACCCTTTCCGTTATTTTCCCCGTCGTCTTACAAATTCAATGCTTTTGAACCAGTATTTTTGACATTTAGTTGTGTCATCTTGACAGAAATATCGAAGAAACAAACGATAGCTTTCTTTGAGTTTCATATCATAACATTAGCATCATTGCACGTCTTATTAAAACAGTGTCTTTGGCAGCATACATGTCCTCTAATATTCACAACACATCAAATTCAAATAACTGAACTTTTGGGAAAAGGGACATCGTATTTTGTTGTCATAACGTTAGATGTTAAAACATCTAACGTTATGGCAACAATATACAATTTACGATGTCCTTTTTCCCAATATATTGAATGTGCCACAAAAAATGCTACAAGCAAAGTCGATCATGTGAAGCTATGATGGCTGAATTTGGATGGTAACGGTGAAAGTTAACGCTGTTTTTAAAAACGAAATGATTACTTACTGGTCCAGTATAGAGGAGATGGAAGACAGATGTAGAGGTGGTATTCACAGATGCGATGTCGATGTCAGTTTCATACAGAAAATTGTAGGTCAGCGGTTTATCAGGGTCTTGAAAACCTAAAAATCATAAGGATTTCATCATTATCAAAGAATAGGAGGATACATGCTTATCAGAACTCTCGGAGCAAAGGCCCTGTCACACTTGTCCGTATATTCAAGTGCGCATGAGTTGCGCATTTTGGTTTTAGGGTTGCAGGGAAGAACTTGTTTTCTACTTTGACCCTCCGTTGTGCAACTAGTTATCGAAGCAAAGAAATCACTTATTCGGCTGCAAACCTTACCTAAACCAAAAACATGTTAATACGCAGTTCATGCGGACCTGTATATACGCAAAAGTGTGACAGGGGCGTAGGGCCCTGTCACACTTGAGCGCACAAACGCCGCGTGTGAGCCGCACACAGCCAAAATACAATACGCAGCAGTACGCACAACAGTTGTGGAATTTTTCGATTGTTTTGAAGAATGTGTGACTCACACACTCATCAAAACAATCGAAAACTATTCATAACGAATAGCTTGCGTATTAGCGTAATTTCGTTGATACCCAAACTATCATACCTACTGGGTCATATTGTGCGTATGGCCGCGTACATAAAACTTACACAAATCGACCGAGATGCGTGTGATATGCGTATTGTGCGCACGGTGGCGCACGGAAAAAATTTCAACGCGCAACTCAAACGAAACGGCCACACGCACAAGTGTGACAGGGGCTTAAGGGCCTTTTCACACTTGTGCGTATATTCAAGTGCGCGTGAGTTGTGCATTAAGATTTTTTGGTTTAAAGCCCCTATTACACGTATATATCAGCTTGCATGAGTTTCGTATCAATATGTTTTTGGTTTAGGTTAGATTTGCAGCCGAAGAAGCTATTTCTTTTGTCTGATAACTAGACTGCTCAACGGTGGGTCAAAGTAGAAAACAACTTCCTCCTAGAAAAATTACTTAAACCCTAAAAAATGTTACTGCGGAACTCCTGTTCACGCGCACTTGAATATACGCACACGTGTGACAGGGCCCTAAGTAAGGCTTCCGGGGAAAACGTTTTCTACTTTGACCCCCAGTTGTGCATTTATTCGGCGTGCACTTATTCGGCTGCAAACTTAACCTTAACCAAAAACATGTTAATACGCAACTCATGCGTACTTGTATATACGCACAAGTGTTACAGTGTCTTAAAGTAAGAGTCTTTAAAGTGCCCTGGTGTCCGTTAAAGCCCCTGTCACACTTGTGCGTATATACAAGCCCGCATGAGTTGCGAATTAACATGTATTGGTTTAGGTTAAGTTTGCAGCCGAATAAGTAATTTCTTTGGTTTGATAACTAGACTGCTCAACGGCGGGTGAAAGCAGAAAACAAATTTCGCCCTGCAAAATTTGCTTAAATCAAAACAAAATTACTGTGGAACTCATGCGCACTTTAATATATGCACAAGTGTGACAGGGCCCTTAAGGCTTGGTTTAGGTTAGGTTTGCAGCCGAAGAAGCCATTTCTTTGGTTCGATAACTAGCTTCACCACGGTGGGTGAAAGTAGAAAACAACTTCTTCCCTACAAACTTTACATAAACCAAAAACATGTAAATGCGCAACTCATGTGCACTTGAATATACGCACAAGTGTGACAGGGCCCTTGGCACACAAAGCCCCCCTCAAACTTGTGCGTACATGCAAGTCCGCATGAGTTTCATATTAATACTTTTCTTTGGTTAAGGGCCCCTCACACTTGTGCGTATATAGATGTGCCCATGAATTGCGTATAAATATCTTTTGCTTTACGTAAAGTTTGCGGTGTTTTTTTTTTTACTTTAACGCATCGTTGTGTAGCCTGATTATCAATCCAAAGAAATTATTTATTCGGCCGAAAACTTAACCTAACCGAACAACATGTTAAAGCACCACTTTGTAAGATTTTGGCGCAAAAATTGAAAATATTCTTGTGAAAAAATTTCAAATGTGAATCGCTGGTACTGACATAGACAACCCCTTTTCAGCATATTTTCTTCATTATTTCGTTTATTTTTGGTGTTTGTGAACTCTGCAAAAACAAAACAAAAACTCCCGGACACCACCTCAACAGTACTAAACAACAACATCCCAGTGCACTGGAGGACCCCTATGGTGATCTAATCACTTAGGCACAATTTACTCTGCCAGATGTCATGAAGCTCTTCTTCTTTGGAAACACTCATATCTTTTTCCAAGAGGGTAGAATACAACTATCAATTTATTGTAGAGAGTCTACTATGAAGGGTATCAATAAAGTCTGGTTATTTTCCCTTGAAAACTGCAAGAACTCTGGTAAGGATTACTTTTTACAGAAACTGGAGAACTGTAAACAGGCACCCCACTTGGTAGTCAGGCTGATAAGAAGCCATGTGTGGCCATGTGTTGGTTTCACACTGTGTGTTGCTTTGGATGGAGGATAACAGTTTACTAAAGTTGTTTGTATGGTGCAGTAATGTTGTAACCTCCATCCCTGAATATCGGTAAGCAATTCTATAGAGTTGATCAAACTTGCTATGCAAAGAAACGGTAGGAAAATCTACTTTCTGTATTGGCCTAATACTACATAGTGAGGCTTTAATGCGCAACTCATGCGGACTTGCATATACTCACAAGAATAGAGTTTGGGGTTTTAGGTTTGAATAATTTATTCGGTTCGATACACAGGCTACACAACGTAGAAAGTAGTGCGTTAAAGTAGAAAACAAGTGCGTAAACTTATATCTTCCCCTTTCATTGTGAGGTGAATAGGTGAAACTTTCTTAAAACTAGTCTTTACATTCCCATACCTATGCAGCATATCACGAAGTCGTCTACCGAGGCTGTCCCGCTAGGTGGCGTTACTGTACAGAGTCCGACACTGGGAGGTCCGTTGGTGGTGAATGTGTACTCAGCGTAGCCCGTGAGGTTTGTCGGGATTTCTGTTATATTGACTCTTGTTGTATAGTCTCCGGGCTGGAATTAAAAACAGCGTATTAGTCATAAATTAATACGAACTTTACTTACATTTTACACCAATTATTATGATAGATACTGGAAGATGAAGAAATGGCAATCATCTTTTGATTTTGTATACCTTTGTCAAGAAGTTTATGTTAGTTGTATTTTTTGTATAGTGTTGTTTGTAATGATGAAACGAATTTGTTAATAAAAAAACGTCGAATCAGGAAGCCATGACTGAATTGTTATGAATATTTACGAGAAGATTTTCCGTCTGAATTTTAAGGTGTCTTGATTAAAAAAAAACAAATACATAATACTTTTTATTATGTATTTTACTTAGAATAACAATATAGAATGATTTTGTATTCATGTATACCTTTGTTTTACCTTACATTTGTATTTCGACATTGTTGTCAACATGCAATTAGCCTACGGGCATGGATTTGCAATAAACTATTATATCTTCCTGAAAATGCAACGGAATTTAATTTTAATTTTGTTTCTTGTGTTCTGAACATGCTATGGACACGTTATTTGTCTGTTGGAAAGCTCTCGTTGCTTCCGGATGCTTCCAAGTTTTTGTTGTCTGTGCGTTTTTGTGCTGGTCAGTAGAGGGGAATATATTATAGAACATGAAAGGGCATAAAGTCAGTGATAGGCTGTTTATTCAAGGGAGGTATTATTTTGGTCTGTTCATTGATCAGTGTCTTCGCTTGTTAATATTTTCCATCTTCTAGTTACGTTCACAGAAGCGTGACAGGATGTGATCAAGGACACATGTAATGGAAATCAAAACCTTATATGCATAATTAGTGAACTAAATGCGACATATGAGAAACTAGATATATAACGGAGGGACGAGATCTTCACTCTCTTGTTAGATTATGAATTTCTGCAACAACTGGCAATGCCGTCACCTACCTGAGTAAAGATGTTGGCCTTCATGACAAGATAGTCCTGATCCCGTTCATTCAGAAGACTGTTGTCGTAGTCCCTGTCCGTCCACTCTGTATACCCGGCGGGACTAGCAACAAGCGTCCACCAGTACGTGTGGGTTAAATCACCTAAACCAGTGCATAGTCAAAGAGTTTGAATTTAGGTATATTGATTAAGTTGAAATAGTTCAAGCAAACATTTTAAGTAATAAACTAAAACCTTTAAAGCATTTTAAATCTGATGCTCGCGTGTGCAGTTATTCCAAAACAAGAAAGTAAGGTGGACTCCAGCAAATGTCATTCAATGGTTGTCGTGGATTGTATATAATTTTTTTTCCTACTAAAACTCTTGTTAGTATGTTTACATTAAAGAAAAAATACGAAAGTATGAAGAACATATAAGATTTGATATGGGGATACTACACGCCGTCTACAAAAGGACATAACAAGTGTTTTTGTAGTGTAAAAAATATCAAATTACCGGACTGTTCTTCACAATTCTCACAAACGGACACCAGCTTCATCTGTTCCCCTTCCTTTATAACAGGTCCACATGTGCCGTGCAGCTTCTCACAGCTAAGAGAAGAATACATAACATTTTAAGGCAAGATTAAGGCCGTGTTTTCCAACAAAAAAATTGGACATTTGTTTAGGTAGGTCAAACTTTAGTTTTTTTTAAAGGAATGAACAATCCATCACGTCTGTTACGTCACAGTTTCATCATTACTATCATCCACTGCTTTCTGCATATGCAGTCCTAGAAATGTCACGTTTTGCAGATAGAACACGTGACTAGGTTACAAGTGGACGTTATTTCATTGACAAAGAGTGAAGTTGTATAGTCCAAAATTTTGTGTAAGTCGATTCTTTTTTTCTAATGGAACCAATGAGGTTATAGTTGAACTTACAGATCAAACTTTGCTTTAGCAAAATTTCTATCAAATAACACTAACACAAAGATGAAACTTGTTCCTAATGCCGTAACGTTTCAGTCTAGTTCCCTCTTGGTTAAAAACAACGGATTTAAGAGGCTAGTGTTACGAAGAACTAACTGTTAATATACTTGTTTTACTTTTAACATGAATTCTACAAAACTACGATATAACTGTTATATTTTGAGACAATAGTGACCTTACGTTGTTTTTTTACCTAGCACGGCTACATTTTAACAAAACTATAGAAATGCTTAAAAAAACTTACATTATTTGAGGTCTTGGGATTGACAATTTTTCCGACTTAACCACTTCGATGATCTGTGTTGCCCTGCCCGGGATCCTCCCTGAGCCCGATACCGCCACAGTGAAGTTGAAAGCACGCGTGAAGAACGACTCTGGTATCACAAAAGTGGCTTTGCCACACGATGGATTCCCCTGTAGCCTTGGACACTCACCCCTGTCTATATTGGGAATGAAATCAAAATACAACATGAACGATGTTAGATTAAAAAATCTACTGGCTAAAGCTTCTTGTATTTCTTTCTACTGGTATGGCCCCTGAAAAAATATCTGAGTATGTATATGTGCTAACTCACCCTGGTTAAGTGATTTTTGGACCCCCAGCAAAGAGGGTGTTGGCTGCCCTAGCAACACATAGCAACCACCTTTGACCCCGATTTCCCCCATTGTTTGCTAATTGCCCTCTCTCCGCCTACTGCGAAAACTTTGCAGGAGGGGTGCCTGTGGCCAGGTGAGCTGCTACCTGGCACCCTGGAGGTCGTGAAGCAGGGTTCTTTGTATTATTGTCTGGGAATTATTTCGCCAAGTGTGTATTGGGCATGATGTCAGTTTTTTAGTGTATGAAGAAATATCAGATTTTTAAAAAAGTAAAAAACCTCAGGACCCGGCACTATGAGAAAACTGTTTCTTTAAAAACACAATTAGGAATGGAGAGTCTGCAAGATAGACTTAACAGGTTAGCTGATATTCCTTGGAATAAGAACCTTGATATATCTGGGGATGTGCGATTTGTTGTGGAGTGTCCCTCCCACAGACTAACTGCATGTTATTGAATCCACGGAGTTTAATCCTTGCTTGAAACACAGAGAAAAACAAGCTGGATGTAACATTTCTGCTTTGAGAGTTCCCAAAGTATTCTACCAATGTTGAAACATTTGGGCTATCCAATGGGGCCGCGAGAGGGAAAAGGATTATTTTCCAAACAGAGGTTTTGTTTGGGGGGTTAGTAGTAGCCGCAATTTTAAACGGTGCCCTCCCTACTGGACCCCTGATCGAAGCCTCTGCTTGAAAGTTGGAGAATACAAACAATCGTCAGATGGTCATGTCAGATGAGCATTGGCTACATAGTGAAACTGGCGGGGCTATACCACGCGGCAGGCGGACGAATTTTGCGTTATAATTCAAGTCTCACTGAGCCCGCGGAGTACTTCGCCTATACCTACCTAGCTGCCACCTCTTTTAAAATAGACGTTGCCGTGCCCAAAATTCAAATATCTCTTACAGCAATCAACTTTCAAAGTAGTCTAGGAGACTTCAAATAACATGTTGCCTGGCCATTTCTGGTGTATTGAAAACGAAAATGGACATTCATTCTACTTACAATGTGAGTACAATTGTAAATCGCAAATGTTTTGTTTTCAGATTTTTGTGTGTATATGTAAACACTGTATCTGAAAGGTGTGGTGGAATAACGTTCCATGATACATGTATTACATACTGAAAATTTGTACTTGAACCATGTTTTTATATTGTTGAAAAATAAAGCCAGACCTAGAATGTTCCAACAGAATGGGCCAATTAAAGGTGTGATCCAGCCAGGAGGTACATATTGTTTTACCCAGGTAGTCTCTCAGCTTGCCGTCTGCGTGCTATGTCAACAATTTGATTAGCTGTATTGTCCACTTATTCAAACAAAGAGGTCATATTTCACCTTTGGAGGAATAAAAAGTTAGATTTTTGTCATGTTATTTTCTTTTAAGTTGTGGCTCACCGTGTTATATTTTTTTCCAGCATAAAACATATGCATGGAAAGTAGACATGTTGTACTACAAAACTGTAGAGTGACCATGGTGGTCAGAAATGCCAGTACTTTGCTTGGCCTTCATGAATATTTGAAACCAGCAATTTTTGTACAAATATTAAACAAATTTATGAATATCTACCATGTAATGTTAGTACAGTACCTGGTCACTCTACAGTTTTGTAGAGTGATCATTGCTGAAAACACACATGTCAAATTTGTCTAATGAAAATCAAAATTGAAGAGCCACATGCTGGCTAAAGTTTCAAAATTTATGACATGTTTAATATTTTGATACTAGTAATATTAGAAGGCAATTTTGAACTACCATTTGGTCTGGTCATTTCATATAATGATGGTTCAACACTTCATTAAAGAAAAAATGCTAAACCATCATCCTAAAGTGCTGTATTTCACCCGAAAGTTCAAGTGACCCGTTAATTAGGCAGCAGGGGTCAACTTTGACTTAACGAATCTGAGAACAAGGACCAAATTCTGTTAGACTGAAAAGCGTATGTAATCCCGTACGGTACTGGAGGTTTTGATGACAAGTTTCCATCGTGACGTTGTATGCTATGTTCTTATCGGACTAACATTCATAGTGGTAAAGAATCCTGGGCTTCTAGATCTATTGGCCATTTTAATTTACTTGATTAGGCTCCTTGATTTAAAGTAAAAGGACATAAAATCGCATAGCAAGGGATGAATCAGAAAGAGATTGTGTAACACAGGCTGATTGCTATTAGAGAAAAAAGCTGTATGAAATGTAAAAATCTTGCTTAAGGTGCAATATGACCGTTTTTTTTTTTGCAATACCCACCGGTTAGAGTGTTACAACTCCAGTCGTATGTCAAGTCGCAACTGCTGAGCAACCCGTTCGGATCAGACGACAGTGTTATAGCGTCAAGCGTCAGACTTCCTGCCCCAGTCTGCCGTCTGGATCCGCCCAGGATCCCCGCCGTCAGCGGAGAATACGTCACAGTAATGCTAGTTGATGTTTGAGAGGAAAGTGCTATCCCGTGATCGTCTACAGCTTCAACCGTTAGGTAGAACGCGACTCTACCAATGCCCATTGTGTTGGGCGAGACAACTACATCTGCTTGGTTGCGAGGGAGACTGTTCAAACGGTTTCGTGTTCTTACATCTGGGCTTTCAAACATCCAATTATAGCTTATTTTCTTGATACTTTCGAGGGGACACTTTTGTGAGTAGTCGATCACGCTGTTTAACTGCAACCGGTCAGTTCTCTGAATAGTTCTCCCTCCTCCCTGAATGTTCACAATCGGTCTGCAGAAGCTGCATCTGTAGGAGCCTCTTGTATTGACACAGACGGAGTCCTCGCTGCAGCTATTAACACCCAGGGCGCATTCGTCGACATCTGAGAAGAAATAAAGGCCGTCAATTGCACATGACACATCAAGCTGAAAATTACTTCGAATAAAAACAATGTTACTTATGTTTACCACACCATTTGTTCATGATGTTAGTATCTTTTACAATTTAGATTTGTTTTCTGTAAGCATACAGCAATGTTGATGGTCTTGTGTGTTCTGTGTAGACTGGGCCAACTTAAAAACAAACAATTCGTCAGAGTTAGATTGGGCTATCTAGCCTTTGAAAGTTTGATAGAACCAACTCGTTCTTTTATTGATTTCTTTTTAACCCTTAACTATGTGTAAGTATTTGTAGGACGCAAAATATCGTACTTTTCTTAGAGATATCAATATACTTTATTCCTTTACTACACTGAAACTGTACTAAATTATTCTGTTGTAAACTTAAAAGAATCCGAATTCCCTACCCTCACACTCTGCTCCATGCGTTCTATTGTACCCCGCGCGACATTCACATGTCCATGTTGAGTCTCTCTCTACGCATCTCTCCACATCTTCACAATGGCAGCGCGCCAGAGCTGGATTTGAAGATAGTTGACTGGTTACATTTTGTAAATTTTATTGCTGCAGTTAGAAGGCACATGACGTTGTTTATATAAGATGACCATGTCTTGTTCAACACTTTCACAAAGTCAGGCATTCGGGGCTCTTTCTTCTTACATGGACGATTCACTACGTATTTGTAAGTCTTCCTCAAAATTTGTCCTTGAAAGACAGTTTGTAATTTTTTGGTTGGATGAGCGTCTGTGAATTTCTGAATTTCGGGGAAAAAAGGATGACGATGACAATGGATGTCCGTATACGTTGATACTGCATCGAGGAGAAGATATCTTATTCTAAAACTTCAATGATATGGGCGATATGTATATGTGTAAAGTTCAGTAGAGTGTCTACATACCTTTGGCTCCAAAGACAGTGTAGTTACCCTGCACGGTGAGGTTATCAATCCTGTCGTCAACAGTTTCATTTAAGATGCGCATCTCCAGCTCAGGGATGGTGTCCACGGTTAGGTTTAACTCGTACACTGCTATAAGACTTCCAGGGCTGTGAAATTTGTGCATAAAAGAGAAAATATTTTAAAAAAATGCATATAGGCTCATACATGTGTCACCGAAAACTAAGTTTCTTTCATGTTAGATATATCTGCCACTTTAGAAATATGTTTTAAAATATATCTCAATGCACTCCTGCATATATAAGCTGTGTATATCTGGGGGGGGGGGGGGTTAAAGATGTCTTAAAACACAGTGTTTTACAAAATTGCCTCTATATTCATGTAACTTAGTTGAAATTGAAATACAAAGGTAAGGGCAGGCATCCATTATATTCTTACGTAGAAGATTCCATTTTTCGTATTGAAGGAGATCATTTCATACATACCTTACACATAAATAAAGGATTGAAAAGAGCACGAAACTCAACTGGGGGAGAGAAAAACATAGATATAATGTTGTCGTTCCCCAAACGACACTATGGTTATGTAAAATCTTACCGGAATCTTAATACACGCATGTTTTCCACTCCATAGTCATAATTGTCAGGCCTACCATCGTTATCGTGATCGTGCGTCACAAGTAATGACTGTATAGCTATCTGGAACTGTGGAAAAAGTCAGAAATGGATACATTAAAGTTTTTAATTACTTAACAACTTGCTTCTAAACAACAAAAAGTTCTTAATAGATCCTATTCGCACTTAGTAAATCTAGATTTTGAGGTACCTTTCAATAGGCCTTATACTTATAAGCCTAATGTACAATGTGAAATATAACAAACAAACAAACAAACAGACAAAACAAACTCACAATGTTACTGTCTATCTATCTATCTACCTATTGATCTATCTATCTGATTTACTGTTTTTTGTTCAAAAGCCACGCAGTGGCGAACAGAATTTACGTCTTATTTTTTGTTTAACCAGACGTCTTTGACACTTATAATATTTATTTGTGTGCCGTAAGTGACCACGTAACTCCTTTTGTCATTTAAACCCAATATAGCGAAACAGCTCTTGGCCTACCGGTGGCAGCACAACACGTTCCACTTGTCTGAAAGAGGCTGACGTGATAACCAACAGTTGGACTGTAAATATAATCACCGGAAATCTGCAGGCAAAATGGTACGTGACGACCTCTGAAAAACATGTGGACAGTTTGTTAATGGTACAGGGGTTTTCCTGAGAAAGAGTGCGTGTAACATGTGGAAATGAAATAACTATCATGAAACGTTATAGATTAGTAAAGTAGAAACTCAAATCATCCTAATCACAACTACCAAAAACAACAATAGGTTGAATACCTTAACCTTGAAGTTTTTTTATAAACATATTGTTAGACATTTTGATATTGACAGCAATTATCACGAAACGTAGAAAAGTAGACAGAGATAGAGGGTCAAAAACACATACAGAAATAGCAAAAACAACAGACAATGTCAATACTGATTAACAAACAGTAAATAAAGTTTTTAAAACCTTTTAACATACCTGAACAAGTTATACCATTTCCTCTGTAGCCGTGTTGACAGACACATCTGTCCAAATCCTCGTCACAGTATGCCCTGTGGTGGCACTTCAGACTTCCACAGCTCTCTAATTCTGTGAACAAACAGACTCGGCAATTAGAAGTTTACCAATATAAAAATTTGTCGAGAAATCCGTCATTGCAGATTGAGATTACGAGTAATATATAGATCGGAAATATGTCAATACTGAATTGGATACTTTGCTTTGTGGTATTCAATGTCTACCACGCCCGGACCCAGAAGGGCGACTGAATTCGAGGTCCTCATCGGCAACGATGGACGAACAACATCAATCATTTAATGTCTAGATATACCTGTTTCACAGTTGTCGCCTCCATATTCCGGCTCACACGCACAAGTGTATCTGTTCACCCCGTCTGTACAACTTCCTCCGTTTTGACATGGGTTAGGGTCACAATCATTGATATCTGAAAGGACGACAAGAATTGATGTGCTAGCTGGCACTAATTCAGCTGAATGTAAAACTGTAGGAATTACATGAACAATACTATATTTTCTTACAGTCTTTACGGACAATGTGATTGTACATTAGAAAAAAATGTAACAGTTGTTAATTCGTGTTTTTCCTTTCCAATGGTGTCAAAATATAGTCGTTCCAGAATACCTGAACATCCAGTTCCTCTACCTAGACCATCTCCTGTATATCCAGTGTTGCAGGTGCAAGTTGCATTAAGGGCAGGAGGAGGCTTATCTGTGCAGGTGGCATGCCTGTGACACGGATTACCTGAGCACGCATCACTGTCTGTGGGTAGAAACGACAGACAACATTTAAAGTATGGCGGCCAATACAGCTGAAAAAAAAAAATCAGCAACCATTCTTTCCTAGACATTATTCAACAAAATCGATACCTGAACATCCGGTTCCTCTAACTAACCCGTCTCCTGTATATCCAGGGTTGCAGGTGCAAGTGGCATTTAGGGCAGGAGGAGGATTATCTGTGCAGGTGGCATGCCTGTGACACGGGTTAGCCAGGCACCCATCTATATCTGTAGATAGAAACAAATTATAGCACTTAACATGTGGTGGTCGAAACGGAGGAAATGAAATTGAAAATATTCCGCTGTCGATTCATACAGTCGATTCAGAAAAAGAATACCTGAACATCCAGTTCCTCTTACTAGACCATCTCCTGTATATCCGGGGTTGCAGGTGCAAGTTGCATTAAGGGCAGGAGGAGGCTTATCTGTGCAAGTGGCTCGCACATGACATGGATTAGTAGAGCAGGAATCTATATCTGTAGATAGAAATGATAAATTTACAGAAAATGCTTAAAGTTTGGTAGCGGAAACTAAAGAAATCTACCTGTGACAATGAACAGTAACCATGATTTACCGGCCCAGATAAAAAGAGATAAAAAGAGTACCTGAACATCCAGTTCCACTAAGATGCCCATCTCCTGTATATCCAGGGTTGCAGGTGCAAGTTGCATAAAGGGCAGGAGGAGGATTATCTTTGCACGTGGCCTGAACGTGACAAGGATTATCTAAACACGCATCTATATCTGTTGGTGGTGAGAAAAATATAATAGATCAAAACAAAATATATCTCGCTTAGGAGTAATTATAATTTGCCTTACTGTACGTGGATGCTATCTCAGAGGAACGTTGGGAAATTAGACCATCGCCTGTATATCCAGGGTTGCAGGTGCAAGTCGCATTTATTGTAGGGGCGGGATTGTCAATGCATGTAGCCCGCACGTGGCAAAGGTTACCTAAGCACGCATTTTTGTCTGTGAATAGAAATAACCTACAATGTGTAACGTGTTTAGTGGATGCATATAAAGCTGGCTGACAAATCAATAAAAAAAAATACAACCATGTTTTCCTAGTCGTTCAAGAAAGCGATACCTGAACATCCAGTTCCTTCAATTAGACCATCTCCTGTATATCCAGGGTTGCAGGTGCAAGTTGCATTCAGGTAAGGAGGGGAATTATCTGTGCAGGTGGCCTGCACGTGACACGGATTATCCAAACAGGCATCTAAGTCTGCAGATTTCAAAACAACAGACAACATTTGAACTTATGGCGGTCGATACATAAGAACTCTTGCAAAAAACAAATTAGAATCCGTCACCATGCTTTCTTAAACAGTCGTTAAAAAACCGATACCTGAACATCCGGTTCCTATAACTAACCCGTCTCCTGTAAATCCAGGGTTGCAGGTGCAAGTGGCATCAAGAGCAGGTGCAGGGTTATCTGTGCAGGTGGCCTGCACGTGGCACGGATTAGCCAAGCACCCATCTATTCCAGTTGTCATTGTCAATGTTGTAACCTACAAAAGGAATTGGCAGCTGAAATAATACTTTTAACGAATTTTTCCGTTGCCCTACTTTTATGTTAGTTTAAGTTTGGTAGTTAGTTTATCGGTATTTATTGTAAAATGTGGCAAAGGCAATTTTTTTTAAATTTGACACCTGGTTTCATGCACATTCATGAGCCGAGCACAAGTAATAAGAATGTCGGTCGGTCCCGAAAGAAAGAAATAGAAAAATTTATCTGCAAGCATAACATTTGCTACCGGCAAACTGTGGCAACGGGGTGGCGAGGTTTCTATTGATGTTCATCACACAAAAGTGCAATCGTTTTGGGATAGGGTATCATTGCAAGGACAGAAAATAAGCTTTATCATGACAAAAGACAGAGTTCTAACCATAAAAGCAATATAGGCTTGAGGCAATTTTCCTCACTTTTTTTGCGACCAATTAACATAGCCCCGTTACCGGTGCTCAACGCATAAAGGTGTGACCATTTCAAATGAGGCACGGTTATAAAGGTAAATGAAAAAAACATTCCGGAACAGATGTTGGACTAGATTTAAAAACTCTATGCAATGAAGTGTTGTACATTTTAATTTTGCTACCAGTCCACATGCAGTTAAAAGGACGTGACGTTATGAATTTATAATTGTAACACTTAACCGTAGTTTGACGAGATTTACTGTTTTAAGGTACGATTTCTATCAAAAGTTTATCATTATCAAAATTTTAAGATACAATGTTTAAATACATGATTATGATAGTTTCTTGGGAGGAGAGAAAGACAACAAATTTGGTTGACAATTTAACTAAAGCTAGCATTTTTCAAAAGCTTCTCTTACAAGCTTTGTTAAGGTAACTCCTGGTGACGACATTTCTTCCGTGGCTGGTAAGGTGGATGTTGCTTCGGTTGTTCGAGCAGATTGTTCCATTGGCTTTTGTGTAGATGAAATGGTTGTATGCAAAGACGTTGCTCGAGCCATGTTCAGGGTAGATTGCTCGATTGTCTTCTGTCTAATTGAAAGAGTTGTAGGCGATGATGTTGTATTGGAAGTCATCGGTGTCGATCGGTCGGTTGTCGCCACTGTAGTGACAGGCGGTGTAGGTGACGTTGTTGCTTCGCTGGTTTTCAGAGTAGATGTTTCAGTTGTACTACGTGCAACTATAGAGACAGATGTAGATAGTGACGTTGCGTCAACAGTTCTCAATGTAGATTTCGCAGATGATATCGCCGTAGACAATGACATTGCGTCAATGGTTTTCAGTGGAGACTTGTTAGTCGTCCTCTGTGTATATAAAATGGTTGTAGGCGACGGCGTTGCGTCAGTAGTTTTGAGTGTAGATTGCGGAGTTGTCTTTATAGATAGAATAGCTGTAGACGATAACCTTGCTTCAGGGGTAGTCAGTAAAGATTTGCCAGTTGTTATTTGTGTAGATAAAATTGTTGTAGACGAGGTCGTTGCCTCAGTGGTTTTTATAGTGGATTTGTCAGTTGTCCTTTGTGTAGATGAAATGGTTGTAGCCGACGTCGTTGCTTCAGTAGTTTTTAAAGTTGATTCGTCAGTTGTCTTTCGTATAGATAAAATGGTTGTAGGCGATGTCGTTGCCTCGGTGGTTTTCATAGTGGATCCGTCAGTTTTCCTTTGTGTAGATACAATTGTTGTAGCTAATGTTGTTGCATCCAGGTGTTTCAAAGTTGATTTGTCAGTTGTCCTTTGTGTAAAAAAAATGGTTGTAGGCGATGTCGTTGCTTCAGTAGTTTTCATAGAAGATTTGTCTGTTGTCCTTTGTTTAGATAAAATGGTTGTAGGAGATTTTATTGCCTCGGTGGTTTTAACAGTAGACTTGTCAGTTGTTCTTTGTGTAAATACAATTGTTGTTGCTGATGTTGTTCCCTCGGTGTTTTTCATAGTGGATTCGTCAGTTGTCCTTTGTGTAGATGAAACGGCTGTAGGCGATGTCGTTGCTTCAGTAGTTTTCATAGCAGATTCGTCAGTTTTTCTTTGTGTAGATAAAATGGTTGAAGGCGATTTTATTGCCTCGGTGGTTTTCATAGTAGATTTGTCATTTGTTCCTTGTGTAGATACAATTGTTGTAGCTGATGTTGTTGTCTCTGTGGTTTCCATTGTAGATTTGTCAGTTGTCCTTTGTGTAGATAAAATGGTTGTAGGAAATGTCGTTGCCTCAGTAGTTTTCATAGTTGATTTGTCAGTTGTCCTTTGTGTAGATAAAATGTACGTAGGCGATGTCGTTACTTTAGTAGTTTTTATACTTGATTTGTCAGTCATCCTTTGTGTAGATAAAATGGTTGTAAGAAATGTCGTTGCTTCAGTTGTTTTCAAGGAAGATTTGTCAGTTGTCCTTTGTGTAGATAAAATGGTTGTAGGAAATGTAGTTTCTTCAGTAGTTTTCATAGTTGATTTGTCAGTTGTGCTTTGTGTAGATAAAATCGTTGTAGGAAATGTCGTTTCTTCCGTAGTTTTTATAGTTGATTTGTCCGTTGTCCTTTGTGTAGATGAAATGGTTGTAGGAAATGTCGTTGCTTCAGTAGTTTTAATAGTTGATTTTTCGGTTGTCCTTTGTGTAGATAAAATGGTTGTAGGAAATGTCGTTGCTTCAGTAGTTTTAATAGTTGATTTGTCAGTTGTCCTTTGTGTAGATAAAATTGTTGTAGGAAATGTCGTTGCTTCAGTAGTTTTCATAGAA
Source organism: Branchiostoma lanceolatum (assembly GCA_035149815.1). Taxonomy (NCBI): domain Eukaryota; kingdom Metazoa; phylum Chordata; class Leptocardii; order Amphioxiformes; family Branchiostomatidae; genus Branchiostoma; species Branchiostoma lanceolatum. The sequence goes on from CM068880.1 coordinate 16,733,206, forward strand.
GATTTGTCAGTTGTCCTTTGTGTAGATAAAATGGTTGTAGGAAATGTAGTTGCTTCGGTAGTTTTCATACTTGATTGGTCAGTTGTGCTTTGTGTAGATAAAATCGTTGTAGGAAATGTCGTTGCTTCGGTAGTTTTCATAGTTGATTTGTCAGTTGTGCTTTGTGTAGATAAAATCGTTGTAGGAAATGTCGTTACTTCAGTAGTTTTTATAGTTGATTTGTCAGTTGTCCTTTGTGTAGATAAAATTGTTGTAGGAAATGTCGTTGCTTCAGTAGTTTTCATAGTTGATTCGTTAGTTGTCCATTGTGTAGATAAAATATTTCTAGGCGTTGTCGTTGCTTTAGTAGTTTTCATAGAAGATTTGTCTGTTGTCCTTTGTGTAGATAAAATGGTTGTAAGAAATGTCGTTGCTTCAGTAGTTTTCATAGTTGATTGGTCAGTCGTCCTTTGTGTAGATAAAATGGTTGTAGGAAATGTCGTTGCCACAGTAGTTTTCATAGAAGATTTGTCAGTTGTGCTTTGTGTAGATAAAATCGTTGTAGGAAATGTCGTTACTTCAGTAGTTTTTATTAAAGATTTGTCAGTTGTCCTTTGTGTAGATGAAATTGGTGTAGGAAATGTCGTTGCTTCAGTAGTTTTCATAGTTGATTCGTTTGTTGTCCATTGTGTAGATAAAATATTTCTAGGCGTTGTCGTTGTTTTAGTAGTTTTCATAGAAGATTTGTCTGTTGTCATTTGTGTAGATAAAATGGTTGTAGGAAATGTCGTTGCTTCATAAGTTTTCATAGAAGATTTGTCGGTTGTCCTTTGTGTAGATGAAATGGTTGTAGGCGATGTCCTTGCCTCAGTAGTTTTCATAGAAGATTTGTCAGTTGTACTTTGTGTAGATGAAATGGTTGTAGGCGATGTCGTTGCTCTATTAGTTTTCATTTTTGATTTGTCAGTCGTCCTTTGTGTAGATAAAATGGTTGTAGGAAATGTCGTTGCCTCAGTAGTTTTCATAGAAGATTTGTTAGTTGTCCTATGTGTAGATGAAGAGGTTGTAGGCGATGTCGTTGCCTCAGTAGTTTTCATCGAAGATTTGTCAGTTGTACTTTGTGTAGATAAAATGGTTGTAGGCGATGTCGTTGCTCTATTAGTTTTCATTGTTGATTTGTCAGTCGTCCTTTGTGTAGATAAAATGGTCGTAGGAAATGTCGTTGCCTCAGTAGTTTTCATAGAAGATTGCTCAGTTGTCCTTTGTGAAGATGAAATGGTTGTAGGAAATGTCGTTGCTTTAGTAGTTTTCATAGAAGATTTGTCAGTTGTCCTTTGTGTAGATAAAATGGTTGTAGGAAATGTCGTTGCTTTAGTAGTTTTCATTGTTGATTTGTCAGTCGTCCTTTGTGTAGATAAAATGGTTGTAGGAAATGTCGTTGCCACAGTAGTTTTCATAGAAGATTTGTCAGTTGTCCTTTGTGTAGATAAAATGGTTGTAGGAAATGTCGTTGCCACAGTAGTTTTCATAGAAGATTTGTCAGTTGTCCTTTGTGTAGATAAAATGGTTGTAGGAAATGTAGTTGCTTCGGTAGTTTTCATAGTTGATTTGTCAGTTGTGCTTTGTGTAGATAAAATCGTTGTAGGAAATGTCGTTTCTTCAGTAGTTTTTATTAAAGATTTGTCAGTTGTCCTTTGTGTAGATGAAATTGGTGTAGGAAATGTCGTTGCTTCAGTAGTTTTCATAGTTGATTCGTTTGTTGTCCATTGTGTAGATAAAACATTTCTAGGCGTTGTCGTCGTTTTAGTAGTTTTCATAGAAGATTTGTCTGTTGTCCTTTGTGTAGATAAAATGGTTGTAGGAAATGTCATTGCTTCATAAGTTTTCATAGAAGATTTGTCGGTTGTCCTTTGTGTAGATGAAATGGTTGTAGGCGATGTCGTTGCCTCAGTAGTTTTCATAGAAGATTTGTCAGTTGTACTTTGTGTAGATAAAATGGTTGTAGGAAATGTCGTTGCTTCATAAGTTTTCATAGAAGATTTGTCGGTTGTCCTTTGTGTAGATGAAATGGTTGTAGGCGATGTCGTTGCCTCAGTAGTTTTCATAGAAGATTTGTCAGTTGTACTTTGTGTAGATGAAATGGTTGTAGGCGATGTCGTTGCTCTATTAGTTTTCATTTTTGATTTGTCAGTCGTCCTTTGTGTAGATAAAATGGTTATAGGAAATGTCGTTGCCTCAGTAGTTTTCATAGAAGATTTGTTAGTTGTCCTATGTGTAGATGAAGAGGTTGTAGGCGATGTCGTTGCCTCAGTAGTTTTCATAGAAGATTTGTCAGTTGTACTTTGTGTAGATAAAATGGTTGTAGGCGATGTCGTTGCTCTATTAGTTTTCATTGTTGATTTGTCAGTCGTCCTTTGTGTAGATAAAATGGTCGTAGGAAATGTCGTTGCCTCAGTAGTTTTCATAGAAGATTGCTCAGTTGTCCTTTGTGAAGATGAAATGGTTGTAGGAAATGTCGTTGCTTTAGTAGTTTTCATTGTTGATTTGTCAGTCGTCCTTTGTGTAGATAAAATGGTTGTAGGAAATGTCGTTGCTTTAGTAGTTTTCATAGAAGATTTGTCAGTTGTCCTTTGTGTAGATAAAATGGTTGTAGGCGATGTCGTTGCTTCAGTAGTTTTAATAGTTGATTTGTCAGTTGTCCTTTGTGTAGATAAAATGGTTGTAGGAAATGTCATTGCTTTAGTAGTTTTCATAGAAGATTTGTCAGTTGTCCTTTGTGTAGATAAAATGGTTGTAGGAAATGTCGTTGCCACAGTAGTTTTAATAGAAGATTTGTCAGTTGTCCTTTGTGTAGATAAAATGGTTGTAGGAAACGTAGTTGCTTCGGTAGTTTTCATAGAAGATTGCTCGGTTGTCCTTTGGGAAGATGAAATGGTTGTAGGAAATGTCGTTGCCTCAATAGTTTTCATTAAAGATTTGTCAGTTGTCCTTTGTGTAGATAAAATGGTTGTAGGAAATGTCGTTGCTTTAGTAGTTTTCATAGAAGATTTGTCAGTTGTCCTTTGTGTAGATAAAATGGTTGTAGGCGATGTCGTTGCTTCAGTAGTTTTTATAGTTGATTTGTCAGTTGTCCTTTGTGTAGATAAAATGGTTGTAGGAAATGTCGTTGCTTTAGTAGTTTTCATTGTTGATTTGTCAGTCGTCCTTTGTGTAGATAAAATGGTTGTAGGAAATGTCGTTGCTTTAGTAGTTTTCATAGAAGATTTGTCAGTTGTCCTTTGTGTAGATAAAATGGTTGTAGGAAATGTAGTTGCTTCGGTAGTTTTCATAGTTGATTTGTCAGTTGTGCTTTGTGTAGATAAAATCGTTGTAGGAAATGTCGTTACTTCAGTAGTTTTTAAAGTTGATTTGTCAGTTGTCCTTTGTGTAGATGAAATTGGTGTAGGAAATGTCGTTGCCTCAGTAGTTTTCATGTAAGATTTGTTAGTTGTCCTTTGTGTAGATAAAATGGTTGTAGGCGATGTCGTTGCTATTGTAGTTTTCATAATAGATATGTCAGTTGTCCTTTTTGTGGATGAAATGGTTGTAGGCAATGTTGTTGCCTCGGTGGTTTTAATAGTAGATTTGTCAGTTGTCCTGTGTGTAGATTGAATAGTTGTAGGCAATGTCGTTTTTAGAGTAGATTGGTTGGTTGTCTTTCGTTTAGTTGAAGATATTGTTGGAAACGACGTTTTCTCTGTTCTTTTTAAAGTAGATTGGTCTGTTGTCTTTAGTGTAGTTAAAGAGGTTGTTGGATACGACGTTTTCCTTATGGTATCTAGAGTAGATTTGTCAGTTGCCTTTTGTGTACTTGAAGAGGTTGCTGGAAACGACGTTTTCTCTCTAGTTTTTGGAGTAGATCGGTTGGTTGACTTATGCGTAGTCAAAGAGGTTGTTGGAAACGAGGTTTTCTCTGTTGTTTTTAGAGTAGCTTGGTCTGTTGTCTTCTGCGTAGTTAAAGAGTTTGTTGGAAATGACGTTTTCCCTGTAATTTTTAGAGTAGATTGGCCGGTTGACCTTTGTGTACTAAAAGATGTGGTTGGAAAATAGATTTTTTCGGTAGTCTGAAGAGTAGACTGGTCGGTTGAGCTCTGCGTAGTCGAAGGGGCTGTTGGAAACGACGTTTTCTCTTTTGTTTTTAGAGTAGATTTGTCTGTTGCCTTTTGTGTAGTTAAAGAGTTTGTTGGAAACGACGTTTTGCCTATGGTATTTAGAGTAGATTTGTTAGTTGTCTTTTGTGTCGGTAAAGAGGTTGTTGGAAACGACGTTTTCTGTGTGGTTTTTAGAGTAGATTTGTCAGTTGTTATCAGTGTGGATAAAGAGGCTGTTGGTGACGACGTTGCTTTGCTGGTAGCATCCTTTGTTGGCATTACCGTCAGCCCTTGTGTTGTGTATTGCGTAGTCAAGAGTATGATTTTGCTTGTAGATTCATTGGTAAGTACTTTCGTAGTTACATGTCGTGTTCTCTTGCTTGAAAGTTCCTGTGTTAACATTACTGTCGACGCTTGTGTTGTAGGCTGTGTTGTTACAAGTGTTGTCCCACTGGCTGGTTTAGTAGTAGGTATAAGCGTGGACCCTTGTGTTGTAGGTTGTGTTTTTAGACTTGTCGTCCCGCTTGTAGGTTCATTGGTCGATATTATCGTCGACTTATTTGGTGTGGGCTGCGAAGAAACAGTCGACGTTTTGCTGTTGGGTTCAGTAGTAGGCATCACCGTTGGCTCTAGTGTAGTGTGTTTCGTAGTAAAAATTGTCGTCCCACTACTAGTTTCATTAGTTGATATCACCGTCGACTGTTTTGTTTTGTATTGCGTAGCTAAATCTGTTGTCGGTTCCTCTGTTGTGTGTTGTGTAGTTAAAAGTGCCATCCTGCTTGTAGATTCTTTAGTTGGTATTATCGTTGGCCCGTTTGTTGTGTGTAGCGTAGTCACAAGTGTTGTCTTGCTGGTAGATTCTCTAGTTGGTATTATTGTCGGCTCTTGTGTAGTGTGCTGCGTAGTTTCACGCGTTGTCTTGCTCTCAGGCTCCTTAGCTGGTATCACGGTTGTTGGCTCTGATGTGGTGTGTTGCGTAGTTATGATTGTCGTCCCACTACTAGGTTTATTAGTTGATATCACCGTCGGATGTTTTGTTGTGTCATGCGTAGCTAAATCTGTTGTCGGTTCCTCTGTTGTGTGTTGTGTAGTTGAAAGTGCCATCTTGCTTGTAGACTCTTTAGTTGGTATTATCATTTTCTCTTTTGTAGTGTGTAGCGTAGTCACAAGTGTTGTCTTGCTGGTAGATTCTCTTGTTGGTATTATTGTCGGCTCTTGTGTAGTGTGCTGCGTAGTTTCACGTGTTGTCTTGCTCTCAGGCTCCTTAGTTGGTATCACGGTTGTTGGCTCTGATGTGGTGTGTTGCGTAGTTATGAGTGTCGTCCGACTACTAGGTTCATTAGTTGATATCAACGTCGACTGTTTTCTTGACGTGTAATGCGTAGCTAAATCTGTCGTCGGTACCTCTGTTGTGTGTTGTGTAGTTAAAAGTGCCATCTTGCTTGTAGATTCTTTAGTTGGTATTATCGTTGGCTCGTTTGTTGTTTGTAGCGTAGTCACAAGTGTTGTCTTACTGGTAGATTCTCTAGTTGGTATTATTATCGGCTCTTGTGTGGTCTTGATGGTTGCTTCATTAATTGGCAGTGCCGTTGACTCTTGTGTTGTGTCTTGTGTAGTTACACGTGTTGTCTTTCTTATATGTTCATTAGTTGGTATCACTGTTGAATGTTTTGTGGTATATTGTGTAATTTGTGTAAGTGACGTCTTAATTGCATATTCAGTAGTCGGTTCTATCGTCGACTGTTGAGTTGTTTGTTTCATTGTTGTCCCGCGGGTGGTTTCTGCAACTGTTATAACTGCAAGTGTCGTCTTTCTTGTAGGTTCATTAGTAGGTATTACCGTCGACTCTTGTTTTGTATGTTGTGTTGTTACAAGTGTCGTCCTGTTGTTAAGTTTAGAAGTTTGTATTACCGTCGACTCCTGTGTTGTAGGTTGTGTAGTTGCAAATGTCATCCCGCCGGGAGGTGCAGTAGTTTGTTCTATCGTTGACTGTTTTGTTGTATGTTTCATAGGGACAAGTGTTGTCCTGCTTGTAGTTTTCGTAGTTTGTATTAGAGTTGACTCTTGTGTTGTAGGTTGTGTAGTTGCATGTGTCATACCGCTGAGATGTTTAGTAGTTGATAACGCAGTCGACTGCTTTGTTGTGTTTTGCGTAGATTCAAGTGTCATCCTTTTGGTAGCTTCAGAGGTTGGTATCACCATCGACTCTTGTGTTGTAGGTTGTGTTGTTACAAGTGCCGTCCCGCTAGCAGGTTTAGTAGTTAGTTCTATCGTAGACTGGTGTGTTTCCTGTTTCGTAGTTATAAGTGTCGTCCAGTCGGTAGCTTCAGTAGTTGGTATCATTGTCAACACTTTTATTTCGTCTTGTTTAGTTGTAAGTGCCGTCCCGCCTGTAGCTTCAGTAGATGGTATCAAAGTCGACACTTCTGTTGTGTCTTGTATAGTTGCAAGTATGGTACCGCCGGTAGGCTCAGTAGATGGCATCACAGTAGATGGTAACAGCGTGGACCCTTGTGTTGTAGGTTGTGTATATACAAGTGGTTCCACTGTAACGCATTGTATAATTCACTTTTTAGGCTATATCCCACTAAAAAGTGAAAGTTATCGTTTCCTAGACTTTCACATTCCTAGACAATTCCTAGAATTCTTGCAAACTGCACACATTATACATACCATTATATACCATTACTGAGGCGTTGCCAAATGCCAAAAAAAAAAACTTTCTATTGAAAAATGGCTATTTGGCATCAGACTGTGGCGAGCACTGTATGGTGATTGCTAAGAGACAGGCCCCTGTAAGTGCTGGAAAAACCATATGATCTGAAGAGTTGCTTCTCCTCTAGTATACAGCCCTAAAGCATATGCTGGCCCCAGTGCAGTGGGTATACACCTTGCTCTCAATTCCAAAGGGAGCAATCAATCAATTTCAACATCACATCCCCCCAGTGTATCATTTAGGGGGGATCTTTCCTCACCCCCTTGCTTTGTTACCCAGTACCCGTTGGAATGTAGCCTCCTGCAGTGGTTTTCTAGAATGCACGGTGGTCAAATTAGACCCCAAAAGTCCCAGAATTCGAATTATATCCTATCACGTTCGATCAGACATGATGGACGTACATTCAAACAGAACGCGCATTTGATTCGGGGTCACCTCAGGTCATAAGCAACTATCCACTGAAAATCTGTGCCGGCATGCCCTTTCTTCCTGAGTGCCTCACATCAGAACAAAAACAGTATTTTTTACACATACATACAATTTTCTGGACAATACATCTATGCTGACATTTTGTTGTGGTTAATAATCAGCATGTAGAGAAGCTGTTGACGCCATGGTTTGTGAAGTGGAACATTTCAAGGATTGTTTACACCGATTTTAGTTACCCCCTCCCCCTATCCGTGCGGTATGAAATGTGTGCAAACACCATATTTGGATCGGGCCCAAAAACCGTCCAGTTAACCTCATTGACTGCCTAAAATGAAGCCAATGGTTTCCCCCAGGTTTCTGGCACTGTTGATAACTTGGTGAAAGGTAAAAACATGCACTTTTTCACCTTTTCCCAGATCTTAAAGATATTTTTAATTCAAAATATAAAAAATCGTAAGACAAAAAGTTGTATTTTACGGTTACGTTCTCTAAACTGCAAAAAAGAATTATTATCATTAAATTATGGGGCCTATTAAAATCATTTGTATGGTTTTGATATTCCCGTTCTAAATGTGAGATTCATCAGGCTCCAGCCTGAAGTCAGCCGGATATTTCTACAGTAATCGTAACGATGACATACGCAACACAAATGTTATTTCATTTGAAGGAGAGTTTTTTTTAAAAACTATTCATGACAATTTGACAGATTCACGGGTTGTCAGGCATCGGCTCAGGGGAGCCCGCTAAGGTCTCCGGTAACTCGATACTCCCTTAGTGATTCGGACTCTACCATAGCGATCGACCGGCGTGATGTGAGTGTTACTTCTTTTTTTGATAGTATAGTGATATTCCTGTCTTTCTGGGTAAGAAGAAAATGTGTGTTTTTCTACTAAGCGTCCAATGAAAAGTGATCAATTATGCAATGAAGTCGGCCTACATACCACTGAACTACTGTACATCCGACCGGCATCTGTGACTGGCTCCCTTAGTTTCTATAGGACAAATGCCCCAGGGGGCCTGGATGAACATCTTTCCACCATTGAATTTTATTGGGTTCTGTGGATTAACATTTAAAACATACCTGTGGACACATTCATGTACAAATCCTAGAATTCGTGCAAACTGTACACAATACACTATTAAGCTCGCCCCTGAGGCGTCTCCAAAATGAATACCTGGCTTCGGTTGGGAAGGTAAAGGCGGTGAAAGGAAAGGGTCTGGCTCCGCCTCTCAATACCATCTCCTAGATACAGTGGACAACAATTGCAACCCACTGCCCCTACGATCTCAAAGGGCTATGGGACTATATTTACCTAGTACATTTAACTACTAAAGCGCGAAACGTTAGGCACGATGAAGCAATCCACAAGTCTTACCAAACTCTTCTACTCGCTATTGTAGCTTATATCATCGTAGTTACCTATGCATGTCGGGTCTGCCCCAGTCCATGTTCCGTCAGCCTGACACGTCCGGATGGAATCTCCTATCAGCTGGTATCCATGGTTACAGGTAAACTGGACCTCGTTCTGGTAAAAGGTACCGCCAGTCACGGCACCGTTCTCTGGTGCTGGGATTGTCGGACATTGTACACCTGGAATGCAAAAATAAGGTCAAGGAGAAATTCTACAGACTAGTTGATATGTCAGTAATTCCTTCTTTTCACTTTTTAATGCGTGCTGAAACACACTTAGAAGTGTTTAATGAGAATTAAGGCAATGGCAAATTCTTCTTTTTGCTGGTTGATAAAGAAGATTTATCTGATATTCATGTCTGTGAAACAAGAAAGGATTAGTCGGAGCAAACTCGCCATCTGTTTCATATGTTGTTTAGGCTACCTTTGGAAATTGGACCACAATCTGTACGCCCCTTTGATCCTGCCCCGCGACAACAGAGTGTGGTGTATCTTATTTGCCTTCTCCTGGAGCAAAACGATTTGGTATATTTAAGATAATATGAATGTATCAGTGTGCCTTTATGTTCACTCCTGTCTGAAACATTCGTGACGTAAGTTTTCTCCATCTGAGGAGAGAGCGCATGTCAGTAACCTGTAGTATGAATTTGTACTTATTTTCATTTAAAGTTCCTGAGATATTGATTTCAGTTAGTGCTTACGCCGTCTACAATGAGAAACTTATGACAGACAAAAGAATTTTGTAAGTATCCAGTATAAAGGAATTGTCTAGCCATTGAATTAGAAATACTTTCCTGTGTAGAGTTAAACAAAGCAATTTTAGAAAGTATAAAACAAGCCTATGTTATTTTCCATTTTCCTCCAAATAACATACACAGTAATTAATATTAATCCCTAACACATTCTGACAACCAATAGTTGCATATGAATGAAACCGCTAATGTTTAGCTAATTAGAGTAATTCATCATCTTGCTTATTTAGGATTTACGAGATAAGAAAAATATGAGGGTGCAGGAAGGATGAAGCAACAAAACCGGACCACTTGTCAAGTTAAATGTAGGCTGTCTAAACAGTTTGCTGGGAAACCATGGTCCGTTACCTGCTATTTAAATTCATTTCTTTTGTTTGACTCCACCGGTACAGTGATTGGAGGGGAGACAAAACAGGAGATATAACTCCCCTCTACCAATTGTGTCCTCTGCAAAGTTTTTGATTGTAAAGTTTCAGTTTCCATCATAATAAGGCCATGTAGTAAACATAGTTTTTTACTCATTCTGGATTGAGATGGTTGGTTGAAAAACGGACCTTCCAGTGCCTAAGTATTTTTTTTTGTCCACGTACTTAAAAAACAGACGAAACTCATGATCATGATTGGGTTGGAGTAAGGGGAGGGTGATCTATGGTGTACATTGTGTAGGGGGGATTTGGCATTTCAATCATCTAAAATGATAGAGATTTTGACATGTTTAGATGTTCATTATGGTTGTCATGGAAAAAGGTGATCGGGGCTGCCGGCGTCAACATGTATTAAGGTGTAACTAATATGTTTACATTGTTTCTTTAAGCTCCGCATGACAACAAAGACAACAGTCACAAGGAAGGGTTGAAGTTGCACGGCAAGTGCATTAAAAGCCACAGCAGCTTTAGAATTCCGTACGGTCCATCACCTTAGCAACATGTGCGGGGATCAATGTAATCAAGCTTCGTAATCAATCTATACTTCCAGAATCCCTTTGTTATCAATAACAATGAAATCGATTTGTAAAGAAAAAACTGTATTACAAAGAACATATCTGTGCTTGAATATCTCGCCAGAATTCATTGCTATAGACGTACAGCAAAGTTATTAAGTACATATAAAGAGCGTTCTCTTTGTACCGTTCTGCACGGTTTAGATGTGACAAACGTATGCTTGACGTGTATCTTGATGAAATAAAGGTATCGGCATTTGTGTGGATCGTTGATCTTGTAAATGTGCAGTTACTGCCAATATTAAAAGTCACGACCTTTTCTGCTTGTTATCTAGTTATTGATTACCTGCTTGTCGTTGATTCAATTAACATTTCAAATCAGATCGTGTGAAATTCAAAGTATAACTTTGTTCACGTCGTTCTTAGTTGAAACAAAAACAACTTATTTCAAACATCAAGCTTTGATATTTCAATTTATTCCAACTTAAATGTTATCAGCAAGTCAGATATTGTTCTCTCCTGTTAGAAACAGAAAAAAAAAGAAATTTAAATATGTCAACCAATTTCTGTGCCTTAAGAAGCTTTTGTTAGCGAGTTTGCCGAAATGACATCTTTCAGACACAAATCAACAAATGTCTTACCTTTTCCGTCCATACACCACACAAGGCTACCTCAAAACCAATTCCCTATTGAATGCATTCGTGCAATTTCTGAAATTCTTTTAAAGTATTCGTAGTACTGTTATAACTGCATCCGCCCCTGAGGCGTCGCCAAAAACTGTGATCCTCCAAACAACACATGGCCAGTGGGCAGTGACTGATCAGCACACTGACTTTGGGGTGCCTGTTCACCACAGTTTCTGTACAACATCATCTTTACCAGAATTCTTGCAGTTTTTAAGAGAAAATAACCCCACTTTATCAACACCCTACAAAGTAGACTAAATTTATAATTGTATTCTACCCTCATGGGAAAAGATATGAGTGTTTACAAAGAAGATCCTCATGACATCTGCTGTAAGCCAGCATATCTGGAATGTGCCTATTATTGTGCAAAACATATTTTTTTGGACGCTCATATCGGCTTGTGAATGTGTTAGGCAGTTTACACAGCCACAATTGACACCCGTATTACAGTTAAGACGGATTGATTACCTCCCTGATATATACGGGTATTAAGTCAGTTAAGTGCCTTCTTTGACCTAAGTGGGACATTGATATTACATGGGTAACATGCCCATTACAACCAAGATAGATACCCATGTTTACTTCAACGTTGGTTATCGGCACCTCCGTTTTGGTCTATTTCATATAATGTTGGTCGACTGTGTCAAAGATCAATGTGTGTCATAGACCAATGTTGGAAAATTATATTACCTTCTTGGATGTGGTGGTGCTTGGTGGGGGGGGGGGGTCAATGAGGAATTTGGATACGGAATGCCGACCTATTTTATACTTTCATGACCCAGCAGGAAATTCCGGGATCCGAACGAGCCTACCCGCTTGTAACTCTATGGGTGTTGTTTTGCTTGTTGTCTGCAATAATTGCACGACAAAATCTAAACAAAAACACAATGTCCCCGATGACATGAGTATATATTTCAAGACATAAAACAAGAAGCTAATGATTCATTCATATTCTAACGTTTATACTATTGATAAAGCATTGCTTTTTGAGAAGGGTGAGAAGTTCGTGGCAATATAAACTTACAGGAAATGCGGAAAAGATGTAAAACCACAATTGGCCATCATAAGTACTAAATAAAGAACTTGCAAGATGACTAATACATTTGTCAAAGTTTAACTACGTATTATCTTAAACAATTTAAAAAATATATTTTCATGCCCTAAAGGTATCACATTAGGATTGATTTGTTCAAAACGTCCTTATTTCGTGGAAATACCGTAAAGTAAAAGTGGTGGCCACCACTATAGTAGGGGGCACCCTGACTATAGATAGCTATAAACAACGTCTACGGTTAGATGTACAAAGATTAGGTATGACAGGTCGTTCTGCGTAATTTAATCAGCTGCTGAAGCGTGTCGTGCCCGTGAAGCTGGTATGTAACGCCAAAGGGCGATCATGCAAGCCACACAAATACAGAAATGTCATGCAGCCAACTTGGACTAATCCGTTTGTCTTCGCCAGCGACGAAAAGCCGAGAAAAACGCAGCCAATATGGCCAAAGCCGGGCTCTGTCAATTCGTTCAGGACCTTGATGCCCATTGATTTAAGTTAAGTAATAGCAGTAGGTATGGTATTTCAATATTTAAAAATGAGTTACTTAGTTTGGTGATCTCAATTGTTGGGCCTACTTTTTAAGTGGGACATGCCCCTGGGCTGACTACAAACTAGGTGAGACATGTAGGTCCGCCCAATTTTGCTGTTTGTTTACATGTTTCTTATTACTGTTCGCCTGTAGATCATGTTTAGTTGTGTTATCAGGTAGGCTATGAAGCTAATTTCCATATTCGAGGCCCCTCGACTGTTTAGCACATATCTTCACTGATTAAAAACTAAAGCCTTGTCACATAATATAGAATGCAATTTCACAACATCATAGTGGGTGCATGTGTCTTAGGTTGTGTCTTAAACTCCAGAAGGGGGTGTTATTTTCCACTTAATTACGTATCAATGAATACATATTTTACAGGATTCTGCTTGTGGTGAATTACACAAGGTGTGTTTTTTAAAACAATACGATACCCACTAAACCCGAACAGACCCTACCCATGTATATCCCATACACACTCCCTTCATCGTGAATATTTTTGGCATAGATGAGGGGCGATAATCACGATAATTAGGCCAGTTGTTAAAAAGATGTAATGAACACATAACAAGACGAGTTTTTCTTGTCGCTCCTGACATGCTTTCTGAAGCCTTAGTTTTGTCAGGCTTTGTCAGGTACATTGTATTAAGCCATAGGCTGAGGTTGTTTAATTTAATCAATAAGAAAAAAGAGGGTCAACTGGGGTATTCAGTAGAATACTAAATGATTTTTGATGCGCATGGGACTTGTGGGTATTTTATCGTTTACTGCAAGAATTATTCATTTTTACTTTCTAAAATTATCATCTTTCGGAAAATCACCCCTCTTCTGGAGTTTAGGACTCCTTTAAACAATTTACTTACGCTGTCTTTCGACCAATTCAAACAACCTGTTTTTCAAACTATTTTTCCGACGCCACAGCAAAATCCATTCCCTATTGGTATTTGTTTATCAATTTCATACTAACACCATTGTCCCAAAAACATAGTTCGTCAACTAAATCCAAAACATCCCCTTAATGACAACAATTACTTTTCTTCTTGCACACGTGTAGCAGGTTTTGACCATTTTTCAAAGGCCTTGATGCCTTAACCCTCACGCTGTTCTCGTGATCTCTCGCGATAGTTGGGACAAAACGACTACGGCCGCCTGCAGTGACCTGCACCTCATTCATTCTACCCCTGGAAAGCACGTAATACTGGGGCTAGGAGGCATTCAGGAAAAGCAACAAACTCATTTATATATTCAGTGGCATGTTTGGTATTTCGAATTCGTATCGAACGTTCGTAGCAACTGCCGAGCTCTACTTTTGGTAGAATTACTTTCTCTCGGTCTTCTGTTCTTCTGTGGATATGTTGTTATGCTATAATGTACACTACCAACGTACTATACTGTATATCCATTTAAGTTCGCCTGGTTTTGATTTTGCGGTAGGGAGAAAATAGAGTGTTCGCTGTGGTTTTAAGTGCGCGTTCGAGACAATAATAGATAAGGGGGTAGGAAGGCAAAACAATTGACGTGGTTTTATGTTCGCGGCGAAGAGCTTACCGCCTGACCCGCGAACATAAAACCACCGCGAACATTTTTGTATTTACAGTAACTTGGCTGATATAGGGCTTACCTTGAATGGGGGTAATCATGGGTTCATGTAGACACTGTACCTACCAGACACACGTGTGCATACAAGGGCGCAGAAAATTGCCGGAAATTACTATCATACTGCTTCAAAGGACATCATGGCGGAAACCTAACCGCATAATTTACAGGTTTACGTTTGCAAAACCTGTATTTGAATTCACTAACAACCTCGACTGATCACCTTACATTTGTAACACTAGTACTGTAACACTTGTAGTAATTCTGTGTAAGAAACAAAGCGGTGACTGGGTCCCGCTGGATAAAGGAAAGCGGTGATTGGATCCCGCTGGTTATTAACAGGAGCGGTGACTGGGAGCCCGCTGGTTAAGAACAGGAGCAGTGACTGGGGTCCTGCTGGTTACTAACAGGAGCGGCGATTGGATCCCGCTGGTTAAGAACAGGAGCGGTGACTGGGAGCCCGCTGGTTACTAGCAGGAAAGTGGTGACCGGGTCCCGCTGCGTAGTAACAAAATGGAACTCCACTACACATGCATATTACTGGCCCTTTGCCTAATGTTTAGCAAAGCCAAACCCGGATCTCAGCCAAACACTAAACAGGAGATAAATGAAGGACATGTCACATGTACTTTCAGAATTGATTGTACCTCTGACTGGGCCACGTTTGCTTTTATGATTAAGCACAGTGGGATAAATGGGACTTATTTCAGCCGCAATAAGTTACTGATGCACAATGATAGTACAAAATTGTCGCAGATAATGATCATACTGCTTCTAAGTGGGGATGTTGAGGTGAATCCAGGGCCCAGACCACCAAAATGCCCCTGTGGGAACTGCAACAAGGCTGTTCAGAATACCCATGCAACTATTTGCTGTGATGAATGTAATAGATGGTATCATAAAGACTGCATTGGGCTATGTTCTCAGGTATACACAGTATTAGAAACGCACAGATCATACTCATGGATATGCTGTGACTGCGGTGTACCCAACTTTGCATCAGCCATGTTCGACATCACCGATGATAGTTTCCATTCCGTAAATTCATTTGATACACTGAGCTCTAGCTCAAGTTTGCCAGATGACACCCCAATGGCCACATCCACTCCACTTAGATCAAATCAGGGCAATACCCACATGAGAGATCATGGTTACAAAGAAAAGAGGTCAAGGAACAAATGTAAACTTCTGCTGGTAAACTGCCAGAGTGTTCGAAACAAAACAGCTGAACTGGCGACTGTCATTGACACTTACAAACCAGACATAGTAGCAGGCACAGAGTCATGGCTCCATCGAGACATAGCAAGCAGTGAAATATTCCCTGACAACTACATAGCACACCGCAAAGACAGGCAAAACGGCCCTGGAGGTGGTGTATTCCAGACCAACAGGGATGATTTGATTGTCACTCACAGACCTGATCTAGACACAGATTGTGAGATTCTTTGGACACAAACTCAACTTGCAGGAAGGAAACCGCTAATGATTGGTACATACTACAGACCTCCATCTGACCAGGGCAATAGTCTAAATGAACTTGATAGGTCTATAGATAAAATGGGAGCCAAGATTAACTCTGACAATGTGATCATCCTCGGAGATTTCAACACTCCTGGTATAAATTGGGATACCAGCGTAACAGATAACACTAAGAACCACACTGGGCAGGCAGAGAAGCTACTGCATTTAGTGGATAACCATGGGTTATTCCAAACAGTTCAAGAACCAACTAGAAATGGTAATCTCTTGGACCTCGTTTTAGTTAATAACCCCAACATAATTGACAAAACCACAGTAGTCCCAGGAATAAGTGACCACGACATGGTCCTGGTGGACGTTAACCTGGCACCCGAACAGAACAGGAAACCAAAGAGAAAAGTGTACATTCGTACGAAAGCTGATGAACCGGCTATCAAGGAAGATCTTACAGACTATGCAGAGAACTTTGAAAAAAATGCAAGGACATGTCTGTGGCACAGAAGTGGACAGACTTCAAAGACAAAATGAAACACACAATGAATAAGCATGTACCTAGTAAAATAACATCAAGCAGATTTAACCTGCCCTGGTTCAATAGAAACTTAAGAAGGCATTGTCGCAAGAAGCAACGCCTTTACAACAATGCCAAGAGAACAGGACAGGAAGAAGACTGGAACAAATACGAGAGAGTTAAAAAGGGGGTCCAAAAGAGCATAAAAGTAGCACACTCAAAATATGTGGCAGACATACTGGGGGAAGCTATAACTGACAAACCCAAAACATTCTGGTCGTACATAAAAGGATTAAGGAGAGACCTTGTCGGAGTAGCCCCTCTAAAGGTGGGAAATACCATTATCAGCGACAGCGAGAAAAAAGCAGAAGCACTCATCTCACAGTTTAAAAGTGTGTTCACAGAAGAAGACACCTCAGATATGCCGTCACTTGGACAGCCATGTACCCATCCCATGGAGCATATTAAAATTTCCACTGATGGTGTCGAAAAAAATGCTTCATGGTCTCAATCCCTCTAAAGCATCCGGACCAGACCAAATACCACCTTGGTTCCTCAAAATGACGGCTAGTGAAATTGCACCTGTGTTGACCAATATTTTCCAACATTCCTTAGACACAGGAGAAAGCCCCAAAGACTGGAGAGATGCAAACATATGCGCCATTTTTAAAAAGGGAGATAGAGCGGTCCCAAGTAACTACAGACCTGTTTCACTGACCTGTATATGCAGCAAATTGCTTGAACACATTATTCACAGCCATGTCATGAAGCACCTTGAGAGTCACAGTATATTGACGGATTATCAGCATGGATTCAGAGCCAAGCGATCAACAGAAACACAGCTGATACTAACAGCTCACGACATAGCTGGTGCACTGAACAATAAACGACAGGTGGACTTAGCAATACTCGACTTCACCAAAGCCTTTGACAAAGTCCCCCATAACAGACTTATTTCAAAACTGGAGTACTATGGAATTCAGATCATGGTACTACACTGAATTGGCTGAAGGCTTTCCTGACCAACAGGGAGCAGACGGTAGTGGTAGAAGGGAAGGCCCCAGCCCCGGTTAGAGTAGCGTCGGGAGTTCCACAAGGAACCGTCCTGGGACCATTGCTCTTCCTTTTGTACATAAACGATTTGCCAGATCAGCTTGATTCAAATGTGAGGTTATTCGCCGATGACTGTCTGTTATATGTAGAACTGTCCACACATAATGATTCACAACTTCTGCAAAAAGATCTGACCGCACTCGAGGAATGGCAAAGCAAATGGCTCATGCAGTTTAATCCCGAAAAATGCTACATTATGCACATAACAAGCAAAAGGACCCCACATGTAACTAGCTACCAGTTTTGTGGTAAGACTTTAGCAACAACAAAAAAACACCCATACCTGGGTGTTACATTAATAACCGACCTAAAGTGGGGTGCCCATGTCAACAACATAACAAACAAGGCTAAACAGACGTTAGGAGTGATCAAACGTAATTTGTGGGCATGCCCATTGAAGGTAAAATCACTTGCGTACGCATCACTCGTAAGACCAAACTTAGAATACGCAGCAACAGTATGGGATCCATATACTAAGAAAGACAAAGATAAATTGGAGAGGGTACAGAACCAAGCAGCCAGATTCTGCACGAACAACTACGTCAGGGGTGCTAGTGTCACCAAAATGAAAACAGATCTGCAGTGGATGTCACTCGAGGAGAGAAGGAAAATGTCCAGACTATGCATGATGTACAAAATGACTAAAAAATTGGTGGAAGTACCAACTAATAAGTATCTAATACCAGCTCAGAAAAGGACAAGAAATAGCCATGCCTTTAAGTATCAGACTTTTCAACCTAGGATTGATGTGTTTAAAAATTCGTATTTTCCTAGAACGATCGTAGAGTGGAACTCGTTACAACCAAGTACAGTGGAAGCATCCTCATTAGATAGCTTTAAACAATGCATGCAGTTAGATATGCGAAGGTTAGACGTGACAGGTCGTTCGGTGTAATATAACCAGCTGCTGCCACGCCGCGTGCCTGCGAAGCTGGTGTGTTACGCCGAATGGCGGTTATACCGGCTATATAGATACAGATACAGATATACCTCCTGTCTTTAATATTTGCGCTAGAAATCGTTGACATGACTGATTTAGATTTTACACAGACCATGTCCTTGTGTGACATTAAAGTGTCGACGAACATCAAGGGTCAAAGGTAGTAGAGATTGGAGTTGGCGGAAATTTGGCTTTTGCTATATAGATGGTCATAATTACTCCTCTCCAGGTACTGTTGTCGATCTGAAGTACACAATAAAAATTAGCCCTACTGTTGCAATATTACTATGGGTCCGCAATGTTAGTAGACAGGTGTGACGACTAATCGTTGAGCTGCCAAATTCGCGAGAGGTCAGGTGCTGAGGCTGCGCAATGCAGGGGGATAGAAATTATTTGGCAGCAAAGATTACTATGGCAACAGCCTTAAAGTTTGTAGAAGATAGCCGATGTTTTGTTAGTACCCGATTCGGCAACACTGTAGAATAAAACAACGTTTTGTCTAAACGTTCTTTGTTCGCCAGTATGAGATTTTTGAAAAAGAAGGCAACAATGTGGTGCCCTCGATCGGGAGACATAAAAAGATAAGAAGTTCAAAAACCGAGATAAACCGCCTCAAAACGTCTTCTTTTTGTTACTAACCAGTGAAAAAAGGGAGGAACGGTAATATAATGTAAACAGTGTAGTCGCGCTTGTTCAGATTATGCTTTGAGTAGCAGCGTAGTGGCTCCTTGGTAAAACTACCATATCGATAGTATATTCCCAGACTTTCGCGATAGACACGTTTGGGCCTCCCCTGCGTAACAATGGTAACACATGAGTGGTATAACGGTACATATGGCAGCCCAGGGCTGTGTGGTAAAATTGAATCTGGTCCGTTCAACGACGATCGTGTAATACTTTGAACTGGCCAAACCGTACAGTGCTTAGCACATTAAATCACTAGTGAGGGATTTAAGGATTCTCTCACTAGTGATTCTATGAGTTAGGGGCATATTAGCTCATTTAATCACTAGATTCTCTTACTAGTGATTTAATTAGTAAGAGATATGCTAGGCCATTAAATCACTAATAAGAGATTTAGATAATATCTTACTAGTGATTTGATAAGTTGGAGGCATGTTAGCTCATTAAATCACTAGTTAAACGTCCAAAGATGTTCTTATTAGTGACTTAATGAGTTAAAGGTATGTTAGCTCATTAAATCACTAGTAAGAGATTTTAAGATTCTCTTACTAGTAATTTAATGAGTTAGAGATATACTAGGCCATTGAATAACTGGAAAGGGATTCAAAGATTCCCTTACTAGTGATTTAATGAGTTAGAGGCATGCTAGCCTATTAAATCACTAGCAAACTGCAATTTTTAGTAGCCATCAACATTCCAATGGTAATTGGTGATCACAGTAAATAAAAGCTGCATTTGCTACTTGTACCAGCCAAGAAAGCTACACACGATCTAAATATCAAGATTTTACACTGCGTCGTATACTTAGATTTACTACTTCACAGTGCAAAGCCTTTGCTATTTCCCAAGCCAATTCCTAGGTGAAAACACGTTTGCCTACTTCTTAACGAGAGTTTCTAACTGATGCTGGACGAGGAAAGAGAAATAACTCACGGTCACATCTCGGTGAATAATAGCCATCGTTACAGCCGCTGCAAAAAAATTCAGCATGATATTCATCAGACCGTCTTGTGGCATGTTTTCCCGACTCATGCATTAATTAAGGGTTAATAACCCACCCCGAGGTGTATACGGTGTCGTAAGGCCTGGTCATTTGCTATAATCATCGAAGGAAATCACCGCGAGTGAGAAACGCGAAGAAATGTAAACAAATAAGAATTTATGCAACAACTAAAAGTCAATCATCTCAGTGTAACTGTAATAGAATGAAGATTTATTTACGCGGGGCATATATGGAGATTACCAGAACACAGAACTACGAACACCGCCATGATCGTGACTTGGACACCTAAAGGTACACGACGAGAGGACGGCCTTTTGGCACTCTTAGACGAACACTACGAACTTATGGGAAGAAACTTCTTGGATTAAATTCACTTGAGGAAATGGCAGTAGCGGCATAAGACCACAACCATTGGAGAGAGAAAGTCCGCCGCCAAGTCGACCTATTAACAAAGTTGCGGGTGGATCTAAAGTATTGCAAGGCAAGGGTATAGCAAAGGACCAGGCCTTCTGACACCATATAAACCGGGGAATAGGAAGTTATCATATAGACTATCCAAACTGAGACATAAAACAAATCACTGTGTGACGCATCCCTTAATACTATACAATTACATAACATTGCAATCTTGGCATGTAAAATCTGTTCAAATCTACTTTACTCTATTCATATCATTTCTTCCTGCTTGACGTTTTTTCTGACTGGTGAATGTTAGGACGTCTGACCACATAGGGCTGTGGGCGGTTCCACTTCCGTCAGGGGTGTCAAGAATACTGTTTTCTTCCCTTCCGTTTTGATTTGACTTGCACAAAAATGATGATCTTATGTCTTCACGTCTAGATTTGGTTTATTTTAAGATGGTAAAATTTCAATACAACAGATAAAGTTAACATTATACAAATTTCAACAAAAAATAGTCTCCCCCTACATGACGGAACGGTTGATCAGGTCGTTTGATGACCACTTGAGATTTATTATTCACAAATTGTGCCACTTTTATGACGTAATAACCGATATGAAATGGGGACTTCTGATTGGTCAACGTCTTTCTTTGACCACATTCTTTCCTGGTTAATCTATTTTCATCTTCACAACCCTATACCAAGATTCCAATTCTAGCTGCCACCATACTATTTTCTCTTATGTTTAAGAGTGCGGCATTATAGTATGCGCAAGACATTCTTCCTAGGAAACAAATATCGTCTTAGGATGTTCGCTAAGGTCAACCAAGCGCTTTTTTTGGAGGAGGACTTACCCACTTAAAGCAATACTGCATCTGATCGATAGAGCAACAACAAGCAGGCAGACTGCAATACGTCCCTTCCAGCACTGTGGATCCAGCCACATTGTCAACACTGTGGAAATAAGTTTAAGTAGTGAATTAAAAAACAAACGATTCTTCTCTTCTGATATTGAATACGTGACGTAGTTTTGTAAATATGACACTCACGAAACCCGTGCAGACCCTACCCATGTATTCCCTATACGTATACACACTCACATCGTGCATATTTTCTCATAAATGAGGGGCGACAAGCACGATAAGAAGGCCAGTTGTTAAAAAGAACTATAGAAGTTGAAGAACACATAACAAGACGAGTTTTTCTTATCGCCCCTGACATGCTTTCTGTGTCCTAACTTTTGTCAGGCCTTGTAAGGCACATTGTGGTGAGCCATAGGCTGAGGTTGTATTATCTTAATTAATCAGAAATTAAAGGGTCACCTGGGGAATTCAGTAGAATACAGACTTACA
This sequence comes from Branchiostoma lanceolatum, assembly GCA_035149815.1. Lineage (NCBI taxonomy): Eukaryota > Metazoa > Chordata > Leptocardii > Amphioxiformes > Branchiostomatidae > Branchiostoma > Branchiostoma lanceolatum. The sequence goes on from CM068880.1 coordinate 16,754,914, forward strand.
ACACGAGGATCAACAATTTAAACTCTGCCCCTTATAGCTTCAGGCGCTATGAAAACAATGTCTTCCGACCTATCCAAACAACCGGTTTTTCACAATATTTGTCGACGCCACAGTTAAGTTAATTCCACTCCCTAACGGCATTGGTTTGCAAATTTTATACTAACAACATTGCCCTCAAAACATAGTTGTTCGCCAACTAAATCCAAAACGTTTCCATTAAGACAACAATTACGTGTCTCCTTGCACACAATTTTGTCAGGCATTAAGGCAGTGTCTTTAGTGACTTTTTTTAGACCTTGATGGCCGACCATTCTGTTCTCGTGATCTCTCGCGTTAGTTGGAACAGAAAGATAACTGCAAACTGCAGTGGCCCGCACCTAGTTCGGTCTACCCCTGGTAAGCTACGTAAATCAAGTAATCATGGGGAAAAAGTTGGGGTCATTCAGGGCAAACGACAAACCATTTAAAGACTCAAATGCACTTTTGGTATTTCGACTTCTTATCGAACATTCAGAGCACATGCCGAGTTCTACTTTTAGTAGGCTGAAGTACTTTCTCTCGGTCTTCTGTTCTTCTATGGATATATTGTTATGCTGTGTTGTTTAACACTTGGCTAAAAAATCCCCACACAACTAACGTACAATACTGTAAATGCATTAATGTTCGCCTGGGTTCAATTACGCGGAAGGGAGAAAATGAAGTGTTCAGTTCGCGTTTAAGACAATAGTAGACAAGGGGGTAGGAGGGTAAAAATTGAGGTGGTTTAATGTTCGGGGCGAAGAGCTTACCGCGAAACCCGCGAACATAAAACCTCCGCGAACATTTCCGCATTTACAGTAGTTGGGCAGCAATATGGCGGACCTATAATGGAGGTAATGATAGGTTCACGTTAACACTGTACCTACCAGGCACACGTGTGCATACAAGTACACAGAAAACTGTCGAAAATTAACAACATACTGCTTCAAAAGGACATCATGACGTGAAACGAATCGAATATATCCCTCCTGTTTGAAATATAAGAGCCAGAATGAGTTGACAGATACCGATCTAGATTTTACACAGATCGTTTCCTTGTGTGGCATCAGACTGTCGACGGGCTTTAAAGGTCAGGGATACTAATGATTGGAGTTCTCGGAAATTTGGTCAAGATAGTCGTAATCACTCTTTTCCAGGTAACGTTGACGATCTCATGTACCACGAAAAACACAAGCTCTGCTGTTCCACAATAACTATGTTAGTACTCAGGTGTGACGCCAAATACTTGAGATGCCAAATACGTGAGGGTTCAAGTACTGAGGCTGCGCAATGCAGGAGAATAGCAATTATTTTGCAGCGAAGATTGCTCTGGCAACAGCCTTTATAGAGTTAGCAGATGTTTTGTTGGTAGCCGATTTGACAACACTGTAAACGAAATAATATTTTCAGCGTTCTTTGCTCAAATTTAGTTCAACTGGCTATTTCACCATTGAATACTATATATATTGAAATATTTAAAGGGAATTTTTCAAATTAGCCATTTGCCTTCGTAGATTTTATGGGATTTAAACCTGGGACACTCCATACAGACTGTTTAGGAGTCCAAAGGATAATGATACGCAGCAGGGAATTGTAGAACTCTGTGTGGACCGCAGCAGCAACTCAGTCGTAGGATCGCGATGTAAGCTTAAAGCCATCAGAAACAGGTACAAGAGGTAAAAAAGACAAATGTTCATGTCACGTTCATTATTTGGCTAGCAAAGCGTGTCAAAAATAGAAAATCAGGGCCTGTGTCAGACCAGATTGCACTTCTGATGATTTGTCGGGTCATGGCTGATTCGAAGCTGAGTTTTAAAGCCATCGATTGTTCAGGGTGATGCTTGGATCGAAATATGATGGGACTGGTGCGTTGTTACAATGTGAAATATTCGGCCAAATATATGTTTGTCGAGTAAAGCTCATTAACTGATTGACAAGACTTTTTCTGCGTTTTACTCTTATCATCCTAAAATTATACCTGGGAAATGCCAACCAAATTAAAAACTTAACCATAAGATAAGTAAGCAAATGAACAAGAAAAAGATGACCCCATGAATGAGATAGTTCTGTGTTTTAGTGTTTTTGATTAAATTTGGTATAACCCGGACAGGGTTGGAACCCGAGACCTCCGAAATGCAGGGCGACCACACCCAAAACCACTGAAGCACAGTAGCTTACACAGCAAAAGATTTGAAATAGTTGAATGAGCTTTTTACATGCATTGATAGCAACAATAAAATCATAAACCTTGCCATAATAATGATATTACATTTTTCAGACCAAGGGCACAGTTTTCTCCCAGAGCCGAAAGTTCAGAAAATGTGCAACTGCCAATATTTTGTAGTTCAAATTATTTCTCCGGGCCATTCTTAACCTTTTATAAAGGCATATGACGAATCCATGAAACTGATTTATAAAAACCCCTCACAACCAACGTAAAATACCCCGTCTGCAGATAGGGCGGGCCCCAAAATTAAGGAACTCAAAGAGTATAGCGTCAACATGCTCGCTACTAGCCTTACCTGTGAACGTTCAGGCGTGGAAAACTGTCGAAACGATGCAAAGTATTTTCCAATACGACAACGCGACAAAAATCTGTTGCAACATTTACTAAATTTCTCTCACCTTGGAAAGTTTTGAATTAGGAGTAGTCAACCGCTGCAGACAGCTGGCATTTTAACATTCGCCGTTTCCTTGTGTGACGTCAGGCGGTCGACGGCGAGTTCTGGATGCCCTGAGGCCATTCTGCTTATGTCAGGGAGTAATCTGAAGTTAATGTTTTCGATGCTAGAGGGCGCTTTTGCCCTATGTCTCCACAATACCTTTATGATTGGTAGAAAACAAAGTACATTATTATCCTCATAAATGTTGGAGGGGCAAGACACAGTATAGCGACTTTTCTAAACGTAAAGTACATGCTAGATGGTACACAATATGCTTTCAGGCAGCGGTTAAAATCATCTTGTGATAAACCAACGAGGGTCTTATTAGAAACTGATGTGATTGGTCAGATGCTACGAACTACGTGCTGTTGCATACCCATACTTTTCAGCTATTGAATGTTACAAACCATAACATATGCGTAGTAATCTCCAAGCAGATCTATCGATCGCAATGGCAGTATTCAAAGGGCAAAAGCAGTATTATTGGCCACCAGGATCTGCAAGCACTCGAACATGGAGGAGCATTTCATGTCAAATATGGTGTAATTGTCCCTCCCCGTGACCTTATTTGGGGAAAATTTCTTCAATCTTTTTTATAATTAGCTACAATGGAATAATTGCTTCGGCCCTAGGTTACCACATGACCTCCACTCCGCGACCTTTGCGCACGGCACGTTCATTTCGGTGTTTCTCAGTTTTGACGATCGGGTCTGTTCTTTTCTCCTTCCTGACGTGAAAAATTTAACCCGTTTCATTTTAGTTTGCAGTAGTTTGTTTATATCTTGACTTTGGTTTTCTCTTTTGGGAAAGGTGCTCAAATAAACTTTTCCCTTCTCAGGCCAACCTTGTGTTGCTTCGATTCTTTAATATTGATAATTAACAGCAATATCAATATTACCAGTGCTAAGGTTTTACGAGTGATCTATACCTAGCATCTGAGACAAACTCAGTGTGAGGCTCACGTCAAAGCCCACCAATCAACACTTATGCCTTAGTAACTGAAACCATACCCAAGCTTCCTACAACCTGCAAATGTAGATACTTTAGACAAATGAAACCAAATCGATGAATTACTAAGTGGTTTGATTCTAAATTTAGATGTAAATACAGAGTAGATAATAAGCCAATAGGAATACCTTTTTTCCCGTTGGATCATCTCTTTTCGGGACACTTTCGGCCTTAAGCACTCAAAATGATTACAGTTTCATAATGACAAAGTTTATTGCCCGTAGGTTAATTGTTTCTTACCAGGGAACGTCTATACTTATGTCAAATATACGTTTACCCAAAAGGGGTTGAAAAAATATATAAAATAAAATTATTGCGGTACGTCAATGTTTCAGGCTTATAAGTGAGCTTGGCAGAACCGGGTCTGGGTTTAAACCTGCGACCTATAAATTCAAAGGCAAAGACCCCTAACACCATTGCTGCAGCAACATAACCACTTCATAATGAGAGGCCCTAACATTGTGGCAAAGTTACATATCAATACATGAGGTCAAAATTAGAAAAAATAGAAATTAAAATAATGGTACACAATTATCACAGTTTTTAGTAAGCAACGTTTTTCTAGGAGTCAAACTTTCAGGGAAATTGCTCAGCTTTACTTTTGGTTCAAGGTATCTGTAACAGAATTAATAATTTTTGTAAAGCATTGTAACTGATATTGAATGGGCCCCACAATGAACGTGAAATACTCCGTCTGCAAAAAATGATAGATTTCAATGAATTTCCAGAATTTAAAGCACACTATTTCCATAATTCAAATCTCACTAACTCGTCGATTCTCTCCAATTCGTCGGAACATTCGTAGAAATTCATCCTCAGGAAAGCCAGTTCGTAAACCCCTACTCATGCTGAATGGGAAATATCTGAGATTAAAGTCACATATTTGTGACTTTACAATTGATTACTTCAATCATCAGGAGAGAAGCCGTCAGCACGGCGCTAGTTATAAATGTCGAGAAAGTTCTGAACTATGACGGACTTACATAAAACAAGTGAGGACTTGACTTTGGGGTATATGTAGCGAAGTATAGTAGACTTTTAGAGTTCAGCTTCCCTTTAAATGACATCGATATATAATGCTGCTTGCAATTATTTGAGTCGTACTTTCTTTGCCGTTAAGAATATGATACAGGAAAGTTGATTAGACTGAACATCGTTAGTATAATCACACGGTTTTTAGGGAAAGATTGTTAGTAGTCAAACTGTATGTCTGATCGGTACATTCTTTAGGAAACCTAACTTTGAATTTTGCTATTGCTATATATCCAATAAATGTTAAGCTGATATTATAAAATAAGTTCCATCTTTAACGTCGGTTTTGGTGTTTTTTCTTTACTTGGTATATGCGTTAAATGGATCCAGCTTGAATATATGAACATCTAACTGAATGTTGGGAATGCTCCTAACTGAAAATATCGGTAGATGCATATTTGTTAACACGAATTCTTTAGATATGGGTAAATAAGGTAAGTCAAACATTATCAGCCTTGCCAAGCCGCACTTTATAGTTGGTAGCTGTCGGTAGATATCATGCAGTAACGACTTAACGAGGAATAGCACAAAGTTTATACGAAGGAGGCATAAGTGTGATCGCTAATGTTCCGTCAGTAGACAATGGCAGAGCGCCCTCTGGCGGCTTAAAGGTGAAGTTCTGCAGAAGACTGGAGAAGAGCAGAAAGAGTTCCATCTTGGCGAGCTGCTCTCCGGGACACACACGCCGCCCTAAAAAAATGGAAATCTCCACAAAGTAAACAAGCTTTTCGCATTATTTATGCAAATTAGATACTAATTTGCATGATAAGTTTCTAATTATGTTAATGATCACTCAAGATACCTACATACCAAAAATCATGACAATCCATCAAGCCCTTCTTGAGTTATTCCCTTTCAAAATCTGCTCCTGCAGTTCCAGTAAAGCCGCTAGCGGGTCCAAAACCTTTACCACTTACTCTATGTTTAAAGAGCTATCTACCACTCAAAAATCAGGACCACAGCATGTCCAGAACACGAGATATCAAAACAGAAAGTTCCACTGCAGTACCTTTACAAGCGGCTAGGAGGGACCGAAATCTAATCATTTCCAGGTCTCATCAAGACCTACCCACATACCAAATATCATGTCAACACAATCCATCAAGGCCTTCTTGAGTTATGCTGCTAATCCACACACAAACGCTATCCTCTGCATAACCTTCTTGGCGAAGGTAATTAAGAACAACCTTTTAGTTCTAATGAAATATGCCAAATGCAACAGAAGGTAGGGATGTGTAGTTCAACTGGTAGCCTTCAAACAATTGCGCTCCTAATTCCAATTAGTTGGTAAATGGGAGACACAGTTCAAATTCTTGGCATCTCGGTTAGATTGATAAGCTGGCTTGTGTATTTTCTGTTAAAATCTGGATTTAGTTCGTTTCGTTATTTTTGTTAATTAGACTAATGTGTAACCTTTATAATTATAAATTACTTTTGCTGTATTACTATTATTTTTATGTTATGATGTTGACTTAGCTTGTCTTGTCATTTGCTGTTAACCTGAGTTATATGTTACGTTGTAATTATTTGTTTCTTTCGTTATCTCTGACCGTCATTTGTATTTTCTGTATTTTATGAGCAGAAGACCATCATAAGCAGATATGCTTCTTGTCTAATTCTCGATAAATGTATGTGAATAAAATAATAAAGAATAAAAATAAGATTAAATGCCTGCCCCGTGTCCGAGGAGGTGCCTCAGACACATTACAGTGCTAGCAACCCCTCCCCGGGAAAACAAACCCTGCTACTGAAACAGCAAGAAAATATTGGCCTTTATGCGAATGTGCAATACGGGGTGGACCGCAACAACAATCATAAAAACAGTGCTTGATTGTTTTAAACTATTTGTAACCTACCCCCTGAGAACAGCATGAAAGAATCCGGCTTGTTGATGACGCGTCCTTGTGGGTCCAGAAACCTGCCGGGGTCAAACCTTTCCGGTTCCGGCCAGTAAGCAGGGTCCACGTGTAGGGAGTACAAGTTCATCAGGACCTACAACAGAAATAAGTAAATATCAATGGAAAAACCTACCTACAAGATGAAATGTGGTTGCAGAGCTGTATTCAAAATCGGACATACGATATTGAAGAAAAAAAGTTCCGCTTAGTAATAAGAATATCAAACTGAAAACCATTGTACTGACGATTGCCAAGAACCGTCTGACCAAATGAGAAATTTGATCCATTGTATCTGATCCTTTATCAGCGTATGGATCGATAAGTTATGCAAAATGCCCTCTTCTAGTATTATTAGGAAAATGCTACAATATCGTGTGCTTATTAATGAATAAATAGGAACTTCAAATCGGTATAATTAAGGAAATAGCACAATAGTCTGCTGAAAAACGATGACCCTTATACTTCAGACACATCAAAGCTGAGGATGGTATAGAGTTTTTTTTGTTATAATGGTTTACAGAAAGATATTTGAAAGTCCATACTTGTGAGATGCAAACCTTTTTCAACACGAAATTATGAAGATTGGGAGATACTTTGCATAGCTATTTGGAAAAACAATCTACGTAAATGGCGGAACAATTCAGGGCTATTATTGAACCCTGCCACTTTGTACATTGTCTGATTGTGACGAATAAAATCATCATTTTGATAATTGTCGGTGGAGGTTTTGGTGTCGTGAAACTTTATCTCGCTTTTTTTTCAGTCCGATATATGCAATTGCTAAACCAAACACACAGGATTAAAGTGTGCTGTAAGATAACTGTGTACGTGTGGTAATGATTCCAAGGACATACTTGGGTTCCAGCTGGAATGTCGAAGTCGGCAACTTTGACCTGCTTTGTTGTAGCATGGGGTACAGCTAGAGCAAGCACCGCCCGGACACGCTGTACTTCCATCACAGTAGCCTCCGTGTAGGGCAGCTGGGAACGGTGGGACAGGCTGGGCAGGGTACCTCCAGCCACGGCATCAAGCTCCGTTTGCACCTGCGTTGTTGAAATGTTAATTAATTATGTATAACTAGCTGTACCTGAGAACTCTACCCTTTTATAAAGCACAAAAAGTTACAAACGTACCTTATTCTGGACGTCTGGGTTCAGGGCCATGTACAGAAGGCCCCATCGGAGAGTATTTGTGATTGTGTCGATTCCACCAAAGAAGAGTTCCTGAACAAAATACACCACATTTTCTTCTGTGAGGTCGTCTAGCTTGTCATGTCTGTCCACTTCAACCAGGCAGAAATCTATGAAGTCTCGCGGATTCTCACGGTCAAAGTCGCGACGATGGTGAGATATCTCTTCCCTTATGAACTTCAGAATCTTCTCGTTGTCCTCGAGCGTGGCATTGTAATATTTATTCACTGGAAAAAAATTGTTTGGGTGATATTTTGTCGTTGATTTCAATGTTGATATATTATATTATATTATGATAGATTTTAAAGATTCCTTGCCAATTTTAACGATCTTTAACCGCAATAATTGTTATGTAAATTTATTACGATGGAGTGCCCTTGAAATGTTATACTTTTAAAACGTTGTAAAGTCCGGAATCAATTCAGCCGCGGCTGCCATTTCTTGACTTGTATTATGCAATAAACCAGTATTATTATACCTTTGTAGTCAAAAGAATGTACACAGAATCTCTCCTGTGTAATTTATCTCTATGTATAAAGAATTATTTTTCAATTAATTAAGTATGTTCGTGTCAAGTTATTTATTTTGTTTTTTGTCGACAATGTCTCAGTTGTCACTCAGACACATATTGTATGGTTCAAAGACTTATCTACTAGTCTTGGCATTGATACCCATCTGTCTACGATAGTACATTCATGACAAATGCTTCTCATGCGAGTGGGACATGAAATTTCAAAATTTCACTGTCAAAACAGTGTTTGATTTTGGCTTGAAAATCTCGGCAAATTTTGTTTGACCTATAAATACGATAATTGCAAATAATAATACTAATTGACATAGAAAAAAGCAAATAAAAAGAAGATATCCCGATGGCATTAATATTTTGGACCACAATTAAAAAACGTTCTTTTGTCTATCATCATAAAAATCTATATAATGGCATATGAAAGGTACAACACTAACCATATGGAACAAATCGGAGGATAGGGAAGATACTGATGATTTGCCCGGCTGTAATGTTCACCAAGACCCCAACCATCGCTTCTGACAGCTCTCTGAACCTCTCATCTCCATAGTCAAAGCGATTGCCGAAGACTATGGAGAAAATAACGTTGGCTACCGTGGTTCTTAATTCTTCCTCCACTTCGAATGGCTTTCCTTCATACTCTGCAATCTGAGGAGTGAAAATGCACGATAATTTTGGTAACTTAAAAAAAACATCCCACGCAAAACCCTTGGTTATCCGCTCTAAAAATCACAGGTAATATGTTATAGAAGAATGATACAAGGTACCAATTTAATGATTCTACAGCAAATGCCAGCTTTAATTCTCATAGACAAGGGTGGTTGAATAAAGAGTTCCCCTATCTCAATTCCAGTTATGGTAGCAGGCTGAAACTGCACATTCATAGAACAACATAACAGGATGGTGAATGAATAATCCCCATGACCAACTTAGAACGTATCCCCCTGAATATCTGAGCCCTAATTGAGATATTAGATATTCGATGTTCGATTTTAAAGTTACCCATAGATCAATAAAAAAGAAGAACTTGCACATTCATCCTGTATATAGCTTGCTTATCTATACCCATCCACCTCCCTTAGAAGTATATCTCATCTGGAAAGAAGCTCAAATTTCAATAAACTCCAACATTTCCAGCTTTCTTAATGTATGAACATGATAAAATATTACAGAGGTCCTCTAGTTCTTACCTTGCCGCACATACACATTGCTTCTTCTTGAATCTTGTCTTTGATGCCACCCTTTCCGACTTTCACGCCCAAGGTCTTTAAGACACTAGTGGAGAATTTCTTCTTTTGTTTGAAACCTTGTCCCCATCGGGCAGTTACAACACCTTGTATGTTTTGCAAGAAAGTAAACAAATGGGCGAAGGTTAGAAAATTACTGAAAATTAAGTCAAGGGCTCAAAGTTAGATGTTGGCTTTATGACGCCATTGCCCTAAGGTGTTTCACGGCGGTAGGCTGCAAATTTAAGCCCTAATTATAAGTCCCAATGAGCATTTGTCAATACGCGGCCGTAAGCAAAAAACAATTGCGAAAATTTTCGACTACGTTGTAAAACCCACATTCCACTTGACGGCGGTCTCGCCGCACTCTCGCTGCGACCTATAGCGCAGTGAGAGCGCCAAACTCCCCCAAAATGTGCCCAAATGGAATCTCTCCGGCGACATTTGCGCGGTCAAAAAAGCGTTTGAAACTCTCATGCTCATGGCGCGCATGGCGCTCTCTGCGCGCTCCCAAGGTGACGTTAGCGCGCTCTCGGCGCACGCCCCGCGCTCTGGCCAATTTGAGGTCGCAGAGAGAGCTCGGTGAGAGCGCCGTCCTAGCTTATATAGTGGAATGTGGCTCTTAGCGGTGACGCAGATTCAGCGTATGAGCGACTAATTCAGCGCACTGCTGCTAATCCTAGTATTCAATCCAAACGCTTTTTGCTAGAGTTCAAGTACCATGTTTGGGGAAGGGGTAATCCTCACAGGAGGGGGTAATTGCTTCAGGTATAAACAAGCCTTGAAAATTCCAAGGTCGCCAACAATGACGCCTATTCCTTTGTTAAATGTTGCAAGTCCACAAGAAAATCATACACTGCTGTTAAGAAAACGTTTTATATATGTATCACAGAATTTTTTTCTGCTAGGCACAGAGGTGAAAAAGGGCCCGTTTAAGAATCAAACTGCGCATGCATAGATAAAGAAATGTGTTAACCGCCTCAAGGCATAAGACACCAGGGTTGTATTAGACTTGCTTAAAGTGCCTTTCCCAAGGGCACAATTTTGGGGCATATCGGTGGTAGTTGGAGGTTTTAACAAACTTAAGCACTTCTGAACATCTGCTTGAAAACCTACCGCCGTACATGCATAGTTCGAGACAAGAAATGTTGGCAAGTCAGGGGCCCTCGCCTTTGACCTGCGCAGACACACTCGAATGGATCGGTGAATGGTTGTATTTGGCCTCCGTGTTTATGTCAATAATTTTACTTTACTTCCAAATGCATACAACTTGGCGGCCTGAATCTGAATAAAGTATAGTAATGCAGCAAGACAGTATGACTTACATACAAGAGGCTGGACTCAAGTTGTCATATCCATTCGCTGAATACAAGCGTGTATATAAGAAAACTTTAACCCTGAAAGCAAATACATATCTATTTACCTTTCCCAAAAGCAGTAACGGTGTCAAATATGTAGCTCGGTGGCCTGGAGGCGAACAGCTCTGACCTATCCACGAGTGCGTCCTTCACTGCCATGTAGCCGTTCAGAACCACCACATCTTCCATCCCCAACCTGACGGTGAAGACGTCCCCGTACTGCCGCCTCCATGCCGTCAGCTTGAGGTGAGGTGCTCGGCCCAGGGCGAAGAGGTGCCCGAAGACAGGCCACCATCCCGCAGGGTAAGGTGGAAGGTTCCCGTGACGTCTTAGAAACAGGCACGCCACAAGGAACGCCAGACAGAGCACCAGCAACGTCTGCAAGTTCAAACGTGACAGCCCGAGAATCTCCAAAGATAGTGCGCTGTCCGCCATTTTCTGCTAGGAATGCTGTGTGCAATTAGGGGTCAATTTAGGTCAATGAAGCCGGTTCAGCAAGCTGTATGTAAACACGGCTGACCTTGGAATGGGTATTGCGTGTCAGGTGGTGCTGTTTAGGGGTCTAACAGGCATATATCTGGGCGATTGCTTCGGGCGTCCTTTGTTTTGGAACAAGGTCAATGATATTGTACCCTGACCCTATTTTTCTTTCACAAGGCAATTAGTGATAGGTTAGAAATACCACGTGCATGGTCTAACGTTGGGTAACATAAATTCGGGATTTTTCCGATAATGGTTGACTGAAATCAATCTAGCAGAACAATAAACCATCCTTTTTTTCTATTATTCTGTCAGTATCATGTACTATATTTGCACTAATCATATATATGGTAGATTTTGTCTCTAGTCGTGCTGACACCATAATATTTCAACTTGAAACTACCGTCCGCCGCACACACAATGACGGTGCTGTCGGACAGGGGTGCACATTAATTCGGGAGAGAAGACTCGTCTTGAATATCTTGCCGCTAATCACATTTTATACAGCAGCTACTCGTTCCATCCTTGGCTTGAGCAGAGTGCTATGGATATAGACGTGTCCAAGTAAAAAAAAATACACGAAAAAACGGCCGCACCGCACACATCAGGCCTTTGCTAACATCCCGTTTGTTGAGTCGATAGAACGTCACTCAAAGTCAATCCCCACCGTCATGGCAACGTGTACATTATTCATGGCAAGTTAGCTGGATGCCGTAGCAATGGTTATATTACTATGTCCATGTGTTCCTTGTTGTGTTAGGAGCAAACTTTGAGGAAAATATCGTCTTCAGTCCACTATCACAAGCAACATTTAGACAAAAAAAGTGTTCCTCACAAACCTTTTGTCGTCTGCTTGACGACATGATTCTGGGTAACAATATGGCGGCGGGAAAATACACGTGCCGTAGGTTGTAGCAACAAAGAGGAGTTTTGATGATTGATCACACTTAGAATCCAGTTGCAGGTTAGCAAAAGAGATTCTAATAAGTTGTATTGTAAATAATTGTGTTTAGCAGGCAGGAGATGTGACATTTGTCTTATAAACCAGCGAACAACCGTGCAGTGTGAGTCTCCCACGAAGCCCCCAGACTCTGTCGATAAGGGACGGAGAGTTTTAGACGTCGCCAACTTCTATTGCATGGTTATCGAAGCTTTTCAGACAGTATTCTGAATGCGTTAGTCTGTCAAGTTTGCATTTCTAGCGGTATTACTGCTGTTGCATCTAGCACATATACCTAAATACCCCGTTTTCGAAAAATCCCGAATTTAAGTACCCCACGAATTTATGTTACCCAACGTTAACATACAACATACTGAACATAGCTTAATGCACCAACGAAATTGTACAAATCAAACGTAGTGCTCTATTGGCGAGACGTTAATGATAGGAGCATGTATGTAAGTGTAGTGTATTGTAGTATAATAGTTAACAATTGTCTACAATATCTACCCCTGGCATGATAACTGTTATCTTATTCTCCTCTATTCCCGCATACGATTTAATACCAAGAAAATCTTCCAAAGGCCCATTAAAGTTACCGCGCTGACAAACAGACAGACAGACACACACACACGCACACACACGCACACACACACAAACACACACACACACAAACACACACACACACACAAACACACACACACACACACACACACACATATATACACACTAACGCTAATGAAAATATAAACGACAGTAATCAGGGGAAATCCATATTGCCAATCCTAATTTCTGAGCTTGTCAAATACGTGAGAGGTAGTGCGCCTGAGCATGACACTTTTTGGGGGATTTAAGTATACATGAGAGATGTACTAAGTGAAAAACTTTCGTGGAACGTGGTACTTTTCAAGCATAAGTCTAACCCTAACCATCTATAACTCTAGCCCAAAACTCCTTTCCTAATCCATTATAACCCTAGCCATAATCGTAACCTTATCCTACCTGTGAAGCTTGCCCTGCCCCTATCGATCCCAGCGCTAACTCCACACAGGTGCTCCGCTCACGTATACTGGAATCCCCCCAAAAGTGTCGTGCTCAGGTGCAGTAGCTGACCTCTCACGTATTTGGCAGCTCAAGGATTTGGCTCCACATCTGTCGGAGGTTATTGACTGACTGGTGAATGCCCATTAGCAGGCCACATGAAGGACACCCTCTAGGACAATGTGTTCATGATTAGGCCTAAGAAATAAAATCTTGTGTTCCCGGTTACGGCCCTAAAAATGGGTCATAAAGTATAGGGACTGCCTTTTTCTTACGACCGAAATGATCCAACGCATCGGTTTAACAATGTGAACTACAATGCATCAGGACACTTATATATTTCGCCAAGAAGGTTATGTTTTGGGTGGCGTTTGTATGTGTGTACGTATGTAACTATGTAGAAAAGCAGAATAACTGGAGAAGGCCTGAATGGATTGGCTTCATATTTGGTATGTGGGTAGACCTCCAAATTGTTAGATTTTGGGCCCCCTTGTGACTTCTTACGGTACTGCAGCGTAACTTCCGTTTTTGATATCTCGTGTTCCGGAAATGCTATGGTCATGATTTTTTAGAGGTAGATAACTCTTTGGACTTGTAAGTGGTATAGGTTTTTGGTACTGGATGAGCATGTTTTGCTTCAGACTTTGAAAGGTAATAACTCAAGAAGGGCTTGATGGATGGTCATGATTAAAGGTATGTAGATAGCTTGAGTGATGATTTACACAATACGATACTTATTATGCAGATCGGTATCTAATTTGCATAATACATGAGCAAAGTTCATTCATCCGCCGCATTTCACAATGGGGCTCTCAAACATGTAAAGAGAGAAATAGTGATAGATATCAACTATGCAAATGAAGACCTCTTTTGCATAATCAATGAGAAAAATCTATAACTCAAGATGGGATAGACGAATCATCATGATGTTTGGTATGTAGATAGCTTAAATGATGCTTTGTATGATTAGGCGATGATTATGCAACTCAGATTCTAATTTGCAGAATTAATGAGGCAATTTCAAAAACTCTCTGTGTTCCATGATCTGACTATTTAAATATATGACATTTGTAACTGATGAAGAGAGGAATGTTGATAGATAGAAGATATGCAAATGAAGACCTAATTTGCATAATTAATGAGAAACTATTATAATTCCACACAGGAAAATGACCGCAATTTCATACTTGTGGCAATTAGAAGTTATGTGAATGAGAACATCGTTGAATTGTATCATGCTAATAGGGATCTCATTTGCATAGCTGATAATTAACGTTAGGTTTTAAAGTAAACCTGTTCTAAAGCCTCAATCTATTTTAAGAGTAAAAAAGTAGGAGGAATTCTAGGAAGTTTTCAAGTCAGATTGAATTCTGTTTTGAATATCTATCACTGAGATGTCATTAATACCCTTCCTAAGACCTCAAAATGATTAGACTACAGGCCCCCTAGTGGCTTGCTATGGTACTGCAGTTGAACTTCCGGGTTTGATATCTCGTGTTCTGGACATGCTATGGTAATGCTGGTGAGTAGTAGATAGCTCCTAGGAGGGAGAGTAAGTCGTGTAGGGTTTGGGCCACCTATAGAAGCTTTTTTGGAACAACAGGAGTCGATTTGACAGAGAATAACTCAAGGAAGTGTTAAAGGATCGCCATATTTAGTATGCACATAGTCTGAGTGATACTTGACAAGATCGTATACCAATTATACAAATCAGTAGCTAATTTACATAATTAATAAAGTACATTTATAAATCCACTGCATTCCATAATAGGACTCTCAAACACATGACATAATTTTTTATGTAACTCAGAGAGAGAGCTCAAGGAATATCGGTAGATATCAATTATTCAAATGAATGACTTATTTGCATAATCAATATCAAAATAAACTTTGACTCCATAATAATAAATGATGGGGAGTTCATTATTGTAGCATTTAGATGTTAAATAGACGCGGACATTATTGGACATAAAGCATGCAAATTGAGGCCTCATTTACATAATTTATGAGGAAATGCTACAATAGCTTTCTTTGCTAAGATAAGAATCCAATACGTTGAGCAACTTGTGTTACTTGGGTAAAGAAGATCATAATCTGACACAATGTATGCAAATTAGGTCCTATTTGCATAATATATTGGATCATTTATGATCTGCCACTCGAAAAGGCGAACGTTAGTCGGCGTAGGTATAGGGTCGTGGAACTCTTGTTTGGTATTGTTTCACATTGAAGTTGATAGTAGCTGTCTATTGTTCTGTCTAAATTTAGGTTAAGTTGGCATCAGATCCATGAAAGTGTCCACTGATAACTGTTATATACATTCCAAAGCACGTTGGCGTCATAACGAAAAGGGGATAAAATAGAAAGCCTGACAAAAACACGTCAAAAACCAGCCGGACCCACCCCTCTGCTTGGCGACTACGTTGCTCCAAAACTGCACCACTGCTAGGTACGGAAAAGTAACATTTACTATGTCTTTCAAAATGTGTACCATTTCATCATCACGCTCAACTTACGACACTGCAATATCAAACCTTTGTGTCCCAAATATCAACATACAGACTCAATTTTTTTTCATGACCAGATGTAACATATATCAGCCCACTAGACAAATATACTAGTCCTGTACCGCCAAATGATTTTTAACCCTATTTAGGCTGCTCCCCCTTCATAACTTTCAAACGACATGGTGTATGATCAAATTTGCGGGGGGTGGTAATAAAGCATGTAAATATTAATCACTATACATAATAAGCCCTGGTTATTTGGCGAAGGTAATGTGTTCGTGGAACTCTAATTATAATGTGCACTGTAGAATTGTCTGACAATGAAGTTTATTTTCAACCATTCTTAAAGTGGCTCCTGGTCAAAACATTCATCATAAACTTACGCAGTATCGCACATGAGACGGGCGGATGCGGTCACAACGTCAGACCAACGGACCCGTCAATGTTTGTAGGAGGAGCGCCATCTGGCGTCTTGAGGGTGAAGAACTGCAGCTGAGGAATCATTTCGGAGACGTCAACTTTTATCAGGGCTACTGGCCGCCTTATAACTTCTGTACCCCCATGCAAAAGTGCCCGTGCCCCCGTGCAGAATTGTCCATACCCTAGGTAAAAGTGCCCGTGCCCCCGTGCAGAATTGTCCATACCCTAGGTAAAAGTGTCCGTACTCCCGTGCAAAAGTGTCCGTACCCCCGTGCAAAAGTGTCCGTACCCCCGTGCAAAAGTGTCCGTACCCCCGTGCAAAAGTGTCCGTACCCCCGTGCAGAAGTGTCCGTACCCCCGTGCAGAAGTTTTTGTACCCCATGGTGATGGATAAGTGTCCGTGAAATTTTAATCAAGTGTTGTTTTGTAAATGAAAATGGAAAGGAAAGTAATCTCGATCCAGTTTAGCTCTTCCTGCGGTCGTGAGAGAGAAGACAGACACTTTGTACTGTTTTACAGATTCATTGTAAGGGGAAATTCCCCTAGCTCTTTTTGACAAGCAAATGGACATTGGCCCACGGCTTAACGTCCCGTGCTAAGGACTGCGACCCTTTCCAGTAGCGTGCATGTCGGGTGAGCGATGTATCCGGGATCGAACTCGCGGCTTCTAGGACTACGCACGCTACTAAATCCGGTGTAAGTTGTTAATGCGTTCCCAATAATGTTCTTTTGCCTTTGCATGTGTAGTGATGGTGTTTTTGTAAACATGGTGTTGTTGGTGTTGGCGATGTGAGAATATTTTAATGCTTCACACAAGAATGTTGTAATATTCATTTCTTTGTTTTATAAAGCTGACATTAACAGTAAGTATCATTTTGTTTGTGCATTTGTAATGTAGTGATTTGTTGTTTGTCAAAGAACGTTCTGTTATGTTTTCTATTTCTATTACTAGTGGTTTATTGGGATAACTGGTGTTTTTTGTGTACTTGCTTTGTCTAGTTTGTTTTCTACTTGTAAATAATGTTATGTATTTGCGTGTTTCTAGATACCCCATTTTTTAATGTAACTTCACGACTGACTCTGTAAATGTTCTGAGGCTCGTTTTGTTGTTGTTATATATATCATTGTGTATTTGTATTGTTATTGATACATGTGTATTTCTATATTTTCTGATGTTTGTTTAGCCTGTTTATATATGTACATTTGTTCTCACATCTCGTTTACGTGTGGTAAAACAGAGCTAACCCTGTGATGGTTATTGGTAAATATTCTGATAGCTTTGATGACGTGGATATTCGATAAGTCATATATGTAAATATTTTGATATTTTTGTATCCGTGAAGAGGTAACTCAGATTTGTACTTGTAAAACGTCTAATGTTGTGTATATGTAAGTATGATTCATATGTAAACAAATTTTTAATTGCGTAAAATTTGTTAAAATCTGATTGAAAATAGACAGGCAGTAAGTCTTAAATTCAAAAAACATAGGGAAGGAAAACCTTGCACAGAGATGCAGGAATGAAAACTCTGCACAGACGTTCTGAACATGTAGGGAGGATGAAACACTCATATCAAAAAAAGTCCTAGGGGGTACACCCTAGCTAAAAAGCCAGTGGGAGTGGCCCCTGTAGATAAATGTAACTAGGGAGCACACCCTAGCCAAAAAAGCCAGTGGAAACGACACCTGCAACAATATGTAACTTTGTGCATTTGTGGAATTGTAAATGTGAAGTGTAACTGTGCTTTAATGTTATGTACTTGTGTATGAATTGAATGGAAATGTAAACATAATTAAAGTGTCCGTACACCAACGGTCGAATTTTCACCACTTCATTAAGGAGGAAAGTAAGTGAATGCAATATTTTGACTCATAATTTTTCATTTTTTCTGTTGACAAGGTTTGCTTTTCTTTAAACCACAACCAAATAATTGAAGCATTTCGATACATTTATCTATATTTTTTTTCCTTTATTACCACGGACTTACAGGTCTTTCACACCCGCAAGTTTGGATCGTTCAATCCCTCCTTCGGCGTCATGTTCGTCTACGAGCTTGCCTTCTGTAAAAAAACATCAAGTATTTGATTTGTATATTATAATTACTTTCGAGAATAAAGCCTTGTTGTGGAAAAAATCTGTACATAGTCGTTCGTGTATGTTCAACAATTTGAAAACAAATAATAACAAAGAAAATACAGAACATGTTAACCTGACGTCATATGGCGTCAAATAAGAATTAGAACATATACTTGTATTGACACTTATCTCTATAATAAGTATTGATTTCCAGGGTGGGTCTGTTATGCAAATAGACCTATTTTATCATGACGCTAAAAATGTCTTACCTTTTCCGACTGTCTCTTTCGCGGCTGAATCAGTCATCATGGATGCCATCTTGTCAGCTGTTTTTATTTCCTCCTCCTGTTTTCAACAGAGAGAAATATTTGAAGACAAACTAGTGTACGTGTTCAACCATGATTCTGTGTTAATCAGTATTTGTTGTATTGATCTTTTTAATGAAAAAAGTTTTCTGATTAACTGCATTTCTGACCACGTTACCTAAAACTGTTATACCCACTTCCAACTGACAATTTAGTCACCTAAATATTTGGTAGAAGTTAAAATTAATTCCGTTTGTAAGAACGTTTAATATGAAGGTTTTCGTGTGATTTGGTCTTTTAGATTATTCTTTTACATCATGTATCATATTTAAATCATAAAGTCATATATCGTACAAAATGAAATGTTGGTCGCCCAACCGTCTACATCCACTTTTACATCGTAAAACTGCAAATCGACGTATGCTAGGACTAGACTAACAAACTTGGTGACTTTTTCTTGAATTTAGTTTGCAACAATATTATGATAGAAGTATACGTTTATCATTTCTCGTGGGTTCCTAACAGGCATTGTCCTTTCCCTTGCCCCCCCCCCCGTCCCAGCTATCCTAAAAAAAGCCCAATCTAGATTAAGCACTAGACCAATAACTACGTACACTTACATAACAGGACTTTGAACTGTTTGATGAAAAAAATCAGTTTGAAGTTAATTGTTATGGAACATTTATGCGTATAAGAAGCAACAACCCAAAATAAGTAAACAATAGATACATACGTTAAAGAAAATACATATATAAAAACATTAAAATTAACATACTCCAATGTATATGATATCAGCGACCTTCTGTTCGTCTGTGACAATCACTTCGAATCGTTTGCAATTTAAACAAGCTGCTTGGGGGCCCAAACATACACCACTTCTTCATTACATCACAAGCTATCAGCCACCCAAAAATCAAGACCATAGCATGTCCAGTTCAAAAGATAAAAAAACGGAAGTTCTGCTGCAGTACCAAGGCCACATACCAGGGGGCCCAAAATCGACCTTGACTTTTGGCTTTACAACACCTGCTCACATACTAAATATCATCGCAATCTATCAAGAGGCTCTTGAGTTATGCTGACTACAGTAGTGCTGAAACACACAGACACACAGACACACCCAAAACTATATCTCCATTTTTCATGGAGATAACAACTTGCTGCACATACCTCATGTTTCCTAGGTTCATCTGTGGCACCTGAACCCTTTTGCACACCAGCATAATCCGAAGAGGTTTTGACAACACAATGTTCATGAAGTTCCCGCAATTCTTTCTCTAGCTGCTGCACTCTCTCGGACAACGCCTCGTTTTCTTCTTCGACATGATTGTGGTGGTTATAGAAGCCGATAACAATGAGAACAAGAATAACTCGAACAGCCCACCACAACAAACTAGCTTTGAAACTCGACTTTTCCTGGACGACTTGGTCAGTCGAGAATGCCTTGGCTCCTCCCATGACAAATCTTGATTGGAGACGTAAATGTATCTGATGCCTAGCCAGTCCTTCATAAAAACGTTCGAAAGAGTAAAGGTTGATTTAAGTCATGTGTTAAACGCTGTTCAAACTTGGGGGCTGACCTTTAATCTGGTGCAAAGTCCAACTGCTGGTTCAACGCCCTTTGCAAACGGTCGAGTGACCCCGGCCCGCCACAACAAAAAATGCGTTTTGCAGTCGGGTAAAAACTTAAAAGACTTTAGGTTTGAAATGAAGCTTAATGCGTTTTGAATTGAATGTTATTTTTTTGGCATGCGATAAACAAGTGTTGCATTTATTGGAAAGGTCATCTGTATGCCCCTCCACTTTTGGATTCCGGTCGCCCTCTTGCTTCCGGTCTATAGACCAATCGGGATTTGTAAGGCTGCAGTATGGTCAGGAATTACTAGTCGGCGCTTCAGTATCGCAAAGTCGCTTAAGGCTAAATACTCAAGGCGCGGTCTTGTAAAGTCTGCCAGATCACTACTGTAAAGTCAATCAGACATTTTCAGTAAAGTCAATCAGACACTATTGCTGTAAAAATGTAAATTCTATGTTCACTCTTTTTTATCTACAGTATCTACATTTTCGTTTTTGTCCGTATTTGCTGATACATATACCAATTTTTACTGTTAGATGTTTCCTAGTTGTTATCTCTGATGAGATGGAAAGTGATAAACCATACACGACAAGGGTATTATTCATAGTGTCGTTTTCAGTTCACTAAAACACCTGCCAAATTCTTTGGTATGAAATAATTTTCCGTGTTGATAACTATTGCAACCGTTTCGAATATGAATAAAAGTAATACAGCCTATTTTGAAGTCATGGTTCCTTGACCATAGAATCTGTAGATGTGCTAGGAATACATGTAATAAGATTCAAAGCTTTACACCAAATAGTTAGGTTTCCACAATTCTGTTCTGGGCCAACCCTACGCTTTTCTAAGTCATGCCATGACAAAAGCCATCGCTAGGCGGCATTCATCACATGCATATACCAGTGACCTCAGATGACCTTGCACGTGCTCGAGAGCGTGTGTATTTCCAGTCCGGGTGAACAAGGCTCCCAATTGTGTGTACGTGGCCGCTAACACATTTAACTATAATTTTTATTTGAAAACGTTTATAAACTACACAATACTTAAGCAATGCCTCCAGCAAAAGCCCCAGCACAAGCTAGCAAGAACGCTATAAAGGTTGGTACATCTAGCAGCTGTTACTATTTTACCTTATGTAAGGTAACGTAATGAGAACGCCTAGCCAATGAATAGAATTAAAGTTAGTTGAAATAAATATGAGAAACTCTTCGACTTAAACAATTGGATTATTAAGGTAACGAGAAACATGTGTGAACATAACAATGTCATGGCTGATAATTTATTGTTATGAAATGCAAGGAGGAAATGTCGTTAAAATTGTATATCTACATCTGTATCTACATTACGTTACCCCCAAATAACCCCTTCAGGGGCAAAGTAGGGGGGGTGAGGTCCCGGGCTAAGGCGGGCAGGTCTCCAGCCTGGCACGGAACGACTCAACGGTGGGAGCCGTCGCAACCGTGCAAGGCAGAGTATTCCACTGCCCCTGGGCTGGTTTCAGCAAACTGTGTCTATATTAATATGGTTGTTAACAAGTTTGTAGAAGAAGGTGATGCGGGCGTTCCTCCACCTTTCAGAGAGAAGTGGTCGTTGAGCATTTTTTGTCACGATTTATATCAAAGAAATGTCCACATAAAACTTTAACTCTTATTATTCCTCAAAGTACCATTAAACCGCTACATAAAAAAGGTTGCTCATGCCTTCCTAGGAATGTTCTAAACACGTTGATACCTGACGTGTGCATTCATTGAGGATTATTGATGCTTTATTTTGGAGATCTCTTTGAATTTGTCATTCAATATGTGAAGTGGTACTGTGAGTAGGTATATGACAATAACCCGGGGCGCTGTTATCATGACAATTCCATTGTAACTACGGCATCGTTGTGAACACAGGGTGTTAAATAAACACAACCCACTACAGTCTGAGAATTTCCCAACCTGACGGGCAAACACGAGCTCCGTACAGGGTTGCTCGGGATGCTGGTATTGTAGTTTGTTTGCGTATTTGACTGCTGCTGGCCGTCATGACGCCCTTACGACATCTGAGATTATGAGTGAGTCAGTGAGTGAGTGAGTGAGTGAGTGAGTGAGTGAGTGAGTGAGTGAGTGACGTCGTAAAAAAGTACCAAAACGCTTACAGCAATAGCTAACTGTAGCGCAGTTCAGAACCAGATGGAAGAAAAAAGGCATGGCCTTATGTCTCTTCATGGACGAAGTAAGTAAGTAATAGCCATGACGTAGTGGTATAACTTACTTAAAACGTCAGCCACTTGAAACATTAATAAAACAAGAGTTGAATTTTAACCAGAAAGCAAATTTTAGCTGCAAACACACACAAAGGTGGCACTGTTTCCATTGCATGATTGCAGGCTTAAGTATCATTTTGTCGGAAATGTTCGTTCTATACTAACTGACTCGAATTGTAAAGGTCTAGTGTGCGATGATCAAATTCATTATTTGTGTTTGAAGACTACATAGTTCCTCAACTTCAGGCCTATTTGCATTAGAATTTCAGAAGAAATCGGAAAGCAACAAGAATACAGCGCGGTTGCTTTCGCATAGTCCTAGCTTGGGGCCAAAGATGAAGCGAAGCCCCTCGGGAAACACAAGTTTTTGGCGCGGAATGTGATGTTAAGTAAATAAGGTATCTTTATACGAAAACTATTACCTTATTCATCGTATGCGGGACGAGCAACCTCTACCTCGAGTCTACCATCAGATGCATGACGTATCGTTAAGCTTTCAAAGAAGAAATCAAACCCCGCATTAGTACCGTAGATATAGAAACTTATTGTAGACTAGCAAAATTAATCTTGTATCACATGTTTGCCTTATGTTTTACTTAATGATTGTACTTCGTCATTGTTGTCAACTTGCAAATAGCCTACGGGCATGAAATTGCAATAAACAAATATATTTAAACGCAGTAAATCTAGACACTGTTACGTTATCCTGAAGGTATTTCTTTTCTATCAAATTCAACAATACCTTACTAAGCTCAGGATCAAGATATGCTAAAAAAAGACTGCAGGTTTGCTTCCGCCATTTTAGCTTCTATGTTTAAAAAAAATACACGGACCAACACAGAGACGCTGACAAAAACATGAACCTGAATCACAAAGAGAAAGTAAAATTCTTCAATGCTTCATAAAAAAATTGATTTTATAAGCTATAATTGTGTTATCTTCTTTCAGGCGAGGAAAGAACCCTTTCGTCGACGAAAGCGCGGAGAACGTCAGCACACTTGTCCACATTGCGGGCACGACGCAGACAGCGCCTGTGCATTAAAGCGCCACGTGCGAACACACACCGGTGAGAGACCCTTCAAATGCGACCAGTGCAGATATTCAGCAAACGAAAAGCATCATTTGGCGAGGCACATCGCGACAAAACATGGGCACGAAAAACCGTTTACCTGCGGAGAGTGCGAATACGCCACGGCTGACATAACGTGCTTGAAACGCCACATCGCTTTTCACACCGGCGAGAGACCATTTAAATGTGCATTATGTGAATATACAGCTGGAGTTAAGTACGACCTAAAACGCCACATGTGGGTACACAGCGGTGAGAGACCGTTCAAATGTTCTCTCTGTGATTACACATCAACAAGGAAGGCTTCTGTCCAGCGACACATGGTTAAACACACCGGTGAGAGACCCTACCGTTGCGGACATTGCGACTACTCCGCCGTACACAAGGGAACAGTGGAAGATCACATCCTAGCGGCTCACATGGGAGCTGCACCTCTCTTATGCGATGTCTGTGGCTACACCACGCCACTGAAAGGCAACATGAGAAAACACATGAACCGGCATAAAAACGGCGACCGTTACCAATGCGAATTGTGCGATTACAAAACCACTTTCAAATGTAACCTGCGACTTCACATTGCGAGGCATGCAGGGCACAAACCTTACGTGTGTGACGAGTGTGGATACGCAGCAGGGGACAAGTACAAACTCGCCCGACACATGGCCAAACATTCGCCAGAAAAACCGTTCAAGTGTCACCTCAGCAACTTCTCCACCGTTCTAAACGAGTACTTACAACGTCACTTGCTGACTCACACAGGAGAGAAACGTTTCAAGTGTGAACACTGTGGTTATTCAAGCCCCTTCAGAGATAATCTGGCAAAACACATTGCCAGGCACAGAAGTGATAAACCGTATAAATGCAGTCAGTGTGAGTACGCCTCTACTGTCAAAGAAGGTCTCAAGCGCCATATAAAAAGTCACCACTGTTAACTTGAACAATATGAATGCACTGTCTTTTGTTCGAAGGCATCGTTAATTGAGAGTAATTTTGGTGCTTTTGAAAGTAGCTAGTAGTACAATATGGCTTCACTTAAGCTCGCGTTGCTACCACTGTTCTGTACAAGTGTGTTGGGTTTTTTAAACATGAAGAATTTTGACGCCTTTAGCAACGGGTAGCCAGGGTCCCGCCTGTATGACCTAAACGTGAAGAAATATAAGCATTTGTACGTTAAATTCCCCGGCCAGCTAACTCCTCTGGCATGTTATCTGTCTATTTGGCAAATTTCTACTATCTTTCCAGCGACCTGTGGAGCCTGGTAGAGGCTACGTTAAACGCCAATCGGTCTACCATACAGATATCGCATCAGATGTTGTTATGAATATTACCTGAGAAATGCGAGTTGGCTAAGATTTGAAGAGAGACAATATTGCGGTTGTCACAGCTGGGCACGCCAAGTAATTTCGCGGCCCTGTGTGGAAACAGACCGCACTTGAGTCGGGCTTGTGCTGAGTGTACTTCAAATATTCTTTGGAATGCATGTGTAAACTGGGCCTTCAGCACGGTCTCGAGGTTGATCAAGTCGAGTTTGGGAAAATGGTGCTTGAGTACCCTAAATTTTACACGT
This sequence comes from Branchiostoma lanceolatum, assembly GCA_035149815.1. NCBI lineage: Eukaryota > Metazoa > Chordata > Leptocardii > Amphioxiformes > Branchiostomatidae > Branchiostoma > Branchiostoma lanceolatum. The sequence continues at coordinate 16,780,063 of CM068880.1, forward strand.
GTTTCCAAGTACACTTGGAGCAAACTGACTGCACGAAATGACTGACGTATCCGGACGGAATCCGAAACCTAAGATCCGAAAGAATCCAAAGCCGGGCCGTATATATAGTATTTGAAAAACTCACATTTTTGCTCCCGCCCTATATGACATCGTATAACTGCTGAACGACGTATATGTGTTACGCTACCGAACTTAGTGACTTCTTCTAAAATGTAGTTAGCAACAATTTTATCATTTTTTTGTGTGTTGCCATGATAACTAATTACGTTATCATCATTACGTCATAACAACACCAAAATTACAGGAGTGATTGATATTTACATGTAAATCACCCCCTTCAAATTTAGTGATCATACACTATACTGTTCTAAAGTTATGAAGATCTCCCCTCCCTCAATCCAATGAATCCCCATAAAGCCCAGTTTATATAGGATTAAACAGCCGGCTAGATTTTGATCTCAAATTAGGCAGCTTTATAGATTATCTTAAAGTTAATGTTGGTATCTCTGGAGCAATGTATAATGGACATGACTGTGTATGCCGTGCCTAGATGATGTTCAGATTTTCATGTGGAGATTTGAAGGTCTGTTTATATCTCTATATAAATGTCTAGACCCGGATGCTGTTCGATTTGCAGCAGATCAATCGCTATTTGCTGAGTATGGCCCTTAAAAAACCTTGTCCCTTTGTAACAGCTAGAGGTGAGCCATGAAAAAATAAAGTCCACAAAACCGTCTGGTTACTTTTTATTAAATCCACCAATCACCAATTGGTCAAATTTGCTTTTCGTAAAGCGTCAACGTAAAATATAGAGCATCTTAAATATTGGTTTGAATGCGTGTTCCAAAGTATTGTTGTGTATCGCTCGTGACGTTTGAATTTCAACAAAAGGATTTCGTAAGATGCAAAGTATAACTTATGATGTTTCTGTAGTTTTAGCACAATTCTCAAGAACAACGCCATTGTTACTTATAATGTTTTGGTATTTTCAGTTAATTCATAACAACGACTTCGTCCGTGCACGTGCACGGACATTATCAACATATTGTGAATCTAACCCTCATTGAACCCAACGGAATCTAACAAACCCCGGTCGTGTATTTTTGCAGTGCCATTTGCAGATTTTATCTGAAAAGATATGTTTTCCGACTTTGGGAGGAAACATCTACTATCACCTCTCCTAGTTTTGGAACGGAGACTTGCACTATGCTGTAAACAATGTAGAGGAAAATCTGTGTTTGGACCCCAGCAAAATGAGTATAATTACTTTAAAGTTATGCAGGTTGATATCATTATATTTTTTTAGAAGAAAATTGTTAAAGCTAGTACTTTTCAGGGCAAATCGTGGTTCTTCTCGTCTTTTCATGAATTGTGATAATATGCAGGGATTATTTAAACCTAAATTGGACCCATGCCACAATAATCCTCTTGTATTGACGAAACAATGTATAAAGTAAGATCACCGAAAACAATGATTAAACAAACCATAAAGGGGACTATTTGGACTCCGTTGTTTCATTGTAGTCACAAAAACTTAGGTTATATGAGGGTTAATATTCATATCTGTCTCTAAATATATGCTGGTTCCTACAAACGTAGCAAAAGATGTGTGCAAAACTAATTAATTTAGCTGTGTGCAAAGGTAATATACTAAAATAGTGATTAACTCATTAATACGGATGTTTTGTATCATATATGTTTCTTAGCTTCTTTCTTACCTTCATGCATGATCGAAGAAATATGACGTCAGTACAGATGTATAAGGGACTACGTATTAACTAATTGTACAATAAAACTCTGTTGTAGCATCATGTCAATAAGAATAGCTTGACTTGATTATCGTGATTTCAATCCTAAATACATTCAACGTTCTTCCTTACATCCTCCTAAACACCTTTTAGACATGTTAAGGTCTCTGGGGCTCAATACAAAACTCGATATATATTTCTGGTGTATTCTCTGAGCTGAAGCCTCCTCCTAAATTAAGATTACACAGCTACTATGTAAATGATGAACCTAAAAAAATGGCCTCTCTAGCTGTGCGGAGAAGTTTACCGGAATTATGTTTTTCCTGTAAATAAATCACTCTCTCCTTTTTGTCACACCTAAAGTTAGTTGAGTTAAAAAGAAAACGTCCTGGCATCTTCAACCCTTGCATATGTAATGTTATCTTACTTTTAGGAACGATGCTGCATATACATGATTGTCAACTTGACCAAACTGCGTGGATTTCGATATCCTGACGATAGATAGTTTGGACTGTGTTTAAGTTTGTTGACCTGTAGCCTTACCTCATCAGTATCAAAACTAAGGCTCCTCCTTTTGATTTTACTTGCCAAAATACATGGTAATCGGGACGGACAGCGCGACGCTGCTGACGTAAAAGACAAGACACAGCCTGTCCAGGACCTTCGTCAGCATGATGTAATCCCTAGCTTTGTCCTTCTTCTTTGATGCCTTCAGCTTTTTTATCCCATTCTTGATCCACTTGACCCTCTCCCCCTTCTCAATCTTAATCATCTTGGTCACATCTCTTATCTTGATCCTGATCTCTTTCAGCTTCTCCACTTCGGTGGTTTCCACCTTCTTCACATCCTTCATCTCGCTCTTAACTGCGGCATCTGGCTCATCCACCACGATCTTTTCCGCCATTATCTGCTCTCTCTTGTTCTTTGCCAGCTTGACCAGCTTCCCCACTTCTTCCTTTACCGCATTAAGCTCCTTTTCGTTCCTCACCGCATTAATTAGCTCCATAAGGCCCTTTGATGTCAAGGTGCCTGCCTTCTGCCTTATGATCTTAGTCGACGTTGGTTCCTTCTTCCCGTCATTGATCCCCTTACTTGGATCCATCTTCCCCTCCTCCATCGACTCGGGGGTGTCTTCCCTCATACCCTCTACATCAGTAGCAGAGTCATCCCCCACACCCTCTGGCTCCGCAGTCACCTCCTCAGCAACATACCCTGCCACCTGGTTTGGTCCCTTTTTCTCATCCTCTGCCCTCTTGGTCGGCCCGTCCTTCCCAAACTCTACCGCCTTGGCCGGCCCCTTCTTTCCATCCTCTACCACTTTGGTAAGCCCTTCCTTCCCATCCTCTACTGCCTTAATAGGCTTATCTTTCCCATCCTCTACTGCCTTGGTAGGCTCATCTTTCCCATCCTCTACTTCCTTGGTAGGCTTATCTTTCCCATCCTCTACTGCCTTGGTGGGCTCATCTTTCCCATCCTCTACCGCCTTGGTAGGCTCATCTTTTTCATCCTCTATTGCCTTGGTAGGCTCATCTTTCCCATCCTCTACTGCCTTGGTAGGCCCCTCCTTCTCATCCTCTACCGCCTTGGTAGGCTCATCTTTTTCATTCTCTACTGCCTTGGTAGGCTCATCTTTCCCATCCTCTACCGCCTTGGTAGGCCCCTTCTTCCCATCCTCTACCGCCTTGGTAGGCCCCTTCTTCCCATCCTCTACCGCCTTGGTAGGCCCCTTCTTCCCATCCTCTACCGCCTTGGTAGGCCCCTTCTTCCCATCCTCTACCGCCTTGGTAGGCCCCTTCTTCCCATCCTCTACCGCCTTGGTAGGCCCCTTCTTCCCATCCTCTACCGCCTTGGTAGGCCCTTTCTTTCCATCCTCTACCGCCTTGGTCGGCCCCTCCTTCCCATCCTCTACCGCCTTGGTAGGCTCTTTCTTTCCATCCTCTACTGCCGAGGTCGGCCCCTTCTTCCCATCCTCTATCACCGTGGCCGACTCCTCCTTTCCATCCTCATCCGCCTCAGAAGTTGCCTCCTCCCCATTCTCTACTGCCTTGGTTGACCTCTTTTCCCCCTCCTCTGGCATTTTCGTCGGCCCCTTCTTTCCGCCCTTCACCGTCGTAATCGACTTCTTTCTTCCATCCTTTGCCGACTTCTTTGACTCCTCTTTTCCCTCTTCAACTTTCGCATTTGACTCCTCCTCTCTATCCAATCCGTGCACTGAATTCTCACTATCCTGGAGGTCGTAGTTGGTCATGCCAGCTACATCGTCATCGTCTGCACGATTCTCGCCTGTGAGATCTCCAAAGAGGAGCATCCTAAACAGGAAAGAAACGAATTGACGTGAGTGAATCCTCACACTTTTCAACTACGTACAAATGTTTAAAAAAAACTTTATTGCTAAGATCCATTTCCTTTTATATTTACGACTTCAATGTATACAACAGTTAACGCAAGGTGGTGCTGTCAAAACGACATCACGAAACGAGAAAGTTATAGTCCGCCTTTGTATCAGAACTGACGTAAGGAAGCGTCGGATTGGACGTCATGAAAAGTACGTACAAGGGTTACTGACGCCAACGGAAAGATTGGGAGATATGTGATTATTCTAATTAGGCTGGATATAGAGTGAATGATAAAGCTATTTACCACCAAGGACTAACATAACATTGAATTCAAAATCAAGGAGTAAAATTAGTAGGTACTTTGAAATGTAGCGGAGAAAGACGATCTTCGTCGACTGAGACAAGCTTCCTTCTTTTTCGTGAAGAGTGATGACAATCATGGTGAAAAACAGGCAGATAGTCATCAAGCACATGCACACGATGATCAGGGTCGCTGTGGTATTGATCAGAATGAATAGTTGTCAGAATTGCAAAGACTCGAATTAGAGCTGCATTCGTCCTAAAAATATTTCTTCAATTGTGTTTAGGAAAGAAATCAAGAAAACAAGATAAGGATGATATAGACAGATGCATGTAGATACAAGCTTAAAACGGTCCATTTGAACAGTCTTCTTAAAACATATATAAACGTAATGTCTCATACAATTATCTCAATAACAGAATGCTCAGCTGACTCTACTCCAGTCTTATTAGGTCTGATTAGGTGGACAATCACTGACTTAGAGTAACCACAAATATTTGTTTAGTGTCTGAAACATTGTTTAAGCTGAATCAAACAATATTTTTACGCTCATTGCGTTTTGTTGTCTTTTCAGCCGTACTTTCACCTGTTGTGTGAGATTCCAATTGTATAATTATGACATTAAGGATTAAAAAAACTGTTTAGGTCACAGTAAGAGCGCAGCGCGATCGCCGTCTATTGGAATGGGGGCTTTACGGAATAAAGTGACAACACAACTAAAAGCTTAGCAAGTTTACAAAGTTGTGCTGTTGTTAGACGTGTTAAGGTGGGGTACAGGCATGTGGCAGCACATTTTCAACAAAAATATTTAAATAAAATAACCATCTGATTTGTTAGATGTATAGGTCTATTTTCATTATCTGGCATCATTTTCCTACATAGGTTATCAGTTTACCACAAACTTCAAGGGCAAAGTTGCAGTTTCCAACTTCCTGGCTGGTTGCCGATATCTTTTGGAACAGCCTGACCAATCAGGGGCCTCCATTTTGGCTATTCCCTCCCTCCCTCTGGAAAGCTGGATTCTCTGGCCTGACTGTAAACACTGCTCTGACTGTCAGATAGTGTGTTTGCAGAGGTTATTGACCCGTATGTCACTGTTAGTGCTTGCGTGATTGGGAAAAAAGCAAATAATGGCAATTTGGGGTCATTTTACGATTACTAAATGCCAATTTTATTAATACTACCTCTACAGCATGATTTTAAAAGCAAAAGTTTGACAAAACTGTATATGATAGGGCAGAAAAAGAAATGCTGTTCTGAGGTTTACCACCTGAACTTGCCTCTCACGGGTGGCATAAGCATTTTGATACTTTGATAATGTGTGAGGGCCCACAGAAGGAGGTTCTCATTAAATTATTGAAAAAAATTCACCAAAAATTAATTTAAAAAGATATCAAAAAAGGAGCCCGTGTATTGACCAATGGCATTATTATGCATCTGTCCCTAAAATATTAGCTTTGTACATTGGATCGTTAGCGAGGAAAAACCACTTTTGTAAAAAGGGGCGTGGCCCTGTAATTGTTGATGATGTCATCATGACGTCATAAAAATTTGCAAAAATTATTTTCTTGCACAGAGGTACTTGGAGAAAAAAAATCAAGAGCCACAAGTAACACTATATAGTATTTTCAATACACCCCCAGAAGTGCTGCCGCATGCCTGTACCCCACCTTAAGTTTAATCCGTGGTTACTCACCGAACAGTGGCAACGCTCCCTTAACGGGAAGCACCTCTGTTACAAAGGCGAGGACCATGACCATAGAGAGCAGTATCGTTACTCCAAACGATATCCGGTCTCCCCTGTGGATGGGCATCAGGAAGGTGATGGTCATCAACACGACCAGGATGACGCAGGGTGCGATAGTAGTGGCGATGTGATACAGCGGGATTCTTGACAGGTACAAAGCTAGGCACGCTTCCCTGTTGTCCTTGGAAAAGATGATACTCTTCCAAAACCATTCTCCCTCAGTTACTGTGGCCGACATGGTGTTACATGAGGTGTTTCCTTCACCTGCTGCAGAGGATCCGCTTTGGCATTCTACGGTCAACAGGTTCACGAATTATTGTTTTATAAAAATGAGGCATTGCGATAGGATATGAAAGAGATATCTAACGACATATATAGGTGGTTATGATAAGGAATTTACCAAGATTGCCCCTCGTCAATTCTTAAACAACGTGGTTTAAGGAGTGGTTTAAGGAGTGAAATTATGAATAACAAAATACAATGAGAAAATTTGGCGCAATCATTGTAAATTTCTTTTCAATGAATTTCAATCATTGTACATTGGTGCTTCATTCATTGGCGATCTCCAATAAACCTATATTAAATTTTGTTTGAAGCTGAAACTTAGAATGCGACATTGATAGACACAGGGGCCTGACTGCCCACGGTTGAATTGCCTGAACCTGGGTCACTTGATGCGTCTGTTTGTGTTTATTTTTGAGAGGACTGTCACACATGCAATATATGTAGTTTTAGTCAAGAAAACAATAATTCTGAATAGATTATGTTGATTGGTATATTTAATTAGACAATGTAAAACAAGAAATTTCCAAAGGATCAGATATTTCGTAAACATCCAAAGGTCTCCAAATTCTCGTGTAACATATATGTAATTCCGAGGAAAGCCATAGCAAATCGGGGTCTATCGGAATCGCAGATTGCGATAAATATTAGGTAAAAACTTAGCCTAATCATTTTCCGTGTTAACACATAAATTCTTAGATAATTATGTAACAGAAACTGGTCATAAGAAAATCTAGAATTGCTTAAGGCCACAGCAAGTAATTTTTATAGATGACATCAGCGCGCTCATTAATTTTCGCCTGACTTCAAAATGAAAAACAAGAAATTTCATTGCCCTCCGACGGTGGTCAACATGCCGAAAATTGGCAAATATGTCGTAAACGTTAAAAGTCTAAGGTGTTTCATTGCATATGAATACCCAGTGTAGTTCCTGCCCATGATGGTATAATAACAAACTGTTTTCTGCATTTGTTCTAGCAAGGACATTAAATACATAATGGGGGGGGGGGTCTAGTTAATTGAGTTGTATACACAAGGTGTTTCATCCCATATGAATTCCCAGTGTAGTTGCTTCAGATGATGGTACAAGCTCTTTTTTGCATTTGTTGTAGTTAGTCTATTGAGATGTATACACATCTAAGAGGACATGTTTACATTAAATCAAGGAGGTTTTATATTATATATGAAACGTCATTGGTTGAATACAGGAATAAAGCCCTGTTGGTCATGATATCATATTTCGTCGCCTCAATTCTTGTTTAACGAGACTTATGATCTCAAAATTTGAAAATATAGGAATCTTTTTTTTTTGGCCCGCCTTGTTTTTTTTTATCTCATAAATTTTGGAGTCTGCGGAGGATGTCATCCATAAAATTTACTTGCTGTGGCCTGACCTCATAACTTCGCAAATAAGTTTAGCCTTCATGGCTGATGTATCTGGGGTGTTTTCATCATTGATTATACAAAAAAGGTCCTCATTTGCATAAACTACATCAATTGATCATCTTCTCCACCCAAATAACAGAAGTTGTCCAAAGTATGACAGTGTTATCTCAGCAAAGAAGGCTATGTTAGCATCTTTTTAAACCTATCATGGCATAAGTTTTATTCCTCTCTTCCTGAGCCTCAGTTACAAACGTTACGAGGCTAAGTAGGATAGTTGAGGTATGAGTACACAGTATTTCGCCGCGACCCCCGGAGTCTGTGACGTAGCGGTAAGAAAATAGTGCGCCCTAAACCTTGAACCGTGTGTAAAAACGTTATCGTGAATGCCAGCGAGGCACAAACTTTACTGTATGGTAGTATAATAAGTGGGCTTTTAGATCGTAGGAATGAGATTGTGAAGTTTTCCCATTCGGCGTATAAATGCGCGTGACCTTTGCAGCTGCCTGCCGAGGTGAGTCGGCTTCACTTCCGCATGACCCCGCATGACCCCATATCAAAGTGGCCGTCAAATTGTTAAAAAACCATAACTTTTTTTGCTTTTCAGTTATTTTGTAGATCGTACCCTCGACTTCAGCATATTTGTTTGTCGTGATTTTGTAGGGTACCCTACTATGATTTTATCCACGTCGATGTGGGTCACTTTGTGGTCCTTAACTATAGAAACCCCCATAGGCCGAAAACTGTGTTCTGCTACCTTGAATAGACCTATCATGGAACGTAGTGGGCTTACGAAAGTCCTCTTAAATTTTGCAACCAAATAATTGCCATTTGATTATACCAAGCTTCACCTTAGCCATCCATATAAAAGATCATGATTAGTCATCAATTCCTTCTTGAGTTATAGTTTTTTCTCATTAATTATGCAAATGAGGTCTTAATTTGCATGATATGTTTCTATCGATGTTTCTCTTTCTCAGGCACATGTCACATGTTTGTCTATGATCGTCGTACAAACTTTCCTCATCAATTGTGCAAATGACATTCTGACTTGCGTAATAAGTAGCGTATAAAGTAAATCATCGTTTAAGTTATCTACTTACCAAAAGCTATTGCCATCCTACCCGTATACCAAACATCAATACAATCCATCCAAGCCTTCTCGAGGTATGCTGCTTATCTACACACACACACACACACACACACACACACACACACACACACACACACACACACACACACACACATATATATATATATATATATATATATATATATATATATATATATATATATATATATATATATATATATATATATATAAACGCTACTGAAAATACATTGTTGATAAAGGTAACAATTAGGCTCAATCATCCCTTTCTTACTTATCCTTACGTCGCCTGTGTTTTTGCTTTTTTAAACCGCTCTTGTTACCACTCCAGTCCCGCAAGTCATGGTAGGATCTGGTAGCTGTTGCGGTTTAGGCGTTCTCTCACCTCTACTATTTAATCGCCCCTGGGAATAATCCATGGCCCAATGGAAAAACCTCCAGCCTACACCAGTAACACTTACCAGTTGGTATAGAGACTGATGATGCAATATAACAGATTTTCAAACTTTCCTTGTTAATTTTCAAAGTACTTTGCCCTAAATCTAATCATCTTGATGGTTTGCATAGACCTACCGACACACCATCCAGGCGTTCTCGACTTATCGTGTTCACTAACAGACACACATACACGCTCGGTAAAATAAAACCTTCTCGGCGAAGAAAATTATTCTTACAAAATCAACTTATGAAAATTAACCTAGGTAAACTATTTCTCGCTGTTAGGATCTCATTTGTAGTGTGCTTTATACTAAATGAAAAGCTTAATCATTCAAGGTTCAAGGTTCAATCATAATCATTCAAAACGGCACATAAGTGTGGTCATTGAGCAACAAGGCTGATCATTCAAGTGACTTGCAAGCAAATTTCGGCAGAATCAAAATGCCATTCTTAAACAGATATAAAAGGCACAATGTTAATGTTAAAAGACAGACACATATGATTGAAGAGAAATTTGGCAAGTATCCTTAGGCGCATCTCACAAATACGCAACCATCACAAGCGGGGCATTGTTGTAAAAAGGTGACAAAAAAACTTTGTTTCTTTACATAGAGACAAAAATAAGTTCCCGGATTTTTCTGGATTTTCATTTTGATAAAACATGATAACTACATTAATGAGAATCAAAGTCTAATAAGCTAAGCTTAATATGTGTTCAAAGTTTTTTTTTACTCATCTTCTTTTAAGATACTTGTATAACAGGCTACCTGCCTACCAAATATCATGGAAATCGAACGTTCCTCTGTTCAGTTTTTCTTCTTAGTAGATTTTTACAACAACGCCCCATGCAGTTCCAAATAAGCTGCTAGGGGGCCAAACCTACACAACTTCTTCATCACATTACAAGCTATCTGCCAAAAAATCAAGACCATACTGATAGCATGTCCAGGTCAGATAGAAAAAACAAGTTCTGCTGCACTACCAAGGTCACATTCTAGGGGGCCAAAAATCGACCTTGACTTTTGGCTTCACATCACCCGCCAACATACCAAATATCAACGTAATCCATCAAGAGGTTATTTATTGAGTTATGCTGCTTACAGAAGTCAGGAAACACACACAGATAGACACACAGGCACACCCAAAACAATATCTCCATTTTTCATAGAGATAACAACTACTTTCAAGAATATCTTAAGATCTTACGGATGGATTGCTCGACTGCTGAGCTTGCGGAAAAGCAGACGTGGCATTCCATGCTGTCTAGAGGAAACAAGAAGGGCTCTGCATCACACACGGTGGTGGTGAGAGTTTCAACCCTCCACTCCACTTCGCCATTGTTGCTGACATGAACAGGTACAGTTTTTTGTAGGCCCTGATAGCCAGGGTAGGCGCTGTAGATAAAACAAAGGTCAATATGATGATTTTTCACGTGTAATTCAACATATTGGCCTTATATATTCCTACATGTACAGAGTATAAATCATTTATGTTTGTTTCTGTCAGCCATAGCATGTCGAGTCCAATAGGATAAGATTGGTGTAGGAAACCATTCACATTGACTTGGCAAAAGCCAAACTTACTTTCTCTTAAGAGTGAACGTTGGAGCCCAGATATTGCTGACTGGGATGCTGAAGCTGTCGATGCCACCGTAGTACGATGGCCTCCATGACAGACGGTTGTCCACCCATGTCTACAGTAAGCAGACAATAGGTTGCTGTACAATGCGCCATTTCAATTGATGAAAAGTTCTCAAACCAACTATAGCCCAAATAAAAGTAGCTGAAATATCAAGTAGCTGTAAGAAGCTAGTTGAAATATTCTATAGCTGGTTTACTTACGAAACTGATGATTATGGTAGCAACAAGCTGCTCCTTCTTTTCCTCCTGCAATAAAAACAAAAGACAACATGTATTATACCAAAACATTCCATTCAATATTCTATTGTATATGCAGGGACAATCCTACATTTTGGTTGAACTAGGCCGTCGACACTAGATACATAGAAAATAGGTACTTCCTTATTTTTAGCCTGCATTGAAAATCAAAATTCAACATGCACTCTTCCTTCTTTCCTATTTAGTGTATAAATTGGTTCCCACTTCCATTTCCTTTGAACTAGGCTATTGAAACCAAATACAGAGTTCAGTACACCAAATTGTTCCTTGTTTTAAGAACTGAACTAGGTTTCTAATCGAGTAAGACGTTTCAGATAGTATCCTATTCCTTTCGTCAGTGAGTGTAAAATTGGCCTAGAGACAAATGGAAAATGTGAGTTCTATCATATGGAAGTCTCTTTGAGTGGACAAGGAAATCTGTTGCAAATAAACCTCCCTGAACCAATAAATCAATACGTCGCAAAAAACATTTAAGTAGCTTTTGTCAACGTCAAGAATATGACAGGTGTGCTTGTGTCATCAAAATAAAAACATGTCGCCAATAACAGCAACTTGAAGACCGAAGAAAATGTCCAGGCTATGCTTAATGTACAGAATGACTAGTAAACTGGTAGACATACCAACTAATAAGTACTAGCTCAAAAACTTTTTTAAAAAACTATGCATGCCTTAAAGTACCAGAGTTATCAACCTTGCTAAGATTGATAAGTTCAAAAAATCGCATTTTAAATGAGCCATTATAGAGTGAAATTTGTTATTTCCTCAACAGAGCTTTTGCAAGACAGCACTTGCAGTCAGATGTGCATATATTAGGTGTGACAGAGCGTTCATTGAAACATTACCAACATATGCCACACCGTGTACATGAGAAGCTAGTGTCTTACGCCGAAGGACGATTATACAGGCTATACAGATACAGACATATAGCTTATGTAATTTGAATAAATTTATTACCTTAATCTAAAATTAAAACTCGGCCGTCTATCTTTGCCAATCGTGATCGTGCATTTCTTGTTAATAAATCCACATAGTGTGGCCTCGCATGAGATAGGAGTGTACTAAGAAACGAATAAATTGACTGAGTTGGAGACGCCCGGCAGTAGGTAACGTTTCATCAACCTGATTGGATAAAATTGTGGGCGTCTCCAGTCAATTCATTCGTTACTTAGTACACCCCTACCCCTTGGGAGGCCACCAGGGCCTGACCTAGAAAGATGCCATCTTTCAGACAGCAACAGGGCAGAATGCTTCCTTATAGTTACAAGTAACACATAACACTGGTCACAGAAAGTAGTACTTGCCAATTCGATGATTTTGTCCACAAACCCATTAAACATGATGGAGACATTCACCGGTGGCAGACGTACACTGTATCTCTCAGACTGGAGTAGCTCCGTTTCCAACCTTTGTTTATGGTTTACTAAGCAGAGATGCAGCAACAACAAAAAAGACGTTAGAATTTACAACCTTACTCATTGGCAAAATCTGTATGCGTTGTCGCACGCTGTTTGCTTTAGTAAGTTTTGTTATCATCGAACCAACTCACTACATGCTGTATGCATAGCTCAAAGGTGTATTGACGTTGAATGCCGTACATTGCAGGGTTGGGGTGGTAAACTGTAATCTGTCATATACTACTAAGAATTTTCTTAGATATTTATTTCTTTACTCGGGGACAAATTTTCTTATCAAAAAATGTCAAGAGTGGCTAAGAAAGGAAATTGTACACTTTTTATGTAAATTCTCACAACAAGGAGCATTTAGATTTTTTTTAATTTCCTCAAGTTAAAGAACTATTTCTGTAAGAATTAAAAACTAAAAAATGATAACATGTTGACAAAACGTTTTTCTTAAACACAGCATTTTTTTCTTTTTAAGAAAATTTTGTGTGTATAAGCAGAACAAAAAAAATTAAAAAATGAAGCATTTTTGGTAATGTATTACAGTGTACTGGCCTGGGCACTTAGACAGGCATTACAAAGATGAGTTCTAAGACCCCATACATTAGCAAACAAGTCTTTTTCATTGACAGTTCGACTCGCTTTATATTAACTACGTGACAAGTACCGTGTAGGTTCAACTTGTTAACTAGTCTCACGCATGTGTGCAAAGCAAGATCGGCAAAGTCATGTTTGTTTTGCGTCCAGCGACCTAACTAATCATACTGTGTCAGGCTACATATCTGTTTATGACATGTGTTATGATAGATGTCACCCCTGACACAAGAAAATGGTGTTGCCCAGAACCCAGGGGGAATAGAGCCCTGGGCTGGGAGAGGTCGAGTGTCAGACCGGGAATGGGGCAGGAGACAGAGGTCCAAGGGTCTGTCCCGTCAGTGGAATAAATTTGTAGTTCGTAGAGATCGTTGCGTGTTCGTCCGATGGTAAAAGAACCATTAATTCTAACAACGTGCACAAACTGTAGTAATATTTCTCCTACAATGCTAAAACAACGCCATGTTCCATAGGGTTGATACCTAATAATACGAAGGTTATGTTTTGCCTCGATGGCTCGAGAATTCAAGGATGGATTGTCTTGATATTTGTTATGTCGGTATGTATTTATAAAATCTCCGAATCGTTAAAATTTTTGGCACCTAATTTGCATGATTATCAGGAAAAGTTTTTAAAATATGTTATATTGACACTCTCACAACTGACATCTGTCAGTTGACAAGACGGCAAACACCCCCGTGCTGGCAGGGCCTGTCGCCAGAACACTTTGGCTAGCTTAAAAGATGATTGATGTAATGAAATGATTATTATGCAAATCAGAATATAATTTGCACAATAATTGGGGACATTGTATAAACTTGAGCAAAACAAAACCACGCTCCCCGTCATCGTTGTTTCCGTTTTGAAGAGCTGACCTAAGCGCGAGCCAGACAGCATTCGTTCAAACATTACTGCAATTGAACGTCCTGCGAGCATAGCTGTTCAACAAACCCTATGATTTTTTGTGACCTTTAACGAGTTCAGAAGTTACTTCAATCGAAGAATACTGTGAACACGGCATTTAAAGGTCCGCCAGCACAACGACACACAGCCCAGCTCTCCTGTGTGTATAGGGGGAAGTTTCAAAATCCGTTGTATTAACTCTCCCACAAGTGATACCTGTCAATGTGCGGTGTACATTTTGGTGAGCTCAGATCCCTCTACGGGAATTTGCACAAAGTCGGGGAGTAACGGTATTTGTACACGAAGAAATTATTATCAATCCCGCCCACAGCTCTTAGGCGCCAATGTCTCACACTACCAGGCTGAGCAAACCAGCGTTGTCATTTCTTTAAATATCCTCTTCTTTTAGTGACGCTGCCTTGCTTATGTATGATGTTTAACCAGACTTTTTAAATATTCCTTGTCTATTGTATCTATTTCAATAGTGTCTTGAAAAGTGTCGTCTTGGTAAAATGAATTAGCTAGGTCTCTAGCTATGTAAACACCACGGCCGTCAATAGCAAACTGAGGTTTTCAAGTTTACGTCAGCCGAATTTATTCGGTTACTTTATAGTACCAGCCTGCTTTATAAGCTTATTATCACATAGCCAGCTGGCGTCGACCAATCAGAAGCCTCCATTGCCCATGTGTTATGACGCCATAACACACCCGTGATCATCATTCCTCCCATTATGTAGAGGGGGAGGTTATCTTTTTGTTAACATTCGTACATGTATAATGTTTATTTGTTCCCAAAAATGTTTACTATCTTAGAATTAATCAAATCTTTTATAAGCATATGACAAAATAGAATAAACTATTTCAATACAAGTCAAATCTAAACGGGTGGAACTGCAAGTGGAGCCGCCTACAACATTGTCAGAAGGATGATATATATGATGATAACGTTATTGACCCGCCTCTTCCTTGGTGTATATGGTGTCATAACGCCTGGCCATGTGCTATTTTATTCGGTGGTTATAGCACATGACCAGGCGTTATGACACCATATACACCTCGTGGTGGGTCATTAAACCTTAATTCAAGGGAATAAAACTACGGATGAGAGATAGCAAAGCCTATAAAACAATCACCTGGACAAGTCGGTTTGCGGTACTCCCAGATGCTTCCTTTAGTCCCCTCCAGGCATTGGACCTCTCTGGGAGCACCGTACTCTAGCCTGTACCCATCGTTGCACGAGTACGTCACCCGTTCTCCGGTAAAGTAGAATCGTTTGATCGGACTTCTGTAGCCGTTCTTTGGAGGGCCCCTATCCATGCAGGTTTGGACATCTTCGGGGTAGTTTAATAAAAAAAATGCAATGTCAGAATTGATAACCTCTAAATAGGGCAGCAAAAACAGAAAAAAAGTCAACCGTTTCCAACTCTATTGGACGTTTTCACAAGGAAGCTGTTACCTTAGAGACAAAGAACTGAAGGTAAAATAATATTTTAGAAAGTACTTGTGTTTTTAACCAACTGACATTTATAATTGATTATAGCGACCTTAAGCAGATTTTAATCACAACGTATCCACTTGTATATATATTTATACACTACATGTTTGACAGTGAAGAACTTAAAGATAAAGTTACTAACAGTCAGAACAATCAGAGTACAACTCTTTTAATACAATATAAAAGAAAAATATGATTTAAGAATGTCATTTTCATTTATGTCTTTCTCGAAATAAAGTCTGTTCTGTAGCGCATCATCGACCAAACAAAAGGAACGTACCACACGGTATGACGTCACATTCCTCCTGGCTACCGTCTTCTGTCATGCAGAATGGGCGCTGGAGCCCTGAAGGGTTGCGGCAGTAGTCCTTGTCAAGGTTAGCCCAAGGGTACGACTTCGAGTAGTAATTAGCTTTAGCAGCTGACCACTCCAGACATGGTGCCCCGGATATAGTTGAACTCCATGTTCCACGGTAGTTTATGCCAGTGCCGTGGTAGCACACTGAGGAAGAGCATCCGATTTCTTTAGATGTTGATAAGACTCAGAATGATGCGATTTAGAGATTTAATCTTGCCAAAGGCAAACGTACCTTCAAATGTGTGGTTTACAAATAGTCAGCAGTTAAACAATGCGTTTTGATGATACAAAATGATTCCTCTCATGACAATAAAAACTTGAGCGAATATCCCTTACTGAGTTTTTTACCGAGGGCTTTGTATGATGTGTCTAACAAGAAAAATGGTATGCAAAGGAAGAATCCTGCAAGCTGTGGAATAAACATTTTACATTTAACTGGACTACATTAAATGTTCCTGACGCTTTATGAGAAATGGTTTGTGGAAGTTGGTAGTGGACTCGGACTACCGCCTGACATTTCTGAGTAACATCTGTGAGACAGCGCTAAATGTACTCTGGTCATATAGCAATGAACAATAAACAATATATAATAAGCATGATTACTATATATAATGGCAAACCCCGCGATCCAAGAAAGATCAGTGTATCGTCATCAGTCTAGTTAGACAATACAAGATACACGGTGGTAAATATACGTCTGACAAGCTCATTGAAAAAAATATTAAACAAACATTCCACGGCGAATTATCAGGACATGTTCAAACAAATTGAATGTGAACAAACATGGCCGTGAGCTATGGTTAACAAAAAGGCCGCAGAATGCCTTAATTTTTTGTTGTTGCAAATATCCCCCGAACCTTTATCTAGGGTATTTTCCAATAACCAATAGCAGCTTGTGAAACAACAGACGAGGGAACTTGAAAATATGGCTTTACATAACGAGAAGCGAGAAGATCAGGAAAACCAGGTAAACGGCAGAGAGAGACGGGGTGGACACGTCCAATCTGCCGTTCCATCACCTAAGGGACATTTCAAGGAAAGAGGACGGAACGAACTTGAACAGGTGGCCCACACTCTGTTATCTTTAAGATGCCGAAAGTAAAATATATAGCAAGGGCCATCGTATGCGCTATGTCAGAAAAGAGCAAATCATGCTTGTACAATTTAAATTAAGATGTCCTTTCACGTTCTGATTTGTATACCTTCGTTGCCCTTTAGAGTTGGGTCAGGGTTCAAGCATCCATGTTCTGATGTTGGAAACACATCACAAGATGGCAACAGGTCCTTTATCCAGTCATCAGCCGTGGCGAGCACTTCTTCACACCACGAGCGGCATGGTAGCAGCTGCGTGCCGCTGTTGAAAACCACCGAGAGTAACATTTTTATGATAAGGACGTTCATATTTTGCACATAATTTGTACACAATTTTGTCTAACATAAAGATAAACTCTTACAACAGCTAGGTTAAAGAAGATTTATAAAACAACGCCAACGCACAAGAGATACATACTTCTCTCAAATTTTGTTAAAAACTCACATGCATGATGTTGCATTGTCAGCATTTAGAGACAGAAGCAAAGAACAGTTGCCTCCAGCGACATTGCACCGTGGGAAAATAACGGCAGATAGAAACTCTCCCATCTGTGCGTGGTGTTTCCCTGGTATGCTGATCGAACTGTTTAGCAGTTCAGCAAGAGAAGAATTCTGTATGCCGTCAAACGTCGTCTGATTCAACTGGTTTGGTAACATTGTGAGCCTGTCGCCAAGTGGGAAAAGCTCGGGAACTCGAAGGCAAACTGAAAATAATAAGAAAAGTATCAAATATCGAATATCATTCTATAAACCTTGTATATCTTAAAGTTCTTATTACCTGCATGAAAAATGGATGTATTGTTTCCAATTTATCTGTTTGCTTGTTTGTTTGTCTGCCCAAGTATCTGTCTTTTCGTGTTTCCGCAAATTTTCTAGTTAGCATAACTTAAGAGCATCTGGATGAATTGAAATGATATTTTGACAGATAAAGGTCAAGGTTAATTATGGAACTCTTGGCTGATTTCGTTGCTTTACAGGAGAACTTCCCGATAGTAGTGTATGTTTGGTCCCCATGCCAGCTAGTTCTGGAACTCCTGTGCGTTTGTTTTAAATTTTCAAAGAGGGTAATTGAAGAGAGAAAAGACAGAATGTCATGATTTGGGGCTTGTAGGTTTCTTCGATAGATATCCACTCAATGGGATTCTTATTTTGCAAAATAGGACTATATTTACGTAATTAAAAAGAACACTCATCATACCAGTGTATGTTTTGTCATGGGCATGCTATGTACGGGAGTTGTAGATGACAGATAGCTTGTTAAGTCAAAACGAAGCTGTATAGGTTTGGCAATTGATTTTGAAAATGCAGGGCAGTTTTTGTTTTGAAAAAATTGAAAGGAAGTGATCTTCGGATTTTCATGATTTTGAAGATACTGGTAGCTTAAGCCTTTGTCGGCGGTAGGTTGGGAGAAGCCTGACCTGTTTTGAATCATATTAAGAGTCAAATTTCAAAAAAACACCCTGACCAATACTAACTTACTCTCAAAGACTAGCCAGCCAGTAAACCCATTCCAGACCTTCCGTCCACAGACGAATGTTTTGAAATTTTCCAACAACGAGTACTAGGCTGGTGGATCTGAAAACCGGCCGACCACTGCTGACCTAACGCCAGAGACACTCTCAACCATGGTTGGGGGAAGTAGGGAGGCTATGTGTAAAGCCCGTTTACACATAGACGAATTTCGAAGGTTAAGGACTATTTTGTGCCCCCTGGTTTGACCTTAGTACTGTAGCAAATCTTTAGCTTTTTGTATCTTTTGTCCTGGGCATAGAATGGTCTTGATTTTCTACGGCAGGTAGCTATAGCTTTTGATATGAGGAAAACGTGGTGTAGATTTGGAGCCCCAAAGCTAGATATGCGAAAGGAAAGGTCAAATGACATCCCAAGCTTCATCTTAAAGATCTACATAGTTGATGAGGCATGTAAAACCATCTATCACACTAAGAGCATAGTATGAGTTTGTAGAGAAGAATGCCCTCTGATTTAACAACATCAGAAAAACGTTACCAGCCAGATACATTAATCTTAATGTGTATTTACTTCACTGCCTCGTACCAACAACTCACCGCAGGCTTCTTCGTCGCTGCCGTCTGAACAGTCCTGCATCCCGTCACAGCGCTTCCAGGACAAGATGCATGTATATCGGTGTCCACAGCGATGGTATCCCAGGGGGCACACGACCCCTTAGAAGGTGAACAAAACGTTGATAAATCTATAGCATTAAATTACTGTATTCTGTTGAAGAAATTAATGAAACCACCGATATAGTAATCACATTCACCTAGAAGGTTATGTTTCTGTGCAGTTTGTGTCTGTCTGTGTGTCTGTTATCACATATACTCGAGAACCTGAGGATGGATCCTACCGATATCCAATACGTGGGCAGGGGTTTGGAAAACAGAGGTCAAGTTTCCTTATGTGCTTGACTAGCGACTTTTTAAGGTAGTGCAGTGGAACTGACGTTCTGGACATGCCAAGGTCGTGATATCTGAGTGCGATATAAAGATAGCTTTCGGGAGACAAAATCAGTGGTGTAGGATTAAGGCCGAGTTTGCTTCAAATTTGAAGGAAAAAAACTGTACAAGAGATTGACAAATTGATTTTTGGTATGTACATAGCTTTAGAGTTGATTCCTATGACAAATATACTTATTATAAAAAAACAGGAGATAAATTGCATTTTATGATAGCAGCCCCAGAATACGATATTTGATATGTAACTGAGAAAGAGATAAGATATCAAATATGCAAATGAATTTGCTGCTTAATTTGCTGCATAATTCAATTGTGACAAACATTAATTCCATTGTGGTAAATGATGGGAATTCCATTCGTGTGACATTTGGGAGTTAAATAAAATTTGAATTATTAGAAATTATTGGAACATTGATAGATTCGGGAAACAGCTAACAGGGACAGATGATCATACAGACTTGCAATAGAAAACACAACATGTAAATTTGTACATAAATATATCTATTTGATGTGCAGCCATGAAAGGTGCGTTTTTCACCATTGAAACGAATGGTACAGCCTCATCGGGTATAAAGTATTGCGAAAACATCATGGACATGTTGACAATTATTACGTTCATGACGCTGCGGGGCCGGGGAAGATGTATTGAATGGCGAAATACTCCAGCTTAGAGACTGAATGAAATTAATTATTATATCAGTCCGATCGCGGATCTTGAGCTCAAAAGTAATGTAGTAGCATAACGTCGTGTATAGGCTACATTTCCCTCGACCATCGTTACACATCATATAAAGGAGCACATTAAAAGCAAACGTGACACAAAAACACACAAAAGATAACCGGAGGTTCTCCGGTAGTATCAAGGTCTCACGCCTCTTTCCTCCCAAGCTCTACCGGAATACCGAATATAATTACAATCCATTCCGCCTCTCTTACGTTATGCAAACCCAAAGGCACGCAAAGAAACAATACCTCAAGATTTCATAGGGATAAGAATACATCACGAATTAACATTTTTGGATAGAATATGCGAAGCTGCATACCATATGTCAGCTGGCAGATGAAGTTGTGAGCAGAGGAGCACAGCTCTGGACTCCAGCTGGATGGTTGGAGTTCGTAGAGTGCGCAGTATTGTCCGTCCAGATGTTCATCAGGTCCCCGCGCAGTCCAATGATTCCAGTCAGCATCGGCGTTATGTGGAGTCCCATCTTCCCACATCCAGTCACCTTTCTGACCGTTCAAGCCAAACCAGAAACGTGATTTGTGATTCACTGTTGCCTTCATTTTTACTATCAAAAAGATGTCCACGTAGCTCTCCTTCGGCATGGCCAAAAGCCCCCAGTCGTCTGCACACGCCCGTCGGGCCTGGTTGTAGGTTTTGGCCTGGGTGTACGTCTTGTAGCATGCATGCCCATTTGGGGCGTAGCCAGTAGGACAACCTGTGATAAGTACCATACCAGTCAAAGCTGCAGATTTCAAGTTTGCCTACAAGTACTGAAAGTAAGTTTGCTAGTTTATCAAGGTCATAAATAAGCTAAATTAGCAAGAGGGGCTTGAAGGCTCTTGACATTGACACCTTCCAGTGGGACGACCTTGCCAATGACTGACCCAGCTGGAGATTTACTCTGTCCAAGTAATCTAAAACAGGAGAATATACACCAATGACAAGCGGATCCGGACAGAAGATCTGAGTCAGCTTATAAATGTTCCCCATGTGGTAGCTATAGAGACTGGCATTCTTATATATGACGGTTAGTCATAGGCAAAGCTGTAGGGCTGATATTAATAATGATTTTAACATGATCAATATTGACTGAAGGAGGCCATACAAAAATATCAATTTAACTATGTAAGATCAAATATGACGTTCTGTGCTTTGCGTAGAAGTGAAGTATAAGTTTTTGATTAATAGTTTATGTTAAAATATCATCCAAGAGATATAACCAATATCATTACGATAAATTTACAAAACAGCAAGAATGTGCAATTTCTTTGCTTATATGTACTTTTAGATGATACCTTCTAAAGGGACACAGGACATCCCATCTTCGAGCAGTCTCCAAGATAATTGGCAGACGCACGTCCTTCCCCCTGGATGTGCAAGACACAAATGCTGACATCCTCCATTTGAAGAGGCGCAAGCTGTCAAGAAACAAGCATGGGAAGCTTTATGTATCAAATGTATCCAAGGGTAATCAAAACAATCGTTTTGTCAGTTCAGGAGTATGAGATAAATACTGCAGATTTCTAGAGAGATTGTGTTAGAAAACGTACCATTGATGATATTGATAGGCGATCCCGGGGACACGTAGATTCCGTATGGAGTGGACAGATCATTGACCAAATCAATATAGCCATCTTCCGGTTTAGACAATCTAAAAATACAAATGGTTATCATTCTTTGAAATTATGCAAAAAAAAACTGTGCGCATCAACATATTGCACAAAGGAATGCACCCCGGCCCATATAGAGAAGAGGATTTGACGTAACGGTTCACCGGACCCCTTTACACTCAGTTTGCACAAGCTGAGAATTTAAGATCTGTGGCATACGAAATTATTTTTTTCACCTTTTGACTCGTAGAGTTCCAGAAGATATCCAGTAGATGTAGTCATCATCGACTGCGAGTCCCAGAACTATATTCTCGTCTTCAACATGCCTTCGGATTTCTTTGCCGAGTAGGTCTGAGCTGTAGATGCTGTGCTGATCACAGTAGTACAAACGGTTTTCTAAAATAGACAACAAACAATAGAGTAATAACAAATGTGCAATCTTAAAGACATACTCAACTCCAGAAGTGGGTGTTATGATCTTAAAACCACTTATTCATGAATATAAAATCAACCAAATTGGCAAAAATTAATAAAAGATAAACAAATAAATTGACCCATTATAACACAGGAATTGAGTGATATAGAAATGATGCATTAAGTACTGTTTCCTACTAAATAATTGCTGACAGATATTGGGACGTCTACAAGATTTAACACCATCAAAAGGTCTAAGATCTTAGACGTGCTACAACAGGCAGGATGTAATGAAGACGAATTACGTCTTGAGGAACTACTCCTGGCAGGCACTAAGTTGAGAGTCCGTGTCGAATCAACCTACCTGATTTCGAAACAACAATAGGGTCCCTAAAAGTGACAGTCTCTCCCCAGTACTGTTCACCCGTTATCTAGCATCTGCACTATAATTATAAACAATACGGTGGCACTCCACAAGACCCAAACCTCCAGTATCACTACTGGGCATGCCATTGGAAATGGAATATGCGGGCGATGTCGATTTTATAGACAAGGAAATAGTCGCACTGGAAGGACTAGCAATCTGAAAGACTCAAACCTATTTATGAATGAAACCAAGACAGAATTCACCCATGTCTATTTAGCGGACATAATGGAAAAAAGAGCATGAAAAACAACTCCGAGGCCACGAGAAATGGAGGTAAGGTCAAATTCTTGAGTCTTTCCTCTGTAGCTCATTTGACATAGCAACACGGTGTATGATGGACAATATTGCATTCAGGTCCCTTTGGAAAATCTGGATCCATCGATCAAAAATTCCTTGGAGAAAAAGCTACAGTTGTACAATGCCACATGCGTATAAATTAGGCTCTGCAACTGTATCTGGGCAGCTCCACAGACAGCAACAGACAAACTGGACGCATGCCATTGAAAACACCTACGAACAATCACAGGACATCATATCAATGGCCGGTCGACCAAACAAAGCACTGTAAGAGCTTTGTAACACATTCTTTTGGAGGTTGTAGGATTAGTGGCCGGTTGATATCCAGTGTGTTATTTGAAGGCGGAGCCTAACCCTTTCCTTCCGCCAACATTTAACTCGACAAACTGAAGTCAGGTACCCATTTATAAAACTGGGTGGAGCGAGGAAAGCTAGAAAACCGACAAAACTGCATGCCTGTATATGTTCTTCATTTCGGAGATGGAAAGATATAGCATTTGTTCTTACCTATTGCGTGCTGTCTCACCTTTGTGGTTTATTTTGATCATGTTTGGTTCAGTCAAGTTACTGATGATGGTCATGTGGTCGGTTCCATCCATCGCAGCACGGTCAATTCGTTTCAAAGAAGAGTCTGACCAGTACATGATCCTGTAAGACGTAATCAGTCAAACAAGAAATGGTTGGATTTAAACAAAAGCAGGCCGCGTAGCAGACCGGTGTGCTCGTTATTTGCGAATAAAATATAACAGGTACATTGCACAACGCTTTGTCATATTATCTTCACTATTCATGACACATTTCAAGAGCTATTATGATAGTACTTCTCGGTATTCTCACGACCAACTTACGGCAACTATTTGTAGCGGGTCCCGGGTTGATTTTAAGTTGAGTTAAAAACATTTCGGGGTCCCCGAAATAGCACGGTGGCCCGCAACGTGCCTCACAGGGTCACGCCCGAGAGTGCCCAAACAGCCCATAAACTACCTGGCTGGGCCCCTTTTTCAATTGTGACCGCAGCATAACCAAGAAAGCTAGAAGTGACGTGTCTACTGATGTATATTTTTCAAACAAAGCCCTATAAAGATTTTGTTGAGTGGTGAATAGGACTGTTTAGCAATAGCTGATCTTGTTGGGCTGAGTTTTGCCAGTCAATATATGAGTATACATATGCCTGCCTTAGGCTTAAAACATGTGGTGACGAGGCTGAACATGATTCTGCGCTTAACCCTGGACCCCGTGGATAAACTATCGGTTTGGAAACACGGCCTGACGGTGCAACCGGAGCCCCGGGCCGAGGCAAGACGCTTCCTTTACCGATGATTCATTTGTTCAGCTACGAATATGCAAATAACGGGATATCCCAGAATGCCAATTGATTGCGCAATGCGAAGGTCTGTCTAGGCATGAAACCGTTGCAAAAAGTTAAAAACAAAATTCCTTTCCACAAACGTCAAAGACGTAACGTCGGAATCACCTATTTTGTCCGTCTTGATTCAGACTGGAAAATTGGTTAATAGTATGCTCTTGATGGAAGGAAAACATATTATTATCTCCATGAAAAATGGAGATATTGTTTTTGGTGTGTTTGTGTGTGTGTGTGTGTGTGTGTGTGTGTGTGTGTGTGTTTGTGTTTGTGTTTCCGGACTATTGTAGTCAGCATAACTCAAGAACCTCTGGATGGATTACGATGATATTTGATATGTGGGCGGGTGTTGTGAGGCCGAAATTCAAGGTCAATTTTGGGCCCCCTGGTATGTGACCTTGGTACTGCAGCAGAAATTTCATTTTTGTATCTCTTGACCTGGACGTGAAATGGTCTTGATTTTTTGGTGGCAGATAGCTTGTGGTGTAATGAAGACGTGGTGTGGGTTTGGGCCCCCTAGCAGCTTGCTCTGGAACTACAGGGGAGTTATCGTAAAAATCTTCTAAGGAGAATAACTGAACAAAGGAATGATGGGTTTCCATGATATTTAGTATACAGGTAGCTTAGACAGGGATGTACACAATGAAGTGCAAATTATGTTAATTAGGACTTAATTTGCATATCTAATGAGATTTATCTATATTTGCAGTGTTTTCCATTATCAGACTCAAATACATGTAACGTATGTAGTTTATGGAAAGTAGATCATCAACAGATACCAATTATGCAAATAAATGCATAATTTGCATAATTAATGCAAAAAACCATCTCTCATCTAATTGGAAAATTATAGGACTGTCAATATGATACTTAGTATGCAGGTAGCTTAGACAGAGATATACATAATGTAGTGCAAATTATGCTAATTGTGACTTAATTTGCATAGCTAATGAGGAAAATCTATATTTGCAGTGTTTTCCATTATCAGACTCAAATACATGTAACATATGTACTTTATGGAAAGTGGAGCATCAACAGATACCAATTATGCAAATAAATTCCTAATTTGCATAATCAATGCAAAAACACCATAATTCATCTAATTGGAAAATTGCAGGACTGTCAATATTGCAACATGTGTAAGTTAGATTAAGGTGTTTATGACCAAGCATATATCAAGCAAATGTGTAAAACGTGTTTTGAAAGGAAAGGAACTCCGACCGACGTACTAGCTAACAAGGTGGTCAGGCCGTTCCCATGTGAAAACCCGAAATCTCTTTGTGTCAAGTTGCCGACAAACATGTTGTAAAACGGGGGTGTCAGGATCATATCTTGTAGCGATGAATGGGTAACACCCCTGGGTGGTCTCAAGATCGCCACAACCCCCATACCTATATCCAAATCATTGAATCGAATTGTTCATGGAGATATGAGGTCGTGGAACTCT
Source organism: Branchiostoma lanceolatum (assembly GCA_035149815.1). NCBI lineage: Eukaryota > Metazoa > Chordata > Leptocardii > Amphioxiformes > Branchiostomatidae > Branchiostoma > Branchiostoma lanceolatum. The sequence continues at coordinate 16,805,905 of CM068880.1, forward strand.
TGTTTTGCTAAGTTTCTTCCTTTTCTTTTCTCTATTGACAAATATGGTCAATGGCCGGGACCAGACGGCTGCCACCATTGGGTCCAGAGAAATTAGCAGACAACATGTGGTATTCGGTTGAATGATGTAGCAAGTGGTAGGACAGAGGTGGAGGGTCACCATAAATATGAATGTGTTTAATCAAACTAGTTTTATAGGCTATACCTTTCTGCTTGCAAATTTCACCTCTTCAGTTTCTTCTTTTCCGGCTCCCACCCTTAAAAAACTGTCTAAACTATCTATTTGAAAAATCACCCATTCTTAGGGTCCAAAGCGAGCCCAATTGGTCTCCCGATGGATGGAGACGTCAGAAGTATCCTGGCAAACGATCCGTTCTTCCGGGCTACTGAAATGGTTTGAGCCCGCCAGTCGGCCCAGTAGATGTTTTCTCCAGTGTGATCCAATGCCAGGCCATGGGCAACTGGAGAGTTTTTGAAGGTAGACACATCACTGTTAGAATTTTTATAGAGATTTTTTTTGTTTTTACATTTTTATCAGAATCGATATACCCAATTCTATTCAGGGGGTTGTCCATAACCACGCCAACTTTGATGTCGCATAATTCCTGAACGGCTTATGCTAGGGCCATCAAACTAGGTCATTTTTCATAGAATTAAGATAGCAACAATTTCATATCATTTATGTAAGTTCATAATTTTCTGTATTGCCATGGCAAGGAGTTACTGACAGGCAAATTTTAAAAAAAAAGTGCTAATTTCGCTTCTAACAGCGTAGTTTACAGGTTAAACCACACATATCTTTTTTACATTTTCTAACATCTGCTGATGTTACATTTTCATGTAACTTAAATGATTACATATTCATTGATTATGCTAGCTTGATGACTTCATAGGTTAAAACCCAAGATGGCGGGCCTCATCATTAGCTAAGGAGTCAATTTCCCCTTCAAAATCGTAACTACCTGGTATTTTTTAATACAAAAAAACAACAACATTCAACTAAGTTTTTTTGTCTATTTTCATTGTGTTACATTTTTCTTTGGGGTTATTTGCAGGAAAACAATTGTATTTGTGAACATTCAAGATGGCCGATCCAAGATAGCTGATAGAGATAATGACCGGCTATATAGTAGATGCAGATTCAAACACACACGCACACAAACACAGAGAGAGAATGACACACACACACACTTGCAGTACAACACCTGCATTTTTCATGGAGGTAATAAATCGGTCGTGCGTACGGTAGGACAGCTGATACTGCACTTACCAGCGTCACGTTGTTCTATAACTTTTTCCTCTCCGCTTCCATCACGACGAGCTCGTTTGATGCCTGGACCTTTTCTGTTGTCTCTAATAGTCCTAGTTGTCCAGTACACGAAATCAGCCATAGGATCAAAGTCCAGTGACAATGGCCCTTCTGGATCTCTCATCGGAAGCGCCATCTTTGTCCTGGAACTGACGTCAAATTGGACGATCCTATTTAGATCCTTCTCAGCAACCAACAGGAACGAGTTGCTGATGTTATGAAGACCAATTGAATCTATTGTTTAGAAAAACATACAATCAGAATTGCAATACATTCTAAAAACATTAAAATTTACATGTCATTGATAAAGTAATACTTGAAATCACGTAGCACCTTCTTCGGAGAAAATGTAACCTTCTTTGGTAGTGTTTTCAACTTATTAGGGTATATAAGATCATATCCACCGGTATAATTAATGATGATTATGTTATTTGCATAATCAATGAGAAACATATGTAATGCTTCACTTAAAAATATTAAGCATCATTTGAGGTCGTGGAATGCATGCAAATAAACCGCATATTTGTTTTTTGTATCTTAAAATTTCAGTGAACATTGTGTCATGATTCACAGGGACTCACTACCTCCAGATAAATCAGTCGTGCTACACGTAACGTAACGTTACCATTTAACGTCCGATTTATACGTTATTTATCTTAAAACCGCGCGGACAGAGCCAAATGTTAAACCAATGGGCAGAAATATCAGCTCTTCTAACAAGAAAAATGCATGGTCTGTAAGTTTTTCTCCGCCTGTTTAACGCTGTGCGAGCATGTATTCATACTGGGGTTTATGGTGTAGAATTGTGCTAGGGTAACCCATTATCGTCCACGTCAGCCTTTTCCCTTCTAGCGCTATGCTTGAGGAACATAGACAAGAAAAAAATGCACTGTAACTGTCAAAAGAAGTCTACAGACAAATGACAGTAAAGTCACTATGTTTGTCCATCCGCTTGCCTGACGCGATGGAAGAATGCAATGTGTGTTCTGAATTTCCCCGACATCAGCAGCACGTGGCGTTCACGTGATAAACGCATGGCCATTATGTCATGCGGGACAAAAATGTATCATCTGAGCGGGGTTCGCTAGGTGGTATCAAACCTTTCTAGAATTGGCAAGAGTTTCAAACCTCGAATCACAACGGATAGTCTGAATATCAAAGAAAGGTTTGACGTCAGCTACGTTTAAAAGATACTAGCTATCGTGTAAGTTAGAAAAACATGCTGAATTATGCGGGGTCGAATTTCATATGAAATACGTCATGCATGACGCTTCCGTGCAACTTGTTGTTGCTGGTTCAGGAGTTTATTCTGTTATGTCGCTGGACGTAAACCTTTTTCATTGTTTTGTATAAAAGAGAAAGATGGCTACGGATCATACTTATGACGTTCTTTGTTGCTCATGAGAATAGGCTTTGGCATAATACACCTCGACATGTGGACATGACCCAAACTGGACGTAAACTGCTCCCGCACGTAATTAGGTTATGTTACGTTACATATGAGAGGCATAAGTGAACGATAGACTATCTGGTTTCACTGTTTTTACATAGAAACCAGATGCTATGGCATTGTGAATACACGACACAGATTCAAAATCACTTCTAAGGTAAAGTATGGTATGATACTTCATTTTACAAACATTCTTTTTACCACATTCAACGCCTGCTTCATGGAGGCAATTTTGATCCGTCCACCCAGCATACGAGCAGTCAAACAGGCTACGTTCGGTCCCATCACATCTCAGACCATTCATGTAGATAGGCCCCCAAACAGTTTCTGCAGTCAAAACGATAATGATTACCAAATTGGAAAAATGCACTTGTTTATAACATGTTGTCCTTCAAAATCCTGACATCTAATCTAAAACGAATCAATGATAATAGTTCAATTTGAATTTTTAATTGATATCTCACCTTCACCAAAATATGCGGAATCACGAACTTGATAGGCACCGAAATAGCCCAGCATTCGGCAAGCAATATCTGCTTCAGCTTCGTCAAAATTGCGGCGGCAAATTGTTCCCCAGTCATAACTGCCAACCGCTCGGACTTCTACACGTCCTTGGTTTGGGTTATTTCCATCAACAAGTCGAATTCTGCTGGAATCTAAAGACATTTTTTTATGATTTAGAATTGAAAAATGTCTATCAATATTCTCTAGAACTGATGGAGGAATAATATCGATTTAAATTGAATATCCTAGATATTATTATTCGTAATACACGATATCATGATATAGTATGGTATCCATCCTTGTTGTGGCTGAGGGTTGTCCTTTAATGCCCTCGAGAAATAGACTTCATTTTGAGAGGAAGACTATAGTAATCCGGCTGCAGTAATAGCGATACCTAATATACAATTTACCAATGTATGTCATCATTTATACCAAAATATCGTTCAAGACATATTAAGAAACCGCCGAAACATAAGAAATTATTGTAAAGGCCGAAGAAGTATACTTTTTTTTCTAAATTTTATACTACTTAATCTTTTGGAGATTATATTCAGATTAGTTGTAAACATGAATTCCATATGTCATTGAGGAGAGTTGTCAAACCTGGTTGGGTAACCAACTGACGAAGCCAACCAGGCCCGTCACAGAACAAATTAAAACATCCCCATCCAATATGTTGGTGATATCTTATGTGGAAACTGAACTGTATAGTTTGCAAATGTAATGGGTTTTCTCGCAAACCTACCAACTCGTCTGTAGGTATCCAACGACCTCGTCTGTAGCCAACCTACCGACTTGTCTGTAGCTAACCAACTAACTCGTCTGTAGCAAGCACTCCTCTTTAGAAACCAATTTTGCTCAGTCCGTTGAGTGGTTGCTGGAGCCAGGTTTGACAGTTATACTAACTGTTTCAATTATGGAAATGACTAGTCAAATGATTACGTGAAAACCTAGGGATTCTGATTATATTTACATAAAGATCGCTATATGCAGTAGTATGGAACAATTGTATGAACCTTGAACAAAACAGACCACGCCAGCATCTTGGTCATGACTACAGTCATTGATGGCCCATCCTCCGTGCGAGCAGTCAAACAAGCTGCTCTCGCTGCCATCACATTGTATGTTATCCATGTAGATTGGCCCGGATCCTGCATGAAAACAATTCAAAGTACAACCGTTTGCACGTCAATTGGAAAGACATGACAAAATTATTGATCTAATGAAAAGGGAAGCACTTCATCTGTGTTACGTCAATATTTTCTCAACCTTATCTCGACAAACGCAGTGCGAGTTCGAATTACAAGGTCTCAAAATCTTAACTAAAGTGTCCAAATATCAAATATGTCATTCAATAGTGTAGGGTAAGATAGGTACTATAGGTTTTAATTCAGACACTAGCTGTCGTGATCTCAGTTTAACCTGTGCTGTTCATATATCTTGACTAATAGTGTAAGGGTATCATACGTACCGCAGATTTTAAAACATGACAACTGTCTAATATCTTCTGTTATATGAGAGTATACGATGGTAAATACCATCAAAATCCAAACTTAAGTCTGCCAAGTGGGGTACTCATTTTATTATAAAGATTTCAAGAAGATTTCATGATTTCAAAATGTTACCTCGGCCAAAATAGGCATTCAGATGAACTTGACTGGCATTTGGGTAACCCAGCATTCTGCAGACGACATGGGCATCGTCCATTTCAAATCCGTTGTCGCAAACGGTGCCCCAGTCACTGCTCCCGTTCTGGACTTCTATTCGTCCTTCGTTATTTCTGGACCCCCCGGCAAGGCGAATTGAGCCGGAGACCTCTGTCAAGGTAAAACGTTTCCTTTTGATAAGATTTTCTGTCCTTTCAATGATACCCTATCCCAAAACGATTGCACATTTGTGTGATGAACATCAAAAGAAACTTCGCCACCCCCCCTCGCCACAATTTGGCGGTAGCAAATGTTATACCTATTTTATTTGTTTATCACAGTTTTAGACATGTAACTTAAGGACAATGTCTACATTTTTATATCCTCCATTTGTATTCTCCATCGGTAACCGAGGTTTAATATCTTTACTAGCAGGATTAAATCATACAAGACATGGAAAGACTAGCTGCAGACTGGCATCCTTGTGGGTAAAAAATTAGAAGATAATTGGCAGTTGTTCCGACAATTTCTCGATACCAAGATCCGCTCTGCAAACTAAGCTCTATGAGAACCGACCGGTCCGGACCAATGCAGAACTCAGTGGGGAAGGCGGGGTAAATCACACATGCGTCCCCATCACTAGTTGCCAGCGTAGCTAGTTTGCCAGAGACTGAGGTCCCACTGGCAGTAACATTTACGGGTATAGCGTTTCTTTGCCATGCCGATCTTAGCATTGAGAAATCGTCAAAATCACAGGATGGATCTGCTAAATTTCAGCCCACAATGATCTGGACTCAACTTGTGGAAGTTTATGTTACCAATACTAATCAAAAATATAATCGGAGCAAACTGATATACAAATATACAAAGAGCGCATCCGGTGTGTACCCCACCTTTCCCACTGAGTTCTGCATTGGACCCCAGTCACCCCATACAGCTTTGTTTGCAGAACGGATCTTGGCATCGAGAAATTGTCGGAACAACCACCAATTGTCTTTTAATTCTTTACCCACAAGGATGCTAGTCTGCAGCTAGTCTCTCCATGTCTTGTATGATTTAATCCTACTAGTAAAGATATTAAGGAGGATATACAAATGTAGACACTGTCCTTAAGTTACCCGTCTAAAACTGTGAAAAACGAATAAAAGTTTAGCCAAAAAATAAGTAAAATGTCCACAACAATATATTCTACAAATGAAAGGCACATATATTAGATTATTTTATATAAGAGGGGCAAATATACCACCGAAGATGATATAACTGGCATATCAGGTTATAGGCTTGGGATCTGAGACAGGTTCTGCCTCGTTTTGGTGCATGACCCCGAGCTGACCTCTGGGAATTCAAAATGGCCGCCGTAACTTGAAAGAGGTCTATTGTGAAACCACGCAGCCTATGACCTCATACTAGAATTTTAGTTATCCTGTGATCTTACAAAATATCTTTCTCACTTCCTACAGTGTTCCTAACACCAGAAAACAAAACGGAATCATTAACTTTTCAAAACGAGACGATTTACAATTGTTTGTCAGCGCGTGCATCCAAACTCTTTCAACAGCACTGTCGAATTTCTGTCTAGAAGTCTTTTTTTTTTAAATCCTCCACGAAACACCCGTTACTAAAATGAATTACTAGGATGCTGTATATTTTGTTAAGTTACAACATATATTTCAGGGGTGTCAACGGTTCTTAGGTTTAAAAAACAACACTATAAAGTTTCTAATACAAGATCATACAAGACTGCCCAACACACTTTTTCATGACGTGTATGAAATCCGCGCTGCATATATTTTACCCGGATGTAAATTGTAAACGTTCTACAAGTGTTCCGTAAATATAATACCATTACATGACATTGTATACTAGATCCCTGGATATCGTGTAACGGTACAACAAATCTTTCTCACTTCCGACAGTGTCCCTTACACCAGAAATCAAAACGGAAATATCAACTTTTTGATAGTAATAGCCTTGATTGCATATTCCCGCCCAGATGGGCTAAATGCACATATGACCACACGTGGTCTATAGGAAGAACATAATGCAAAACATGAATTGATAAGCAGCTACATTCTAACATTGAAAAACTAAAATATAGACAAACTGAGAACTATTGCTAAACTGATGTTGATTATCTAGTAGTTTCTTCTCTCTTTTTGAAACATTTGGAAACGTGACTTCATATTTTGTCTATTATATGTTCGTTCTTACATGACATCTGGTATATAAAAGTGTCCTTCTTTGACATTGTTATACATTTCTTGTCTAATCTTATTGTCTTAAACAGTGATTGGCGCTCATCTTCATATAAAAGAACAATCGAGTAAAAAGTGGGTTTCATTTTCAACATATAAATGGTCACAGAATTCACTATTATTCCGATGGGTACGGTTATACCTGCCTGATTCTATGTGTTGGGAGTGGTCACTGATGCGAAGTTTACACATCGCTCAGCGATGTTCGTAGTTTGCATTGTTTCGATATGTTTCTCTTTCATAAATCTCCTTGAATGTTTTGTAAGTCCTTAATTTGTTGCCTTGATTTTCTCTTCGTCCTTTTGCATGTAATTCTGAAAAAAAAATTGGATGTAAATATCCTTTAAACTTTGTTTTAGTTCATTTGAATGAGAAGGTGTGTTTGAGTGACCGTTTATGTACAGGTAGGCAACTGTACTCCTCTAGCATTTTTCTTACATTAGATAGCCAGCAGGGTGTTTTTTGGCGATCTAGTTCTTGTTGTACCATGTAGGCTTCGTATTAAAGACTATATGTATGTACTTCGTTAAGTAATCTAACATTATAGTAACAGTACATTCTGATTTGAGCCTCTATAAGCAACGGAAAACGACCCAGTTCCGCTCTACTGGCGAAGTTACTGGCGTAAGGATAAATTCACAAAATTCAAATGTACGGTTTCTATCGGAGACTTGTCCTTCATTTTACTATTGCACCAGATTTCAGATCCATACAATAATATCGGTACAATACATGTGTCAAACAGTTAACAGTGCAGTGATACAGACTAGTTTCTCCAAGAGTACTTCTTATGTTGAACATTGCTCTCAGTGCCTTCTTTTGAAGCTGTTTCGTGGCAGAGCTAAATGTACATCCTGTTGTAAAAATAACTCCTAGGTAACAATATGATGGAACTATCTTTATCTCGTTATCACATAGTGAAAAACTAAGATTATTGAATAAAAGGTATCTTCTGTTAAATACTATGATTTTTGTTTTCGCTAGGTTGACGGTTAGCTTTCATTGTTCGCAATACCGGCCAAGAGTGTTAATTGCATTTTGAAGTCCCTCCTTACTTGCCGACAGAAAGACAATATCATCTACATAAAACAGGCTATTTACTTTTGAAAATTGTAAATGGGGAGCATCAAGATGTTCTGCAGTAAGTTCATCTGTGAGGTCAGTAATGTATAGGTTGAATAAGGTAGGGCTTAGGACGCACCCTTGACGGACACCAATTTCAACTGGGAAACTTTCACTGAAGCCTACCTTAGCTTTAACACTGGCTTCAGACTGTTTGTATAAGTCTTTGACTATATCAAGGAGTTTGCCTGAAATGCCTTTGGAGAGAAGTTTGTACAGTCCCTCGTGCCAGATGGAGTCAAAAGCTTTTGATAAATCGACAAAACAAGCAAATAAGCGTTTTCCAGATTGTGTGTATTTAGATATAAGAGTTTTCAGTATAAATATGTTATCAGATGTCCTATAGTTTTTTCCGGAATTCTGTTTGGTTTGGTTTTATGATTTATTTTTCTTCAAAGAAGGTTGACAGTCTTTTGTTAAGTATTGAGGAGAACAGTTTACCTAAACAGCTAGAAATGGCGATTCCCCCATAATTGTTGGGGTCGTCCTTTCTCCCTGCTTTAAAAATGGGAACAATGTAACTTTTGGACGGTTTTGGGGAAAGTTCTCTTCGAAAATATGCCATTAAATAGTCTTAATAGGGGGAATAATAAGATTCTTTTTCCTGCTTTGGGCATTTCATTGATAGTCATGTCGTCCCCGCTGGCTTTTTTTAAGGGCGTGTATTGCATCGCTGATTTCTGAGACCGTAATTGGTTCATCTAGAGGTCCTTGACGTGACTTGAAATTTTGCAAAGTTAAGATCAAAAGATTTTTGTTTTAGTCTTGATTTGTTGTGTATGGCGATTCACAATATTGTGTTAGCTCCTTTAACCGCGCTGTTTAACTATCTATTCAGTTTTTTTAAAACTTTAGTTTTTTTTCAAATCCTCAAAAAAACACCCGTTACTCAAAATGAATGAGTGATTAACGGGTAGATCCGTGCATAGACAGTATTGTGAAAAGAAATGTATCTTCTGTATGTATTTTTATTGAGACAGTCGCACTTTATCCCTGCTTCGGCACATGGGAATTGTATCTGTGAAAGGTCAAACATGTGTGAAATTCTAGCATTTCACACCTTAGCAAAAAAGTAGCATTTATTTGAATCGAATATCAAAGAGTCGATTACTCAAGCGGCGCTGTATGTGCCCGTTACAATGGAGCTGCATGTAAACAAGGAGCACGGCAGGAATTTACAAAACAGGCGGTGGCCTTTTAAACAAACAATTTCTCAATTTTTATGGCAGGTGCTTTGAATGTCAGCGTCCAACAAATAATATATATTGCGAACTCAGTTACGCAGACCTCGGGATCTAACTATTACTCGCAAATTGGGAAAATACACTAGTATATAGTAGTGCGAAACCGCACTCATTTGAATGAAATATGAGATGCAAAGGGTGACTTGGTGACTCATTGATTAGGTTCTCCAAACTACTCTCTAAGTTTGAAACATTTACTTGATGTCGACCATAATGCTTACTTTGAATCCTTTACAAAGACTGTCTTGGCCCAGGACTTTCAAATAGATCAGGAAAGTCTTGACTCTCTTTAACTCTATGGTGGCTCTATGGTGGGACATGGAGGCGAGGGACTGGGTGCTGCTGTCAAGATGGGAATGGGACGTGAAATTATGTGCTTTCACTTGTAAACTAGTGAATCAACAACTAAATAGTGACATGCGCGGGAGTAGGAGGAAATTTCCACACCTTCTGTTAATTGTTGTGTGTTACAAGTAATAGTCACGTCACAGCGCAAAGCGTCGTGTCGTTGGCAAAAAGAAAAGTTACCTTCCAGCTCGCTTGTCACCGTGTAATGATGGTGAGTTATCGTCTACAGTTGCTCGCCCTGTTATTGTTCGATTCAAGAAGTATAGTGACAAACTGAACGTGATTTACCAGTCAGACACTCTGTTAAGGAACCAGAATGTCACACTAGATCAACCAAAAATTCCCTATGAAATTCCTGACTTAGAATATGTACTTTTAAGTTTTTGCAAAATTATACTACGTGTTCCAAAAAGTTCTATAAATGCCGCCGTAAGGGGTGAATTGGGCGTATTCCCCTTGTTCATTGACAGTCAAACACAGTTGATTAAATACTGGCTAAGATTGAAGAATTCACCTAATGACAGGATTGTTAAAAAAGCATACGACACTTCAGTCGAAGAAGAACATGACTGGACTACTCACGTTCAAGATATATTATGTAGACATGGGTTCCAAAATGTTTGGCTTAACCCCGCAGTTAATGCCAATTATTTTGGAATCATATTCAAAAAACGTCTAAAAGACTCATTTCTCTCTGGCTGGAGGGAACAACTTAGACATTCCAGTAAACTACACGCATATTCTAAAATCAAAAAGCACTTTGGCATGGAAACATATCTCACATCAATTCATAATAAACTGTTTGCAAATAGCATAACAAAGCTGAGAATCAGTGTACATTGCTTAGAAGTTGAAAAGGGTCGACACCACAACACACCAGCCACTCAGAGATTGTGTCCCACATGTAATGGAAGTGTTGAAGATGAATTCCACTTTGTGATGAATTGTCCAACTTATAGCAAAGAGAGAGATATGCTTTTACAGACTATTACTACTAAGACAAACTTCACCCTATCTGGTACACAGAGCGATATTTTCTATGTACTGTTGTCATGTCCGACTCCTATATCTATGTACATAGGTCAATTTCTCCATAAATCATTCGAAAAGCGAGACAGAATTACCCATACATGACTATATATTATAACAAATACACTGCTTTCGAAAATATTTTGTACTTAGAATTATAGGATAGATTAGCCTTGTAGAACAGATTGTTGATTTCATGCCATACATTGTACCATGTACGATTGTTGAGCAATAAAGTTCACTTCACTTCTATTATACCTTCAAAGTAAGACTACAGTCTGACTCTCTGTCTGACTCTCTGTCTGTCTGGTTCTGTGTTTGTCTGGCTCGCTGTCTGTCATGCTCTGTATCTGGCCTGCACTCTATCTGTCTGACTTTCTCTCCGTCTGCCTCTCTGTCTGATTCTCTGTCTGCCTCACTTCCTGTCTGTCTGGCTTTCTGGCTCTTTAATTTCTCATGATTATTTGTCTGTCTGGCTCTCTGTACTATTTCTCTGTCTGGCTCTCTCTGTCTGGCTGTCTTGCTGGCTGGCTGGCTGGCTGTCTTTCTCTCTGCCTGTGCCTCATTATGCTTGACTCTCTCTCTGCCTGGCTCTCTGTCTGGCTCTATGTCTACCTGACTCTCAGTCTGACGGACTCTCTACCTGTCTCTTTGTCTGTTTGGGTCTCTGTCTGCCTGACTATCAGTCTGTAGGACTCCCTGTCTGGCTCTTTATCTGTCTGGTTCTGGTTCTGTCTGGCCCTCTGTCTATCCAGCTCTCTGGCTAGCTCTTTCTCTGTCACACTCTCCGTCTGTCTGGTTCTCTGTCTGGCTTCCTGTCTGTCTAGGTCTCTGTCTGTCTGGTTCTCTGTCTGCCTGACTTTCCGTCTGGCTTCCTGTCTGTCTAGGTCTCTGTCTGTCTGGCTCTCTGTCTGTCTCGCTCTCTGCCTGCCTGCCTGCCTGCCTGTCTGTCTGTCTGTCTGTGTGTGTGTGCTTGTCTGTCTGTCTGTCTGTCTGTCTGCCTCTCTGTATCTCCGGGTCTCTGTCTGATTCTTTGTCTGTATGGCTCTCCGTCTGTCTGGCTCTCTGGCTGGCTGGCTCTCTGTCTATTTGACTCTCTATCAGTCTGGCTCTCAGTTTGGCTATCTCTCCGCCTGTCTGTCTCTCTCTCTGTCTATCTGTCTCTCTCTCTCTCTCTCTCTCTCTCTCTCTCTCTGTCTGTCTGGGTCTCTGTCTATCTGACACTTTGTCTGTCTGACTCTCTATCTGTTTGGCTCTCCGTCCGTCTGGCTCTCCGTCTGTTTTTGCTCTCTGTTTATCTCTCTGTCTATCTGGGTCTCGGTCTGTCTGACTCTCTGTCTTGCTCTCTGTCTGTCTGTCTGTCTATCTGTCTGTCTGTCTGACTGTCTCTCTGTATGCCTGTCTGTCTGTCTTGGTCTCTGTCTGCCGGACTCTCTGTCTGCCGGACTCTCTGTCTGCCGGAATCTCTGTTTGAATCTTTGTCTGTCTGTTTCTCTGTCTGGCTACCTGTTTGTCTAGGTCTCTATCTGCCTGACTCTCTGTCTTGCTTTCTGTCTGTCTGTGTCTCTGTCCATCTCTCTGTCTGTCTGTGTCTCTGTCTGTCTGACACTCTGCCTGGCTCTCTGTCTGTCTTGCTCTCTGCCTGTCTGTCTGTCTGTCTGTCTGTCCGGGTCTCTATTTGCCTGACTCTCTGTCTTGCTCTCTGTCTGTCTGTCTGTCTCTCTCTCTCTGTCTATTTGTCTGTACGGGTCTCTGTCTGCCGGAATCTCTGTCTGAGCCTATGTCTGTCTGGCTCTCTGTCTTTCTGTCTGACACTCTGCCTGTACTGTCTCTCTGTCGGCCCGACTGTCAGTCTGTTGGACTCCCTGTCTGGCTCTCTGTCTGTCTGGTTCTGTGTCTGTCTCTCTGTCTGAATTGCTCTCTGCCTGTCCGACTCTCTGTCTGTCTAAGTCTCTGTCTGTCTGTCTCTATGTCTGTTTTGTTCTTTGTCTGCCCGACTCTCTGTCTGCCTGACTCTCCGTGTGTCAGCCTCTCAGTCTAGCTCTCTGTCTGGTTCTGCGTCCGTCTGGCTATCTGTCTGTTTGGCTCTCTGTCAAGCTGTCCTATTGTCTGTGTCTCTTTCTGCCTGACTCTACGTCAGTCTGAATCTCTGTCTTGCTCTCTGTCTGTCTGGCACTCTATCTGTCCCTCTGTCTGTCCGGATTTCTGTCTGTCTTTCAGGCTCCCTTTCTGTCTCTCTGTCTCTCTGTCTCTGTGTCTGCCTGGCTCTCTGTCTGACTCGCTGGCTCTCTCTCTCTGTCCGACCCTCTCTTTGCCTGGCTCTCTGCCTGGCTCTCCGTCTAAGCGGTTCTCTGTCTGCCTGTCTGACTCTATGTACCAGGGCTTTAGACATAGGAAAAAAAGGAATAAGTGACCGGGAGAGTCAGTCCGCGGGTAGGTTAACATTTCCCAGCCAGGGCAGGGGGGGGGGCTTAGTCGGGGCCCCAAGTCAGGGCGATTCCAGCTCGCTTTACGAGCCATGTCGCTAGGGGCCCCGTCTGGTAGACACCAGCCCCGTAGAACGATGTCACTGACACCAACCCCGTAAAAGTTCCCGGGCGTGCGCTGTTAAACTGGGCGGGCGGAGATATATATATATATATAGTGGTTAACCTACCCCAAGAATAAGACTAGGATGTGGGTCGCTAAGTTTTTCGGCGGCCCGAGGTTGTCAGCCGACCTGATCTATATTAACGCTGGCGCTACGGGGAGTTGGTGCTCGGGGGAGCGGACCAACCCTTTTTCTAGAAACCGGGCCGCTGAAGGAACTGACAATTTGTCTGTTTCCAAAGGTACGATTAACGGAAACAAATCTAGATCGTCGTTAGGCCGGGCGTATTCGGCCGGAAGTTTTACGGGGCAGAAGGCGTTTTCCGCCGCCGAGATATATTGACTCCTGGTCAAGGAGGATAATGGAACCACCCCAGCATGCATCAATTCACATCCAACAATACACATCCACATATGGCTGACTGTGGGCAACAAGCATGCAGACTTGCATAAGACACCCTCATGGACTAACCTAGTCCTTTGACAATTCAAGAGAAGAAAACCTAGTAATAATACTAAAATAGTGCCAATTGAAGCAATATAAAGGGCAACATGGCAAGTCCGTATGCTTGTTGCCCACAGTCAGCCGTCTGTGGATGTTTATTATTGGATGTGCATTGAGGAATGCTGGGATGGTTTGATTACCCACCTTGACTCCCTTAGTAGTTTGTCGCCATAGTTAATTATCCACGAAGATCCAACAATGAGCGCACCGCGAGCGCGGTAAGCGCTTTGAGAGCGCGCAGCGAGCGCGGTGAGCGCCGTAAGAGCGCCCAAGGTGGGATCTAAGGGCAGCAGCGAGCGCTCAAGGGTCGCAGTACGAGGATCCAATGGTCTCAACTGTAGTTCCAACAAATTTCATTCTTGTGGTGTACCTACCCACCTAGTCCGTTGACCTCCGGGTCGTTAGGGGGACAAGGTAGCTAGAAGATGGACTTCTGTAATGTTTCCAGGCTCGTCTATTACCTCCGGCAGTCAGCCTTTCGGCCAGGCTAAGGGACGTCCAATCTGCGATGTTATCCTGCCAGGATTTCCATTTGTCGTCCCCTACGGCCACTCCTTCAAAAGTGCCCTGTAGTATGGTCTCGGGCAGGTTGTAATGGCGTGTCACGTAGCCGAACCACTGCCGGAGCTTACGTCTCTTGACGGTTGCTAGCAATGGTTTCTGTGGGCCGACGATGCTGGTTACAACTTGCCGCACGTACTCATTTGTCTTGTGTTCGTGGTAGGTTATGTGTAGCAGTAGACTCCTTGGGCCACTTCTTCCCCTCCCTAATCTTCTGACACAGCTCGAAGTACCTGTCTACCACGACTTCACCACCATGCCGTAGCAGCTCTGCAGGAATGTTGTCGATTCCCGGAGATTTGGCTGGTTTCATATTGCGAACTGCATCTGCGACTTCATCCCTCAGGATTGGAAAGTCTTCTGGCACTCCCTATACTCAGTGCGGGTTGTTCAGCTTTGCTGTGTCTGATTGCAGATCGTAGTTATATAGAGCTCTGTACAGTATTCCGTCCATCGGTCAAGCACTGCTGTGTTTCCGCTGCTGTCTTCAATCACTGCGGCCCTTGGCTGTTGTGTCTTTGTGACAGTTTTAAGAGTCTCAAAAGCCTCCCGACTGTTCCCTGAAGCCATTCCTTGCTGTATTTCCTCACAGTGGTCTTCTATCCACTTCTCTTTGGCTTGTCTCATCCTCCTCCTGACTGCCCTGTGTGCTTCTGCCGCCTGAGCTCCCTCCTCCTGTCACACAGGTCAAGACTGTAGTCAGACACCCATGGCTTGTTCCTCTCCCTGTGTCTTCCTAGCATCTTCCTGCTGTGGTCAGCAATACCTCCTTGATGTTTCCCGCACTGAGGGTGTCCACGTCAGTGTCGAGAACACTAAGTGCTGCAAATTTGCCACCTATCTGTACCTGTAAGATCTCTTCCACGTCAGGGTCCTTCAGCTTTTTAAGGTTGAACCTTATACGGGGGTTCTTGTGGCGGCGCTGGCAATTCAGTCTAAGTTTGAGGGTGGCTAGAACAAGGTCGTGGTCGCTTCCTTTGTCAGCACCAGGGTAGGTCCTTGTTCTTGCTCTATTGATGCTAGACGTGAAGCGTCGCGTAGTTAGGATGTAGTCGATCTGGCTGTGTACTTGCCCGTCGTGAGCGTGCCATGATGACGGGCAGTCTTGACAGTTTGTGGAGGAATAAGGTGTTGGCAAGGGTCAGTCGGTGTTGTTGAACAAACTCCAGAAGTCGTAGTCCTCTTTCGTTTGTCTCCCCTAGACCATATCGTCCTACAATCCCCGCCCACTGTTGGTATGCATCTGAGCCTACCTTGGCGTTCCAATCACCCTGAACAACAAGGAGGTCTTTCTTCGGTGCCTTGGCTATGGTGTTCTCTAGCTCTTCGTAGAATTTTTCTACCTCTGTATATTCATAATCAGTAGTAGGTATATTTAGCTGAATAATGGTGATGTTGTGCGGCTTGGCAAAAATCCGGATGGAGACTGGAGTACAGCTGATAACGCAACTGTATAAAGTGGTGTATCTTAAATTTGTTCAAATTTTGTTGTAAAAGAATACATTCGCATGTTGAATACTTTTCTAATCAAACCCCGGGGTAATACAAATCGATGAAAACTACAAATACATGTTTTCATTCAGATTTAATTCCCTCTACGTTTTACTGACAGTAGTTCAAATAGTTCAAAATTCTATGATTTACGTTTCTAGAATAACGTAGCATGATAAAGGCATCTATTGCAAACAATTTAAACGCGACCAAAATCGAATGTGTTTTTCCCTTAACTTCATGGTTGAATTATGATACAAGAGGTATTGGCATGAGTTAGAAGACAACAAAACAAACAAAACGTTGACAAAATTCGTTCTTTATCTCTCTTTCTCTGTCAAATCTTTTGTCGGTCATAAAAGTTGCAGACATTTGAGATTTTGGTCGCACAGAGAGCGCACAACTTTTTGAGCACATTTTTCGGGGAGTTCGGCGCTCTCACTGCGCTTTAGATCGCCGTGAGAGCGCAGCGAGAGCACCGTCTAGTGGAATGGGGATATTACTTTTGTCTGAACATTGAATGCGAAAGGCAGTTCGTTGCACCTAAGAAGAAATATACCACGGTATATTCCAAATAAGCCGCTCGAAATCCATTAAACATCGACAGAACTCTCAATTTCAGCTTATTCACATCTTTGTGTTGTTTCAAATTCAGGGCCCTGTCACACTTGTGCGTATATTCAAGTGCGCATGACTTCCGCAGGAACATTTTTTTGGTTTAAGTAAATTTTGCGTGGAGGGGGTTGTTTTCTACTTTGACACCGTTGAGCAGTCTAGTTATCAGACCAAAGAAATTACTTCTTCGGCTTCCAACTTAATCTAAACGAAAAACATGTTAATCCGCAACTCCTGCGGACTTGTATATACACACAAGTGTGACAGGGGCTTAATCTGGATTCTAAAGCACATTACCAAGTTGCAAAGCCAGCAGATTTTTTTCATCCAAATTCTTATTTACGGCGAAATCAAAACGGCCGTAGCAAAACAAGTATGCAATAGGTAACCAAGTCCTATACATGTACATGTTATAAAGAAGGTTAGGAAAGAATTTTCTCATGGAGCTTCAATTCCGCTGTATGGCAAAAAAAAATTATCTTTTTATATCATCATTCCTTGATACATGTATATCCTGACCGGCTAGCGCCAAGTAGATCGGCATTAGTTGTTTAAACTGTTTCCACCCGCTCCAAAAGAAATCAAATTTCCCCCATTGCGTACGGCATAGCTCTAGAAATCATTCTCTAAAGTTTACCTCTGAAATTTGTTTCACACTTTTCATCATTAACAATTACAACCACTGTTCTTAACGTAAATACTAGTTATAGTATTTTCAACATGCATGGCGATATCAATACAGTTCGTTTGCGCCGCGTAGGCAAGGGCGTTTCTTGGCTATGACAGTTCGTGGTAGCTATATATAGGACATGCCAACAGGAGAATGCCCTACTAGACGCTGGTCGATTAATGACCTTTATCTTCTTTATCTTTATATCTTCAGAGCAGAGCTACTTTCTTGGTACAAATAATGGGAGGGTTAATTTGATATCATTTATAGATACCAACTCCGTTTCGCACTTTTCATCATTAACACTATTTCAACCACTTTGTACTTAACACAAATCATAGTATCTTCAACATGCATAGGCAGTATCCATACAGTTCGTACCTGCGACAAATGTGGTTATCTGCCAACAGGTGAGGACAGAGGAGACAACGAGGCCCTTCATCTGTCCACGGCCGTGCCAGGCCTCGCCTGGCGTCTTCCGGCACTGATACGGCTTATTGCTGTTCTATTGGGACACTACAGGAACTCTATTCATACAAAATACCTTTCACACAATCGGTGTTTGTTTTGTGTGCCAATTGTGCAGTTAAACACTCTACAGGCTCAGGAAACTGGACTGCCCAATTTCCTCTGGGAGTCTACAAGACAACAGGTGGGTCGTTAAATCGCATAGTCACGCAGACTGAAATACGTTAATTAAAACTCTCCCCGTATCACCTTCCCTACAGCGATTGAAAAATCCATGATTCAGGTTTTCATTAGGGCTCCGTTAATTTTCGAGCAATACCCACATACGCGTGTGACGTCAGTAAAAATGCATGTTTATTTTACCTGGTAATATCATGACAAATATTAATATTGTCAATTCTTGAAAATAGAACATGTAGCGATCAAAAACTTGGAAACACCATTTGAAACTATAAAAAAATACTCAGCACTAAGAATACAGTATTTCAAGTAGTTGGATGTCCCTGGGCTGTCATACAAAATATCACATATGGGCTCCGTCGGTAATTGTTGACCATGGTAAAATCCTAATTCAAAACAGCCCTACAGCATCGACTATGGCTAAACAGCCTAAAACGAGAAGGGCAGTCTCTGCCACATAAATCATATCTGTAAGCGGACTCAGTTCTGTTGCAAAGATGTTTTCTGCGGATCCGCTTTTCTTCTGCGCTGTGCATCAGTCTGGCTTCTCCTGATTTCAGTTGCATACAGAATATGCGTTTTATTGAGCGATTTGTTCATGGAATTTATGATGCTATGGTATTTTTGCTACCATTTTTAAAACTCGCTACAAAAATTAATTTCGAGGCCGCGGCATTTTGTGGAAAAAATTCACATGGTGTGCATTAGCCCGATAACGTCACTTTGAATCTTTTTCAAATCTGTTTGATGGAAGAAATCTATTCATCTTTCCAAACTGACTTATTACAGTATTGTATTTTTAGTAAATAAAAAGGTCATGACATATACAAAACCAACCTATTCTTTTGTCTAAAAGACAGTGTACCATTGAATCGTGACACGTTCGGGAGTTAATATAGATGAAGATGACATTTCTGTATCTATATAGCCGGTATAACCGTCATTTGGAGTAACACACCAGCTTTGCAGGGACGCGATGCGCAGCAACAGGTTTTATTACACCGAACGACCTGTGTAATTGAATTTACTGTGGCTAAATAGTCCAATATGAAAATAATAATCTCTCTACAAAAAATAACATTATCAAAACAGAATTTTTGTGTGGACTTCTCTGTTGTTGATGATCCCTCCTACATCCTGTTTAAATTTTGCATAATTTATGCAGTAGTGTGTAGTATGCAAAATTCTATCACCATGTCTTTGCTCTATTGTCTAATACATAGGCTAAAGTGTTTATGAAACGCGCCAACATAAGGCAAAAAATACACCTGTATGTAGCATAATATATTTGCATTGTGTCTAACTCCAAAGACATATCTAAGGTCTATGCGGTATTTAAAAAATCACGTTTTGATGAGCGGCCGGTGTCACAGGGATCTCGCACCCCCAGTGAATTTGCACTCCTCTAGTGATCTCGCACCCCCAGGGTGTAGTATGTGTTCTATTACGTCATTCATAATTCCCAGTGGCTATCTTTTTAACAAATTGATAGGTAACTTTAACTGACAATTCAAATGCTCTGTTGACTGAAGTGGTAACGAAGTGGGCTGTGCAATGACTATCTGGGAGTCATGGTTCTTGTGTTTAAATCCTGGTGGCGACATTTTTTTATCCCGTAGTTAACATTAAATAACTAATAATTCTTACTCAGAAATGTCATTAGATTTCATTTTTCCGACGAGACCAGGCTTTGATAATTTTTTTCAGTTTAACACCCGTCATCCATTCAATATATGATATAATTTTGTATGATGAAATGCTATTCAAGTCTCTAAGATAATCTAAAAAATCAATTATGAACACTGAAATAAAACTATTAACTAATCGTACATTCCTCCTGACTTAGGAACAATATTGCAACGAATCATCCTGCACAGAGAGTCACCATCATCGCGCTGTGCTGATATTCTAGTAGCGTTACTTTAGTCCAGGGCATGGGTTCCCGAAGTCTTAGATGTTTGTTCTGTCAGACCAAGGAGGTTTAATGGTCAGACACAACCACTTGTAATACTTTCGATTACCACGTTAAACTATGGCTTTATTATATCATTATTTTATATTTCTTGCAGCCTTTGATAGACCAACTCTAACTAATCACACAGCCTCCTACATTTATACAATTACCAAGAAGTGAGAGGAAGTCGAAAATACTAGTATGCTAGATGTTTATATACAGTAAACACCCTCCACTTTAAGTTTGGAATTCCACTTTTCCCATTTTGACAAGTGCTTATATTTTCAATATAAAAGCATTTAAGTGAAAAATGTTTACATATAGTTGATGAGTATGATGTACAGTTATGATTGATAACAATAACTTTCATGAATATTCATTTTGAAAATTATCTTCCTGCAGGAATTCCTGCAGAATCTGCAGGAATTCCTGCAGGAAGAATTTGTCCAGCAGGAATTTCTGCAGGAAGATATTTTTCCTGCAGGAATCCCTGCAGGAGTCCCTGCAGGAAGAAGTTGAATTCCTGCAGGAAAACATCTTTCCTGCAGGAAAACATCTTTCCTGCAGGAATTCCTGCAGAAATTGCCTTATGTCTACAGCAATGTCAGTAGAATATGAGTCATATTGTGCAGTTTTGTTTTACAACTGTTGGGCCAGAACAATGGCGGCCACAACAATGAAAATTGCAATGAAGGTACCTTTTGATCAATCAATTGTTTTCCATGATATATTTTTCGATACACAATTGTCTATTTATTCTGTTTTGTGAAGCTTGCATGCATGTACTCTAACTGTTACAATTGTTTTTAAAGAAGACATCTTTTAAAACACCTACTTTTTAACTCAAGTTTACCTGCATTGACTTACAATAGTCATTAATCATTGCATAATCATCAACTTCTGGCTACAAAGATCTATAATGGCTTACAACTGCTGATTGTGGCTTTCCTTATTACACAATTCAGTTAAATCATTAAACCTCTTTAATTAAATGAAAAAATATGTCATCAAGGTCTATTTAAACTGAGGGAAGAAGGTTGATTATTGATTATTGATTGTTATTGATTTTGTTGAAGATAGAGCCAGTGGTCAGAATGTGTAAGAATGGAACGTAATGGTCATAGGATGTTATACTGCGACAAGAAGGTTTATTTGTAACTCTTTTTCTCACCTGGGTGTGATAATCACCTCCCCTCCCTTTTCTCGCCCATCTTTAAAGAGACTATGATCTCCATGTTCGTTGTATTCAGATGTTAGCCAGCAGCCACAGTGCATGCACTGATATGTAATTCAGGTCATCAGAAAAGATAAAAGATAGTTTCATCAGGTGATAAGTAGTTTACAATCTCACATGTCCCTCTCAGACCACAATCCTTAAGGTTTTGAACTGACTGACCTAACCTTCTTCTAGTAAATGACCTAACCTGCTACTAGTAAATATTGTAGTAATATTGCAGTACCCTTGGGATAGTTTTTTTCAGCAACCCTTTCTTATCTTTACCTCTTTTATAGCAAAGAGTACTTTACTAAGTACTTTAAGATTTACTTCTTTCGAGGCTACCCCAGGCCTGTTTAAGTGACTAGCAGGTCACTAGACTCAGGTATTGAAATGCAAAAGCACAAAAGAGCAACAAAATAACCCTGATAGATTGAAAAATTACTTCAAAGTTACACTTAAAGTGTGTTATATTTGCCCACCACATGCTAGACACTTGTCCTCAATAGATTTGGGCCCCTCTTGTACTATATCACACCTACAACAGCCGATTTCACACATTGGTGGTAAAGTATTATGCATGCATCCATTGTTTTTGGCTAATGTTTTGGCTTTAATATTGGCTTTCTGTTTTGTTTTTGTCCACCAGCCAATTTGAAAATAGAGTGTGAGCATGCATGCCTGAATATTCAACATCCAAGAATATATCAACGAGGTTAAATTATGATTTTAACCTATTCTAACCTCCTTGAATATATCTATGATACAAATATTGCATTTTTTTAAATACACTTCTATATCAAGCAGAGTTTAAAAGTACCTGACCTTGCATCAAGCACCTTGCATCAAGGCATGCATGATTTAAGTTTTGAAAATACCCAAATCTGACCAATAGCCTATATAAGGGTTGATGGTCTCTAACAAAGTCTTTTTTTGTCATCCCTTTACAAAATTGAATCTACCTCATCACAGTGAGCCAGCAATTGTCACATGATGACATAGAGTTGAAATTTGATAGAATACCAAACACATGAAGATGTTAAGATTGACATATGAATTAAAACATCTGGCAAAAGTTTGTTCCAGAGAATATTTCCAATTACAAGGGGTATTCTCCTTTTTCAGTAATTATTCGTTCCTTTCATATGCGGGTCAAACTAGGTCAGCTATTGTCCGGCCAATTATCAAGTCCTTGGTTGGGCTGCTGACTGAGCATGCATGGTCTTGGCTTTTTGTGTGCTTTCGGCTTGGGGCTGTTGTAAAATAAAAGCCCAAGCAGAGGTTAGGGGTGGCCGCAATTTTGTACGTCTCCCTAATTTCACAAAATCACGGCCGCCACTATAGCCCACCGACAAAACCTCTACTTGGAGAACAGTACTAGGGAGGACTCATGGTCCAATGAAATCCCGGCTGATCAGAATACTTAATATTAACAATTTGAAAGTTCTTCCCCACATCTGCCTGGAGAATATGATAGCCCCGACCTAAGGTATCAGCTGAAAGGACAAGTCTAGTAAAGTCAAGTCAAGGCCTTAAGTTTACTTTAAGATACTTTTAATAGGTTGGGGCTATCGTAATCTCCGATTATAGTTGTATATAGAAACTTGAGGTCAATATTTTCTAGCCCCTTTGTCTTTGGTATCAGTCAATGTGTAAGCTGAGCAGGTCTATATTTAAGTGCAGAAACCTGAAAATTCACTTCTGGGATGCCAAGGAGGTCTAGATATCCATGGGGATACCTATCTGTATTCATATTGGGTAAACCTAAAATGGGTAAACCATTGAAGTTGTATTCTATTAATTTATTTACAATTTTGGCACTTTGGAAGTAATTGAATCCGCCCGCGATTTAACTTCTAGTTTCTACTACTTTTCTCTAAACGTTAAATCGCGGGCGGATTCAATAACTTCCAAAGTGCCAAAATTGTCAATCTGAAAACGTCTTTTGGAAGCTGACACCTTCCACCATCTCACTGGCGAGTTTGTTTGGTCAGATGCAGTCGTTTACGGTTAACGCAAGTTAGAAAGCAATTTGTTGGGAAATGGCAGAATTTCAATGCGATTCACGTGATTCGATTGGTCGGGGTGATCCATGGGGATACTTATCTGTATTCAGATTGGGTAAACCTATTAAAAATGGGTAAACCAAGGAAGTTGTATTCTATTTATTTGAATAAACTTGGATAAATCCAATATTTTGTGAGAACTCTGAAGTGTTGAGGCCCATGTTGAAAATCGCAAATCAGCGCTCAAAATGTGAACGCTTGCACTCTTAGAAGTCTGTGAAGGATGCTAGATAAAAATAATAACATTGAAGGAGGTTCCATTCCTAGGAGAGATTAGCCTCTACCAGTTTCCCCAATCGCTGGGAAAATAGTAGAAATTGGCCAAATAGAGTGAATAGTATACCAGGGGTAGTCCGCTATACAGTGAAGCTAGGTCTAGCCAAGGACACTATATAATGTCCTTGGTCTAGCCTATTGAGCTTCACTGTATAGCGAACTACCCCTGGCATACTATTCACTCTATTTGGCCTATTTCTACTATTTTCCCAGCAATCGCACGGAGCTGGTAGAGGCTAGGTCACACGGGAGTGAGGAGAGATCTCCTTTCAGTTTCAGGGATGTCTGTAGTCACTGGCTTTGAACGCCTTGATTCATGTCAAGGTGTGAATTGCCCTGATTTACATTATAAGAGGCAACAACAATCAGGCACCTGGAAGATAGAATCTCCTTGGCTGTCATCGATGCAGTCAGGAGGTGTGTGTGTGTGCTGCCCGGTTTTAAAGGGGACAGGCAGATGTTGTGAGTATGTACACGGGGTTCAATTGATTTTAAACCTCCTTGTACTGTACCAACAAGTAATGAGGCTGTTGTAGTTCCCTTTAATGTGCTCAAGGCACCTCCAGATCCTCGTTCGCGAGACCCCAATTTCACATCCCTTCCGAATATTCCTGATGGAATGGAGCTGATCTATATTATGAGGGTCTGGCGCATTGGTATAGAAAATGAAAAACAATTCTGAAGACACAGTAAAGGCTTCAATACACCTCATAACAGTATAATGAATGGTCTAAAACGACCTCAAGGGGCAGCTTGGAACAAGCTGGCTTGACTGGTGTCATCTAAATCTGGCTTGGAGTGTATACGCTCACAAATTAATTTGACTTTGCTTAGTACTAGGCGCTTTTGCAGAGCAAACACTACTGAAGCGCCCAAAAA
The DNA here is from genome assembly GCA_035149815.1 of Branchiostoma lanceolatum. NCBI lineage: Eukaryota > Metazoa > Chordata > Leptocardii > Amphioxiformes > Branchiostomatidae > Branchiostoma > Branchiostoma lanceolatum. The sequence continues at coordinate 16,830,281 of CM068880.1, forward strand.
ATCACTGGTCAGTCTGACTTGTCAGCCCCTGATGTACGCGTAGGGTCTACCAACTCTACGCTTGACTTTAAAAAGTACAAAATAGCCAGTCTCTTCAGGGCTTTGCTTTGTGGAGACGACAGATAAGACACGAAGGTGTGGCTGCACATGAAAAGTAAATTCCATTTTCAAATAAGGAGGAAAATATCCTTCCATCAACTACACAACATTTAATAGTGTATAGAGTACTGTGAATGCATTTAAGTTTATGTGGTTTTAATTTCATGGTGGGGAGAAAATGGAGTGTTCACTGGGATTTTAAGTTAATGTTTGAGACAATAATAGACAAGGGGTTAAGAGGGGAAAAAAATGTCGGCCACTACTACTCACCAAGGAGGGTTGATATGTGTTAAAACTGACCGTGGTTTTCCCTTTTTTGTGAAGGGAGGGCCACCCCTAGCCCCCTAACCAAACCACTGCTTGGACCCCAGATCCAAGTCAAGGCACACAAACTACCATGCAAGATCATGCTCAGCAGTAGCCAGAGTGTCATCCTGTTTCAGTTCCAGGCTCTAACTGAAACAGGATGACACTCAGGCTAGCTCAGCAGCCCCTTGACAATACGAAAATGTGTGTTCTGTTCAACCAAGGACTTGATAATTGGACAGCATTTGTAGGACAATGGCTGACCCCGCATATGAAAGGAGCGAATAATTACTAAATATTTCCATCAAGAGGAGGAATGGATACTCCTTGTTTATAAAGGTCTACATGTATATGGTAGGATTTTGAACCTGGAGAGGATATATTCTCAGGAAGAAAACTTTCTATTCATATGAGTCATAACATCTCATATGTTTGGCATTCTATCATATTTCAACTCAAATGTATTATGATATTATCTAGTCTTTTGAACTATGGATCGTGGTAGCCAGAAGCAATGATTATGCAATGATTAAATACATATGCCAGGGTTTTTAAGGATGTCTTTTTTGAAAACTCCTGTTACAGTACATGCATGCATGCAAGATTCACGACATAAAATTGAATACATGTATATATGATCATATGATGTTGAGAGATGTTGTGAGTATGTACAAAGTGAATGATAAACGAAAAGGCACGGTGACCCTTGAGCGTCTGTTGATGAACCCAAGGACATTATACCTTCTAAATAATGTCCTCGATGAACCATATACAGAAACACACAATTTTCTAAAGCAAGATTCTTTCAAAAGAATTGGTCTGAGAAACCATGGATGTATAGCATAACTTAATGCAAAATATAAAGGACTCATATCCTACAGACATTGCTAATAACTAGCTATATATAGATACATGCATGTATAAGGTACTTCCTGCAGGAATTCCTGCAGGAAAGATGTTTTCCTGCAGGAATTTAACTTCTTCCTGCAGGGACTCCTGCAGGGATTCCTGCAGGAAAAATATCTTCCTGCAGAAATTCCTGCAGGACAAATTCTTCCTGCAGGAAGAAAATTTTCAAAATGAATATTCATGAAAGTTATTGTTATCAATCATAACTGTACATCATACTCATCAACTATATGTAAACATTTTTCACTTAAATGCTTTTATATTGAAAATATAAGCACTTGTCAAAATGGGAAAAGTGGAATTCCGAACTTAAAGTGGAGGGTGTTAGTAATACACGTGAATATGTATATAGTAGTTAACATGTGACCCGTGCTTAGCCCAATGGGGTAAACACGTACAATAAAGGTCTTCTTCATTCATTAAAATGCAGTTTTAGATATAATTGCTGCACAGACAGAGCACCTTTCGAAATATGGGGGGGGGGGCAAAATCAGTAGGAGGGTTCGAGGAGGGGGTGCGAGATCACTAGCTGGGGGTTGCAAGATCGCTAGCGATTTCGCACCGGGAGGTTCAAGATCGCTAGTGATTTTGCACCGGGGGGTGCAAAATCAGGGGGGTGCGAAATCGCTGGGACACCGGCCCGGCCTTCGGAAAGCCCGTATGCGCTGTGACGTCATTGGGGAACGAACTGCTCGCGAACGCTTGGCCTCGCGCTAGGGATTGAATCCGCTTAACTGCACATCTATTTGTCAGCGTATTTGGTGAAATTATCCGGCTGGTGCAACAATGCGAAATCGACCGGTAGTACACTGTATCATACAGGAGGTGAATAGTTTATAAACCTCGGTGTGCTGTATGAACTTGTTTGCACGCATTTAGATGTTAGAAAGCTTTCGTTATACAGGTACAGTGCGGTTACACCGTCGATTTCACCTCTTGCTAGGGCCACGTTTATGTATTAAAACAGTAAATTTCAAATTTTCAAGAAAGATATCTCAGGACACAGTGAGTGAAATCAGTAAGCGCCAGAGAGGCCCCTGTCATGTTTGGACAGATTAGACTGTGTACATCATGGTTACTGTACAATGTACTGTACTACGTATCCAGTGGGTAGATACGGTTAGATGACTTCAGATCAGTGACAGACCATTCTCCTTATAGCAGAGCCGAACCCGCGTATACATCCTTCGGGTGAATGTAGGAATTTTCTAGCACGCGGATTCAGCTCTGCCATAAAAGAATGTGACAGATGATCACGTCAGCACCGCACCGTCAAAAGCGACTGCTATGTCCGTCCACGCGTCTGTAGCCCTTGCCGAGTCGCTGTGCGGTTTCCGACTAGATCTGAGAACTGCGACTAGATCTACGTAAAGACGCCGGACTTTTATTATTGCAGAAGTATGTAAATATAGCGCTGCCGCGAACCTAAAACCTCCGACAACACCACCCCATGTGATCCTTAGCGAGAAATCAAATCCTCGCGAACTTAAATGCATTCACAGTAATAAGACAGTGTACAGGTAGAAACCATTTTTTGTTGAGTACAGCATGCTGTCTGTCAAAGCGCAATGCCGCCTTTGGCAGGCGTGCGTCTCTTTATGCTAACGACACGCCCCGTGACCCGCAGAGGACCTCTCATACGATCGTTATCAACGTGATTGTCAATGGAGACCACCTTCTTTTGTTAGTCAAAACAATTTTAGACATGAAGGCGGTATTGTGGCCCTACATAGACACTTATCGGCTCATATGTACCACGTTTGCCGATTTTAGCGCACCCTTTTAGTTAACTTGTCAAGCCTTTTTGGAAAAAAAATGGTGCAGTTGTCCAGCACTGGTGATAATGCGCCGTGCAGATATGCGGAGTCACTAACAATGCAGTGAATGGGAACCGGTGTGGGATTTTGGGATTCTGTGCAGTTAAATGGAATGTGCGTTAATCCCAGGTGCAATTAAGTGGCTTCTACATTATACCATTTTACCTCACCCATTGCCCTAGTGTGACGACCACGGTGAGGCCTATAATCTGTTTTTTCCAAGCAGAGGGTTTGTTCGAGGGGCTACTAGTGGCCACAATCTTTTAACGCTGCCCTTGCGCCCCCCCCCCCCCCCCACACGATCCAAACCTCTGCTTTGAGAATGAATAATCTGCATAGGACTCCGTGCCGGCTGTCAGTGACAGGGCCTGGGCACTATGGCTACTGGGTGTGTTTAATTTCATTAAGTAGCACTTGTTATGATAAATGTCCAACATACAAACCACAGCAAGATTTACAGCAAAATGAGTGTATCTTCCCTTTACTAATTTCGTTGTTTTACCTTTTTTAGCAGGCACACGCAGCAAATTAGCTCAGCTAATTTATATACCCCCAGTAACAGTATTGATATTACATGCGGTGTGGACACCGAGAAACAGTTTCTAGAGATTCTATTGTTAAGTTTCAACGTTTACTAAAACATGAACAAATCAATTTATGTTATAAGACAAGTTCCAGATGATATCTAATCGCATCAGATCTATGTTACCAGTTATGAATAGGTAAACAAGGAAAGTTGATTATAATGTTTTATATAGACGTTTTTTGTTCAAATACAAAGGCAAAAAAACCATTGCTGCCATGATAACGATAGTCTCTGCCTAGAGATGACCATAAGACACATCAAACCTAAGAATTGACTGGATGTTCCTGCCAATGATACTTTTTAGAAACTATCGACCCGATGTTATTGTCTTGTAATTTTCATTCTGTCGGTTCAGCGGCCGATTCACAATCTACAATAATAATATACTATATACATTGAATCGTACAAACATGTCTCCGTCTCTTGGATGTCTTTTTTTTTCTTAAAAACATACCAAGAAACATTTCTTCCATATATTACAATTATGTGATAAACAAGTATATCTAAAATATAGACTTTATTTTATAGACATTTGACGCAAACGATAATCAAGGCAAGTGCACCCACTCGCTTCCTCTTGTTTCTTGTCAAAATTATGTATATTTTAAAACACAAGACCAGGTTACAAAGCTAGCTGTTTTCTGACTCCAAATAGAAATTACAGGGGCATAAAGCAAGTTTAGAAAATGCGATGTTACCATATCAAGCCGCTATACATGTATACTATAAAACAGGGTAAGGCCCCAGAAAGGGAAATTCCTCACAAAGCACAAACTCTGCTAAAAGGCACCAATACATTTTCAAAAAGTCAACAATGAGAATCATACTCTTGATATCACTGTTCCCGTGTCATACATGTATCTGCTGACCGGTTGCCACCAAACTGATCAGCATCGGTCACCTAAATTGTTTCTAGCATCTTCAAAACAGTAACCTTGAGTGCCTACATGTGGCATAGTATACTACTAGTAGAATTATTACAATCAGTATTATGAAAAGTATTTTATGTGTTTTTTTTACCTATTTTCATCATTAGTGACTTTGTACATTACACTAATATCATTTATCAATATGTGTATACGGTATCAATACAGTTCATACCTGCGACAAGTGTTGATATCTGCCAACAGGTGAGGACAGCGGAGACAAGGAGGCCCCTCATTTCTCCACGGCCGTGTCAGGCCTCACCTGGCGTCTTCCGGCACTGATACGGCTTATTGCTGTTCTATTGGGACACTACAAGAAGTTCGTATGAAGATTGTCCAACAAACAGTACCTCACATACAAGGGGTGTTTGTTTCGTGAGCCAGTTGTGCAGACAAACACCCTGAAGACCAGAGGAAACTGCCGGACTGAACACTGCACCTCTCGGTGACTACAAAACAACAGGTGGGTCGTAAAATGGCACAGCCTAGTCTAGCATATTGAACTATCAAAACACTTCCTGTATCAACTTTCCAACACAGTTATTGAAAAATCAATTATTCAAGTATTTCATTAAGGTTCCCTTATATTTGGCGCGATACTGTCATGCGCGTGGGAGCTCTGTACAAAAGAATGTATATATTGTACCCGATATCATTTCATATCAGATTATTTCTCAACAACAAATATCGATATTTTCAAGAATCTGTCTACTTAGGGGAAGGTAACAAGTTCTGGAGATTCAAATTGAACAATGAAGAAAACGCTTCATCCTTTTTTTAAGATCTTTACAGGCAGCATTTTGCTTGGATGCATCTCTAATTTACAATTTTTCCGCGCAGATTTCAATGTTCAGCAATCACCATTATTATGGCAACGGACCAAGGGGGTTGGGCCGCAATTCTGGCCTTATCGCACGCTAAGTGCCGCAGTCGATGCCGTGACAGTTTGTGGTCAATGAATAAGCTGGTAGCTGAGCTGAAGGCCCTTTCGAGCAATGCAGAAGGTGTTTTGGTTGTGATTCAATTCACTTCAACTAGTAAGCATACCTTTGAGCTAACAAAAATGCCTAGCTATGTCTGAGGTTGTGAACGATGGTTAGTCGCTGGGTACTCCTGAGAAGATCTTCGTCTGTGTTGCTCTATTTACAGCAGCAAAAGAGCACCTCTGATAGACAAGATTAGGGAAGAGGCAAGCGTAGTCAGCGCCAATGAGAAGTTGCAACCAGAGATTACGAAGTGAAGCAGCAACCAACTTAAATTTCTTTACATCTCTACATCTTTACCACTCTCTCCACGACCTTGTTCCATCAACAAGTACACCACAGGGTGGACTTTAAGAAATAAACCAACAATCCCAATCCCAACAGCCCACACACACAAAAATTCAACACACTCCTTTACGGTAAGTCAACCTGTAAAAAACATGTCAGTATTCCTATCATGACGTGCTTTAATATGACCTAATGTTTGGTATTACATGTGTTATTGGTATCTATTTCTCCGCACGTAGATATATGTGCATTGTTTGCTTTTAGAATACCATCTTGTAGTTATGTGTAAAGTGCTTTGGTAAAAATCAAAGCGATTCAATGCATATACTTTGTACTGTGCTTCTGCCAGCTGTTGTAACAGACTTTTTAGTGATTACACAGAAGTGTGTATGAATAGAAACAAACAGTGACGACATCCTCAGGTAAATGGAGTAAAGAGGAAGTGTTTACCATGCAAGAATGTTAGAAAGTCATTTCAACACAAAATATTCATCTTTTTAAAAATAAAATTGTCTTGGTCTGATTTTGGCATGTACTGTTTTGCTTCAGTGAGTGACCGCTTTTTCCAGGCCTTTCATGGCATCATTTCCATTTTTTCAAGAATTAAAATGTACTGTATATGAACAGAAGTTGTAATACAAAATGAATGTAGTCATGGACAGAAGACCGTAGTGTGGGCGTTTGACAGCTATCAACAAAACAAAAATGTTTATGTATTTAAAAACAACATATACAAATGATAGACAATATCATTTCTCAAAAATGTTGGTAACATTCACATATATGGCGCAGAGTATATTACTAGTAACCATACTGGTTTAGCAATCTGGTCAGGTACGATATCGGAGAGTTACTGAATCTCAGTGTGTTTGCCTAAGGAATGTTGAGTTTATGTCCATTAGGCGTACATAGTTGTCCATTGCTAATCTTTACCCATCATTTCCATACCCTAAATCATTGCTTGAAAACCTTCTGCACAGCCGCCTGTACCAGTTTAAGTTTATGAAGACAAAGAATTGGGAACCGAAGACAAACGTCACCACGACTGGAACCTCCATGGCGTAGAACTCTTTCTTCAGGAGCAAACTTGTCAAGGGTATGCTGTCAACATAAAAATGGAGGACGGTTAGGGAATAGTCTTCCCCCTGCTCGCTTCATTAGATATGGGGTTTATTAATTGCTACTAATTCTTAAGTATCCTTCTGTCTGGAGTTGGTACCAGGGGGGTCATTTTTTTAGCTGACCTCCGTTCTTACAACCGCTACTTACCTACCAAAAATCATGAAGATCCATCAACGTTTCCGTCACTTTTTTTTGCCTACATACAAACACACAAAAATGCAAAGTCCGCTGCACTACTATTGGAAAACGCCAGGTAAACCATTTTCGAACTTGACCTTCCTTTCCACAACCACTACACACTCATCGAAAATGATGAAGATCCATTAAAGTTTTCTCAAGTTATGCTCTTGACATAAATAAAGACCCACCCAACAGTTGGAGTAACCGAAAACATAATCTTCTCGGCGAAGATGATAATAATAAGACTGATTCAAGAAAACTTCAAGTACTGATATAGCTAACTCAACATACTATAGTTAGCTGTTCGATAGACGTGATACACCCCTAGCCCCATAACAAAAGTCATGCTCCTCTCTTCATTGTTTCATTTATGTGCAATAGATTAGAAGTATCTATGTCTAATGCCGCTATCAGGACAAGCTATCTGCCACCAAAAAATCAAGACCATAGCACGTCCGGGTAAAAAAAACGGAAGTTCTACTGCAGTACCAAGGTCACATACCAGGGGGGCCAAAATGGACTTTGATGTTCGGCTTCTCGACACCAGTCCACATACCAAATATCATCTTAATCCATCAATAGGTTTTTGAGTTATGCTGACTACAATAGTCCAAAAACACAAACACACAGACACACCCAAAACTAAATCTCCATTTTCCATGGAGATAATAAGTCCAATGTACTTACTACATCCTGACCACCAACAGCCAGACTCGCACATAGGAGAAGACCAGGAAGAAGACGAAGTTGTTGCACCTGTTTATCGCGGAGGAGTGCGGGATACCGAATTCTTTCAACAACAGTCTAATGATGGAAATATGACAATCAGTCATTTCATAACGACGCCATAGATTCATTTATCATGAAAACGGTTATCGTTATCTCCATGCAATTTTTACTTTGAAAAAAATCAAAACGACAGCTGTTAGTAATATAATAACCTCTTCATCTTCGCGAATGAAGATCATTGCGGTGCTGTCTAAGTAATGTTCCAATCGCCTTAAGCATATTATCACATAGCCAGATGGCGTCGACCAATCAGAAGCCTCCATTGCCCATGTGTTAATCGCCATAAAACACCCGTGATCATCATTCCTCCCATTATGTAGAAGGGGAGGTTATCTTTTTGTTAACAATCGTATAATGTTCATTTGTTGCCAAAAATGCTTACTATCTTAATAGAATAAATCAAATCTTATGTAAGCATATGAAAAAATAGAATAAACCATTTCAATACAAGTCAAATCTAAACGGGCGGAATTGTAAGTGGAGCCGCCCACAGCATTGTCAGAATGACACCCAGCAGGGAGGAATAATGATAATAGATAATATATTTCAAAAAGATTTAACATGCCAATATTGCAGAGTTATCAAATATTATCTGTGGAAATGTTTCTTTACAAAACGAAATCCGTCATCTTCTGTTCAAACAGGACAAATGTAAATTCTGAAATGCATTCTTGATAGTATAAGAGTACATGCGTCAAACAGGAGTTGTCTACTCTAAGTCTTATATGGGTTTGGATAGACTATATGATAATAACGTTAATGACTCGCCTCTTCCTCTGTGTATATGGTGTATTAACCCTTAATTAATATTAATTACTCATACGGATACCTTATATTCAACCAAATGGTGGAACACTCAGTGGCCAAGACGAGGTTTGAGTAGACAGGTAAACAAGGGTAGACCTTGAGGACAAAACACGGTATTTGTTAGTATTTAAGAAATTGAGATCTTGGCATCAAAACTTCTGTTCCATTTGCTGTGACGTCCAAAGCCATAAGAAAATATAGCGCAGTCGGGTAAGCAAATGCAAATGTAAAATGGTTTTTGTAGTCCTCCGATTTTTCGATAATGTCACTCACGCACCTACGCAAACTCGACTGTTGAAAGCAACTTCATACGCAACTTGTATTTCTTTCTATTCAGACATGGAAAAATCTTTTACACGTCTGGTTACGGTGATTTCGTTCGGTCAATATATGCATTGCCATAACCAATGATCTCTTCGCCTTGATCTCATATTACATGAAAGTGCTGTCTTTTTTTTTTCAAATAAATACGGGAAACTATTTCCAGTTGCGTACCGGCAAACAGACAAAACAACTCACGCAGGTCACTAATGTAGCACCACAGGAGACAACATGGTGCACCAGGAACTCGGACAGTGATAAATCTGTACTGTCGACCACATCAGTAAGAGTCTTCACAGTTTCTAGAACATCGAGAAATTAGTGTTAAACAACCTCATACCTTAAAGTAATTTTGTCACATTTTTGTATGCAAAGTAAACTCTCCAAATTTTTGTTTCGCAAATACCCTTCTTCATAAAGCTTTTGAAGCATTTCGATATTAATCATTGTCATTATATTCAATCATTCATAATCTGTGGCTGATGTATCAAACTTTTATCTAATCTATATGTGCCATTGGTATAAATGCAAATTAGGTCGTAACTTGTATTCATATCCATTGATATTCCTCTTGAACCCAGTTACATATGTACTGAGCATGAAGTTCCTGTCTGTTACCACAAGTGACATATAAATTTTCCTCAATGTTCATAAAAAAATCCTTATTTGCATGATAAACATATCATTACGTATACGTTGGTATCTATCACAGGTAATATGCCCCTCGAGGCCCCAAAGAAAGCTGCTAGAGGGCTTAAACGTATTTCACTTTTTTTCGTCCACAAGAGCTATCTACCAACCAAATTGTGACCATAGCTTGTAAAGAACACGAGATAACAAACCGAGGGTTTACCTGCATCACCATAGAAAGCCGCTAGGGGGTCCAAAATCTTATCATTTTTATGTCTGTATATTTACAACTTGTAGTACAAGTGTAGGGAAAGAGGGGAATCAGTTTAGCTACTAGTTTCTGGTAATGACAGTCAATCCCCAAATCTCTTACCTCCAGCAGTGTAACCTAACAATATTGCAGAGATGCCTCGAACAGCAGGACTGTCGTATCTAGTAAAACAAAAAGACAAGTGAAATATTGTTGAGAGTCATAAACATATATTCTTCCCCGTATTGCATAATCTTTCAAAACTACTGCGAATGAAAAGTAAAATTAGTCCACAGTTCTGCATTTCTTCACCATTGAATAAAGCTAAACTACACTCGACACAAAAAGTTCGCAACCTGAAATTTGATTATTTCCTCTTGATACTTTATCAATGGTATAGTATCATGTATCGTTTGAAATATTTTTCTCACCCTTTACAATGACACCGATTTCGTCATGATACTATATTCAATTTGATTGATTATTTGAAATTTGAACTGAAATTTGATTATTTCTTCTTGATACTTTATCAATGGTATAGTATCATGTATCGTTTGAAATATTTTTCTCACCCTTTACAATGACACCGATTTCGTCATGATACTATATTCAAATGTTGGATACCATGGCTTACCATACGATTGCGTCACAAAACAAGAATGCCCAAATTCCCTTGCCAACACGGTGTCTGGCGTTGCACTTTTGGGGGGGGGGGTCTACTAAACGAATAAGTCAAGATGTGGAGATTTCGCCACTTTTTTCTCACGGCCTTCTCACGTAAATAGCCCTGTTTCTCAACCTGAGACAATAATGAAGGTTTTCAATGACATATATATGCATTGTAATTAAATAGTATTCACGGAGATATAATCGACCGGAATGAAGTTAACGAACTCTGAGTTTAGATTATTAATCATGACTACGTTGCTAGGTTTGTTTAGTAAGGTATATGATGATAAACAGAAAATTAGCTGCCAGATCATACAGGCTCCTCAAGTTGGGAAGTTACTATTCTTGCCTTAGAACAGCGGATTTTGCCAAGTCCTGGTCGAAATGATGAACCAGAAGTGCACATGGACCTACCACGCTGGTGTAGAGTAGAGATGCGGTACTGTTGAATGAAAAGAAAAAAGAACTGTTGAGTGCCTAGACGAGGACGCTGTTGAAAAAGTGTTGGTATATTGTTAACATTTTGTATTGCAAGTCGCTTTTTATGTTGTTGTTTTTCTAATCTGAATTATCCCGCATACCTGCAGTAGTACAATCTCACTTGTAAAACTAAGCTCTGATCAAAGCACATACTTGAAAATTAACGTGCCCTTAAGTTCCATCAAAACAATTAGTCACAAGATGAATAGTCGAACGTTTTAGTGACTATTCTATTCAAAAGTATGGTCTCTAATGTTTTGATTTTCGACAGTAGCTATAGGTGAGGCATTCCTAGCGCAGCGAATATTCTAGGTTATTTATTCAAAATAAATTTCTACAATTAAGCCGTTCCCCTTTACCGTATGGTCAGGGACCAAGCATTGACACACACTCCACCAGCGTCATGCGTAATCTCATTGTTTACTTACAGCCAATTGACGTATACTTGTCTCGACTTGTCCAGTGAAGAGTATAGTCGGAAGACCAGTGTTTTCAATAGGAGTGGGGTCAGCTTACTATAGACGACGAAGTAGGCCAGAAATGAACACAAAGCCACCATAAGGTAGTAAGAGAAGTCCGCCATGACTGGCTTAGAGAGGTTTCTCAGTAGTCTCCTTTTGTTTACTGTCACAGCAAAAGACACCCCTGGCAAAACTAAAGTCCCCGTCATCCGGGGACTGAACGCTTGACCAAAGTGGAACAGCCAGTTTGTCCTAATGAGAAGGTTCATAGTTCAAAGTTCGTAGGCGCATCGAGATGAATTGTGTGTAACGTGTCAAAGGTGAAGACTCCTAGCTTGTAAACACTTCTTGCCTTGTCCATGCTTAATGCAAACGTGCATAACAATACTCACATAAGTTTTGGGTACATCCGAGGGGCCTTCTCCATTGACATGTTGCCCACAATAAATTTCGCTGCGCATTAGAAACATGAACGTATCTGTCCTGTTCTGGTCACCTGTAATGTACTGATCCCATGGCCACGCACATCTCAGTTAAAGCGTAGCAATGCAAAATAAAAACATCAAAAGGAAACAATTTGACACACATGCAATCACTCTCTCAAAAGTCGAACTGCTACTTGGCATGCTATTATTGGTTAAACTGATATTTTAGGGACGGCCAGCTCTTCCTGGAGCCGATTATCGTCAACCACAGAAATGCGCCAAAGAGAATACTCGTTCTGAAATGTAAGGTGTGCATTGTGTTTGAAATTGTTTTTCTGCACTCCTCCATCCATCTTTACGGACAGTTTACACAATAAAGACGTCATGTATTATAAATGCAAATATTGTTATAGAAGGGTTAGAATATTCCAAGTCGCAATCAATATCTAGATCTCTGATGTAAAAAAAAATATCTTGGCCAAATAGTCTTTCCCGTAACTAAATAACTATTGACCAAATAAAGTGAGGTCATTTTCAAGTCCAACTCGTACATCCGCTGCCACCACTCAACAGTGGCACCCAGCGAAAAGAATTATATTTGCAGAAAGTGCACATGTGACGTCACACAAACCAGATCTCTGCGCGACCTTGCCAGCGAACCAGTGCCACAGTGTTGAGCTACACGTACTGCGGGCTCAGGTCGCCTCACACGGAAACGTGGTTTGAAGAAATTAAACGTCGTTTTTCGGCGGCGTCTGAGATGTTGTTCTACACCGGATCTGCACTTTTAGTGCTGGTCCTGGGTGCTTCTACAGCCGGTAAGAAAGTTAAACTTGATTATAGCACATCTTTTATAGCACAGAGGGCTCCAGTGATCGGTACTCGTTTCTACGCCGGCTTTTCGGTGCTATGGCGAGCGGAACTGACATTTATTCTTTGCAAAAGTAATGAAAACTCATTGTGGGTGTGGTGGGGTACAAAGGAAATGTGATAAAAACGACCAATACCTTATTTACATTGAATTTTAAAAACTTTTCAAAGATGTCTCGACGTTTCAGAAAATACCAGTGATAATGATGTATTTTATTTGCTCTCTGCCAGAAATTGGCTACTGCTATGTACAATGTACAACATAAAATAAAATACATAATCACAACTGATAAACATAAACATCACAGTAAATAAATAAACGTAAAGCATGAAACACAAAATCAACCCAGTACAAAATAATGAATAATAAATAAGCAAAATGAAATAGCACTTGAATTTTTTTCATTACTAACGAAAATTAAAAGCTGCTACACACAATAAAGTAATTGTTAGTTAATAACTATATCATAAAATCAAGATCATAATAACATTTAGTTAAAGTTAAAGTCCTCCCCGCACCAGATGGTGCATAAGGCGGCGTCCATCTCCGTTTCGGTAGCCCTGGGCCACACAACTTTATCTCTACAGCGGGGGGCTAGTCCACTGGTAGTGGAAATGGTATCATAATAACATAACATAATCAAATCAATAATAGAGTAATCGTGTCATAAAACATAAAACAAGTTAAGTGGACATGGTAGGCGTGCTTTGTAAACTGCTGATATGTTGGTGTCTTAGCGAAGTAAACAAATTTTGCCAGCCTTCTTATTACCTCAGTAGAAGGTCCCCCCCATCAACTCTATAAACTTGTACGGATTTGGTTGTTTGGCATAATAAGAAGGTAAAAACGTGGTTCGTAACCTTTTCAGAAAGGAGCACTCCGGATCCATAACAAAATGGTACTCATCTTTGATAACCCCCTCATCGCATAATGGACATAACCTGTTTTTGTCTGCTAACATTTGAGTGTCGACCTATAGCTACCTTAAAGCTTCGGCTGAGCATCTCAGCTACGCGAGCGCTTTCCTATATTTAAAGACATTAATGATAAGTAGATATCTTTTTGTACCGAATCTGTCTTTGATTTCACCATATCTTTTCAGCCTTTTTGAGATTTCCAATTTATCATTCCATAGCTGTATTGCATAACGTTTAGTCCTTTTCTTAAATACTTCAACAAATTCATCTTTATTCCAAACTCCTTGGTTAAACCATGCTTCCTGCATTCCATGTGCAATCAACACCCGTTTAACCTCACTAACCCAGGATTTCCTATCCAGCTGGTCAAGGTCATATAATAGTTTATAGCATTTCTTAGTATATCTATCATTATTTATTTCTAACACTTTGACACAAAATTTCACAATTCTAATGTGTCTGAGGATGCTCAGTGGATATCTGCCCAGTTCCCCCAATACTGCAATATTTGGTGTGGACTGTCCAATACCTATGTAAAACTTACAAAATTTGTTGTGAACTATATCTAATTGTTTACAATGGTGAAAACCCCATATTTCACTTCCGTACATCATAATAGAAAAAATCATAGTGTCAGTTCTTGTGAGTTACCGTCTGAATGGAGGGCAGCTAGAGTCACACCAATCCACAAAGGGGGAGATCAGTCAGACCCAAATAACTTTAGACCCATCTCAGTTCTTCCAATTATCATGAAAACTTTTTAGAGAGAGGTACACAAACAGCTCATAGCTTACCTGCATTTAAATGATATACTCTCTCCAAAACAGTCAGGATTCCGACCAAGACACTCTACCACCACTACCCTTCTAGATGTTACCGATTACACACTACACAACATTGACAGTGGTAAACTGATTGGCACAGTATTTTTGGATCTAAAGAAAGCCTTTGACACTGTGGACCACAGTATTCTTCTACAAAAGCTTAATTGGATTGGCCTACATGACACAGACTTAGACTGGTTCACAAACTACCTTTCAAACCGCCAGCAAAGGGTATTACTTAACGGGTGTACATCAGATCCTATTACAATCAACATAGGAGTACCCCAAGGGTCAATCTTGGGTCCTTTACTGTTTAATATATTTATACATTATCTTCCGGAAGCTGTTACTGGTAGTAAAATTAATCTGTATGCAGATGACACAGCTATTTTTTGTTCATCCAACGACCTCAGATGTATCGATTCTACGATAAACTCTGATCTTTACCAGATCTCAGCCTGGCTAAAGACAAACCGGTTATCACTGAACACCAGTAAAACCAAATTAATGCTACTTGGTACTAATATGAGGATTAAGTCTGCACCTAATCTGATTATTCAGATCGGAACCAACCTATTGGAAAGGGTGACTCATTACAAATATCTGGGTGTGGTACTTGATGCTAATTTAAGTTATGAAGAGCACCTTGACACTTTGTGCAGTAAGGTATCTCAGCGTCTGGGCTTGTTAAGACGCATTAGACCTTATCTCTGTTCTATAGTTTCTAATATGTTGTATAATGCTATGGTCTTACCCCTATTTGACTATTGTGATATTATCTGGGAAAACTGCAATTGTCACTGAAACAGCGACTCCAAGTGCTCCAAAACAGAGCAGCCAGAATCATCCTGTCACGTGACAACAGAGCCAACGTCAAGCAACTACACCAGGCACTTGGCTGGAAATTCCTCCAAGAACACATATGCATCATGGTCTACAAATTTCTACATGACCTTACCCCAAGTTACCTCCTGGACACTTTCAACTACAACAGACAGATCCACAGTTATGGTACTACGCAGGCTAATTCACTACACACACCTAAGTACACTACTAGATCTGGACAGCGCACATTTGCATACAGGGCTGCTACTACCTACAACAAGCTACATCCATGTATAAAAAAAGCTTCATCAATCGCTAGATTCAAACAGGCTCTGGTAAACATACAAATCTCTTAACTTTTGACATCTGACCTCTGACCGTCCGTTGTATGACCTTTGCGATTTTGAGTTATTATTGTTTTGAACTATTTGAGTTGCTTGATTTATTACTCCTATGTTTGATCATTCCTGTTTATCTGATATGATTGTGTTATTGATCACTAATGAAGTTTATGTTAAGTTATTTATTTTGTATCCTGATTTGTTATGATTTGTCATGTTACGTAGGGCTCCCTTGGAAATCAGTTACCTTGTTAACTGAAGGGACTGCCCTTAAGATTGATAAATAAATAAATAAAAACATTTTAAAAATTAGTTGTGGTGATAACACTCCAAATGTATGTATCCTCTTTTTTAATATGAAAATTGCTTTACAAGCCTAACCTGCAAGAGTCTCCTGTGCTTTAAACCAGTTACCACTTCATGAGATTATTGTACCTAAGTATTTTTACGCGTTTTCTACCTCTACTTTACTTCCAGCATAAAACCGTTTCTCAGTCCTTCTCAGTTCTCCCCCATTTCGAAACACCATTACTTTAGTCTTAACTTAATTTGCTGTTAACTGCCATTTGTTACAATATGTGTTTAATGCATTTAAGACCCTTCGGATGCCTATTACTGAGTCAGCACACAGAGCTAGGTCATCTGCGAACATCAAGCTCACAATTTCCACATCTCCCACTTGTATACCTCTGCAGTCGCTTTGTATCAAATGGTCTCTCATCTTAGATAAGTCTCTCACAAAGAATGCAAATAGGAAGGATGATAAGATACAGCCCTGGCGTACTCCCTTATTACATCTGACACATGATTTTACTTCCTGATATAAGGATTGCACAAGTTTCACCATTTTGATACTTACTCCCCCCTGTAGTAATTTCCACCACAAGTACAGTCTATTTACACTATCAGAAGCTTTGGAGTAATCAACAAATGCACAGTAAAAACGTCCACGTGGCCTTGTAAGGGATGTGTGTATCATAGAATTTAAACAGAACAGGTTATCAAGTGCACCATATCCTTTTCTGAAACCCATTTGGGATTCCACCAACTTGCCTTCTACTTGAGCCCAGTTGCTAAGTCTTTTCCCCAAACTTGTAAGGAATATTTTACCAAAAACTGATAATAAGCTTATGCTTCTGTAATTTGCTGCATCATCTTTACAACCAGATTTAAACAGTGGCTGTATAATATATCACTGCACGAAATGGCCTCGTTTCCCGGCGTATACGTTCCGGTATTTTTCTGTATTTTTGTCGGATACTGACGGATACTGACGGATACAGGCGGATTCGTGTAAGGTATCCGACTATTTCCGCACCGGTATATGGAATATTTCCGGAAGAATCCGAAAGTAAGGTATTTTCGACGAATACGGAGCCGTACACTGCACAGAAATGCCACCGATCCTGACGGATACGAACAGGAATTTTTCTGTATTTTTGGCGGATACTGACGGATACAGAAGGATTCCAACCTAACGAATCCGACTAAATGCGCACTGGGATATGGAATATTTCCGGAAGAATCCGAAAGTAAGGTATTTTTGACGAATACGGAGCCGTACACTGTACGGAAATGCCACAGATCCTGACGGATGCGTACAGGGATTTTTCTGTATTTTTGGCGGATACTGACGAATCCAACCTAACGGATCCGAAAATTTCCGCACCGGGATCGGGAATATTTCCGGAGGAATCCGAAAATGAGGTATTTTCGACGGATACGGAGCCGTACACTGTACGGAAATGCCAGAGATCCTGACGGATACGTATACAGGAATTTTTCTGTATTTTTTAAAAGAAAATGGCGGATACTGACGGATACAAGCGGACTGTGATCCGGAACCTGAGATCCGGAGGAATACAAAAATAGGAATTTTCGACGGATATGGGGCCGTACATTGCACGAAATTGCCCAAGATCCTGACAGATACGTACAGTATGTATTTGCCACGGATAAAGACTGATCCAACATACAGACTTTCTACAATCTTTGACATATTGTGACTCTGAATATGTTTGTATTTGCCACGAATATGTACAAATCAAACACACAAAGTTTGATAGAATGGTTGATTATTCATAAATACGCGTGCATTCTTAATTTAACGATACCCAAAACATTATTATTCAATGACAGGAAGTTTTGGGAAAGCCTGAATGTAACATTATTATATATTTCAACATATATGCATTTCTAAGTTCAAAAACTATCAAATACAATACGGAAGTTCTATGTGGCTAAATAATCCATTTCGTTTAAGACAGGCCGAGGGACATCCACATACTCAAAGCACCTCTGCATATGCAGGTTAATGTCGGTAAATTGGGGTTGTGTAAGCACAATTGTTATAAAATGTATTACAATTAACAACCATCACATCATGGTGGTAATATTTACTGCCGTATAGTGCACTTGGACCAAAAATTTCTACATGTTCTACATATTCTACTCAAGTACTGAAAGCCTTTGTGGCCAGCTCTTCGTCTAAAAGATATCAGATACAATTAATTTCAAATACAGAGGTTGAAAATAGAAACTTCAAAGTAACATTATACTGTCTGAAAAACTCCCATGATGACACGCCACATTTTACACGTAAGTAGTATATGCCGTGAAACTGCATGTGTATAATCGTCCTCTCCCCATTCTCTGACTACATCTGACTTCACTTCTCCATGCACTCTTGGTAAGGTACAGGCAAGGCTGATTTCTTCTGTATCTGCATGTTGGACTCAGCTTGGAGTTCATCTTGTGATAAACCAGTTCCTATATGATAAAACCAAATGATGAATAAATATCAATTCACATACTTAGTATTTAAGTAACATGTCACATGATTTTGACATAACTGTGATCAAGGAGGTTATATAGACTATATAACCTCCTTGCTGTGATGGGCTTCGTTTCATCACAGCAGCTAACAAAAAACAAGGGACAATGGGTATTCATCATGCCTGTCTCAGCTAACATTGAAGTGTACCGATGATGAACTTAAGCCTTACCGAAGGAGCCTGAGGTACTCTGAGCATCTGACAGCTGATTGCTTTGTTCCAAGCCAAGCTAAGGTCCTCACAACATGTGCTGCATTTGTGAAGGAAGTATCTGCCGATGCTTTATAGGATATATATATAAAGGGAAACAATGACAAATATTAAACATATCAAATAATCACATTTGTAAAAAATGAATCTGGCATCGTTTAATTGAATACGTAAAACTTACATTCATAACTTGAATATAATATTGATCAAACATGTACAGCTATAACTGAATGCGATAATCACTGAAACACACTACTACCTCCACATAAGTTCAAGCTCACTATCCACAAACTGTGGGACCTTTGTGGGACAAATACTTATGACATTCTCCTCCGTTACAGGATATCTTTAATTATCTTTCCCTCAACCGCTTGCTATGTTGTATCTGAAACGTTAACCAGACACAAATGTCTGTTGACCATTGGCAAGAACGAACAAATTGAAAGCTATAAATTTCCTAGATCCTAACGGTGTAGAAGTGCAGGTCGACTGGACAATTCTTATTGTCATGCAAATGCGATGATATGTCAAGCCACAATAGGAGGATAACTGACGTTCAAACTAGTTAGAAACAGGAATTTTCCAATTTGTACTTACCAAAGGGCAGTCCCTCTAAATGATGAATCGACTCCCTACCAACTTTACAAGGGGGAGGGGGGCGACGAATATTGCATGCACGAAGAAGACTACTTCGCAATGCCGCGCGTTTGAGTTTACACCGAATCCCCTTCGACTCTCAAGTCACTAAAATCACTGGTCGACCATGGTAGACTCTGACGATGCCATGTTAAGCACAGAGAGTGATGAAACGCCGTTCTTGTCTCCGTGCTGTTCACCGACAAAACCGTTTCTCGCGCCTGACGTCATGACACGCAGTGTCTTGTGGGAGATCGGACACGAATCCGTGTTCCGTATACGTCAGGATTTTTCGGAATTGTTGGATCTGAGGTGCATCGGATCCAATCGGAAACGTTCCGTATCTGCTATGATGCACGATTGCGGATCCGCTGGATTTTTCAGGATCTGAGATCATGCCGTGCAGTGTGTATTTGTTGGTTAGGATCCGAAGCAACTACAATCCGATTATCTCTGCCATATTGCCAAATATCTGAAAACGAAGGATCCGCGCAAATATCCTCAGGTATCCGAGGCACATCACGGATCCAGACGTATACGGCGTCGGAATTGCCGGATCTGAGCTGTACCTGGTATTTGTCTGAATTTGCTCGGAAACGTTCCGTATCTGTACCCGAAACGTATGAAGGATCCAGACGTATACGGCGCCAGAATTGTCGGATCTGAGGTGCATCGGATTCAATCGGAAACGTTCCGTGTCTGCTATAATGCGCAATTCCGGATCTGCTGGATTCGTCAGGAAATGAGATCATGCCGTGCCGTGTGTATCTATTCGTCAGGATCCGAAACAACTACCGACATACAAACAATCCGAACATTCCAAATATAAAAAAACGAGGGATCCGCACAAATATTTTCGGGTATCCGAGGCGCATCACGGATCCAGAGGAATACGGCGTCGGAATTGGTCGGATCTGCGGGCACCTCAGTATCCGAGCAGTGAACTGGGATTTTTCCGGATTCGCTCGGAAACGCCATGAGGCCCGATTCCGGATACGTCGGATCCGTCAGGATACGTGGCCATTTCGTGCAGTGTATTGTCCACTGTTGTGGTATAATTCCTAGTGTAAAACGCTTATTAAACAGTGATTTCAGGTAAGGTAAAAGTGTTGAAGTCACGAAAGAACTCTGGTAACAGGTTGTCTATGCGTGGTGCTTTGCTTGTCTTTAGGTTCATAACGCTATCTAAAATGTCTTCTTCTGTTATTTCTGTGTCTAAACTATTTCCACCCTGATCTTTGTTATAGAACATGTGCTCAAAAAGTTCGCTCATATTGTTGTGTTCCTCATGTGTATAGTCTTCTTCACTCCCATTGTATAACTCTTCAAAATAATTTTCAAACTCTTGCTCACTTATATTTCCAATGCTATTCACTTTTCTTCCTTAACTTAATTTCCAAAATTCATTGGGATCCCTTTCTAAGTTAATTAGTTGAGCTCTCAATATTGCAGCATGTGCTCGGTGCTTTGCTCTCGCCAAAGCTTTATATTCTAGATTAGCCTGTTTAAAAGTCTTCCAGTTGTTCTCACTTTGTACCCGCCTATATTTATGTAGGCGGGTACAAAAGTGAGTGTATTCTTACTTACTGTTTGTTTTGCCTGTTTACAGTTCTGATCAAACCATTCTTCTTGATTATCATTTAGATAATTTTCCCTCCAGCAGGGACTGCAGCAATTTCCAGTACTTGCACTATACCTTCTACCGCAGAGTCTATGTCGTTAACTTGTAACTTTAAGTCTATTTGATGTAACAGAGTTTGGACCCTTTGTCCTTGTACTAAGTTTTTAAAATCTTCTACCCTATCCGTAACCCGTGTGTTGTGTTGACTCTGTACTGAGATGTTATTAGTGGGTATTCCACAAACTAGGGGCATGTGATCAGATTCAACTCTAGATAGCACCCTGAAGTCTGTAATGGTGTTTATTTAATAACATTCTGTCATTTACTAAGATGAAGTCCACAGCAATTCTTTCTGGCATTACCTCTTTATTGCGAATGTGCTCCTTTATACAGGTGAAGCTGCCCTTCTCATCCCCAAACAATCTGCCATGTATAATCTTTAGGTTTGCTGTTTTACATAGATTAATTGAATTATATCCAAAGGTATTGGTTTGATTGTCTTCAGATGCTCTCTGGGAGCTGCATCTATTCCGTCCTCATGAGGGAGCGGGAGGAATTCATTATCATCATCCTCTACCAACACACAATCACATAGATTTCCAGTGATTATAATCTCCCATTATCAGATAGTCACAGTTAACAATTTCTGAGGTAAATTGGGACAATTCCGCTTCTACAATTTGAAAAGTATCCTCTATGTAGTGCACCGGTGATTCTGCAGGGGAGATATATACAACACCGACTATCAAGTTAACTTGCCATCCGAAAAATTCTTTATCAAACAGACACCAAATATGTGTATTATCGTTGTAAAAAGAGCCAGAAATATTGCACATGTACAAGTACTACCGCAAGGCACACGTACGCTTTGTCTGAATGACGCACTGTTGGACCCTTGTTGTCGTCTTACATTCCGGTTTTTAAATGTACTGTTTTATCTAACGTTTGATGATTTAAGATATGTCACCAGATTTTAACTAGTCGGTTAATAATGATACTTGTGTAAATCTGACTCTAATTCGGTCATGAATTTGACCGCCACTGTCAGTTTGTGTAAGTTTTCTTAATAAATCATTCATCATCATCATCAAATAATATTCTTTGACTGGCTAGGAAGACGTTTGATGCCTTTATTTAGTTCAGCTCTTATAAACAGAGCTAAACCCCCTGAATTCCTTATTGCTGTTCTTTTCTTAATTCTGTTACTTGTGTACACTGTATGCCCTTCAAGGGAAATGTCGTCCTTTTCTTGCGCCCAAGTCTCCTGCAAACCAACAATATCATGTTGTTTTAAAAATTCTACAAAATCACAATCTTCTAGCTTAGCTCTCAGTCCATTTACATTCCATGACAAGAATGATAAAGTGTTACCTTCATTATTGACTCTTAAAGCTGTGTCCTCTTTGCCCAAAACTCATGTAAGGTGGCAGTATTTTAATTTGTGTCCATATTGTCCACAAGTGAAACACTGCAGCCTGTGTCTACAAATCTTAACATTGTGTCCCGCAATGCCGCATATCTGGCATCTCTGTCCAGTTGTACCATGTTCTTCGACACGATTCGCTTCATATTTCGCTTCGTTTCTGATGAAACAGACCTGCTTTCTCCATAATGGCCAATGCCAGGGTTTCCGTATCTTCTCTGTTTACATGCAGACCATCATTGTTATATATGCTTGCTTCAGTCCTTCAATCATAAAACGGTCTGTGCAATCAATGAATAATGTACCCTCTAGCTGACTGACAAGTTGTTTCAGCTGCCTGTTCACGTACATTACCATGTCATTCTTCTCTCTACTATCCAACCTTGGCAATAGACCTGCAAATACTACCTGGCATCCAGGCTGGTTCCTCTTTACTTCATCATATAAAGTTCTATATTTGGACTTTATTACTTCAAGTGAGTCTTTGCCGAGGTTGTTAGTTCCCACATGGACAATTACTTGACTTGTTTCTGTTTGGACAGATAACAAAACTGTCAACTTTGACACCACCGTTTCAATTCCTGCACCTGGGAAAGCAGAAACTACTAGCTGACTGTCAACAATGTCTCTTTTATTAAAGTAGTTCTGTAATCTACATACATTAGAGTCTCCAATCAACAGGGTTTTCCCTCCGTTCTCATTGGTGTTCCCTGCTCTACTGTATTTCTTACCTCTATCCTCTCACCAGGTGGGCTAGTGCCTTGTTGAACACCATCTAGATCACTGAAGATTACCCTATCTATTGACTATCTATTGATAGTTCTTCTGTTTGTTCAGATGGAACCACATCATCATTTAGCAAATCCTCATACGTGGACTCCAGTACTCTGCAACAAACCCGTCTTTCAATTTCCTGATCTTCTACATCTATTACAACATCTTCCCAACAGCACCTATCACTGTCATGTCTTGTCTGCACTAGGTCAGTGTCAGCTAACACTTCCTCGCTACTACCACTGCTACTAACGCTGTCTCTCAGTTTCAACAGTCTATCCATAATCTATGTTCTTTTCCATCCTCTTGTTCGTCTTCCTGTCTTATTACCCAATCTTCTTTTATCTTTTCCCACTCATCGAATTCATCTTCCATGTTCTGTCTTAGTAAGTCTACCATACTCCCATTTGTTTTCAGCTCTCTGTTGTCTATCAGCCTTCTGGACAGTTCAATCCTTAGCTCTGACACCTTCAATCTCGACAGGAGGGCCACGGCAACTTCTCTACTGTAGGCTAACTACTGTAGTATTAAACCCATTTCCAAAATTCAAATTTTAAAGCTTTCAGCAACAGAAAGCAAGGATTCTGTGTGATACATGTAAATAACCAGAACAGTCTCACAGTTTTTCTCTCCGAATGATTCAGTAGTATCACGGTAGTGCTGTAGTAGACTCTCGGCCAGGAAACTGATGTTCTTCCTTCTGGGACGCGCGCTGCACTCCTGCTGCTGGGCTGTCTTGCCACCCTGTCTCACCACTCCCGACCTTGCTTCCTGGCCTTCCACGCGACATCCGGTCAGCCTGGCGCTTCCCGTAGCATGTCGCCTGAATTTGTACTGCAATTCATAAGCTTTCGGCAGAACATAGATTCGATGAACTCCGTACTCTCACTGAAATCAATCCAGGACGTGGCCACTAAAACTGCATAATAGTTTGACCACGGCTCAACTCTAAACAACAGGCACTAAATTTCAAGCGAGGTCAACGCCCACAGAGCCGGACTTTTCAAATGCAAACTAGCCAATTAACGCCAATCCGCTGGCTCTTGAGGTTCAAGAAGGAATATTTCACACCCATTGTCTGTCGACTACTGGTCGATTGTTAATAGCGCGCAATACATTACAAAAGGAACTTTTCATAGGACTTCCTTTAATAGTTTGCAGCACGCTTTGACAGTGGATGACTTTTACTCCTGGCTATGTAGAGCAGAACTACGCACTGAAAAAGTTTGACACGACCTGACTACACAACGTTATATTTGATAATGCAGTATAGCCGCTGGGCCCCGCTTTCGGAGAGGGTATTTTGGTATCTTTTTATCTCCATGAAAAAAAGGCTTTTTCATTAAGATACTGTTTTGCGTGCGTTTGGTGTTTGTGTGTATGTATGTGTCACCGGATGCTTAAAGTCACCATAACTTTAGAATCTGTACATGGATTGTAATGATATTTGGTTTGTGGGTGGGTGTTAAGAGGAGGAAGGTCAAGGTCGATTTTGGGCCCCCTGGCATGTGTGACTGGAACTGCAATGGCGTATTTGTAAAAATCTTCTAAGGAGAATAACTGAAGAAAGGAACGACAGATTGTCATGTTCTTTGGTACACAGGTAGGTTGGACAGAGGTGTACACACTTAAGTGCAAATTATGCAAATAGGACTGAATTTCCATAAGTAAGATGGAAAATCGTTTGCATGTGTGTCGCCGGATGCGTAAAGTCAGCATAACTGTAGAACGTGTAGATGGATTGCAATTATATTTGATATATGGGTAGGTGTTGGGCGGAGAAAGGTCAAGGTCGATTTTGGGCCCCCTGGTATGTGTCACTGGAACTGCAATGGCCTATTTGTAAAAATCTTCTAAAGGAGAATAACTGAAGAAAGGAACAACAGATTTTCATGTTATTTGGTAGGCAGGTAGGTTGGACAGAGATGTACACACTGAAGTGCAACTTATGCAAATTCAGTGTGTTTGCGTGTGTGTTTGCGTGTGTGTATGTTTGTGTTATCCTGTGTGTATGTATGTGTCACCGGGCGCTTAAAATCAGCATAACTGAAGAACGTGTGGATGGATTATAATGATATTTGGTATGTGGGTAGGTGCTGCGAGGAGAAAGGTCATGGTCAATTTTTGGCCCCCTGGTATGTGTCACTGGAACTGCAATGGCGTATTTGTAAAAATCTTCCAAGGAGAACAAGAGTCTGATGACTCAAAATCTCCATGAAATTTGTTTTTATATATGATGTGTTTTATTTGCCCCAGTTGTTTGTTTTTGCCGTTGGTTGTTTTATTTTATGTGCCAAAGGGTATCCACATACAGGTTTGGTAGTGTTCCCATTTGTGGTTTGACCACCAGCTGTTGACCTAGATAAGAGACCAACAGATGGTGGGACCTCAAAGCCCACAATAGAGTAGATATTTCTCATTATTTATGCAAATTCAGTCCGAATTTGCATAATTACCACTTCAGTTTGTACATCTCTGTCCAACCCACCTGCGTACCAAATATCATGAAAATCTGTCACTCCTTTCTTCAGTTATTCTCCTTTGAAAATATTTACAAACACGCCATTGCAGTTCCAGTGACACATACCAGGGGGCCCAAAATCGACCTTGACCTTTCTCCTCCCAGCACCTACCCACATACCAAATATCATTTCAATCCATCCACACGTTCTTCAGTTATGCTGATTTTAAGCTTCCGGTGACACATACATACAAACACGGTGACACAAACATACACACACGCGCACACACGCACAAACACAATAACTTCGCATGATTTGAACTTCAGTGTGTACATCTCCGTCCAACCTACCAACGTACCAAATAACATGAAAATCTGTTGTTCCTCTCTTCAGTTAAACCCCTTTAGAACATTTTTACAAATAGGCCATTGCAGTTCCAGGGACACAAACCAGGGGGCCCAAAATCGACCTTGACCATTCTCCTCCCAGTGCATACCCACATACCAAATATCACTACAATCCATCTACACGTTCTACAGTTATGCTGACTTTAAGCATACGACGACACCCATGCAAACGATTTACCTCCTTACTTATGCAAATTCGGTCTCATCTGCATAGTTTGCACTTAAGTGTGTACAACTTGGTCTAACCTACCTGTGTACCAAAGAACATGACGATCTGTCCATCCACTCTTCAGTTCTTCTACATTTAAGATTTTATCAAATACGCCATTGCAGTTCCAGTCACACATGCTAGGAGGCCCAAAATCGACCTTGACCTTCCTCCACCTAACACCCACCCACATACCAAAAATCATTTCAATCCATGTACAGGTTTTACAGTTATGGTGACTTTAAGCGACCGGTGACACAAACATACACACAAACACCAAACGCAAGCAAAACAGTACTCCATGAAAAAGCCTTTTTTCATGGAGATAATAACTGAAGAAAGGAGCGACAGATTTTCATGTTATTTGGTACGCATGTGGGTTGGACAAAGATGTGCAAACTGAAGTGCTAATTATGCAAATTTGGACTGAATTTGCATAAGTAATGAGGAATATCTACTTCTCTATTGTGGGTATGGGCTTTGAGGTCACAGCTGTTGAATCGGTTGGTCTCTTATCTAGGACAGGTATTCTAGGACAATTCCCCAAGTCCCAACAGCCATGGCAGCTGGCTGTTCTTCTGCCCCAAACCAAGTAGATGTGGGGTGATAGCTCTACTAATGGTATTGCAGAAAGTTATATGTACCTTATGTTTCATAGTACGGATGTTATATTTGAGATGTAGGTACCTTTAGAACAGGTAAATACACCTGACAATAAATAATGCTAATGAGGACCTGATTTGTATAATTTATGCATGAACTTGTATTGCCCTAACCGTAAAAGCTGCGAATGTCATATTTGAGATGTAGGTACATTTAGGGAAGGTGAATGCACCTGGACATGAATTATGCTAATGAGGACATCATTTGCATAATGTATGCAGAAACTTGTATTTCCCTTAACGTAATGCTGCAGATGTCATACTTGAGATGTAGGTACCTTTAGGGAAGGTAAACACACCTGTCCATGAATTATGCTAATGAGGACATCATTTGCATAATGTATGCATACATGTGTATTTTTCTTACAGTAAAGGCTACGGATGTGATATTTGAGGTGTAGATACTATTAGGAAAGGTCAGAAAACCTGGCCATAAATTATGCTAATGAGGGCATCATTTGCATGATTTATGCATATCCCTTGCCGTAAAGGCTACGGATGTCATACTTCAAATGTAGTTACCTTTAGGGAAGGTGAATACACCTGCCCATGAAATATGCTAATGCGGACCTTATTTGCATAATGTAGGTATAACCTTGTTTTTCCCTCACTGTAAAGGCTACGGATTTCATATTTGACATGTAGGTACCTTTAGGAAAGGTCAGAACACCTGGCCATAAATTATTCTAATGAGGTTTTTTTTGCATAATTTATGCATAGCCCTCACCATAAAGCTACGGATGACATAATTCAGATGTAGGTACCTTTACGAAAGGTGAACACACCTGACCATACATTATGCTAATGCAGACCTCGTTTGCATAATTTATTCAGAAACTTCAGAATTCCTAACACTACAGTAAATGCTAAGGACGTCATATTTGAGGTGTAGATAATTGGAGGGGAATATCCTGCATTTTCCCGAAAATATTGCCTTTCTAGTTTCTATTACGTGGATACCCTCTGGCACATAAAACTAAATAACCAGTGGTAACAACAAATAACTAGGGCAAATAAAACACATCATATATAAAAACACATGTCATGGAGATTTTGGGTCTTCGGACTCTTTTTTTTTTTTTTACTTCGGTTTTGACAGACAAGGACGACGTGGCACTGCACTCAAGTTTTTATAACTTATATTAACAGTGACACGTACAGATAACAATATAACGTTACCCATTTTAATTTTCATACACCTGGGCTGGTATCTTTGCATGGTTACAGTTGTAAGCTGTAGCACTTCGTACCATACCTTTTGTTTACATTTCATGTAGGAAAATAATGTTCAGCGATAGACAATGTGACACATACAAAACTACATTTATTGTCATCAGAAAATACATGGTGGTAGTATCGTTATCGTGTTTGGCTGGCCATAGTCTGTACATGTATAGATTCAACATAGGTTTTGGTTAGGCACTACTGTGCTGTAGACAGGTAAGCCGTATGAATTCAGGCCGAATGTGGAGTCTACTGTCCAGACGTTGTTCGGTCTGAAGCGTTCTGTCATTCTGTCAGGAGAACCAGGACAAATGCCGGCCACTGGTCTCTTATCGCGGTCTTCATTTTTATGGCCGTATTCTTGGAAGAGGATATACACACACCCTGTAGCACTTCGTGAGGGTCTGCACGCTTTTTTCAGTAAGGTGTAGGCAGGCCCTTTTGATTTCGCGTAATTCTTATACATAGTTCTTAGAATTTCCCGTAAGTCATAGCCAGTGCATTTCGCGTAAAGCGTAATCAAGCCGAAAAATTGGACTATCCTCCATTTTTGTACGCGGCCCGTCTTGGAGAGCTTGCTTTCGGGTGGGAAGTGTTGGGTCGACTCGATAAATTTCATCTTCGTTAGGGTCTGTTACGTCCCGTAGCAACCGCTCCAAGAGTGCTAGTGCAGCGCCGTTGAAAGTGTAAAACTTCATCTCTTCAGTGCCTTAGCGTTTTGGTCATGAAAGTTAACTTTACATCTAGATGTACGGAACAAAGTGGAAACAACAACTCAAATGCACTTGGTTTGATTTGACGACATTTACATCAGACCAGGGGTGTTAACAATCCACAACTTGGCTGCCATTGGCTAATTGTCGGTGACGTTCGGTGACCTGCTAGCAGCCATATGATTGGACCTCGCTAGAAAATTACTGCCCGACGTTTAAAGTACACGGGGGGTCTATCTCTAGCTTTACATTACATGAAGATACTGAGATATAGCTTTGCGGAGGTGATAACAGGGAACAGTTGAAATCATCAAGCTGCCATGATAATTTGAACTCTAACGATTAGAATATTATCCAGTGTAGTGTAGACTTCATTTGGTGTCTATTGCCTTGTTGCCAAATCGGGATCTATAGCTGTTCAAGCACCCAGAAAACTCCAACGGTCGCCAAGAGGTTAAACCCTGGAACAGAAAATACAGAGATCACGATCAGACATGGATAGTTTGGAGATAAAACACAATTTTCCAACATTCTATGTCATATGATAAAATATGTTATCAATTTTTTTGCCGGAAGTGCCTGGAAAGCACTCGATAGGACAGGCTAATAACCCAATCTTCTACGTAGTCAACGGTAAAGAACCATACAAAAGGTTCTTTCCTATTGCCACAATAATCTCCTTTCCAATCTGTCTTTCAGTGAATAAGGCTGCCAAGTAACCGGCACATTCGTACTTTGACAAAGATGATATTCAGAGGGCCAAGTTAGATAATTGAATTATCAGATATGGATGACTTACATGTAGTACCCAGTGCTGACTGACAGTACTGTATGAAAGTAGTAAAACTTAATGACATTATTATCACTGTCTAGCAGTAGTACACTACCAAAAATGCTTTTTCTTATTTTTCTTGTTTTCTTGATTTTTCTTATTGAGAGAAAGATTTTCTTCCATAAAGAATTTCAAGAAAATCAAGAAACCTTACGCAAAACCTTTGAATGTTAGATCTTACATTAAGAGTTTTATTCTTGTTTTTCTTAGGTGAAGATAGGATTTCTAGTATGATTTTTTATCAGCAAGAATATTCTAGAAATGCTAGTCAATCTTTCTTCCTTATTCTTCACACAATATTTGCTTCTTGTTTGGTCAAATGGAGTATTTTACAGAATCTACTCTTAAGATTTTTTTTCTTTAGACTTTCATTTCACTAGGAAAAAATTCTTGACATTTCTTGTTTTCTTAATTTAGGAAGTCTGAGAAATATGATTCTTGCAATTCTTAGTAATATCTAAGAAGATGTAAGGATTTTCTTGACCAAATACAGTTATTTTCTTGACCAAATACAGTTAAGAAAAATGAGAAAATCAAGAAACTGTAAAACAAGTAATTCCCAAGTGTTTTTCTGTTCGAATTCCTTTTCCACAAAGTTAAAGAAAGATGATTCCTGCTTTTCTGTGTTATCTAAAGATGGAAAGTGAAATGAAAGTTCGAATTTGCATGATTTCCTTTATTTTCTTAACATTGTAAAGTTCAAGAAGATAATTATTGATTTTCTTGTAATAAGAAAATAAATTATGCTAATTCAATACTCCCATCATCCTTTGCTGTAATGTTTGAATGTGGACCGTTGAGTTTTGGCTCCGGCTGCATTTGCTTGATGTGCGCTTTAGATCTTACAATACTAGGGAAAGATGCGGCTAGTTTCATGAGGACACTTTTTGGTATCATGTGGGACTCACTACACAACGTAGATGACTTGTTTTAAGTTCCAAAATGCTTCCTCAGGCCAACGCCATCAACAGATATGCTCCAGGTATGTTATAGCCTGTCTTGCATGAAAATAACTTATTTTCCAAGTAGATACTCTAAGTTTTGTGTTTGTGGTTGCATGATACAGCCAACCAGTAATTGCAGAACATGTACGTTTAGTGCAGTTATACCTAAAAGGTACTAAAAAAGTTAAAGTATATCATTTTCAAGCAGATGCACAAGCCCCCCCTCCCCCTACATGTATACGGGGGAGGGGGGCGATATAAGAAATGACAGTCACTAAGTCTTTGTGTGTTTTTCTCGGCTAAGAAACCTTTGTTGTGTTTGTGGTTGCATGCCAACCAGTAATTGCAGAACATGTACGTTAAGTGCAGTAATACCTACAAGGTACTAAAAAGTATAAGTATAACATTTTCAAGCAAATGCACAAGCCCCTAACCCCATGCATGTATATGGGGGAGGGGGGCGATATAGGAAAATGACAGTCACTAAGTCTTTGTGTATTTTTCTAGGCTTAGAAACCTTTGTTGTGTTTGTGGTTGCATGCCAACCAGTAATTGCAGAACATGTACGTTAAGTGCAGTAATACGTATACCTACAAGGTACTAAAAAAGTAGCAAATGCACAAGCCCCCATCCCCATGCATGTATAAGGGGGAGGGGGGCGATGTAGGAAAATGACAGTCATCGTCATCTGTTTTTGTGTGTTTTTCTAGACTTGGAAACCTGTTTGACTAAAGAAGATGCCCCTGTCTCAAGTTTGGAAAATCTTTCAACAATAACAAGTCATTGATTATAAGAAGGACAGCTACAACACTGCAGAACTGACAATTTTAGAAGGACAATTAGTTATTTGTATGAGCACAGAGAAAATGTGCTTTTATCACAGCATCAAATGTGAAACATTTATCGAAACAATTGTATTGCAAACTGGTTAATCTTTGCAATCCTTGGTTAAGAATGGGCGTTAGAAAGAAAAATCCAAAACTGTTTATTAAACAATTAGATCAATAATAATAAATATGATTGGAACATGTTTACATTATATTATCATTGATTTATTAAATGGTATTCTTGATTCAAGACCCCCATCTTAGTTCAAGAAACTGTTTCTAGGTTTAAGAAATTTATTCTTGAGGACAGAAAGGTATTGCTACAACAAGAACCTCACTCTTAGTGCAAGAAACTCATTCTAGGTGTAAGAAATTCATTCTTGAGGACAGAAAGGTATTCCTATTACAAGAACCTCACTCTCAGTGGAAGAAACTCATTCTAGGTGTAAGAAATTCATTCTTGAGGTCAGAAAGGTACAATGTATTCCTATTTCAAGAACCTCGCTCTCAGTGGAAGAAACCCATTGTAGATGTAAGAAATTCATTCGTGAGGACAGGAAGGTATTCCTATTACAAGAACCTCACTCTCAGTGGAAGAAACTCATTCTAGGTGTAAGAAATTCATTCTTGAGGTCAGAAAGGTATTCCTATTTTAAGAACCTCGCTCTCAGTGGTAGAAACCCATTGTAGATGTAAGAAATTCATTCTTGAGGACAGAAAGGTATTCCTATTTCAAGAACCTCACTCTTAGTGCAAGAAACTCATTCTAGGTGTAAGAAATTCATTCTTGAGGTCAGAAAGGTATTCCTATTTCAAGAACCTCGCTCTCAGTGGAAGAAACTCATTCTAGATGTAAGAAATTCATTCTTGAGGACAGAAAGGTATTCCTATTTCAAGAACCTCACTCTTAGTGCAAGAAACTCATTCTAAGTGTAAGAAATTTATTCTTGAGGACAGAAGAAATAAGGAAATGTCAGTGAGGACGTAACAAATATAAACTTTTTCTTAGAATATTTTTCTCTGAATTTATTATATCTAAGATAAAAATTCTGTGCCATAGAAGACTCATAACAACAAGAAAATTTATTTCGAGGTTTCCATCCATCTAAACAGTGTTGATTGGAACGTAATTGGTATAAAGTCTTTCTTTACATCCGCATTCGTAGCTTTTGGGGTGGGG
This sequence comes from Branchiostoma lanceolatum, assembly GCA_035149815.1. NCBI lineage: Eukaryota > Metazoa > Chordata > Leptocardii > Amphioxiformes > Branchiostomatidae > Branchiostoma > Branchiostoma lanceolatum. The sequence continues at coordinate 16,863,064 of CM068880.1, forward strand.
TGTGGGGTGTGACATGCTTGTGCGTATATTGGAGTCCGCCTGACTTCCTTATTGATATTTTGGAGTTTAGCTTGTAGGAATTTTTTTCTACTTTGACCCATCGTTGGGCAGCCTGGTTAGCGAACCGTACAAACTACTTTACCAAAGAGAAAATATGGAACCCATACACGGACTTCAACCCACCCACCCCTAACGCCCCCCTCTCACTGGACCCGCGGCACGCTGGCGGTGTCGCTGCGTCCTAAACTTTTGTGTTACCCTTGCCTTTATAATGGGAATATCATTCAAAACATAGTATAACCAAAAAGATAACAAAACACAATGCTTAGAAAGATTACTTTTTGTCGATGAAGTTCGTTGAGTGCTTTGTCAATTTGGATCGGCTGCAGCGACGCCACCAGCGTGCCGCGGGTCCAGTGAGAGGGGGGTTTATCTCAGTGACAAATTCCTTACTTAATGTTGAGGCCCTGCAAACTCTTTGGACAGCGCCTAGGACGATCCTACACTGGGTCATAATTACTGCGCGCTCTGATATGTTTGGCCTAATCATGTACTTGACCGTTTGTGTTATTCTTCGTTTACTTCAGCGCCAGCTGATTATAGAATTTACCTTAGCAAGCGACTTTTACAACGTCTTTGACAGCCAGGTTTGCCGGCCTTTGCGCGGGACTTCATCGTGCTGCTGCATGACTGGCAGAGGGAGGAGTCGCTTGATATAGCTCTGAGGGTCAACTGGGAAGCCGCAAGGTCAGTTTGTTTATTATATTCTGACTCCACGACCGTGAATTATTTTACGTTGTAGCGGTAGCGAGGTTTATCATGATTATAGTAGTTTGCTTTGAAGTTGATTCTTGTTGATAAAAGACATTATAGAGAGATGAAGCTTTACTGTAGGGAAGTGAATTGTATCGGCTCTATGTGTAGTATATCGGCTTTATAATATTTCTACTAACGTAACGTGACCAGTTAACGTCCAATTCATTCAAAACGCATTTATCTTAAAACCGCTCGGACAGAGCCAAATGTTAAACCCATGGGCAGAAATATCAGCTCTTCTAAAAAGAAAATGCATGGTCTGTAAGTTTTTCTCCGCCTGTTTAACGTGCGAGCATCTATCTATACTGATGAATATGATGTAAAATTGTGCAAGCGTAACCCATTATCGTCCACCTCGGTATTTTTCCTTCTATCACTATGCTTAAAGAACATAGACCATAAAAAATGCACAGTAACCATCCAAAGTGGTCTACAGACAAATGATCGTGAAGTCATTATGTTTGACCCACCGCTTGCTTGACGCGATGGAAGAAAACAATCTTGATCGGTGAATTTCAACGACATGCGCGGCACGTGGCGTTCACGTGATAAACGCATGGCTATCATGTTTTGCCGTGCAAAAATTAACCACCCGTCCGGGGGTCGCTAGGTTGTATGAAACCTTCCTAAAACTGGTAAGAGTTTCAAACCTCGAATCACCATGGATAGTCCGAATATCAATGAAAGGTTCAACGTCAGCTACTTTTAAAAGATACTAGCTATCGTGAAAGATAGAAAAACATAATGAAGTACGCGGTGTCGAATTACATATGAAATACGTTATGCATGACGATTCCGTGCAACTTGTTGTTACTGGTTCAGGAGTTTATTCTGTTATGTCGCTGGACGTAAACCTTTTTCATTGTTTTGTATAAAAGAGAGAGATGGCTAAGGATCATACTTATGACATTTTTTGTTGCTCATGAGAACAGGCTTTGGCATAATACACCGCGACTTGTGGACATGCATATGACCCAAACTGGACGTAAACTACTCCCGCGCGTAAATAGGTCATGTGACGTTAGCAGAATGGCCATCTGCTTTTAGCTAATCAACAATTGATAAGTTAGAATCTTCCAATTCACCTCCACAGAGCCGAACATGCGTTTTAGAACTCCTTGGTTTCACCTATCAATAATGCTGCTTGTTTCAGGTTTTCCTATGGGTACGGCAACAACGCCCAGTGTTACTACAACAAGAGGCAGCATGACGGCACAGAGATCGCACCGGTACCGTTCGTGTCAGGACTCATCAACGGAAAAGGTTTTTTTTAAATTGTATCATTCTACTGAAGCCGCGGCACGCTGGCGGCGTCGCTGCGGCCGATCGAATGGACAGAGCAACGACTTTCATCGACAAAAAACGAATCTTTTAAAGCTTTGTGTGTTTTGTTGTCTTTTTGGTCAAACTTGTCTGTTTTGAATGGTATTCCCATTATAAAGTCAAGGGTGACACAAATCCAGTTTAGGACGCAGCAACGCCGCGCTATGAAAGTGCTCATAACTGAGAGGGAAGATTCGAAAAAAATTCATCACAACCACCTTAACATAAAAGATTGAATATTCCAAGGACAACTACGTCAGCATCATGTACTTTTCTAGATGGTCGATGAGGGATGCTGTTACAGAAGTTTGATAACATCGAAACGCTAAGAAAGAATTATTAAAAACGATACGCAAAAGTTAGGTGTTATTCCTCATTCCTCCAGATGGTCCATTAAATACCAGTCTGAGTTTGCCGCCAAAGAAAGATTTAGTCGTATGAAGCCATTATCGACTTATGACTGAAGAGAACATTGAGAGTATTCAATAAGGGCCCGGCCACTACTGTGTCGTACGGTTATCGCAAAATCGGAAAGTGTGGGCATTTTTGGGGCAGTCCTGCATGTGTCCAGCCAATGCAAACTTTCTTGTTACGTAAAAGTTTGTCTTAGGTCCTTGCAGACAGTTGGTTCTGTCACAGCCTGCGTGAATTCAGTCTGCGACTTCAAATCCTACGATGACCTTCGACAAATGTAACTGCGCCATAACCATAAACGTTTTATTGTCGATCAGCTTCAGTACTTATAATTACGTAAATGAATGTGTTTGTGCATTTGTTAGGTTCCGATTGGCCGAAAGCACCAACAACAAGACCAAATATGTTCACATTACGTACCCCATAGATATCCGTCTCTTCCAATGTCTCAGCGCGGATCCAGTAATTTTCGACTGGCCTGTTCCTTGTAGAGATGTAGAAGTCATACCTCTCCCCGGTATTAATGACGAAGGACTCCGCTATCTGATCCTTGATTCTATCCAATAAACAATGTAAACGAGGAAGAAATTATTGTCACAACAGATTTGATAAATTAAATTCATTTACTAAATGTGACAAGATTTTAAGAGTCTCAATGCTACAGACAGATTTGAAAATATCTTCAGATGCAACAACCCCAACAATGCAAAAATAGAAAATTATATAAAAGATTGCATTATGATTTGATTAATGCCGAAACTAATGACTAGCCCGACTTGATTGTATTGCAATATCAACTACTTATGGTAGCCCTTATTGTATTAGTTATTAAGATGCTAAGGTTTATTATATATCTCTATTTTGTACTATGCATATTTTTAATAGTTGTCATGCATTGTGCCATGAACACTCGTCGTGCAATAAATTTCTTCTTCATTGATAAACTCGCTGCCAAAAATACGAGTTGACAGCAAGATGCTTGTTAGGTAGGAGCAACGTCACCGGCGTTTTAATACATAAACGGCGGAAAGACTATGTCAGATGGAATACGCTTAGCTGATGATGCAAAATTCAACAACGATAGTCCAGAATTCCTAGTGCATCACCTCCCCCCCCCCTCCGCTTCTCAGGAAAGAAGCTGAAATTAGGGATACTTTTATATACTCCTGGTAGTTTTAGGGTACACAAGACATAACTTATTGAAACAGAATGACCCTTCTCCATCGAAGGCGGTCAATCTAGGTATAGCTCTGTAAATATGGGTGACAATTTCAAAACATCAAGTTATTTTACGAAAATGTTGGGTTAGATATTCAGGAGTGCTCACCTGTTCCCGTCAGTAGCGATCATGGTCAGCTCGTGTCGGTCGATAGAGACCCGGAAGGCGTAGGTCATGGCAACGCTGATGACCCGGAAGCGATAACTGGCCCCTGTGTGTACTTCGAAAGTTTCCAGTGAGACGTTCTGATTTTCAGCCTCCACCCCTTCGTTGTAGTACCGGCGTCCTGAAAAGCGCACAATGACAATGTACATACAATTAACGGTTGATGAGTATATTCCATGAGTAATTATAAGTACTGAAGCTGATCGACAATAAAACGTTTATGGTTATGGCGCAGTTACATTTGTCGAAGGTCATCGTAGGATTTGAAGTCGCAGACTGAATTCACGCAGGCTGTGACAGAACCAACTGTCTGCAAGGACCTAAGACAAACTTTTACGTAACAAGAAAGTTTGCATTGGCTGGACACATGCAGGACTGCCCCAAAAATGCCCACACTTTCCGATTTTGCGATAACCGTACGACACAGTAGTGGCCGGGCCCTTATTGAATACTCTCAATGTTCTCTTCAGTCATAAGTCGATAATGGCTTCATACGACTAAATCTTTCTTTGGCGGCAAACTCAGACTGGTATTTAATGGACCATCTGGAGGAATGAGGAATAACACCTAACTTTTGCGTATCGTTTTTAATAATTCTTTCTTAGCGTTTCGATGTTATCAAACTTCTGTAACAGCATCCCTCATCGACCATCTAGAAAAGTACATGATGCTGACGTAGTTGTCCTTGGAATATTCAATCTTTTATGTTAAGGTGGTTGTGATGAATTTTTTTCGAATCTTCCCTCTCAGTTATGAGCACTTTCATAGCGCGGCGTTGCTGCGTCCTAAACTGGATTTGTGTCACCCTTGACTTTATAATGGGAATACCATTCAAAACAGACAAGTTTGACCAAAAAGACAACAAAACACACAAAGCTTTAAAAGATTCGTTTTTTGTCGATGAAAGTCGTTGCTCTGTCCATTCGATCGGCCGCAGCGACGCCGCCAGCGTGCCGCGGCTTCAGTAGAATGATACAATTTTAAAAAAACCTTTTCCGTTGATGAGTCCTGACACGAACGGTACCGGTGCGATCTCTGTGCCGTCATGCTGCCTCTTGTTGTAGTAACACTGGGCGTTGTTGCCGTACCCATAGGAAAACCTGAAACAAGCAGCATTATTGATAGGTGAAACCAAGGAGTTCTAAAACGCATGTTCGGCTCTGTGGAGGTGAATTGGAAGATTCTAACTTATCAATTGTTGATTAGCTAAAAGCAGATGGCCATTCTGCTAACGTCACATGACCTATTTACGCGCGGGAGTAGTTTACGTCCAGTTTGGGTCATATGCATGTCCACAAGTCGCGGTGTATTATGCCAAAGCCTGTTCTCATGAGCAACAAAAAATGTCATAAGTATGATCCTTAGCCATCTCTCTCTTTTATACAAAACAATGAAAAAGGTTTACGTCCAGCGACATAACAGAATAAACTCCTGAACCAGTAACAACAAGTTGTACGGAATCGTCATGCATAACGTATTTCATATGTAATTCGACACCGCGTACTTCATTATGTTTTTCTATCTTTCACGATAGCTAGTATCTTTTAAAAGTAGCTGACGTTGAACCTTTCATTGATATTCGGACTATCCATGGTGATTCGAGGTTTGAAACTCTTACCAGTTTTAGGAAGGTTTCATACAACCTAGCGACCCCCGGACGGGTGGTTAATTTTTGCACGGCAAAACATGATAGCCATGCGTTTATCACGTGAACGCCACGTGCCGCGCATGTCGTTGAAATTCACCGATCAAGATTGTTTTCTTCCATCGCGTCAAGCAAGCGGTGGGTCAAACATAATGACTTCACGATCATTTGTCTGTAGACCACTTTGGATGGTTACTGTGCATTTTTTATGGTCTATGTTCTTTAAGCATAGTGATAGAAGGAAAAATACCGAGGTGGACGATAATGGGTTACGCTTGCACAATTTTACATCATATTCATCAGTATAGATAGATGCTCGCACGTTAAACAGGCGGAGAAAAACTTACAGACCATGCATTTTCTTTTTAGAAGAGCTGATATTTCTGCCCATGGGTTTAACATTTGGCTCTGTCCGAGCGGTTTTAAGATAAATGCGTTTTGAATGAATTGGACGTTAACTGGTCACGTTACGTTAGTAGAAATATTATAAAGCCGATATACTACACATAGAGCCGATACAATTCACTTCCCTACAGTAAAGCTTCATCTCTCTATAATGTCTTTTATCAACAAGAATCAACTTCAAAGCAAACTACTATAATCATGATAAACCTCGCTACCGCTACAACGTAAAATAATTCACGGTCGTGGAGTCAGAATATAATAAACAAACTGACCTTGCGGCTTCCCAGTTGACCCTCAGAGCTATATCAAGCGACTCCTCCCTCTGCCAGTCATGCAGCAGCACGATGAAGTCCCGCGCAAAGGCCGGCAAACCTGGCTGTCAAAGACGTTGTAAAAGTCGCTTGCTAAGGTAAATTCTATAATCAGCTGGCGCTGAAGTAAACGAAGAATAACACAAACGGTCAAGTACATGATTAGGCCAAACATATCAGAGCGCGCAGTAATTATGACCCAGTGTAGGATCGTCCTAGGCGCTGTCCAAAGAGTTTGCAGGGCCTCAACATTAAGTAAGGAATTTGTCACTGAGATAAACCCCCCTCTCACTGGACCCGCGGCACGCTGGTGGCGTCGCTGCAGCCGATCCAAATTGACAAAGCACTCAACGAACTTCATCGACAAAAAGTAATCTTTCTAAGCATTGTGTTTTGTTATCTTTTTGGTTATACTATGTTTTGAATGATATTCCCATTATAAAGGCAAGGGTAACACAAAAGTTTAGGACGCAGCGACACCGCCAGCGTGCCGCGGGTCCAGTGAGAGGGGGGCGTTAGGGGTGGGTGGGTTGAAGTCCGTGTATGGGTTCCATATTTTCTCTTTGGTAAAGTAGTTTGTACGGTTCGCTAACCAGGCTGCCCAACGATGGGTCAAAGTAGAAAAAAATTCCTACAAGCTAAACTCCAAAATATCAATAAGGAAGTCAGGCGGACTCCAATATACGCACAAGCATGTCACACCCCACACCCCACCCCAAAAGCTACGAATGCGGATGTAAAGAAAGACTTTATACCAATTACGTTCCAATCAACACTGTTTAGATGGATGGATCCAATGTTAGTCTTCAATGTCACCTAACCGAATGTTGGGCAAACCTCCATGAGAACATAGGAGATACCTGCTCCTCCTCCAGGACAATAAGCGCCCCGTACAGCCCGTCTGTCCGGAAGGTGCCCAGGTGCGCGTGCCACCAGTGGGTCCCGCCCTCAGAGGCGTTAAACCTGGACACAAAAATAGTGTCGTGTCAGCTTATCTCTATTTTGCGTACAGATATGACTACTAGTGAGGTAAAAAGGCGGCACCTTGATAGACGGGAAAAAAGTCAAGACCAAGCTGTGTTTATTAGTTAAGCTGTATTCAAACTCAATGAAAAGAACAGTGTCACTGTGTTCTATGTAGCGTTTTTTTTTAGATATGAATGATCGCCAGGAACATGTGGCGTTGTAGATGCATCAAAGTGTCAGGATATTATTTCTCCACACAGCCAATGTCAATTGTTAAACGTTGTTTTGATAAGCAAAAAAGCAACGACTGTTATATCTTACACCTGCTCGCTTGTCAAAAGTACGTTTTTTTGTGAACCACGGTGTTTCCGAACTGGTAGCTATTATGACGTCATCGGCAATCAGAATATGATTACATTGCAAGAAAAAACCGAGTCCGATAAAGGATCTTTTAAATGGTGCGATGTTCAGCAACAACAAAATATTTCATATTTGGCGCAAGCGCATACGCACATGTATACGTTAGCTAATAAATCTGTTGTTGAATATGATCAAAACATATTATGCTTCTGTGTTTAATAAAAATTTACCATGTACCTGTAAGTGAAGCTCTCTCCCGGGTTGATAGGACATTGTGAGACGCCACCCACCCCGTCCATCCAGGGCGTGTTCTTCTGAGTCATGCCGTGCCAGTGGATGGAGACGCCCTCTTGTATCAACTTGTTAGTCACGTGAACGGCGACCTGGAATGAAAGTACCATACCAGTCTGTCCGCCATTATTTCTGATTAAGATATTTACGAGTACCTCACGACACATGACAATTGATAATTATAATATTGATATCACACCTTCCTTTACATCAAAAGCTATATGCCACCAAAAAATCGAGATCATAGCTTGTCTCGGGTAAAACTACCAAGGTCATACACCAGGGGAGCCACAATCGACCTTGACCTTTGCTCTTTAACACTTACCAACATACCAAATATCATTACACTCGATCCTGAGGACTGACCACTAATGTTCGGAAACAAAAAGACGAACACACACACACACAAACAGACAGACAGTCCCTGACAATGCAATCAAACCTGTACAATACGGCCACCAAGGGGGCGGGGGAGTCCGGTCGCTTTGGACACGTCATCATGACGTAGACATTATGGTTTCCAAGTCGATGTAACGTCAAATGATTTTACAGACTAGTGTCCATACCACATACGTACAATTTACAAACATATATCTGCAAACGTTATCAATAATATAACCATGTTGGAAAGGGTTATATTGCTGATAATGATGATGATAAATCACCTGGGCGTTTTTCCAGACTATGATGGTGGGACCCGGCAACGTCCGGTTGACTGCGATTAACTTCCGGTGGAATCCGTCAGCCACAACAACCGTCCTGCTCTCTGATTGGTAAATGGTGATTGGGGTTAAAGTCTCATTAGCATGAAAATTCACCAGTGGTGGTAGCTAACATCATCTGATGCTTTTGTACTACTCCAACTGGTCGTTAGAAAATAGACTTGACAAGGACGTGCCAATATCGTTTGGTACTTCTAATGTAGCTGCGTGTGTTGCACTACTTTTCAAGCAGATGTATAGAGGACACTGGACCAACGCGCGACCATTCCAATAGGCAGCTCAACTGGCATGTGTGACAGCATAACGGGCAAAATTAGAACGTTAGAACCCTCTCTCCCAACATCTGCCTGGAGATAGCTACATGACCGGAGTTTGACCGTGGTATTGCACGGGAGGGGGGGCTCATATTACCGCTGTACTGCTCTCATATTACCGCAACTATGTTTATACAACAGAAAGACCGCTGTACAGTATTATATAGGTAACCTACGTAATGTGAACCTAAGTTTTGGATTTGTCAACGATTTTACACAAAGCTTAGTCGTTCCTTTTTTTCATATGTGCTTCAGTTTTGTGTTGGTTTTTGTCAATTTTATTTCTTCTATGTATTATAGTCTTGCGTTTTGTGTACGCCCCGATGTGTGTTCTGACATGACTTGTGAATGTTCGTATTAAGGTTCGAATATTGTTCCCAGGGCTAACCCTTTGTAATAGCCTTCGGCTAGTTGGGTAGCCCTGACTGTACCTTTTTACAGCCAAATAGATAAATCAAAATCATCTACTGTACAATGTAAAAGTTCCTTTCCGAAGGGCACAACATTGGGACCTGTCAGGGATCCGAACTGAGAACCACAAGTCCCCTGTGCCACCATAGCATTTTTCAATAGAAGGTATGGGTGTCACCGGGCTTTTGTGATGCTTCTATTCAATTTGGTGCTTGATGACGTCTGCAGTCACTCGGGTACAACGGTGTCTGTTACGTCTGGTAGCGCTCGGTTAAAGGTTTCCGGTTGTCCCGGAGGTTTGAGTTCACGTCACTTGTTATCTGCTGTACATTGATATTGAATATGTAAATCATGACTTAAACCGCAAGGAGCTTATGCCCCTGCGTTGAAAGGTGGTTATGACGTGACCTTTTGCCCCGGACATACCTTTGACACGTTCTGTTGGAGGTGTTGCTATGCAGCGCGCGGAGGGCTTTTGTGACAATCTCAGCGTAATTAGGATTAGCTTTACTCTTTCTTCAAATATCAGTATATCACTACTCGCCATAGGTTTAATTCCACATATAGAGACGGTTTACTTGCAAGTTATTGCCCCACAGGGCTAATTGCAACATGAAACAATGTATATGAAACAATGTATGAAACTGTATATAAAAAGGATACAGATATTGCACATTAACAATGCAAGTTAACAATTGTGACAAGTGAGACAAGGGACTATTCTAAAACTATAAAAATTATAACAATTATGAAAATAAGATTATATCAATGCACATAAAAATTCCCCATTTCGTGCTGTTCTTCGGCTGGGAAAACAAATCCCCTGGAATTGACTGAGATTTGAGAATAAGAAGAAACGAAACTTGCTTCTGCCTGTAGCTAAAGAAATACTCAACTTCCTTCCTATAGATAATTATTTGCTTCGGAATTATTCCCTAGATGGTGACGGTCACTGGACTTCAGCCCGAGTCTGTGCAGCCTCTAATTGAGACCCACAATAAACTAGGGTGCGCCCCCGTTAAGGATTTATTACACAACGGAAAATTCATTTTGAAGCATTAGCCAATACTACATAAAAGAGCACATCAACTGGTGGCCATGCTCATAATTCGCCAATTGAGATCTGAAACTGGCATTTTTCTTGCTTGAAAAGTTTAGAATTGTGTTAGTGAAAATGAAAGTAAACTCCTAACCGTCAGCGGTTAAAGGAGTCAGGTTGTCACAGTTGTTCGGGTCGTTCCGATTGGTCTCCCGCCTGCCGAACCGGTTCAGCCCGGTGAGTTGTACGGGTCTGCCTGCGTCTCGCTCCTCGTCGTACTCGAACATGGTCTCCCAGTACCCCATGCCACCTCCCAGTAGAACTCGTACACGTCCTGCTTGGGCGGAGGCTGGATGTAGTTCATGAACGGGACCGCCCCTCCCAGCGATACGAACACACACACTAACAGCGAGTAACTCCCCAGCGCCATATTGTTTCGGTTGTCTCTGCGACGATAAGTGTTGACAATAGACTACCTCAACCTTGACCTCTGCGTTCTGGTGAACAGAGGCCGCCGAGGGCAAATATGTGAACACGAATTGGACAAATTCTGACCGACGGTGATCGCCCGTTGTTGACCTCCTTCCTTTTTTTAGACTAACAACTGCGGCAGGTAAAAGTATTGTCAAATATTAGCTTAGCGACGCCCACGGTCGAAACGATTCATAACGACCTTTTCATTCCGAATCGCGCGGGAAAGTTGTGTATTGACGTTGGACCTCTTTTGATTGGCCAATAGATGTTGGAACAATGCGTGATTGGGCCTGGATATCACATGGATCCTTACCCTTACAAAATGATGGAAGGAAAATCTTCGTCTGATTTGATTTGATTGAAGGTTATGCAGAGGGTAGCGTTTGTATGTATGTATGTATGTATGTATGTACTATGTAGAAGACCAGAATAACTAAAGAACGCCTGGATGGATTGTATTCATATTTAGTCTGTTGGTAGGTCTTGGTGAGACCTGAAAATGGTTAGATTTTGGGCCCCCTAGTGGCTTGTAACGGTATTGCAGCGGAACTTCCTGTTTTGATATCTCATGTTCTGGACATGCTATGGTACTGATTTTTGAGTGGTATATAGCTCTTTGGACAGAGAGTAAGTGATATAGAATTGGGCCCCCTGGCGGTTTTTCCTGGAACTGCAGGAGCAGATTTTGCTTCAGACTGTGAAAGGGACTAGCTCAAGAAGGGCTTGATGAATGGTCATGCTTTTTGGTAAGTGGTTAGCTTGAGTGATTATTTACATGATTAGATACTTATAATGCAAATCAGTATCCAATTTGTATAATTAATGAGGAAAGTTTATACATCCACCAAATTCCATAATAGGATTCTCAAACATGTGACATATGTAACTGAGGAAGAGAGAAATATTAATAGATATCAACTATGCAAATGCATAATTAATGAGTAAATACTTTAACTCGAGATGGGCTTGATGGATGGTCATGATTTTTGGTATGTATATAGCTTACGTATGATTAGACGACAATTATGCAAATCAGATTCTAATTTGCATAATTAATGAGGAAATTTTAAAAACTCGCTGTAATCCATGATATGACTATTAAAATATGTGACATTTGTAACTGAAAAAGAGAGGAATGTTGAAAATATCCGAATGAAGACCTTATTTGCAAAGAGACACAGCTATTATACAATACTGGTAAATGACGGCAATTTCCTACTTGTGGCATTTGGAAGTTATGTGAATGTCAACATCATTGAATCAAATTATGCTAATAAAGACCTCATTTTCATAATCGATGATTAATGTGAGCATACCCTTCTTTGCTAAGCTCATACTTTGGACAACTTCTGTTATTTGGGTGGAGAAGACGATCAACTAGTATGATTTATAATTGATGAGAAACACTCCTAATACGTCAGTCATAAAGGTTAAAATCATTTGGCGAAGGTACATGTATGAGGTCGTGGTACTGTAGTTGAGATTGCAAACAGTACAATAAACGTCTGAAATACCGATCTGGTCATGGATCAAAAGCGTCACCTAGCAATATTTACTAGAACTGCAAACGTTTGTGGTAAGACGTTTAACGGTAAGCACTTTGCTGGGTACATTCATCGTTTTAGAAATACACGTATGCTAAACCAACGACAGGCAGACTCCCTTGGCGTGACCCATAGATTTAGACAAAGAACGATGGACCCATTTACACATAAGGATCCAGACCGATCCGACCGTGGCCATGCGATCGCTTTTGATCTTTGGGAATGAATCTTGCTTGGCGCTAGTTATTGACAGTTCAAGAAATGATTGCTGTGTGACGTAATAAATTAAGCTGCTTTTGCAGAAAATCCTTCACTTACTAGTATCATGGTAAACGTTGTCTGTTTCTTACATTATAGATAAAGACCAGTCATCCAGCAAAAGACAACACACGCGCGCGCGCGCGCGCGCGCACAGAATCCAACATACTCTATATAACAAAACATTCGGCAGAAAGTGAAAGAAGGTGGTCAACGGTGGTGTAGCCATGTAGGGGCAACACCGATACATAATAAACAGTTTGCATGGTGTGCATCAGATTCTTATTAATAAGTATTGCTTGCGTACAGCATAATGCTTTTCGTGTCTCATTTAGCGCAAACTGTTGCAGTTCTAATCAGCACTGTTAGGTGACGCTGTTGATCCATGAGAATGCATTCTTGAATGAAGCTTGTTTGACAGTGAATAACTGAACAGAAGAAAAAGAATCAGTGTTATCATAAGGCATTGATCTGTCAAACTACTCCGTATTATTGCACTCGAAAAAGTCTGTTCTTATAGATACAATTGGGCCCTAAAAGCGTGTGTTTAGGTTGACCATAACTACCCTTTCATCAACCCCAACTTAACTGATCTGAAAAGATTTGGAACTTGTTTAATACTTCAAGGGTAATGTAAAAAAGTTTAGGTATCCGGGCTATAGGTCGGCTAGGCTTTTTTGTCCTCAGTGCTGCGGTCTGGACCTGGTTCCACATGAGGGCCTCTTGCGGGTAGTGGCTAATTGCAATTATCGCTGACATAGCAATCTTTGTACCGATCGAATTTGGGAGGCAATTTTTATGGATTGAGATTTGTATGTGCCTACAATAGAAAGCAAACATTTCCAGAAAAGCTTTTTTTTCTTTTTTGGATACGTAGCATCAAAGGTGCGTATTGTATCATTGAAACAAACGGTACATCATTACTGGGGTATGGTACTTTAACCCTCAAACCACCGTATGGGGTCAAAACTGACCCCAGGCGTATATCAACATGTGCTATTTTGACATTTCGAGTCGAAAACAAAATTCCTTCTATGAGTTTGTTTGTATATATGTCTTATAACTTCTCACAAGTTTTTACCGAGATTGGCTCATTGTTGATTAAGTTATCCTAGAAAGTTTACGCATGGTCCAGTGGGGTCAAAACTGACCCCAGCAAAATCTGCACTCATATTCCCTATTGTTTGATACTTGTCATCTACTAACATGTATGATAAGGGTTATTATGATCATAGTTACAAAGTATGATTTTGTAGAAACGTGAAAAAAACAATTTTTTTAAATGAACGTAAAGATTAATGACGTTGTGACGTATTATGACGTAATTTATATGATTTTCTTGACGAAAACCAACAAATTGGGTATTTCCATATAATTCAAAGGTACACGATAAAACTTAAACAGAAATTATGTATGATAAATCATAATATATCCAAAGACGCTGTTTGTAGAGTGGAACAGGAACAACGTCAAAATGACGTCATAAAAATTATATTCATATCAAGTTACACTAGTGAAATCCGCCATCTTGGTTCCGCCATCTTGAATTATTTTAAATGCATTTTTTCATCATATAACCTAATAACACAATAAAAATGGACCAAAACGTTTATATTAAGATTGTTTCTGTTTGAATAAACATGGTAATGATGAATTTTGTGTTTGAAATAGCCGGTTATAGCTAATCTAATTATATCGTCCGCCATCTTAGATTTTGACCGATGACGTTATCACTCACTCACTCACTCTCTCCCATAGCTTAGTCAGCCGTCGGGGCAGCAAAGCGTTCAGTAAAGGTTCTCCACTGCTGGCGGTCTTCCGCCAGTCTGGTCATCTGGTTGGCTGAATGACCGCTCCACTCCTTTATCAAATATGCGTAAATTATGAATATTAAATCATCAAAATGATAGTCAATTAAATTGGTTGGTGTTGATGTAAGAAAATAAGTGTAGTTTAAAAAGACAGCCCTAGAATTACATTGTAAAATCCAAAATTAGTGACTTTTTCCAAATATGGCTCTAAGAAACTGGTTGCCATAGCAACATGAAAACATTGATAAGATATTTCATTTAATTAAAATTGTTGCCAACGAAATTCTAGCTATGGTGACCAACTTTGGTTGTTCTAGCGTAAGACATTCAGATGCTATATGACATCAAGTGTTGGCGCAGGCATCAAAAGAGCCCACTTGTCTGAATAGCGTGTAGTTGCAAAAGACGATGTTCCCTATTTTTGCATAAATTATGATAATGAGCAGAAATTATTCACACCTAATTATGTCAAACTGTCCCTTATAGATTACTTAAACTATACATATAAACAAACCACAAAAATAGTCACCAATAAAGCTATATTTGAAGAAAACACTGTGGGGTCAGTTTTGACCCCATACGGTAAGATTAGTCGTAAAAAAGCTACGGTGGTTTGAGGGTTAACAGGGTGACACCTTAGCGCAAAATATTGCACTTCTAATCAGCAATGCTAGGTGACGCTTTTGATCCATGAGAATGAAGCTTGTTTGACAGTAAATAATTGAGCAGGCGAAAAGATGTTACCAGATCATATGACATTAATCTGTTAGAACAGCACATGTATCCTGTGTCTACATACCTTTAATGTTACTGTTCCAACTCATAGAAACCATTACAATGTATAGTCTATAAATATAAAAAAATGCAAGTCTTTAGATATAAAAAATGAACTACTTCTAAAAATATCAAATATCAAATCCGAACTACTTCTAAAAATATTTCTGGTCCTCGTTTGTGATAATTTCTTTCGTTTAATCAGTATTACATTATCAGTATTTGATTTTTCATTATATAGTTGTTCGTTATGTTTATTTCATCATTTGTTATTACCTTTGTTCGATATTCATATTATCATTGTGTAAATTTGTTAAGTTAAAAGGAGGAGGGCATCTATAAGCCTTGCAGGCTTCATCCCCCTCCTGCACGTTTTTATTGTACCTCTGATTATTATGTTTAGCCATACCTAGTATGGCTAAACATATTGTTTTTACTCAGGTTTCTTCTTCTCCTCCTCCTCCTCCTGTCAAATCTTCAAATGGATTCATCTCTGTCATTTTTACACCAAATGACCTGAAATTTGGTACAAATGTAATGTAGGCAAAAACCAATGTGCGTTTGTTTCCTTTTTTGATATTGACCTTGAAAGTGATTTTATTGAGGTTTTTATGACCAATAATGCATATCTTGGCCTCCTGGGCCCTGGTATTTCAACCGAATGACCTGAAATTTGCTGTATATGTGGCTTGAACAAATATTTAAAGGACTACATTCTCATTTTTGGCATACATATCTTCAAAACGATCTATTTGGGGCTTTCTTGACAATATTTGCCACTTCTGTCACTTTCAATACTACATATGACCTAAAGGTCAGTGACCCCAAGTGCCTTGCACCTGGCCTTGCATGCCTGTGAGCCTTGCGACCACCTGATTGGTCAATTGAATTAATCTAATCATTTTTCATTTCTGGCGCAGGTGTGCTAATATCCATGCCAAATATGGTATGGGAATTCCTAGGACATGTGATTACATGGCTTTGTTCACTCTTTTTTTTAACAAAGATACACATCTCCAGTTCCTATGTATTAAACCAAAATAATGTGAAATTTGACATGTGTCTGCCTTGGTTATGTACACAGGCCCTCATTCAAATGTTTGGCATACAGCCTTTCAAAACGATTTTTTAATCAAAGAATTGTATACTATTGAATCATGCATTCAAACAAAGGGGTGTCACATTCTTATATTTCACCCATACTATCGCTGAAATATGTTGTTTTTGGTAATTTCCTTCTTTTTGTCCTTCCTGTCAAATCTTCATATATATCATTATGTATGCTATGGAAAACTTGATCTTTTTGATTCAATTTTGAACTGGGTTGATTATGCGCAAGAGTGTAATTTTCAGCGGATCTTTTTCGACTGGTCTAGTTTACATGGAGATGGCGCGGAATATCCCATTCTTGCAAGGGGAGGATTCTTTAATTATTTCTTTCAATTTTGAGCTGGAATGATTATGAAAAAGTCCATTTGTTAGCAGAAGCGTATTTGTTAATTAATAAGTGGATATGGTTTTGGACTGGTCCATATTGTGTTGAGGTGCTACTGGAAGACTCCATTCCTGTATGGAGAGACTGGTAATTGTTTTTAAAGTTTAAACTCAATTTTGGACTGGGGTGATCCATTCTTTTAGTGGAAGTATTTTAGAATGGTCCATTGTTATTTTGGGAGAGTCCATTTTTTGCATGGCGAGGAGTATGGCTAAACATGCTGTATTTGCTCGCAAATGTTGCCTTTCTAGTTTCATAATTACTTTCTGTTTTTTTATGTGCGAATAAATAAAACAAACAAACAAAACAACGTCCTTTTCCGATTTTCCTATAGGTCTTTGGGTCTGGGCATATATTCAAAGGAATCTGAATGTTCTGGAGAAGGAGGGGTGGGGGATTTGTATCCACTTTAGTGACGAAACAAGCATCCCAAGTCACAGACTCATCAAATTGTTGTTTACGCCTTTTTACCGAGACTAATCATTACGTAACCTTCGTCAGAAAGTAATGTTTTTGGTTGGTTTAGTGTGGTTTGATGTCTCAAAAAATGAAAACTCAAAAATGTCTCAGTGGATTGTGTTGATGTTTGGTATGTAATTAGTTCTTTGTGTTACCTAAAAATGATTAGATTTCGGGCCCCTATCTACTTGGTACGGTATTGTAACGGAACGTTCGAGAACTTTCTGGCTTGGCATCTTTTCTTTATCAAAGGACGGTACGGTCACCAAATTGAAGTGATGGGTAAATCTTGGGCTGACAATGAATTCTTCCTCTGAAATTCCTCCTGACTAAAGAGCCGTCCCGAATCAGTATCTCATTCCAATTCCTGTTTACGTTTATTTACCCAGACTGATCATTGGATAGGCTCAATAAACTGAATTTTAGTCGGAAAGATCGGATCGGCATATCTCACATTGGTCAAAATAAAGTTTTTTGTCAAAACACCAAATCTAAACAGCATCCCTAAATCTTCTGGTAAAGGAAAGAGGATTACTTGATGTTCGTCCACTTCAGTGACTACAAAACATTGGATTTTAAAATCATTTCTGTCATTACTATCGTTATTCACATGTTATCATGATTATACTATCATCGACGTGCCAGAGGTGAGTTGATTCCCTTTATGTTCGACTAAACGTTAAAGCTTTGTAACACATAAGAGGTCCGACTAATGTCCAGTTTATGTATTTATATGTTATTACGTAATAATAATTATAGATTAATTTCCTTGTAACATTCTTACTTTGATTATGTACTTACTTATCACTTTCAAAAGCTATTACAAGATTTCTGAGCAATTCTACCAGAGCGACATCTCTGATTCTACGTTAATGTTATATTGAATATGACTGCGTCGGTGTTGCGTAACGGGTAGAGCACCGGTCTCAGAACAATAGGTCCCGGGTTCGAAACTCGCCATGCCAGTTTACGCGAGATTTCTACCATAACCGTGGAAGAACGCCCACTAAGCCTCTTCTGCTGAAAAGCCTCTTTGATCGAAAGTGTGCAAAAAAACAAGGATTTGTTACGCCAATGCGCCAACATCTGTACAATTGCCTCCCAGAGCCGTATCATCAACATGGAAAGAAAGATAGATACATTAGATACATACATGTATGAGACCGTTAGTGAAAAGTGAGTATGCGAGTATATATGTCAGTCAGTATATATATTCATGTTAAATTGTATCATTGTAGTACGAACCATACTCTTTTCATGTACTATTGTTCCATCACAGGATGCATAAAAGAAAATCAAAGGTGCTTGTCACTAATCTCCAAGCAGACGTAGAAATGAAAAACTTTCTCAAGCTATTGGTTTCGCGGAGCAAAGGGCTGAGAGGAACACAATAGTGTTACTTTGCCATAAGTTTAGTAAAAGGACAAATAAAAGTTACGGTAGTAAATTGTCCGATTGAATTAATTAGAGGACTAAAACAACAGCTACATTGAAACAGCAAGAACATTGACGTGGCAATTCCGCAATTCAAGCAATAGCCACATAATCAAGGTGTTTAAAAGTAGGTAAATACAGAAATATATGAAACGCCTTGCTTCAATTCACAACAAATAAGAAGTAAATACAGCTTGGTTACTTGGTCCATCTCCTCACTAAGCTAAACATCAGTATTTACCTGTACGTTTTTATACATAACACCACCCCCAGCCCCCAGGGTTTTTTTACGTTTTTCTATGGTATCAGACTCTACGAAGCTTGACAGATGTATCTGCTTTTACGATTGCATCCGACATCGTCCCACATCGGGGTACCGGTGGGCCCTGACCAGTACTGTACGCACTCTGTGTAGCTTCTCCACCATGATGAAGTAAAGAAGTTAGAAGATGACATTGGCTCTCCTGGATTCCATCCCTAACCAAAAATAAAAGTTAGTTCAATGTCAAAACAGTAACAGGATACAACCGTTGTTTTGTTTAAATCTGAGCCTATCCTTTTCCATAGGCCATCTCTGAAAGGTAGTACTCAGAATAAATATAAAGACCTGAGATTTCTGAGACAAAATTACAAAAATATCAGCAGCAATAACAATAGAGATAATGACTAAATTTTGTTAAATGAGTATTAATTGTCATTAAAGCAATAGATAACAAATTTTTGCAGACCAACATGAAATCTAAGATATCTTTATTTTTTTCGAATGAATTAATGTGTAATTTTATTTCTTCTTATCTGACTGTACCAAATAGTTGAAGTTTAAGTAAGATTTATGAATACTTTTAGACACAAAACCATTTTGCCTTCTCTCATTGATAATTGAAATATGGCTGAAGTGATGGTGATGGTGTTGTCTACCAAAATATCATATATTCCATGTGTGGAAGTCCTTTGCTTTGGCTGAATTCCATTTTACATTTCAAATAAGAATATGCAAATGACTTGCACATTTACATAATCTATGCATTGTTATTTACACCTTTAACTAGCTTAAACACGTTATTAGTACGTAGCTCCGACTATTTACCGCCAATGAACAATGGCACTCTCGCATTAATCATTCAAATTAGGGCCACCCTTGCAAAATTGATATCTGTTAATGTTACACCTGCCATAAATTACATCAGGTACAGGTATTTAAATCCTTTTTTGAAACATAATGACATATAGAATTTCTCATACATTATGCAAATTAAGTCATAATCTGCATAATATTCAACTCATTGTTGAAACCATGAAAATCCGTTGTTCAGGTGGGGGACCTATACCGCTTCTCCTTTACGTCAACAGCCATCTGTTACCAGGAAATCAAGACCACAGCATATCCAGGACCAAAGATAATTGAAAAAAAAACGTAAAACGTTGATGAAGGTTAGACATCCAGGTAGTAGGATACGCCAAAAATAGTTACTCATCCATGTACATCCTCTCTGCCATTTTCCACCATCTACAACACAACCAGCTGCAGGGACACTCATTCAATATCGAATCCACGGACATCCTAGATCGTGAATCCCGCTGGTTCGAACGGGGAGTTAGAGAAGCAATATATGAGAGGATGTACAATCCCGCCCTCAACAGGAAAGGCTACCCCCCACCCCCGGACGAACAACATTTAGTTACTGTACTAAAACAATAGTACCTAATTGAACTATTAGCATAAACATTGTCTTGAATTAGCTTTCTTTTGAAGACTACGTCAAGACATCCTAGATTGTCTTAACCTCATTAACATATCTATTTAGAGTTTTGGTATAAATCTGGTTTTCCAATCCTTATCGTTAGTCACTGACGAAAGACAGCGGATGCTGTCTGAAACGTCTGACTGTTTCAAAATTGTATCCAGTTGCTTGAGGAACTTCTTTTTATCGTAAAAAACGTAAATATTGCTACAGTAGCAATGTCAACCCGAAATCGACCTTGATCGTCGGGTTGAGAACACCTATCCACAAGCCAAATACCATTGAAATCCATCCAGATGTTCTTAACCATTTCAAAGTATATGCACGGGCAAACACGCAAGCAGACTAAAATCTATATCTCCTTTTTACGTGTAGGTAAAGAAAACGGGTGAATTCTGTAATTAGGGAAAACTGACTGTATTTTGTCTTGTCAACGACCCTCTTAGCCAACCTCACACAGATCGTGTCAACGTACCGTGTAGCTTCCTAGGTGAGACCCGTCCTCCCAGCGCCACCGTCTCAATGCGTCTTGCCTCAGACCGATCCAGTACGAATGGTGCCTTGAAATCTTGTTCACCAGGTTTCTCAGAGCGACGTCCAATTCATGCGTCTTTGGCATGGCTAGTGTCGCTCCGTCTTCCTCACAGCCCGCCTGAGCGTTACCGTAGTCCCATTCCTTGTGATAAACCCGGATGCAAGTTTGGGCAAGCAGTTGGTAGCCATATTTGCATTTAGCTGAAACAGTCACATAAAGATTTGGTTCATATATTCTGATTTTTGTATTCCACAGAAAACCACAGCGGCAGCAGGTTATGTTACATCAAACGCACTGCCATACCATTCGGTACGCCAAATGAAATAGCTGGAAAGATAAATAACGCAGAAAATATTTTTTGCTTGTAAAGTTCAAGAAGGTTAACCAAGTTTTTCAATATGCAAGGCTGAGTATGGCATGCAATCATGGGATGTTTACGGCAAAATTAAAAGAGCGGTTGCTCAGTTACCATACCTTCAACTGTGGTTGGCATGGTGGTTGTTATCTTTGGTGGTGTAGTTGTCACCGGTTGCAGTGCAGTTGTCCTCTTAAGTGGCTTAGTTGTCATCTGTGACAGCGTAGTTGTCACCTTTAGTGGTTTGGTTGTCACCTGTGGCAGCGTAGTTGTCACCTTCACTGCTTTAGCTGTCATCGACGGCAGGGTGGTTGTCACCTTTTGTGGTTTGGTTGTCACCCATGACAGCGTCGTTGTCACCGTTGTCGGTTCAGCTGTCATCCATGTGGCTGTCAGCTCTGATGATTCAGTTTTAATCTGTGGTGGTGTGGTTTGCACAGTTTAGTTGTTGTAACAAAATCATGACTCGTGGTCTGCTGAAGTAAGCAAATTGCGGTAATTTTGCTGGTACTCTTCAAAAGCAGATAACTTAAACAAGTAAACAGAACAAGTGTAAAGGGGTTACTTTTGAAAAACCTGTAGAGGTGTAAAACTAGAATTATGTTTCTACATACTTGAACTAACTGTAGTTACCTGCATGGTCTCTGGTGTTGTTGCTGTTCCGGTCGATTGTAGAAACGTGCTGGTAGCCGAATACAGCCTGGTTGCAGACACATGAGTATTTGTTGCACCAAAGGCTGGCTTTGTCAGAGTGGTTGGTAGACAGGGTGCAGTCACATTGGCACTTGTCACAGTTGTCCAGTTGCCTTGATCTGTCTTCACAATGGGCTGTCATAGATAGAGATGGTTTCTAGTCACATTTCATAATGTAGGTTGAAGATTACTGATAAGCCAAATAATAGGCCATAGCAATCTATTTTCGTAATTATCAGACGGTTGAAGAAAGAATTTATCAATGCATCAGGGTAAAAACAGAGGCCTGGGAGGAAAGCTTACTGTATTGTTCCATCGCGGGATGTATAAAAGAAAATCAAAGGTGACTAATCTCCAAGCAGACGTAGAAAAGAGAAACTTTCTCACATGTAACTCAAGCAAATTCACTTTTTAAAAATGTGCGGATTAAGGGACAGACATTTTGACTATTTCCATGCGGTTTACCGGGTATGCCATACAAGCAAACAAACATGTCAGGGATTTGCCTTGCCTTGCATTGACTTGTTGGCAAGAAAAATATATATGTACTAGGTCTTGGTGATATATCATATGATATTCATAAAATAAAATCACAAATTAGATTTAATTAAAAAAGATTTGAATGCAAAACTAACTTTGTTGATGTCACTTTGTCCTCCCGGTGTGGCAGTGAGATGTGCGATGATACCAGCCCCTATGCCTAACAACAATGCAACTATTGCAACAGTGATGATGATGATCTGACAGGGGCGATGAAACCCCATCTTGCAGCTTGTGATAAACCCACAAACCTTTGCCGTATCATTGGCATCTGAAAAAAAATCCAAATTAGTACATTTCAAATGTTGTTCATCTACTTTTCTATCATTATCAAATAGTCGTAGTAATATAATGTTATATAATGTTATGTAATATGTATCTTTAGAAAGTTCTTTCTTTACCCAAATGTATGCTACTAGTTTTTTACTTGCACATATGTGTAAAAATCGTCAGGGTCCCTTGTGACATGATGATGTATAGATAGAGACATGTTAAACCTCTCATGTATCTGTGTGTTATCATATCAAATTATATATATACGTATCTATATTATATCTACAGTAATATACAGGATCTATCTAAATATATCCAATATGACAATACTTATTCATAGGAACCAACATCGAAATGACTGTCATCACAATCACCATGCTGTTTAAAAAAAAGAATAATGTATGCTACAATATTTTCTATAAACACAAAAATAAGTAACCAACCTTGTCGTAAGGCACCAGGTACATACAGCTGGTTGTCAATAAGGCCTTTGGTATTACAGTCTGTATCTTTGGGTTGAGAGTCGCCGGTCTCTGCTTCAGCTGGTTGCTGCCGTAAATTGTTGCTGTCATCTCTGTCTATATAATTATACATGTGGATGTAACTGGTATCAGGGTCGTCCTGACTGTCAGTCACAGCAACATGTCCGGCTTCGGTTTCCTTACCTTCGATAGGAAGAAAATCAGGTGGAACTACTGTAAATGACACAGTCAAACCTGGCCGGGAAAACAACTGTTGTAGCCAACCAGTCAGTCAGTCAGTCACAAGCAACATTGAAACATTCTAAAGTAACCAAATGTCCAACGCAATCAGCAACCAATTTTTTAAGGTCGGGAGGGGGGGCATTCGCATCCTACTCAACAACCAAAATTGGTTGACAGCCGAATACAGCCCAGCAGCGGCCATTTTAGATTGAGAATTCTCGCAGGCGCTAGCCTCTTTCCAACTGGCCGACGGAAGGGTGTTTTACCGGCTCCAGTCCTGCTAAGTAATGACTTTCTTTGTGAGTCGTATTTCTGTGTGATCTATTACTCTGTGATTGTTACTTATTATAACAGATACTTGGATATCAATATTACAATGTACATATACCAATCATCATGCCAACCAACCAACTTGTCTGGAGCAACCACCTGGCCTTAGCAACGACTTTTGCTCAGTCCCTAGAGTGGTTGCTGAGACGAGGTTTGGGTACGAGTGAAATTGACAGTATTTTGAATTTGGGTAAGTGCTGGCAAAACAAAGGACAAGCTTGAAAAGAAACACCTAGCGACTTCCTTTGGTACTGCAGCACATCTTTCAGTTTTTTAATCTTCTGCATTAGACACAGTCATGTTTTTTGTGGCAGTTTCATGTAGATTTTGGTATTTTGGTCTCGACAAGAGTTTGTTCTCGAGAAGAAATTCTTAGTATATCTAGATATATTTTGTAATTAGTATTTATATAAAACTACTCTTTTTGATAAAACGTTTAAATTTTTTAAGGTTGTAATTAGGTACCTTTGCCATCTTCCCTTGGTAACGCATCAGGACTATACATCCCGTTGTAAACCAATCTGGGTGAGTGAGAGTAAACCACCTCAGCGACTTTCTGGCCTACATGTATTGAGGGGGCGTACGTCCCTACACCGGGTGGTTGTCCATCTTGTTTCCTTTGATTATCGGTCTGCTGTAGCTTGTTGATTTCATCTTTGTCTATGGAACGGTACGTGTGGATGTCAGTATCTTTAAGGTGCCCACTGCTAGCAGGCGCCCTGAACTTTCTATCTAAACAATTCCCCTAAATTCTGGAAACATTAAGCATCTGTTTTGCCCTCCCTTTCTCATCGTTGGTGAAAAATTCAAGTAAAACAATAAAAGAACAATAGAAAATAAATACATCTAACGGGGGGTGCCCTAACTTGTTACGCGCCCTAAAATGTTACGGATTTTTAGTGATCTTATTGTGCATAGGTACACCATATTTCTTGCCACTGGATTTGCTATTTAAGAAGTTGAGTAAACATAGTTCATGCATACAGCTGTTGATTGCATGTAAAGTATAGTTGTATATATATCTATATATCGTTTTGTCGAAAAACAGAATTTCACCGATAATAATGATGGCTCTGAAAACGTTGAAAACAGGGTCACCTCTTAGCTGAAGCTCGTACGCAGAAATATACGCCCTATGCCAAGCAGCCACACATCTGTCACAAACATAAGAAATAAAGCTTTACAGAACAGTAAAAATTGGGGTCTCTGAGTGTTTGTTTAGTAGAAAACCGACCTGCGAAAAACAACGTCAACACCACTGTCGTCTGCATTTCCCATAATCCCTCGCGGAAGTGATGACGTCATTTGTTATGACGCATCGCGAGACGCTGTCCGCCTTCCTGCAAGTTTTGCAAAGGTCGCTGCGTGACGTTAGGGTAAGTAACATAACCTGTTGTAAACGGGGAATCTTTGGTACTGAGGAAAATATTCTGACCAGGAAAACTGATATTCGTATGCGCTCAAGTTGTAAACACGGGTCGATAAACAACCAATAGTAAGCAGCGTCGGTAAGGACCTGGGGTTGAGCAATGGCGTTGTTCTCTGTAGATTACAACATGAGCCCAACGTTACGTATAACGCACCACGAATGGTGTAAAGCTTATTGGGCATGATCAGTTTCATTACCTTCGCCGAGAAGGTTATGCAGAGGGTAGCGTTTGTTTGTGTGTGTGTGTGTGTGTGTGTGTGTGTGTGTGTGTGTTTGTTTGGAACAAACAGCATAACTTTGAGATGGTTTGGATGGATTGTCGTGATATTTGATATGCATTGATCAACTTCTTAAATCTGCCACCCACTGACCCTGATCCCAAAGATACAGACTCAGGTGTTTTGGTTGTTTCTGACTTTTGAACAGTCGTTTATACAACAAATTCCTGAGAAACAAGATATATAGTTTGCGGTGGTATGAGTGTACTTACGATGTGTGGGGCCTGACACCGCTGCCCCGCCCGAGTCGTGCTTTCATACTGTGGATACACCCAAACTCCGCCATCGCATAAACATGCTCACTTGGAAACCTCGGCGCTGAATCAGGCAGGCGTCGATTCCTTGCCTCGACAGTTTTCGAGCACACCTTGCTTAGCTGCACAAAATTGGCCGCTTGGTACTCATTCAGGGCGGCCTGGAAATCCGCCCAGTTGGAAAACTTATCTCCAGCCTTCATGGCTGCCGCCATGTTCCTCGCTGAGTCCTTTTGCGCGGACAATCTTTTTGCTAGCTCTGATTGGCTGAAACTTTTTCCTGTCATAGGCAAACATTCTTGCACTGCTGACGGGAAAAATCCTGTCAGCAGCGGAAAAATCTGCACTGCTGTCAGGATGATCCTGTCAGCAGTAGAAATTTCTGCACTGCAGACAGGATCCTGACACCAGTGCAGATTTTTCCGCTGCTGACAGGATTTTTCCCGTCAGCAGTGCAAGAATGTTTGCCTATGACAGGAAAAAGTTTCAGCCAATCAGTGCAAAAATTT
This sequence comes from Branchiostoma lanceolatum, assembly GCA_035149815.1. NCBI lineage: Eukaryota > Metazoa > Chordata > Leptocardii > Amphioxiformes > Branchiostomatidae > Branchiostoma > Branchiostoma lanceolatum. Next base: position 16,889,356 of record CM068880.1, read on the forward strand.
TTACTGCTGACAGGATCATCCTGACAGTAGCCACAACCTTGCGGCAGTTAAGAATTACGACACGTTGTATGAAGCTACTGACAGGAATCGCACTGTTGACAGGATGATCGTGTCTGCAGTAGAAAAATTTGCACTGTATAGATTTTCTCACTGTTAACAGGATCATCCTGTCAACAGTGTCATTTCACGGGGGGCCGAGAGGAGGGCAGCCATTTGACAGGGGTGAGGGTCTGGGAAGAGGGCCATCCATTTCACATGGGGGTAAGGGTCCGGGAAGAGTGGGACAATCTAGTTTATTTAGGGAAGTGGCTACTGACAGGATGATCCTGTCAGCAGTGCATTTCTTTCTACTGCTGACAGGATCGTCCTGTCAGCAGTACAGCAGTGCAGATTTTTCCACTGCTTTTTCCTGTCAGCAGCGAAAATTTTTCTACTTCTGACAGGATCATTTTGAAAATCGAAATTTCCTGATAAAAAGCTTTTTTTGCCTGCTATTCCTCCATATGTTAGATTTCTATGTATGTTAGAGACGTACAACTAACGTTACATGACTCACAGTCACTGCTTAGATCAAAATCACATGTGTCTGTGAATTCATGGAATTTATTGAACATGGCAAAGATTCAGTAATCAATTTACCTGTTTGTAAAGTCTGTTTCTCAAGACTCGGTTCAAACGACTTAGTTCAAGTTCAGCATACAAAGTGAGTCCGAGTTGCGACAACGAACGGCTTACGGGCTAATACTTGCACGTCAAGTCAATAGCCTGAATAGGGACAAATACGTATACGCGTCACTCATAAGTCACTCATGGCTAAGTTCAGCGTTGACTCTAGAAAGCTCGGGTGGGAGTAGCCGTGGCGACTCGTGTTGCATCATGTATTTTAGGGTCCTCTACCGTCGATTGGCCAGGCTCTCTTCGGGGCTGAGGGGACTTTCCTCCGCAGTACTAGTGATAATCTCCAGCGCGCGGTAGGAGTTTTACACGGGACAAACTACCGAGCAAACTACTACCGGGCGCCAAAGTAGGGTTGCCGGGTTGGAGTTATCTGGACATGTACTCGATGTAACGTTCGAACGCGTTATACGTTAACGCATGTTGAAATTTGGTGGTAAACAGGACATGAGAGACAAACCACCACTATAAGAGTATCGTCCTACATGTAAATACGCACCACGCATCAGTCTACTCCCAGATGAACACAGTTGAAATTGTAAAACATCCAGACCCAGTGAAACACCAATATCCGTTGGTACAGTAACGTTACCATATGCCAACAATTCTTTAAAAAAAAAGAAAATCCTGTCAGCAGTGTAAAAATCTACACTACTGACAGGATCATCCTGTCAGCAGTAGAAAAATCTGCACTGCTGCCAGGATAATCCTGTCAGCAGTGCATTTTTTCTACTGCTGTCAGGATGATCCTGTCAGAAGTGCAGATTTTCCACTGCTGACAGGATCGTCCTGTCAGCAGTACATTTTTTCTACTGCTGACAGGATGATCCTGTCAGCAGTGCAACTTTTTCTACTGCTGACAGGATGATACTGCCAATAGCCTTAGTCTTTATTTATTTATCAAGTAGTTCAGAACCAAGAGACCACGGCTATCGATATAATGAATGAATGAATGAATGAAGACCTTTATTGTACACACATACCCACTGGGTTTAGTACAGGTCACAACAGAAAACATAACAGTTTGAAAGTACGTATATATTTTTATACATTACAATGATAAGCTAACTCTAATCTAATGATTACGTTAATTTGGCCTCTTCTCGCTTCTTGGTAATGTTGTAAATATACGTACAGGTGTGTTTTATAATAGAGGGTTTACCTAAAGTCATTAGAAATATGAATTGTTCCTCTTTGCAAAGATGTATAAAATGGGGAAAGCTACATTGAATAAGTTTATAAAGCGCAGCTCTCTCTTCGTTGTATAAACTACATTCTACTAAAAAGTGCTGCTCGTCTTCTATCCTATTTAAATTGCAATGTCTACATATACGTTGTTCTAGGTATATGATAGATGTTAAACAAGGCCAACAACAACAATAACAACATGTGCATGAAGGAATATACATAGGAAGGAAGGAAGGGACAATCCCTTTCACATGGGGATAAGGGTGTGGGACTATCCATTTCAGATGGGGTTAAGGTCCTGGGGAAAGGGAGCTGCCATTCTACATGAGTTTGAGGGTCTGAGAAAGAGAACCATCCATTCTATATGTGGTTAATTAAGGAACATTGACACACAAGAAACTCCTGTTTGCATAGAGAATGCTCAAACGAAAGCAATCTGTGAAATATGAGCTTCTTGTTGCAAAAATTTCTTTATGCAATAATGAGCTACAAGAGTCCAGTCTTAACATAACCAAGGCCAGAAAGATGCCAGTGACCAGACTGATCTTAGATTAAATCAAATGGTGCTTCTCTCCTGTCAGAGTAAAAGTACACACACTCCCAGGATGCAAAGGTTTGCTTTTATTGTGATTAGATTGCAAAGTGAACATAGTAAAATTTGATAAAAACATAAAGACATGAATTCCAATCACATCATGAATTACAATGGCCATGTGTTTGAAATGTAACCTTCAAGACCAAAACATAACATTTCTGAACATATCTAACAACAATGATAATATCGGATATAGGAGATTCTTTGTCCACAACCAGGTAATCTCACCTGCTGACGTTTTGTTGTCTGTCTTGGTGAGACATGGAAATGATTAGATTTTGGGTCCCCTAGCGGCTTGTTACGGTACTGCAGCGGAACTTCCTGTTTTGATATCTCGTGTTCTGGACATGCTATGGTCCTTATTTTTGAGTGGTAGATATCTCTTTAGACAGAGAGTTAGTGGTGTAGGTTTTGGCCCCCTAGCGGCTGGAACTGCAGGAGCAGGTTTTGCTTCAGACTTTGAAAGGGAATAACTCAAGAAGGGCTTGATGGATGGTCAAGATTTTTGGTAAGTAGATAACTTGAGTGATGATACATGATTAGATACACATTATGCAAATCAGTATCTAATTTGCATAATCAATCTGGGAAGTTTATACAGCCGCCAAATTCCATGATAGGACTCTCAAACATGTGACATATGTAACTGAGGAAGAGAGAAATATCAATAGATATCAACTATGCAAATGAGGACCTCATTTGCATAATTAATGAGAAAATACTAAAACTCAAGATTGCCTTGATGGATGTTCGCGATTTTTGGTATCTAGATAGCTTACGTGATACTTGGTATGAATGGACGATAATTATGCAAATCAGATTCAATTTGCATACTTAGAGACAATTTTAGACAATTTTAAAAATCCGCTGTGCTCCATGATATGACTATTCAAATATGTGACATTTGTAACTGAGGAAGAGAGGAATGTTGATAGATAGAAAATATGCAATTGTAGGCCTAATTTGCATAATTGATTATATATGTTTGCATAACCTTTGCTAAGCTCATACTTTGGACAACTTCTGTTATTTGGGTGAAGACGATCAACTGGTATGATGTATAATTGATGACAAACATTCCTAATACGTCAGTCATAAAGGTTTAAATCACTTGGCGAAGGTATGAGGTCGTGGAACTCTAGTTGAATATGATTTTATTTGGATTGACATGATATAATATAATATCGTGAATGATAATAATACAATCGTGCTTTTTTCATAGATGTCAAGTGCACGGCGAAGACCATATTGCGCGTTTGATGAACGTGATATGCAAGAGGCCCTTCGTGTTATTAGGGAGGAGGGGAAATCTGTGTACAGCGTTGCAAAGGACTTCAATCTGGTCCGTAACACTCTCAATAATAGAGTTCTGGAAAGACATGAAGATCAGCCGGGCCGACCTACCAAGCTTTCATCTGAGGATGAGAAGGCCTTGGTGAACAATTCAATCTACATGACGGAAAAGGCCTTCCCCTTGACAGCCGGAGAGGTTTCTCAACACATTCATGCGGCATTGCCACAGGGAGAGACCAGTTCTCCTAGTCCTTGACCAACACACCAGTCAGATTTCACTCAAAGTTCTGACAACCGCAATGAGGGTAAACATCATATTGTATGGTTTGCCACCACATACCTCTCAATATTCCCAGCCGTTGGATGTCACCGTGTTCTCAACTCTGAAAGCTCGGTGGGCAAGGACCTTGGAAACACTGCAGGCGGTGGACATAAAATTCCAGGCGAAGAAACGTAACTTCCTCGCCATTTTCAGTACAGTGCAGGATTCCTCGTTCACGCCAAATAACATCAAGGCCGGTTACAGGAAGACAGGAATCTAACCATACAACCCCGATGCTGTGGAGGGAGTGTGGAAAGGCATTCTACTAAAAGTGAGAAAACAGCACACAGTGAAAGCAATGAGGAAGATAAAGAATGTTCGGGAAATGCGTCCACTTCTCCTCCCTCCGAACCCACGGTAATCACAAAGAACCACGGAGAAGGATGACTCCACAGCAGCATGCTGCGTCACATGTGGGCATGCTACAGTCAACCCCAATTCAGAGACCTTAGTGCCCAAGCGTTTACAAGGCATTCTCCGACCACTGGAAAACACAACAACACCACAAACCAAAAGGAAGAAGCTCACAGCCTGTGTTTTGACACACCAAGACATAATTGACGAGTTGAAGAAGAAGGAAGAAGACGAAAAGCTGAAGAAAGCCAACGACGAAGAGAAAAAAAAAGAAGGCAATGCTCAACCGCATGCAGAAAGAAGCGGACGAAATCCAACGCAGGGGAAAGGCGGGAGAAAGCAAGCTTCAACCGCATGCACACCGAGGCCAGAGCAAATGTAGTGAGGCGCAAGGAGAGAAAAGGGCGAAAGATGCCGGCGGAGATAGTCGAGCAAAATGATGACTAGACAAGTGATCAGGGTGACGTAGTACCGGCGGAAAGCAAGCGACGTAGGATGAAGAAAAGACTAGACTGCTATGAGAATGACTGTGAGATGTACTCCCAGAAAGAGGCCCGTTGTTCCTAGTTCTAAATTGGTTGTGGCTGACCAGTAGTTCAGATGAATTGTGTTTCATTGATTCCCTGGGACTTTGTTGAAAACCCATCGTTCATGAAATATTTTCTGTTGTAGGTGGATATGAACTTTCGGTGCTGCATTTGTTCGGGACTCACTATCGTTACCCCAGTTGGTTACGATGTATGCACAATATGCATTATGTTCTTCTGAATTGATATCAATACAACATATAGCGCAGAACAGATATGGCGTTTGCACGTACAAAATTCGAAATAAATTGAACTTGTTAAGAACATTTATCGAGCTATGTAAAGAACATGAATTCTAAATAAGTGCTTACCTCTTTCTCGTTATTCTTAACGAGATGTAATGTGTCCTCCTGTTGATGAAAGTAAGAGTATCCGTGTGTATCTTGACTCAGTCAATTGCATTACGTCTCAACCTCGCAACGTGAGGCAACAACTTAGGCCTTGAAAACGTTTTATTTCTATTCTATGACGTTTACCGTTTGAGATAATTGTCATGATACATATTCATCACATGAAGCCTGGTGCCCTATCAGTATGTAGCGTACAAGATGCCAAAGTAATTATTACGTACTCTCTCTGCGATGTGAAAAACACCATTAAGATGTTAATCAGACTCTCAGATCTGGTTGTTTATGGTATCGTCTTTTATTGGGCTAGGTCGGTTGGGTCTCAAGTGCAATCACTGTTTTTATACATTTAGACTTTCTGGACAATGCCACACACAGTAAAACGTCGCATCTTACGATGTATTCGAAGAGACAATTCATTTGGAAGTACCATGTATTAAGCACACAAATGGCAAGATTGATCTTTGGGATAATCTAAGGGACCCCAGAGTTAATCAGATACTTTTGGCACATCGTGAAGAAAGTAAACAAGCAGGTAAGTTTAATTAATCTTTTATTTGTCAATGAATCGATTGCACGGATCGGATATTTCAGTCTTAAACGTTTTCAGTCATCAGTTTCTCCCATCAAAATATGCCTTGGACTGCTTAAGCTTGCTATCTGGAAAAAATATGCTTTTTCTTAGACTCTGACAGTGTTTTGACCTTTGGGTTGACCGTCAAACTTTCAGTACGGTTGTTACCTAACGGGGGAGGGGGGAGTGCGCTAACTTGTCACGCGCCCTAACATGTCACGTATTTTTTAGTGATATTATTATGCATAAGTACGCTATGTTTGTGTCCACTGACTGTATGCTGATAAGGAAGGTAAATAAACCAAGTCCATGCACATAATTGTTATTTGTATTCAAAACATATGTATATATATTCATTTCTTGTTTTGTCGAAAAATAGTATTTTGACAATAATGATGGCAACGCTGAGTAGAGGGTCACTGCGTAGCTAGACGGCCCGGCACCTATATATACGACCTGTGCCAAGCAGATACACAAACTTCGTAAAACACAAAAAATTGGGTCTTTAAGTGTTTCTTGAGAAGAAAACCGACCAAAGAAAACAATGTAAACATCGCTGTCGTCTGGCGACGGTGTTTTCCCGCCATTTTTTTTTGGCCGCGATGGTGGCGGAACGATTCAACGCACAGCATTGTAACGCTCTAACATGTGATTCGTACCGTCTATGAAAAGGAAACTGAATACAGAGATGGCGAAGATATTTCCCAATAAGTAGACGGAGTATTGTTGATGTAAGCGGTGTCGTTTTGATTTTGTAAGTCGGGTCGCATGCAAGACGTACGTCGGGCCGCGCGCACAGTGCGTAGTACCTACTTCCCGTGAAAACATGAGCTGGGATGCGCTGGATCATAGCCCTTCTCACATGACTTGAGAAGTGCACACAGTCAAAATTTTCCGGTCAAAAGAAAGCTAGAATATAGCAGACTTCAAGCCTTATTTACATTTCCCTAACCTCATCATCAACTTCCGAAGAGAGCAAAGTTACCAAAGCGTTAGGAACACTATCTGACGTAGCACTAGAACATCACCATTCTCTGGCAACCAGCAATGGAGCGCCGTGAGTTCGACCGCGTAAAAAAACTTGACATGTTAGGGCACCCCACGTTACGCTTTTTTCGCCCGGGTGCGTGATGGCGGCGGGACGCGCGATAGCGTCAACCTATCATCTAACATGTGATTGGTGCCATTAATGAGAAAGAAATGTTACAAGAAGATATGGAAGATATTTCCCAATACCTGTGCGGAATTGTGTTAATGTAAGCCGTACCGTTATTCTTAAATGTTTTTTTTTCTATATTCGGGGTAGGACCGAGTTCGTTGCGTAAATCGGTTTTCTGTCGAAACACGGACTGGATTGCGCTACATACATCCCTCCTCACGTGAGACGAGAAGAACATAGAATCAAAATTTCAATGTCAAAAGAAAGCAAAATGATCATAAAATTCAATTCTTATCTCTGTTTACTTAAATTCATCACCAATTTCCGAAGAGAGCAAAATTACAAAAGCGTGCTAAGTTAGGCACACTTTCTAGCGCAGCACTAAATCGGAGGATACATTCACGAAAACGTCTCACAACGTTTACCGCTCGTCACGTGGAGTGTGAAAGACTCATGAACAGTATGAACGCAGTTCTTGCCCAAGTATGTACTTCAGATAAATGTGTTAAAATTCATTCACCAAAACTGACCATTCTCTGGAAACAACCGATGGAGCGTCATGAGTTCGAGTGCGTAAAAACACGTAACAGGTTAGGGCACCCCACGATATATTGGATTGAGGTTTCCTAGCCTCATTTACATATCCCAATCGGTTTGAAAAAAGTTGTCAAAATCGTCTACAGTTCTCCCTCTCTTGGTTCTACCGTCGTTTATTATTGGTGGGGAGACTGAGCTTTCCTTGGGAGTAAACCGACGTTTGGAGTTACGATGGCAGAAGTGTCATTCAATTTAGATTTGTCCAACGGAAATAAAATGTGTGATAAACTGTATCGGTATCAGAATGTATCCTACCTGTAGTGACGTCTTCGCTTGGAAGTGGTGGCAACGGGCGACGAGCTCTGTCGTGCCCACTCTGCGCCATCTCACGCTTCCGTTGTGCTCCTCGTCGACCAAGCAACTTAATAGATTTACAGACGAGTTGCGCAGTCCCTTCAACTCAAAATATATGTATGGCCGACTGGATATCAAACACAATGATTTTTCCTTTGATGAAATTAATTACCTTTAGTGGAAAAACACGTCCCTGTGGCTTTAGGTAAATCATTCAATCGATAAAGAATGAATATGAGGGAAGAACACTGTTTTGGTGAATCAGTGGTTTAAAGAGGTTGATTTTTATAATAAGCGTTGATGAACTGAACATCTACGCCTTACCGAGACTTATCAGAAAGAAATAATTATGAATAATTCATAATATGTTAATTATGAATAACTCATGATATAGTCTGTATGTTGCATTTAAGTTTATGAAATTTTAGAAATAACTTATAAGAGTCTGCCAGAGCTGAACAAATTGAAGCGAAAAGCAGTAGGAATGCGTATGTAACATAGGAATGCGCATGTAACAAAACATTACTGGTAAGTTTGTGTACACCATAAAGTGTTGTCATTTTCTAAGTTTGAGGCCGCAAATTACAATTTAACCTTTACGAATTGTTTCAAAAGAATCGACTTCAAACACTAAAGCAATCAAATTTTGTTTTCTGCTTTCAAACCCTGTGATGAAATCCAGCATATGGAATGTCTTTACCCCGTGATCAAAGAAAATATATTTTAGTACCTTAAGTGTTGTTGGTGAGCGGCTGTTTGATCATTCGTCATGAGTTTGATACGACCCGCCTTCCAATCAACATAAAGGCTATTGGATGATTAGTCTACGTTGCAATCGGCCACATCGCCTATTACTAGAGATGGGTGCTCTTAAAAAAAATTGCAAAAGCGTTTTTTGTAGCTTGAAACTTCATCTGTGTTAGTAAATTAATTCTAAAGCAGATTTATTGTGAGTTAGAGATTGCAGTTATTGGCGTAGTACCATGCAGTCATGTTGGCACTCTACCTTCAGTTTTGTTTGGCAGGGTGGTTTTTATCTTTGGTTGAGGCAAGTCAAATTTCATATGAAGGTGAACTTATGAGCAAAGGAACATGTAGGATATTTTAATAGGCAATAACAATCTATTTTCTTGGTCCTCAGACATCTGAAGTAAGAAGATAGCTGGAGACTAGTACCAACATTAAGGTAACATACTACTATATGGCCTCCGTCTGTCAGTATTGACATGGTAAAATCCTAATTCACAACAGCCCTACAGCTTCGACTATGGCTAAACAGCCCTATACGAGAATGGCAGTCTCTGCCACAAAATTCACATCTTTAAGCGGACTCAGTTCTGTTGCAAAGCTCTTTTCTGCGGATCCGCTTTTCTTCTGCGCTGTTCATCAGTCTGGCTTCTCCTGATTTGAGCTGTCTGAACAGTGTGCATCTCCACCTGGAACGGTCACTTGCAAGGTCCTCCCAGTGCTCCGTATCAATATTTAGAGCCTTCAAATCCCTCTTGCAGACATCTTTAAAACGCAGCTGTGGCCTCCCGGTACGTCTCTTTCCTGAGATCAGTTCTCCGTAGAGAAGGTCTTTGGGGACAAGGTAACATGCAGTCATACATAATGTTTACCTTCACATGGTCTAGTGTTACGAGCTAATGCTTTGTTTATTGAGGTATTGTTTTGGTATGTGAGTAGGTTTTGGGAAGACAACTTTCATGGTCGTTTTTTGATCGCCAGGTATGTGACATTGGTACTGCAGCAGAACTTTTTTGTATCTTTTGACCTGGACGGACTTTAGGGTGGCAGATAGCGTGTGATGTAAGTAAGAAGTGGGGTAGATTTGGGCCCCCTAGCGTCTTGCTCTGGAACTGCAAGGGTGTTTTTGTCAAAATCTTCAAAGTAGAATGACTTAACATAGGAACGATGGATTTCCATGATATTTAGTATGCGGGTAGCTTATATAGACAGAATAGCACATAATGCAGTGCAAATTTTGCAATTTGGGACAAAGAATGTGCATAATTGATAAGAAAAACCATATGAAACTTAGGAACTTTATTCGTAGTGTTTTCCATTATAGTACACGTAACATACGTAGTTTATGGTAGGTGGAACATTATCAGATGACAATTATGCAATAAATGAAAAAGTGCCATAATTCTTCTAAGTGATAAAGGATCGGACTGTCAACATCGTGACCTGTGTAAGTAAGTTAAAGGTGTATATGACCAAGCATAGATTATGCAAATGTCGAAGTCTTTGTATAATCACAATATTTCATGGAGATTTTGCTAAAATACATTCTTACATATGGTTACCAGCCCCTCCGGGTGGTTACATGTTGTTTCGCTACATTGTCAGTTCGCTACAGTACCTTTCGCTACATGTCATGTCGTTTCGCTACATTTGAATGTTATCTCTGTTGATAGACGCATAGCATCAGAAATGGTATTCCTACAATCACGCTCGTATGTCTAGATGTAAATGAATTAAATCTTAGCTATCCGTATGTCACAACAGAGCAAGTGTTGCTGGCATACCTCGCTATTCCCACAAGTTTTGACGTCACACCAAAATATTGTTGGGAGTCTCTGCACAGTTAGAACCTCTATCTAAAACATCGGCGTTTCATACATCGGCAAATAAATTCGCGTACAAAAAGCTCGGACCATGGTACCAATTTTTTGGCGACCGCATGAAGCTATGAGCCCAATGATTTTCATACCACTTGATATATTATGTAATGAAACAGCACAGGGTGTCTGCTACACCTCCAGTAACCATGGTGACAGCCTTCTGGTCTAACTCATTGACCTTACTTGTTTGAAATTTAAGAGACGGAACAAAAACGAAACGTTTCCTTTCAGTGAATGTGGACATTATCATGATGAAAACAGGGGACTGACAGGATATAAGGCATACTCACTCCTTGACTCTGTGCGAGTTTTTATTTTTATTTTCAATGACTTGTCTTGCTAGAAAGAACAAACTACATACTAGCTAGTTCTCGGCGATGTATCATATATATGACATATAAAAAATCACAATTGACTGACTTCAGTAGAAAACTAACCATGTTGATCATGACGTGTACAGTCTGGTAGTGGGATGAACGATAACACCAGGTCCTAAGCCTAACAACATTTTAGTGCGTCGTAATCTTGCCCGTATTCACTTATTCATGATTGCTTAATAGAAAAAACTGCAATAATAATGATGGTGATGATGATGATCAGACAGGAACGGTCAAATGCTACATTCCATCTTTTAAGTTTTAGCAAATATCTGTCTCTCATCATTGGTATCTGAAAAAAAAGTCACATTTTACACATTTCGTTCACTTTATCATAATCACATTACTGTAGATAATATGATATGTTTCAAGGAAGTACATAAGAGGTATTCCTCAACTCAAATATATTCTTTCAAGGAAAATACGACCAACAAAAAGAGAGAAATTTTAATATGCCTTAAGATTATAACAAAATGTTGTAGGGTGACCTTGAGGGACCAGCACTCTACCAGTGAATAAAAAGTTAAAACATGTTGTTGTTGTTTTATTCTAAGCGTATAAAAAGTGAAGATTGAAAATCTAGTCATGCACTTCTCACCTAGACTGATCAGGTAAAGCCACAATGACTAATTAATGATACGGTCTGTGGAATAGGTATTAGCCACTCTATGTGTTTATGAAATGTTAGAAAGAAGAAGGAGTCTGTCATAATCTTAATCAAGTGATACAAAACGCAACTCAGTGACATAGGAATGTGAACATAACAAAAATGGACGGTTAACATTAGTGGTAAATTTGTGTGAACGTTAAGGTGTTACAATTTCAATGCCACAAAATGCATATCAACCTTTTGTTATTGTTTCAAAAGTATCGACCAAGCGTTATTTGGGAAAGTAATCTAATCTTGTTTTCTGCTTTCAAACCCTGTGAAAGAATCCAGTTGCTCGCGGAATGCACTCGTCATTGATCAAAGAAAATTCCCAGTTGTACCTTCAGTACTGTTGTTGATAAGCCGATGTTTGATCATTCGTCATCTGTTTGATACGACTGCCTTTCAATCACAACTTAAGTGATTAGTCTGTAGTCTTAGATATGATTGTTTGTGAAAGACACTGCAAAAGCGTTATTTCTTTAGCTTCAAACCTCATCAGTGTTGGGTAAAATCAGAGAGATTTATTACATGTTGGAAAGAAAGTTATTGACTTACGTAGTCATATGTACTCTTTGTGTTCTAACCACTTACAGCTGACGTTTCTCATAGTGACTGTTGTATAAATTGATTCTTGTACCAGCTAGCCTTTAGCTAGTGTATTTTCCCAAAAAGTGAGGAAAGGGATTATAACATGTAGATCGAAAGGGAAGAAGCATATCTACAAATGACCGATCCGATGAATGTAGTCTGATATCTTTGAATTTGTTTACGTAACACTAATAGAATTTACAAGAGCGCTCAAATTTCGTAGATGAAGAAATCCGTTTTTACGCTTTGTGTGTTGTTGTTTGTAATGATTTTACCTTTTGCATGGTATTTCAATTATCAAATCAATCTTGGGTCGCAGCGACGTCGCAGTAAGAGCATAGTGTAGTAGAATGAGACTCTCTCTGGTTCTCTGTCTGTCTGTATCCCTGTCTGGCTGGCGCTTTCTCTGTCTGACTCTCTTTCTGACTCTCTGTCTGTCTGGCTTTCTGGCTGGCTGGCTCTCTATCTGTCTGACTCTCTCTCTCTCTCTGACTGTCTGACTCTCTTTTTCTATCTATGCTAATAGCCATGACCTCAGCTTAGCAGCAGGGCTGAATAAAATGTTATACAGGGCGCTGACGAGTGGCGCTGAGGTGGGCGTTAACTTTACATTTAAAGTTCTGTGAGTCCTTTGTGTTCACAATGTCCTGCGGGAGGCTGCTCCACAGCTTTACTGAAGCAGGGATGAATGTTTTATTGCATTTGTTACATTTGTACATGAGCGCTCTGGGTTGTCTGGATCAAGCAAGTAGTTCCAGTTTGTTTGGGCAAGTTCCTCCCGGAGAGCATTCCAGTTGGTTTTCTTGTAGATCCATATTTTTCTTGTTGTTGTTTTCTCCATGACTGGATAACATGGTATCGACGTAGTCAGCAGGTAGTGGTCAGATTTTCCTATTTCAGGTTCTATCTGTACGTCCGAGCAGACGTTGGGTGTATCAATCATGATGAGGTCGAGTCTGTTACCTTTGTGGTGGGTGGCACCGTTGACAAGTTGCGTTAGGCCATGTGTGGTACAGAGGGTGAGTGTGTGCCTTCCAGGGGGGTCGGTTTTTCTGCTTTGTAGCCATTCCTTGTGGTGTGCATTGTAGTCACCAGCTAGGATTGTCCCTATAGCTTTAGTTTTTGTGCGGAGATTGTCTAGGTGTTCAGTGTAGCAGTCAATGGGCGCACAGTCTATGACCCTTTGTCCCGGTGGTCCGTACAGCAGTGATATGAGTAGGATACCTGTCTGCAGCTTGATGGTGCATATCATCATTTCATGCTCAGGAGGTTCCAAGTCCTGCCTTCTGTGTAGCCCAATGCCAGTTCCATAGTAGATCAGACATCCACCCCAGTCCTTTCCTGTGTTTCGATCCTTTCTCTCTACTAAGTACCAATCGATATTGATGTCAGGACTATTTTCTACAATTGAGGCGTTGAGCTTAGATTCTGTGACCATAATAATGTCTGGTTTGGGGTTAGATTTTGTTAGTCGCGCAGTTAGATGCTCTCTTTTGGCTCTGAGGCCCTGGATATTTGTGTACCACAGTTCCAGTTTCTTGTCTCTGTGTTCAGTGGGTGAGCATTTGTCATTTTTTGTATGGTTCCTCCGGACGTTTCTAGTCTCTGCTTCGTACGAAGCAGGCGGTGCAATACATGTAGCAGTAAGAGTGGGGTTATGGTGGGTAAGGTTCTTTCCCCCTCTGCATCCTCTAGGACGACGGTATCTTTTTTATGCCACAATCGATGATAGCTCGTTTAACCAAGGGTGTTGGTTTTGGGTGCGTCCGAAGAGCACGAAGAGTGCTTGAGGTGTACCAGAGTATACGTTTCAGCATTTTTGTCGGGTCTGACCTGGAGTAACCTCACCGGCGTCAGGTAAACAAATGAGAAACTTGTTAGATCTCCGATTTCAGGGGTTAACTGGCCCACAATGATGTCAAAAAGGTAACGGCAAATGTTTCAAACTTGCCCTTAAGTACGTTGACTTTTGCTGGACTTCTCGTCGAGGCTTGTTTGGTCCCTTTAAAGCTGGAAGGTGATAGGAGTCCCTTGTTTTTGTCGCGTCGCCCTCCCTCCTGGTCAGAGTTGTCGGCTTTCGGTGGAAGATTTTTGGCAATATAGCACTCTTTCTGTCGAACCTTGGTGTTCAAAAGACGGGAAGACTCCTCAGCAACAGTATTCCAAACCGATACACATCCGATGGCGTCGAACTATCACTTTTGAACGACTTTTGTAGAGCTTAGTCGGGGACGACTTTAGTATCGCGGCAGCTGTAAAAGCGCCACCTATCGTTCTCTTGTCTGGCTCTCTGTCAGTCTGACTCTCTGTCTGTCTCTCTCTGTCTGGCTCTCTGTCTGTCTTGCTCTCTGCCTGGCTCTCTGTCTCTCCTGGTCTCTGTCTGCCTGACTCTCAGTCTGTCGAACTCTCTGCCTGACTCTCTCTCTCTCTCTGTCTGTCTGTCTGTCTGTCTGTCTGTCTGTTTGGCTCTCTCTCTCTCTCTGTCTGACTCTCTGTGTGTCTCTTTGTTTGCCTGCCTCTATGTCTGACTCTCTGTCTGTCTGGCTCTCTGTCTCCTTAACTCTCCCTCTATCTGACTGCGTGACTCTCAGTCAGGCTGGCACTTTTTCTGTCCGACTCACTGTTTGGCTGGCTATTTCTCTGTCTGACTCTCTGCCTGTCTCTCTCTCCGTCAGTGTCTCTGTATGCCTGTCTCTCTGTGTCTCTGTCACCCTGACTCTCTGTCTGTATCACTCCCTGCCTGTCTTTCTGTGTCTCTGTCACCCTGACTCTCTGTCTGTCTAACTCTCTGCCTGTTCTCTGTCGGTCTGAGTCTCTGTCTGCCTGACTCTCTGTCTGTCTTACTCTCTGTTTGACTCTCCGTCCGTCTGACTCTCTGTTTATCTCTTTGTCTATCTTGATCTCTGTCAGTCTGACTCTCTGCCTGTCTCTCTGTCTGTCTCTCCGGGTCTCTGTCTGCCTGACTCTCTGTCTGTCGGACTCTCTGTCTGGCTCTCTGTCTACCTGTTTTTTTTTGTCTGTCTGGTTCAGTCTCTGTCTGTCTGGCTCTCTGTCTGTTGGACTCTCTCTCTGTCTGGCTGTCTGTTTGTTTATTTGTTTGTTTGGCACTCTCTCTCTGTCTGACTCTCTGTCTGACTCTTTTTGACTGGCTGTCTGACTGTCTGTTTGACTGATTTTCTCTCTGTCTGTCTGTCTGTCTGTCTTTATGTCTGTCTGCCTGGCTCTCTGTCTGACTCTTTGTCTCCTTAACTCTCTCCCTGTCTGACCCCCTGTCTGCTTGACTCTCCTTCAGGTTGGCACCTTTCTGCCCGACTCACCGTCTGGCTGGCTCTTTCTCTGTCTGACTCTCTGTCTGGTGCTCTGTCTGTCTGGCTCTCTGTCGGGCTGGCTCTCTGTCCTCCTGATACTATCTCTGCCTGACTCTCTGCCTGTCTTTCTCTTCGTCCGGGTCTCTGTCTGCCTGACTCTCTGTCTGGCTCCCTGTCTGTCTGGCTGGCGCTTTTTCTGTCTGACCCTCTGCTTAGCTCGATATCTGTCTGGCTCTCTCTCTGTCTCTCTGGGTCTCTGTCTGCCTGACTCTTTGTCTGTCTGACTCTGACCCTCCCTTTGTCTGACTCTCTGTCTATCTCTCTGTCTGTCTGACTCTCTCTCTGTCTGACTCTCTGTCTGTCTGACTCTCTGTCTGGCTCTTTGTCTGTCTGACTCTCTGCCTGTCTCTCTGTCTCTCCGAGACATCATGTAACAATAGTAGATATCTGTTTTTAAAAAATGCATAATTGTTGCACACTATGTTTTGTTCAGTAAAATCTCCTTTTTCACTTTTTTCGCTGATTGTTATCCGTACATTGCTTCATCAATGTAAGAGAAATGTTTTGGCATGTTTAGATATGAAAAATTCACGTTCATTATCATAATTTATGCAAAAAGATCAGAAGGACCACGTACGCGTCTTGAACTATTTAGACCGGGAGGGGATTTTGAGGCCCACGCCAAATTTCATGTTGCATAACTAATGAACGGCTTACGCGAGAGCCACCAAACTTGGTGGCTTTTCGTAAAATGTCCTTAACAAAAATTTCAAATTGATAAAGTAAGTTCATCGTTATTCGTGTTGCCATGGCAACGGGTTTTTGACAGGCATATTTTACAAAATCTGCTAATTTCAGTTCAAACAATGACGTTTAGAGGCTTTGTTGGTACGCTAAATGTATCTTCTTACATTGTAATCCAATGTAACTTTTGACTCAACATTGAAATTTTATGCTGATTTGATGACGTCATCCGTCAAAATCTAAGATGGCGGATAGAATATCAGAAAATTGCTATATAATTCCTATATAACGTCAACAGTATTGTGCCCATCTCCCTAGAAAATTATGAGAGGTTAGAAAAGATGTCTACTGACAAAGTCACGGAAGGAATTTTTTCAGACCAAACATGTTTAAATAGCACTTCAAAATCCACGCCTGGGGTCAAACATGACCACACTCGGGTGTATGAGGGTTAAAACAACAGCTAATAGTCTCGCAGAACATATTTCCATATTTGGCGATGTTTTTCTTGTTTCCGCGCTGATCCGAAAACGTACCCACGCTCGTTGTTTTAACAAATAAAGTACACGTCATTTCTCTCGCACCGTCGGTACAGACAAGGCGTGGAACAAATTCTCTCAACTGCACATCAACTAGAGTAAGTTTGCATCCGTTTACAGTGTGTGTGTGTGTGTGTGTGTGTGTGTGTGTGTGTGTGTGTGTGTGTGTGTGTGTGTGTGTGTGTGTGTGTGTTTGTTAATGGGTCGTGAACGGGGGCGAGATTGGCCATCTCTGATTTTATATCTGCATTATTGTCCCATTAACGTCTGTCTGTTGGATCAAACATATCTACTGTTTGTGTTTATAGTGCCCTCCGCCCGTTAGATGGATTAGCAAACCAAAAGAATATGAATCTACACTTTCTAAATGGAATTATTCTCGAGCGATTATGAGAAGCTCTACATAAATTCCCTGTCCCTATTTACAGGACGTGTAAAAAGGATGAAGCACTTCGTGGGTACTTGGAAGCTATCCAAGGTAGACTTTGATCAAATGAAGAAGTTCTACGCTTCCATGGGTATGCCGGCTGCCGCGATGGAAGGACAGAAGGAACAATGGGCTAACCTCAAAGTAGAGGTGACTGAGAACGGCACCATGTGGAAGGTACGCGTGTTTCTTTCAGCGTCGGAAAAAGTATTGAACTTGTTGGTAGCTGTGTCGATATTTTGTCTTGATTAGGTCACCCTACGTTATGATCATTCTGCATTGTTTTAGTACGTGTACTGTAAAAATTGAAATGTTCATGGGATCTGACTTCGCGTTAGACTGAAAACGGTGTGTACGCGGTGGTCTTAATTTAGCGGTTGAAACAAGAGGGTAGACGGGCTTGGGATAGCAAAAGTTTTCGCTGTGGTTGTCACCACGAACATTCCCATTTTACAGTAGGTAGTTTCCATGGAACAGGTTGCGTTACGATGTTTGATGTTTTAATTTGTTTTTCCACCAGTACTGCAACGCTCCATGGGGAGATACAACATTAACTTTTCACGTGGAACAGGGAACCTTCACGAGCGTGGGCGGGTCAGGGGAACAAAAGGTGAATATTCTAGCAAATCATGATTCTGTTTTCACCATGATTGACAAAGTCCGCGTGTCACACAGTCGATAAAAATCGGTCATATCTGTTGGTCGCCAGTAGATCGTCCGATCTTAAAATCGACAGAGTATTTGTCGCCTGAAAATCTATTCTATCGTATCTAACGGGGCTCGGTGACGTGAGAACGTCGGCCGATTACCTAAAGTTGCGAGATTGAGAGAAAATCCGGTCTAATACTGTCAAAATGTCATTAAAGCTCCCAGACTCGTCGGCCGGTGGCTTTTCCTGCTGTGTGACAGAGGCTTAATTTTAATGCTGGATTGTATACTTTACAGGAACAGCTAGTCTTATCCCTCCAATGTTGAATAATCTACGGAGTGCAGTTCGATTGTTTGGAACAATGTTACTCTGGAACTTATGATATATAGATGTATTCTGTTCATCGAACAACAAAACCAACTTGTTTGACGTTTGGTTGACTCAGGGAGAATTCAAAATGGAGGATGGTACTGTCATCACTGAGCTGAGCTTTGGAGGTGACAAGAAAATTAAGACAACCAACAAGATAACCGGTGGTAACATGACCAATGTGAGTACCTGATGTATTGCTAATCTAAATGGTTTACAATTTTGATTATACATAGATATGTTAAGAATGGCACCGTGCGAGTTAAGTCTCTATTTTAATTCACTAAACACTGTCCGTTCTTTTATTATCATTCGCTTTCTATTTAGCGGACCCGCTGACTTCATGAAGCTCGCTGTAGAATACAAACAGTCTCCGTCAACACTCGTACCATATAGACATCATTCTGCGTTGTCTTAATCATATTATGTGATTTCTTTCTTTGCAAATTAATACCAATATGATAAATCCAAAGGTACATATAGTAACAATAACGAAAAAAAGCCCATTTTATAGAATGATATATCGCACGTTTAACATGCATTACTGGGCGATTTAGCTTCTTCTTTGGAGGCAGTGGCTTATAAAACTTGCCACGTATTTAACGATAAGTGTTTTTGTGAGTTTAGTAGAAATGTTTCTGGAGATGTTCTAGCTTGTGAACGCTCGGGGAGATTGTTTTGATTGTTCAAAAAGCTTTTTTCTTTCATCCTCATGATAAGTTTATTGAAATGTAACTATGGAGAAGTGATCAAAATCAGCAGCAACCATCCATCTGTACTGTCCAAGCTAACGTCACTCCAGGCACAATATGTAGTGGAAGGTGCGACTGCTTTCTTTACCCTCCAATTAATGTACAAACCAGACATAGCCTGGCTGTACTAGGGGCACACGGTAGCTCCTGGTAACTTAATACGACACAGATACCCAAATGGGCACAGTTACAAGCACCGTGGGAACGTCAGCATAACAACAAAACCCGTGGGATCGGTGCCATCTGGTTACTGCCGGGGCCTCTACACTAGTGTAGTGTGGGATCCCCGATAGAATTCGGATGGCACCGAGGCTACAAAACGCTTGCAAACAAAACCAATTCAAACATGCGACCAACGTAAAAGCAACATTTACGTTTTAAAAAAGTAACAACCTATAATGCATATGTTACAGAAACTTATACTAATAAATACGTATTTGTATACTTTTTTTTTACCTTCGCTCAGATGGTTGTGTTTTTGGTGGCGTTCAGATGTTTTTACTATAGAAGCTATGGATGGATTGTCATGAACCTTGGTATATTGTTAGGTTATGTCCTGTCTTAAAAATTATTAGATTTGGGCCCCTGGCGGCTTTCCTTGTCGCTGTAGAAACGCCAGTCATTTATTGATGCCACAATGAGACTGACAGGAATGTTTACTTCGCAAACAGGTGCAGACCTTTGGAGAAGTCAGTGTGGAGTCTGTGTTCCAGAAATGTGAATAAGAGCTGGTCACCTCGGAAACGTGGAGCGTAGTGCTTTGGCTACGTGAACAAATATATCATGCCTTCGCGCTTGTTTTGAGGGTTTTTCTGGACACCCAAAATATGGGCTTAATTTCCCGGTAGCAATACTAAACACTATAAAGCAGTATTGCAGCAGGTAACAATTATGAGTCTTATTGCTCATTGGTTATTTCCCAAATAGATATTGTATAGAGTTCACCCGTAAAAATATGAGATTAGCAATATACATACAACAAGGAATAACGAGTATCATACCACAAAGCCTTTAACCACCGACAGTAGAACTGAGTATGTTCTGTTGATGCTACATAACGTAGTACTACCCTTTATCGTGCTGTACCCATTATCGTCCACTTCGGGTCTTGTCCACATTTCTAGGTGTATTATGCAAAATCAAGTCATCATGAGAAATAAACGCAATAGGCATGATCCTTAACCATGACTGTGAAGCTTATTTATACAAGGCAATGAAATATGTGTTATCATCATCATCTATTTAGAAATAAATGATAATGAGGATGATGAAATAGAGTTTCATCCAGCGATAAAACTGAATAGACTCCTGAGGTCATAATAAGAGGTTACCTGGAAGCGTCATGCATGACGAATGTCACATGTAATTCGACACTGCGTAGTAGTTCATCATTTTTTCTAACTCGCACGATAACTGACGTCAGTTATGATATCTAAAATGATAGTCTTCTCTACCGAACTTTCTTCTGTAATGTGTGTAAAGGTCCTTTACTTTGGCAGAATTCCATGTTTACATTTTATCCTCAATCGCCGACTAATCTAGTAAAAAGGACTATTACCATAAGAGGTTGTATTTCGGAATGACAAATCATACTGATATAGCTGAATCGGACCCAGTTTAATTGGAATGACATATCCCAATAATAGCTGAATCTGACCGTGTGTCATTGGAATAACACACTTGAGAGATGAATATGATCCTGTGTCATTAGAATGACACACTCTAAGGATAGCCGATAGCTGCA
Organism: Branchiostoma lanceolatum; assembly: GCA_035149815.1. Classification (NCBI taxonomy): domain Eukaryota; kingdom Metazoa; phylum Chordata; class Leptocardii; order Amphioxiformes; family Branchiostomatidae; genus Branchiostoma; species Branchiostoma lanceolatum. The sequence goes on from CM068880.1 coordinate 16,910,117, forward strand.
GGTCTGGGGAAAGACGCTACAGCTCGGGGCACAAACGCTAAAGGTCGGGGTACAGACACGACAGGTCGGAGTACAGACGCTACAGGTCGGGGTACAGACGCTACAGGTCGGGCTACAGACGCTACGGGTCGGGGTGGAGACGCTACAGCTCGGGGTACAGACGCTACAGCTGGGGTACAGACGCTACAGCTCGGGGTGGAGACGCTACAGATTGGGGTATAGGAGCTACAGCTCGGGGCACAAACGCTAAAGGTCGGGGTACAGACACGACAGGTCGGAGTACAGACGCTACAGGTCGGGGTACAGACGCTACAGGTCGGGCTACAGACGCTACGGGTCGGGGTGGAGACGCTACAGCTCGGGGTACAGACGCTACAGCTGGGGTACAGACGCTACAGCTCAGGGTACAGACGCTACAGCTCGGGGTACATACGCTACAGCTCGTGGTGCAGACGCTACAAGTCGGGGTACAGATGCTACAGCTCGGGGTAGCGACGCTACAGCTCGGACCCTTTATATTACTCTTGCTGCTTTGTAAAGAACCATTCAAACGCTACAGCTCGTGGTACAAACGCTACAGCCCGGGGTTCAGACGCGACTGCTTGGGGTACAGACGCCAGAGCTCGGGGCACAGACGCTACAGCTCGGGGCACAAACGCTACAGCTCGGGGTTCAGACGCTACAGCTCGGGTGGCAGACGCTACAGCTTGGGGTACAGACGCTACAGCTCGGGGTACAGGCGCTACAGCTCGGGGTACAGACGCTACATGTCGGGTACAGACGCTAAAGCTCGCGGTACCGACGGTACAGACGCTTCGGCTCGGGGTACAGACGCTACAGCTCGGGGTACAGACGCTACAGCTCGGGGTATTACGCTAAAAGTTCGGGTGGCAGACGATACAGCTCGGTGTACAGACGCTACAGCTCGGGGTGCAGACGCTACAGGTCTGGGTACAGACACTGTAGCTCGTGGTACAGACGCTGCAGGTCGGGGTACAGACGCTATTGGTCGGGGTACAGGCGCTATAGATCGGGGTACCGACGCTACAGCTCGGGGTACAGACGCTACAGCTCGGTGTACCGCCGACTGGTCGGACCTTTTAAATTACTCTTGTTGCTTCGGAATGGACAATTCAAACGCTTAAGCTCGGGGTACTGACACTACAGCTCGGGGTGCAGCTCGGGGTACAGACGCTACAGCTCGGGGTACAGACGCTACAGGTCGGGGTACAGACGCTACCGCTTGGGGTGCAGACGCTACAGGTCGGAGTACCGACGCGACAGGTCGGGATACAGACGCTACCGCTTGGGGTGCAGACGCTACAGGTCGGACCCTTTAAATTGCTCTTGCTGCTTTGGAAAGGACCATTCAAACGCTAGAGCTCAAGGCAAAGTTTGAAAATTCCGTTGAAGAGATTGATTTTTAGAGCTGTGCCATTGGTCTATAATGCTTTAAGTATGGGGTGGGCGCGTAACTTTGGTCAGCTTTACCTCCGTAACCGTGAATGAGAAAGTAAAGCGGTTTCATTCCTCCAATACCCACCAAGTAACCTATCGTTTGAATGTAAAGTTTGAAAAGTCCGTTGAAGAGATTGGTTTTTGAGCTGTGCCATTGGTTTATAATGCTTTAAGTATGTTTGGGGGACGTAACTTTGGTCAGCTTTACCTCCGTAACCGTGAATGTGAAAGTAAAGCGGTTTCATTTCTCCAATACCTACCAAGTGCCCTATCGTTTGAATGTAAAGTTTGAAAATTCCGCTAAAGAGATTGATTTTAGAGCTGTGCCATTGGTCTATAATGATTTAAGTATGGGGTGGGGGGCGTAACTTTGGTCAGCTATAACTCCGTAACCGTGAATGAGATTGTAAAGCAGTTCCATTCCTCCAATATCTACCAAGTGCCCTATCGTTCGACTGTAAAGTTTGAAAATTCCGTTGAAGAGATTGATTTTTAGCGCTGTGCCATTGGTCTACAATGCTTTAAGTATGGGGTAGGGGGGCGTAACTTTGGTCAGCTATAACTCCGTAACCGTGAATGAGAAAGTAAAGCGGTTTCATTCCTCCAATACCTACCAAGAGCCCTGTCGTGTGAATGTTGAGTTTCAAAATTCCGTTGAAGAGATTGATTTTTAGAGTTGTGCCATTGGTCTATAATGCTTTAAGTATGGGGTGGGGGCGTAACTTTGGTCAGCTTAACTCCGTAACCGTGAATTAGAAAGTAAAGCGGTTTCCATTCCTCCAATACCTACTAAGTGCCCGTTCGTTTGAATGTAAAGTTTGAAAATTCCGGTAAAGATATTGATTTTTAGAGCTGTGCCATTGGTCTATAATACTTTTAGTATGGGGTTGGGGGGCGTAACTTTGGTCAGCTTTAACTCCGTAACCGTGAATGAGAAAGTAAGGTGGTTTCCATTCTTCCAATACCTACCAAGTGCCCTATCGTTTGAATGTTAAGTTTGAAAAGGCCGTTGAAGAGATTGACTTTTAGAGCTGTGCCATTGGTCTATAATACTTCAATTATGGGATGGGGGCGTAACTTTGGTCAGCTTTAACTCCGTAACCGTGAATGAGAAAGTAAAGCGGTTTCATTCCTCCAATACCTACCAAGTGCCCTATCGTTCGAATGTAAAGTTTGAAAATTCCGGTAAAGATATTGATTTTTAGAGCTGTGCCATTGGTCTATAATGCTTTAAGTTTGGAGTGGGGCGCGTAACTTTGGTCAGCTTTAACTCTGTAACCGTGAATGAGAAAGTAAAGCCGATTCATTCCTCCAATACCCACCAAGTAACCTATCGTTTGAACGTAAAGTTTGAAAATTCCGTTCAAGAGATTGATTTTTAGAGCTGTGCCATTGGTCTATAATGCTTCAAGTATGGGGTGGGGGACGTAACTTTGGTCAGCTTTAACTCGGTAACCGTGACAGAGAAAGTAAAGCGGTTTCCATTCCTCCAATACCTACCAAGTGCCCTATCGTTCGAATGTAAAGTTTGAAAATTCCGGTTAAGATATTGATTTTTAGAGCTGTGCCATTGGTCTATAATACTTCAAGTATGGGGTGGGGGGCGTGCCTTTGGTCAGCTATAACTCCGTAACCGTTAATGAGAAAGTAAAGCGGTTTCATTCCTCCAATACCTACCAAGAGCCCTGTCGTTTGAATGTTGAGTTTGAAAATTCCGGTAAAGAGATTGATTTTTAGAGCTGTGCTATTGGTCTATAATACTTCAAGTATGGGGTGGGGGGCGTAACTTTGGTGATCTTTAACTCCGTAACCGTGAATGAGAAAGTAAAGCGGTTTCATTCCTCCAATACCTACCAAGAGCCCTGTCGTTTGAATGTTGAGTTTGAAAATTCCGGTAAAGAGATTGATTTTTAGAGCTGTGCCATTGGTCTATAATACTTCAAGTATGGGGTGGGGGGCGTAACTTTGGTGATCTTTAACTCCGTAACCGTGAATGAGAAAGTAAAGCGGTTTCATTCCTCCAATACCTACCAAGAGCCCTGTCGTTTGAATGTTGAGTTTGAAAATTCCGGTAAAGAGATTGATTTTTAGAGCTGTGCCGTTGGTCTGTAATACTTCAAGTATTGGGTGGGGGGGCGTACCTTGGGTCAGCTTTAACTCGGTAACCGTGAATGAGAAAGTAAGGCGGTTTCCATTCCTCTAATACCTACCAAGTGCTATATTGTTTGAACGTAAAGTTTGAAAATTCCGCTAAAGGGATTGATTTCTAGGGGTGTGCCACTGGTCTATAATGCTTTAAGTATGGGGTGGGGGGCGTAACTTTGGTCAGCTTTAACTCTTTAACCGTGAATGAGAAAGTAAAGCGGTTTCATTCCTCCAATACCTACCAAGTGCCTTATCGTTTGAATGTAAAGTTTGAAAATTCCGGTAAAGAGATTGATTTTAGAGCTGTGCCATTGGTCTATAATGCTTTGGGTATGGGGTGGGGGGCGTAACTTTGGTCAGCTATAACCCCGTAACCATTAATGAGAAAGTAAAGCAGTTCCATTCTTCCAATACCTGCCAAGTGCCCTATCGTTTGAATGTAAAGTTTGAAAATTCCGTTGAAGAGATTGACTTTTAGAGATGTGCCATTGGTCTATAATGCTTTAAGTATGGGACGGGGGGCGTAATTCTAATCAGCTTTAACTCCGTAACCGTGAATGAGAAAGTAAAGCGGTTTCATTCCTCCAATGCCCACCAAGTAACCTATCGTTTGAATGTAAAGTTTGAAAATTCCGTTGAAGAGATCGATTTTTAGATCTGTGCCATTGGTCTATAATGCTTTAAGTATGGGGCAGGGGGCGTAACTCTGGTCAGCTTTAACTCCGTAACCTTGAATGAGAAAGTAAAGCGGATTCATTCCTTTAATACCCACCAAGTAACCTATCGTTTGAATGTAAAGTTTGAAAAGTCCGTTGAAGAGATCGATTTTTAGAGCTGTGCCATTGGTCTATAATGCTTTAAATATGGGCTTGGGGCGTAACTTTGGTCAGCTTTAACTCCGTAACCGTGAATGAGAAAGTAAAGCGGTTTTATTCCTCAAATAACCACCAAGTGCCCTATCGCTTGAATGTAAAGTTTGAAAATTCCGTTGAAGAGATTGACTTTTAGAGCTGTGCCATTGGTCTATAATGCTTTAAGTATGGGGTAGGGGCGTAACTTTGGTCAGCTTTAACTCCGTAACCGTGAATGAGAAAGTAAAGCGGTTTGATACCTAAAATACCTACCAAGTGCCCTATCGTTTGAATGTGAAGTTTGAAAATTCCGCTGAAGAGATTGATTTTAGGAGCTGTGCCATTGGTCTATGATGCTTTAAGTATGGGGTAGGGGCGTAACTTTGGTCAGCTTTAACTCCGTAACCGTGAATGAGAAAGTAAAGCGGTTTGATACCTAAAATACCTACCAAGTGCCCTATCGTTTGAATGTGAAGTTTGAAAATTCCGCTGAAGAGATTGATTTTAGGAGCTGTGCCATTATTACTGTTACGAGTGAAAACCATACATAATTGTCATAAGATGCTGTCACATATTAGAAATGTTGATGTGGGCTCTATATGGTGGATATAAGAATACTTAAAACGTAAATTAAGCTTGTTTTACACATTTTACAGTTCCTCACTAAATAATCATATGCATATTCCTTCATTTGATGGTACATACTGAAAAAAGGCTATGCATGTGGGTTATCAGGACTCCACATTATCATTGGTACACACCCGTGCACATGGGTGCAGAGGCATATATTCATTATATGGACAATGAAGAAATTAGACTATAACAAATGTCAATAACAATTTAAGATATTAGCTACATATGTATAACTTTGATGGTCAATCAGGGTCAGAACATACTGAATTTAACAAACTGCAGTTCACAGATTATCAGACTTTCAAAGTGTTCTCAAAAACGTAACCCATTACTGTAGCATGTAATGTAATTTTCATTCCCAGGGTTACACATACCATATCAAAATTTTGATGCTACATGTATCTACAAAAGCATGCAATTCTTAAAATCATGCCATAGGTTCATTGACACAGACATACTCGTTAAACAGATGAATATCATTATGCAAAAATTGAAGTCCAAGATCATGCACATCAACTTGTTCATCACTCAGTCTGAACCTCAAGAAGGTGATTAAGGATTATGTTGGTTTACAGTTTCTATTTATCAGTTTTTCCAGAAGCAATTAGCCAATTGGACAAGTCAGCCTTACATAAGTTCCCGGCCGAGTCATACCAACAACTTTGAAAATGGTATATACCGCTTTATCCGATACGATCAGGACGTACGAAGGACTATTATACTAAGAGGGTGGTACAAGAAAAAACGAAATTTTTATCATAGCAGATTCATTTTTGTATGAAATGAGTTGAAATTTGTAAAAATGTGAAAAACACATTGAGAAACTTCAGTCTCAAGAATAGATATTCCTTTACATCTGTGCCGAATTTCAACTCATTTCATACGAAAGTGAACCTGCTAAGATAAAAACTGCGTTTCTTGTTGTACCACCCTCGTATATGTGGAGTTAGTTCACACTTCTAGCTCTAAAGAATTACATGTAGTATTTGAAGGCAGATAGCTTGCGAAATATTTGATAACGGGGTTTTGGTTACGATTTGCCTTGAAGTTTGTTAAATAGAAATCTTTGAACATTGGCGTTTTACTTCTTCAATTACTGTCTTGATTAATGTCATTTATGTCCTTACAGAGCGCTTGGGGAGTTCAAGTTTTTCAGGGGAGATCACCTGACGGAGAGTAAGACAGAGATACGTGACATTTTCAGAGATTAGCTCATGTAAGTCTGCCCTCAATCATTCTCATACAGGCGTCTTAAAAAAGCTGTATTTTGATTGTGTGTTTAAAAAGTTGATAACATGTATTTAGGACCTTATAATGCAATTTGATAAAAATCAAAATGAATTAAAGCGAAATTTGTGATTTTCATTTAAGATTTTTTTTTTCTTACAGAAAAATGGAAAAGGCCCGTGGGACTTACAGCAACAAGATTGCAGCGTTGACAATGGAAAATGACGCCCAGTCACAATTCTCTCAGACATGAACAACAATCTTACCAGGTAATTGCATTGCTTTTGTTCAAAAAATTTTGCTTCTTGGAACAATCATCTATGCCAGATTTGGAATGAACTTTTCACATTGTATTATCACTGGGCACAATGACTCTGTCTTTTATGGTTAGATGTTTTACACCCATCTGTATGTTCTGTAAATGGTCAACAATTCCTATAAAATGTTCATTTTGTTTTGCATTCATTTCAGTTCAAAAGTAAGAACTATTTTGTAGTGTTTTTTCTTTATCATTGTAACTCTGTATGTTTGACACAGGGGAATGGAGGACAACAGAATTATCATTCTTGAGAAGAAGACCCTGGAGGCATCTGTGAAGGAACTGACCTGGGCCAACGATAAACAAGCAAAGTGAGGAGTAAATATAAATATGTTTGACATATTGTAACACATTTGTGTGTATATATATATATATATATATATATATATATATATATATATATATATATATATATATATATATACACAAATATGTTACAATCATTGCTGCTATGGTAAACTACCACAAATTTGTAGATATCATAGAGTTCTTGGCACATTCTAAAGATCAACTTGCTCCCTATCATTGCAGGAAGCTTGATACGGCTAAAAGTCATACGGAAAGCTTCTAGTGGCACTAGAGAACCAAAAAGAAGTAGTTACGAAGAAGAAGAAGGACAGCAGCACAGCCACTGAGCGAGTGAAACCTAATTGTCTTAAAGGTAAAAACGTTCTTTTTAGGGATGGATAATTTTTGTCGTTTAAAGTTGTTTTACGCATGTACACGGTATTTAGACGTATTGTTAAAAGATGATTAACAGATGCAACTAGAAGACCTCATACCTTCGCCAAATAATGTTAGCCTTTTCGAATGATGTATCATACAAATAGTCATCATTTGCATAAATTATATCCATTATCTTCTCCACCTAAATAGTATTTGTCTTAAGTATGACAGTATTATCATACAAAGAAGGCTATTATAGCATTTTCTGATCAATTATGCAAATTAGGCCCGCATTTGTACAATTTATATTCAACCATGTTCACCTTCCCATAAGCTCCAATTGCTTAAAGTATGAAATTCCAGTTATTTACCAGTATGGAATTACTGTATTTTCTCATTATGCAAACTAGGTCATTATTTGCCTAATATCTATCAATGTACCTTTTTTCTCAGTTAAATATGTTACATTTCAATAGTCCTACATGTAATACAATGGTATACAAAATGTTTTCTATCTATTATGTAAATTAGATTCTGATTTGCATGAATACCATTTCATTATATCAAGCATCAGCTAAGCTATCCACATATCAACGACACGTTTTATACAGGTTCTAGCTATCCCTTTGTGTTTCGACCACTAGCTGTAGGGCCCCTGGGGACAGGCCCCGTCAGCAGGGGAATATTTGCCCCAGGGTGCCATCTGACAGGTATTGGGTGCCACATGTCTTATCATGCAATATGTTAGATTTATAAACTTTCTGCGGTAATTAGGCAAATTAAGGGGCCAAAATCTAATCATTTCGAGTTGTCATTAAGACCTACCGACATACTGAATATAAGGACAATCCACCCAGGCATTCTCGAATTATCGTGTTCACACACACACAAACACGCACACACACACACACACACACACAAACACGCACACACACACACACACACACGGCAAAACATAACCTTCTTGGCGAAAGTAATAAAAAGAGAAAGTCAATATTTCAGACTCAAATTAACTCTATCTACCTTCAAGTGCTTTATTAGCTTAAATGGCACAACTATAGGACAAGTTTCCCATTGCCCATGTCACACTGCTTTACTTATCTGAAAAGCATATAAGGCAGTTTACAAGGTGCTTTATACTATTCTTTACCATGTATGTATTGCCTTTAAGTAAATCATCATGTATATTTGTATTTGACTTAGGTACTGAGCAGAACCTGGAAAGGCTGTACTGGCCCTCGAAACAACTGTGAAGGAACTAAAGTTGGCGTACAAAGCACAAGCAAAGTATGAGCATAATTCAGTCATTATCCTTTTTAAACATAGTTGGAACTTTCCTCTAAGAAAAATAGTTTAGACTAGTATTGTAGTTAAGCTATTTGTTTACATGCGTGGTTTAACCCTGCAGCTGAAGCTATTTGGAACATTAGATAAACGTCTCCAAGGTCATGAAAGTTTCATTTCTCATCTTCTGTTGTCATTTTGTTAATATCAAGGATGATGATGTCTTACAACTAAAAAAATGATTTAGTTAATTCACAAAATCATGTTTTTATATATTTGCAAATACACAAGCCATGCATGACATTATGCACGCTTTACATTAAAATAATTATGTTAGATTGCATTGTCTAAAGAGTTTAAACTATTCTAAATTCAGAAAATAAACTTTACACCTTTTTTTAGTTATCAAGAATCTTTTCTCTTTGGTTCTATATTATGTTTGTATCACTTTTCGTCCTATATTTGTGTATGCCGTTTATTTAAGCTATTCCATGTTTCCACAGAATATTAAATGACAGAGAAGTTGACCTGAAGTCCAGCATGGATGTGATCCGAACATACATATACTCCAACGAGCGGATAATGGCAGAGAATGACTGGCTAACCAGGTAATTCAAATTATGCGTTGGCCCCAAATAGATTTAATTCGCTGGTTTTGCTTCATTTCAAAAGAATATGCGTCATAGAAATATCAGCAAGAATTCTGATATAACAAAATTTAGGACCTTAAAGTGCAATTTTTAATTTTCATTTAATGTTAAGATCTCTTTGTTCTTACAGGAAAATGGAAAAGGCCCATGAAACTTACAGCAACAAGATTGCAGCGTTGACAAAGGAAAATGACGCTCTGGGGCATTCAGTCAAATTTCTCACAGACATGAATAACAATCTCACTAGATAATTGCATTGCTTTTGTTTATAATTTATATTTTGTTTCCTGAAATAATCATCTATGCAAGATTTTGCATTAACTTTTTACATCATCGTCATTGGGCACAATGACTCTGCCTTTAATTGATAGTTGTTTCACACCCATCTCTATGTTTTGTAAATGGTCAGCCATTCTATAAATTAAAAGTGTTCATTTTGGGTTGCATTCAACAGGCAGGCATTTTGGATTGCATTCAACTCAAAACTAAGGCTTATATGAAGCATTGCAGTTAGTGTTTCTTTATCATTGTACCTCTGTATGTTTGACACAGGGAACTGGAGGACAACAGAATGATTCTCCTTGAGAAGAAGACCCGGGAGGCATCTGTGAAGGAACTGACCTTGGCCAACGAGAAACAAGCAAAGTGAGAAATAAAATTAGCAACATGAAAAACTAATTTGAGAAACATAGAATACAGATTTTTTTTTATATAATTACACATGCATCCAATTTTCAAATTTTAAAAGTCAATATTCCATTCAAACGAACGCTTGATGTGATCTATTAGCAAGACTTTGAGTGGCTGTAATGATTGACCTTTCTGTCAATGCAATGCAATACAAAGGACCAACTATTACTTAGCTGTCGTTTGTGTACGCCTGTATGGACTACTACTATGCATATAAACATTCACCCAGAATCTCTTTTATGATTCCATAGGGTTTTGGAACAGTTACAAGCTGATCTGGAGTACAACAAAGCAGCCAAGGAGAGCAGTAATAAGACCATTCATTATTATCTGGGCGCGAGCGAAAAGCTACTGGCAGACAATGACACACTAAATCAAAATCATTCATTAGATTATTGTCAAAACAAATTTTTAAAAGGTAATGGTATGATTTATTATCAGATCTTCAGGATATGGTAAAGTAAATCACTTTGTTCTATGATGATGTGTTAAAAAAGAAAAAAGAATAAACTTCTAGTGTTTAAAAAAAATTATCACAAGCTCATCATTACAATTTACATGCAAGGATACCGGCAAAGTACATCTGGTCTTTGAATCACCACTTCTACCATCTATTTTCCATTTATATGTACATTCTACATGTATCTTATGTTTTTTTCTATCCTTAGGAATGTTATACTTCACAAAAATGATGATAACATGTATTATTTAAATATAGAAGCGTACTTTGTGTTCTTACAGTAAACGGAAGATTCGAGGTAAAAAAGGCTTTGTTGTGTAACATCTATCTAAATACTTTTCTCATTGTAAGGATACCCAGAACACTGTAAATGTATCTTAATCTTCTCTGTGTGGCGATTGTGCTTTCTACATCTTAGGATATTGCGAGCTATAGCAAGGGACAGAAGGTGGGCACCAACTCAAAACCAAGGATCCATGTTTGTTCTGAATGCCTTAATGGTGTAACCATCATTCCATCTAATGATAGCTACTGATTTTCTGTCCACCTTGCACAGTGTGAAGACCCCGGCACACCGTGCAGACACGGGGTGGGTGAGGGGAGGAGCCTGCGGTTTGAAGAATTGGAGGAGGAGCTGACTGATGAGGAGTTCTAGAAAATATTAGCGCAGATCAGAGGTTACTTTTAGTTGCGTCATATCTTATTTTGCATTTAACGAATGGAATAAGATGAAACTGTGAGCCAGTTCCAAGAGCGTTGCTATGCGTGTGTTGTTTTATACAATACAGTCTTTTAGAAAGTGTGTGGGAATAATATCACTATGTGTATATGAAGTAAACATCAGATGTTTACCTGTTAAACTACACATTATGTGTATAAAAACAAAACAATGAGCTGGTCTTATTGAGAGAAAAAAATGTATTTTTATATGCATATTCTTTGTATCTCGCATGTATCATTAGATGTATTTACCATACCATGCAAGTGTCCAAATGTGTATGTTATGTAACCTAAGTGACTCGTTCATTTGTGGAGTTTTGCACTAGAATGGCAATGTAAAACGAGCAACTTCATAACCATTCATAGTGCAATTGATCTCGCTGTTACTGAACAATAATGGGAAATCACTACCATACACTCTGATAACCTTCAGTATTGCTTACTGCAGTCAACACAATATCTCACAATATATTTTTGAACAATCGCCTAAGGTCATAGATTATGACAGCAAGTACATATATGATAATTACAGTATCTGTTTCACGCTGAACGTACGTACCTGATATTTATGTGGAATAAAATATTCTAAATGATCTATCCGAGTTCATCTTTTTTGTGAATGATGGTCTACTGATGCTGCGAAGAGTTTCTGGCCCCCGAATCATTTATGAGATCACACTTAGGTGACGTACATCCCTTTGTTGTCTACCCCATCTCTGTTTCTGCCCAGTTTGTGAGCACAGGAAATTTAGTTTCTTTCGGAGTTTACCATTTTGCCAATTGCACCAGTTTGGCGCCGATTGGCATCATTTTGCGAAGGCATTTCACAAAGTGGCGCAATTTGGCGCATTTTGTCAGATCCCCGATTTAGATACTATATGCGGCTACGATATTTACATGCAGCTATGCAACCTAGCTTGTTTGTAGGAGTGTATCGTCCACAACACTTTTTCTCGTTAAAAATTTAAGGATTGAATTCACGATCGCCTCTTTGACCATTACATGTTGATCCTTGGTTTGATATCACAAAGCTTCATTACACTGCAAAGTTAAACATTTTTTTCATTCTTCCTCTGAAGCTGCATCGTCAAGTGAATGAAATGTGAATCAGAACTACTATGTGGTCGTCGGTTGTATCTATAACGTCTGTAATTTTGCCTTACAGTCTCAGCGACATTGTTTAGCTCAAATATTTGTTATTTCATTGGCTTTTTCTCCAGCGAATTATGCAATATGGCAGCAAAAACAGATTTGGCTCAGTGTATGTTGTTGCTTTCTTTCTCCTGCTTGTTTCCCATTGTCATCTACATGCTGTCGTGAGCATCCAATAGGTGGTAGGAATGCTATCCCATCCTGCATTGCGGGCGTCACGTCGGCGTTCGGGCGGCAGTGAGCTCTGTGAGAGTCCTAGTTGTCGCCCTGTTGAACAAGCAGCGCCCTGGTGTGGCGATTGTGGCGAACGATTGGCCAGCGGGTCAGCCACGGCCCGTGAACGGTCGTGTCAAACTCGTCCACTTCCTCACCCTGTTAAAACAAGACAGCAAAATGTCATCGATTCTGTAGGATGACTATGTGCTTACTCGGGGAAGGCAGTGTTTTCGGTGCTAGCATGCTGTTTGCGAAATTGGGGGGTTATGGGTGTACTTGTGGACAGAAGAAGTTGTGGTTGGATCTGTATGATATCTGGTATGTTGATAAGTGTCGACAAGACGAAGGGTGATCATGGACCTCCTAGCGGCTTTCCATGGGACCGCAGAGGAACTTCCGTGTTCTCGTGTTCCAGACATACTATGGCCATAATCTTTTAAATGTAGATAGACATTGGGCTCATGGAGACGTTGCATAGGAATAGGTTCACTAGCAGTTTTTTGTTGAGAACTGATTTTATTTCAGACTCGACAGAATAAAGAGAACAAGGGGTTGACGGACCATCGTGATGTGATGATTGACATTGATTTGCATCTTTGAATCTTTTTTAAATCCAAAGCGGTCCATGATAGATCATTTCAACCATTTGAGGCGCTAACAAGGTACACTCACGGACAGGCCAGTGCTCCTCTCCAGCTCGCTTCCGCGATCAGCACTAAAGAACTTGTCCCAGTCGCTCTGTGGCACCTGGTACTTTGGATCATTGGCTGAACGCATCAGAATAGGCTTGCGCTTCCCCAAAAATCCGCTAGGCTTGGCAGGGTCCTGCCAACGCAGATCCAAGCTCCAACGGATTTGTTCCGTCTTATTCGGGAGACTGTGAATTTCATGGAAGTATCTTCAATTACTTCATTCTTTAAAGACACCCAGAGCATTTTATGTGGCTTGAAAACTAGAAATATTCTAGCTGCTGTAATATTTATGAAATTGACAATTAATACCACTGTTTACCGTATACCGCACTTGCGTGATAATTACCTGTTAAAAGCGCTGAAAAGCTGCGCGAAAGTAAGTTACACAGTTATCCCTTGAGTTTCACGCGCCTAGTGTAATTAGAATGAAACAGAACGCAAACCGTTTTTTCGTCGGTAATGGACCCATCCCGTCAAACACCATATAGAACCCCCTGTTCTATTTGGAATACCTTCGTCAAAACAGCGCTAGTAGGACAGGCAGGGTATGTATATCTGGGACAGATTTCTTTCTGCATTGACTCCATGAATGCTCAGGAAAAAAACGAAAAGAAAACATCTCGGGCACTCAAGGAGACGGGCTTATGTAACACATTGCCAAGTACTTCTACGTCCGCCATTGCAGAGTACCGTCTATTTTGTACTTGTGTGTGATTCTGGTGTTCGACTGGAACGGTCCATTCTCTGCATGTTCCGGCGACGTGACTTCACGTTAAAAAACATGGATGACAGCGACAGCGCTGACAGCGCTTGGATTTTCTATCAGTGCTCACCGCACAACGACATCGCATCTTTGCTCTTTGAATGTCGATATGTATTGGTATAGTCTTATTGAAACTTCCTATGTGTACAAATGACTCTGCTCTGGATGCCTTTAAGATAGCAATGCGACATGCCTGAAAACTCTCAACATCTTATCAACAACAACAACAACGAAGATAAATGTACAGTCTTGTTAAATTTCCGCCATGTCTCTTCCAACCATTATTACAACAGTACTTATTCAATCAGTGCCAATGGCCAGGTATTCTGCAATACAGAAAGCCCCCCCCCCCCTTAGTTAGGCTAGGAGTCATTTCTGTGACGTCACGACCCGTTGCTTATTTGTCCCGCCAAAATGCACAGATCACCAACGTGACGTCAAGACCCGTTGCTAATTTATCCCGCGAATTGTACACATAAGACAATTGATTTTTAAAAAGATTACATAGATGCTTTCAGAAAATACCAGATTTCTATGTATTTCATTTCATTGACACTTAAAAACAAGCTCGAGCAATACCTTCTATGGGGGATGGCATTGTTGATGAATAGGACGCCCCCATAAGGAACTTCACACGTCACGACGTCCGTCTTCATATCAACACCTGCCACCAAAGGAGAACAAACAACATTTCCATCAACGCTTATCATAGACTTACAAACTTTTCGTCGACAAAATGATACGTACTCTAGGCCCTCCTATGGATGTATGCCTCCTTTCAACCTAAACCAAGTTCATAATAGTTCCCATGCAAGTTTTTTTTAAAGGCTTTTGGAAATGCATATACAGTTTGGCATGTGTGATGAAGTACTTTAAAACTTTCGTGGATAGTTCTTTGTGCGCAGCCAAGTGTTTTATTCAAACCGACGTTTCGGTGACCGTCTGTCACATTTCTCAGAGAAATACTGGCTGGTTCTATTTCGCAGTAAACTAGGTTCTACTTTACGTTTGGAACCATATTTGTTATCAGCGACACCTATCTGCAGTGCGAAATAGATCCAAACAGTATTGCGCGGAGGAAGGTGTCAGACTGTCACCGAAACTTCGCCTTGAATAGAATGCTTGGTTGTATACAAAGAACTCTGTTACCTAGCCTTAAACCTTGTCCTGTTGGGCCCATATATTCTATATGAATATATGTACGTGTATATATGTTGCACATGCAGTGTCTGTATGCAGACCCCGTATATGTGCGGGTTGGGGGTATTTCTCAACTAAACGCGTGTACCGCAGCGAAACGCACCGAATGCAGAAGTAACTAGAGTTCCACGAACACATATCTTCGCCGAATAAGCAAGGGTTTCTATAAAGAGTGCAGAGAGCGGTGTTTTATAGAGTTCTTAAATCTATTATGTTTACAAATGTTACCTCATATATTAAGTTGAGTCTATTAATTGACATGTGTGTGTTATGTACAGGGTATAGTAGTTTGCAAGTTAGATAAGAAATATATGTTACAATCAATGCCTATGTAAGTATAATTGCTGTTGTTAGAAGAGCGTTTGAATTATATGTGCCAAGGGTTAACATGTCAAAAATGTAGATTTGTGTGTATGGACACCTTACTGTGGCAGTTTGTTGTTATATCAAGGCAACACAGACCATGTCGTGGCCTGTATAGTATGTGTCTATTACAGTAACTCTGATACTGTCTTGTACATGTCCACGGACGTAAACGTGATCTAGAAGTGTACTCTTGTCAGTGGAGCTTGAACTGTCCCGTTACGGATTTCAGGATTTGGGGATGAAGAGGTCGAAATTGAAATCACCAAGAATAATTGTCAAGATGTCACTTGGACGTTGATGTATGAAGTTTTGCAGTCTATCGATAAAGGCTGCTTCAGGCAAGGAGTGTGGTCTGTAGATGTTAATGCTGTTGAGTGGTCGATAGTTTAGTGACTGTGGTAGCTACCATCCTCGTAAAATTAGACAGGGATCGCGTTGGCAAACAAGCAATTGCCGACAATACAAGAAAGATTTACCCAAACGCGGTACCCATTAAAAGACTTTAAAGAGAACGTTCGGTTCCCCAACGGTTACGACAAGCGGACGATCCAAGTACAACGAGAACAGTACCCTCTGTTTTTAGCATGGGGCTGTACATATACTGATATAGTTCGAGGTAAATCACTGGGCAAAATTGTTGTCCCATTTGAGCACAAAGTTCATTTTTCCCAAATCAGTTATATGTTGCCTTAAGCCGTGTTGAGTTTGAACGGATTGTATCTATTGGGATTTAAACCGTATGCAATTACAATACCGTAAACCAAAATATATGTTACTAAAGAAATGGAACGCCTAAAACAGCTACCTGTGCCAAAGGTTACACAACAACGCAACACAGAAGACCACGATACTTGCATTAATGTCAAGTTCCTGAATATACTCCTACGCGGAACATCTAGAAGACATGAGAGCTGACAGATCAAGACGTCGATGTCTTCTGCTTCGTGGAAACCTTCCTGAATGGCCAACAACAGACTAAACATTTTCTGCCACAAGCAACGGCCTTTAGAACAGACAGAAATGAAACAGGAGGAGGGGTGATGACTGTTACTTAACACAAGACGTCAATCCTACACAGCTCCATATTTCAGGCATCATGACCCGTGCTGTCAATGCCTACTACTGTTGCGAATGCGCCCTTAACAATTCCGTCTGAAACGTTAACGTTAGCAGTGACTGTGGATCTACTGCTATTGACACTATCTCTCTCAAGCCTTCTGTTTTACTTGGTTTTTTGGAGTGTTAGATTTGTGAGACCTGACTGTTACTTTTTTATGATATCTTTTTTCGTGTCTCTGGCTTTAATGTGAAACACCCTGGAGAGGAGTTTAGTCAGGTGTTGCATATTGTGCTCATGTGCCTCGGGGTTGGTCCTAAAGACGTGCAACGCTAGCGCTCTTGGTGGGTTTGTTTTGAAGACTTTCCTGGTTTTGAGGATATTTATGTCACTATCTGTGTAAGAACCTTTTCGTACTCTCATCTACGAAGGACTGTGGTCCACATCAAGGGTAAGTGTGGTATATACAACGGCATTTCACAAGCAACATAAAGCTTAGTATAATGCCTTCTGTAATGCCTGCTGCTTGCACATAATTCTTTATATGTATCGATCGCCAACGTTTTCATTTTTGTTTTCACATAAATGTTGTGTAAAGAATTCTTGCAACATGCCATGTATATAGTCACATGTGTGCAGTTGAATATATATGTATAATGGCGGTGAATTGAGAAACGCCGTGTCCAGTTTTTGTTTTGACTTGTCCCACGCGAACAGTGAATGCGTAACAGTCCTGTGTTTGTTGATATGAGCTCCCTCCAAGCGGGTGATGTAGTGCTGCCTGACCCATATAAGGAATGCCGAGCATCAATCTTAAGCCCAAGTGACAAACAGGTGTTGTCCTTAGATGTAGGTCGACAAGAGATACTTTATAATGCAATTATAAACAAGCCTATTTCACCACTTAATTAGACCCTGATAATTTCATACATTTGCTAATCATTACCTCAATAACCTACCTGTCAAAAACAATGCAAATTCATCAAACCCTATCCGAGATATTTGCCCCCAAAGGTAACATGAAAAAAGACCTCTGCAGTTCTATGCAATCCACTAGGGGGTCTAAACGTACATCACTTACTCCCTGCCCCAAGAGCTATACACCACTTAAAAATCATGACTATAACACTTGCATGAAATTTGACTACAAGCCTTTGGCGGATTAATAAACTTTCCTCATTTATTATGCAAATTATTTCCTTATTTGCATGATAAGTATTCAATAATGTAAAGCATCACCCAAACTATTCACATGCCAGAAATTATGATAATCCATCAATCCCTGTTGGAGTTATTTGTCTCCAAAGGTAACAACAAAAACGCCAACTGCAGTTCCAAACAAGCAGCTAGGGGGCCTTAATTTACACCACTCACTTGCTGTCCCAGAAGCTATCTACCACCTAAAAATGATGAACCTGACTCCTCCCAAAAATTTGGCCTCGAGCTTGGAAGCTCCGCTGCAGTACCTTAGATACCCGCTAGGAAGCCCATTATCGAACTTGACCTTCCTTTCTGTAAACCCTACTCATCCACTAAATATCATACAGATCCATCAACAGCTTCTCGAGTTATGCTGGCGACATACAAATACACATCCACACAAAGCCCGCTGCAGTACCGACGGAAAATACCAGGGGAACCATTTTTGAACTTGACCTCCGTTTACACAGCATCTACACACCTGCAAAAAATCATGAAGATCCATCAACGTTTCCGTCACTTTTTTTGCCTACATACAAACGCAAAAAAATGCAAAGTCCGCTGCAGTACTCTTGAAAAACGCAAGGTGAACCATTTTTGAACTTGACCTTCCCTTGCACAACCACTACACACCTACTAAAAATCATAAAGATTCATTGAAGCTTTCTTGAGTTATGCTCCTGACATACATTCAGACCCACCTAACAGATTTTTCAACAGAAAACATAATCTTCTCCGAGTGTACTCGGCGAAGATAACTATGCCACAGCAACACAGAAGAAGTCAAGGGGCTATGAACTGATTAAGAATTCACATGAATGAAGCAAGCTACGTAAAAAAAACGCCAGAAGAACAAGGTTACGAATCATTCAGATGTGTTCATCAGATTTATAAGTCAATCAGATCCTTTCCCCGTCCTTACCCAGCGTCCTCTCCATCTCCTCCTCCAGTACCTCCGCGTACCACGTCCCCCCCACCACCCCCACGTGGTCGGCTGTCACGCCCCTGCGGTGGCCGCCGCGCACAACCTACACAGTACAAACCACAGTAGATGTTCGACAACTTTGTAAAAGAAATCCGTTAGTACTTTTATCTATTCATTGGTTCAGCATGTACATGCCAGGGTTGCCCAACTTGCCGGGGGGCGAACCCATGTGCGGTCAAAGGACTGTAGGTTTTGAACTACTCACACCGGGAAGGACCCCTACTCTTTTCGATAAGTGCGATGGGTTCTTTAACGTGCTCCAGGTGTGCCTCTCCTCAAACATGGGACCTCCATTTAACGTCCTATCCGAGGGACGTCCCTAACCGAAGCCAGGTACTCATTTACACCTGAGTTAAGTGAGGAAAGTCGTTAGTACTTTAATCAGTACTCTCTCCTGAGCCACTATGTTATATTTTTAACTGATGACAATTACTCTCTGCTTGACAACAATATCAAACAGGCAGACAACATGATCACCTAACCACACTGTGAACCTCACCTACTGGGCAGGATGGCAAACCTTTACTTACATTTTGCATTAAGAAACTGCTCAATTCTTAGTTCAGAGACTGGTCACTAGCTTAACTTCCTTCGTACCTTCTGTCCTGGACATACTGTGGTCTTTATTTTTATTGCAGATAGAGTACGACATTGAGAAGAAGGGGTATGGTGGCAGCTTGTTGTGACACGTCGTGGTTACCAGTTATGCAAGCATGAACATAACTGGTGCTAAATTCCTTACACCTGATGGTGATGATATTATAGTCGTTTCGCATTTTTTATATATGTAAATAAGTTAGAAGGTACCTACTGACTGTACTTCAGATTGATAACAAAGCTTATGTAAATGTGGAGATCAGAAAAAAACAATTATTCAGATAACCTTCTGCTCAAGGACAGGAGGGTCAACCTTACACTTGTACTGTGTAATATGTGTAGTTTGATTGTTTGCGTTTTCGACCTACTAAGCATAATCAAAGGAGGTAAATATGAATTGTGATGATATTCCATATATTTATAAAAGTCTAGCTACATGTTGTTCTACCACACAATACAACTCCACAAACCGTTAAAGGTGCCCTAAGCGATTTCAGGGGGTAAAACATGAAATATTCTGGGGAAAACAATTCTGTTTTGTGAGGTAGAAATTGACATTTGCTTCCCCATATCAGCACATCTGCATCATTATTTCAGACTTTAGGCGTTTAAAAATAGCACAGAAACAAGCCACAAACGGAGTATTTCATTTATTGGGTCCCCCAAAAATCAGCCCAGAATCCAGCCGTAACCGTTTTCTGTCGACAATTTTCGGTAACTTTCGGCCGCGTGACGTCATAATACCCAAGGACATTGAGCCATGACCACGTGATTATTTCTTCGGAAGCGTTCGGGACTTATCGGTCAGAATCGTGCATGTTCGGAAGATTTGAAATGATGGCTGGCCTCCAAGTGCTCAGATTTTTAATGAGTTCCCACCACACAACGACATCACATTTTTGCTCCATGATGGTCGATATGTGATGGTATAGTGTCATCTAAACTTACTATGGATAGGAATCAGAAAAAAAACTGATTTTAATATATGACTTTCAGCGCCCTAATATTGCTTAGGTTGCCTTTATGAGATTTTGAAATCTTGTTTGCATACTTTGATGAAGGTTAGGCATCCAGATACGCCAAAAATAGTTACTCAAGCAACTGGATAAAATTTTGAAACAGTCATGACTGTTTCAAAATTTTGAAACAGTCATGACTGTTTCAAAATTTTATCCAGTTGCTTTAGTAGCTATTTTTGGCGTTGCATACTGTTTCCTAAAACCGAAACCCTTTTTTACCTCCGGGAAGGAGGTCAGTGACCTCCGACAGGGGTACTGTTTTCTGTGTGTTCCTGCGTTGGCAGCTATAACTGAAGATCGTTTTAATACATTGTTTTGAATTTTAGCAGGTCGGTAGTTACTGAAGTGCCATTGAATCATGCTGATTTGGGGCACTGTAGCTGTATTGTCAGGTTTTGGACGGTTACAGATCGACACCCCAATTTACAGTCCATCAAATCAGCTGCCGTTTACCTAATGCTAGCCTGTGTTATGCAAGCTTGGGACAATTAGCTACTCTCCATGTAGAGATTAGGCTCCGTTCTACTGCACTGCCTCAGCTGCTGCTTAGTATTACAACAAACAGCTGTACCTGGACATAAACGGTAACAAATGGTCGTTCCTGGTAAAGAGGGTCTCAAACACATTAGCCCATACCGCAAACACCATAATAACTTTACGGGGGTTTCTGACCTATGGACTTTTTTGTCCAAAATATTCCAAGCAGACGCATGCACGTACCTGCATACAGCCATTCTCTACAGTAGCGTCTAGCAGAGGAATCCACGCCACTGGAATCAACGTGCCCAGAGACTCCGGTAGGGTGTAGCAGTTGTCTATAGGGGTACAATTAATCCTATGTCCGTGTTCCAACATCATTTTGAAACAAATTAATTATTCATGAAAATGAGGCAAACACTTGAAAGAGCTTATCATGTTAGCACAAATAGATTCACAATATTTGTATGCTGTGCCACTTCAGTGTTTACTTACTCATGTGCTTCTTTTTTTTTCCTCTCTCACGTATACCCACCTTGTCATTTCTGTCCTGTTTGCAATTATTTCTCGGGCATGGATCCATAACAAAGTTATGAATATTACCGATACCCTATAGGCTATTCCACGGCTACAACTGATATTTAGTTATTCATCTACTTGCTATATGTATATCTACTTCCAAAATCTATGTACCCTATCAGTAGAAGGCACTGAAACTTGTAGCCTTACCTTGGTGCCAGGGCACAGTCGTCTCATCATTGCTCGGTACCTATGGAACAGGGTAAGGATGATACCAGGCGTGGCCATCAGTATTGTCTGCAATCTAACACTGTCAAAGTATTCACCAACACCAACTAACCGACGTAAGGATGCTGGTTGAGTATCTAGGATGCATTTTAATCGGATGTTGTTCTCATTGAATATAGATGAGAAATTTGCAAACAGTTTGTCGTGTGTTCACAGATCCAACTGCCCATGCGCAGGTCAAAGGTGAAGGCCCCTGAGACAAAACACAAAAAAATAAACAAAACACAACCAAAGGAGGCCATATATATCTGTATATGTTCAAAGTATGTTTACAAAGAAGGGGCCTTCAGCTTTTACCTGCGCATGCGCATTTGGATCCGTGAAAGGGCTTATTCACCTTCGGCCGAAGGTTCCACAGCGGGTTCCCTGCTATTTCTGGCCCTACCAGCTGCTCCATTACATTGAGCAGGCGGTCGTTGACCCAAAGGTCACAATAGGCCTGGTGAACAAAGGTGTGCAGTGTTTACAGTCAGATGGATATCACATTCTCCTAACAAATATTGACCGGCACACATTTGGTACCAATCTTGGCTTTCAGTGATTCTTGTTCGTAAAGTTGGTAGTAACGTTTTTCCTTTTTTTGTCAAATTGCGTTGATGTAAACGTGAATTTGAGATAAAGGCATATTTCATGATGGAGTGAAGTTGCTTGCAAAGAATGTCATCGTTGAATGCAGTGTGCAAATTTTTCTAGTTCCAACATTGAAGGTTCTTTGTCAACCATATACTGTTGACAATGTGTGAAAAATAATGTGGCAAATTTACCATACAGCAAGGACAGGTTGTTTTCAATAGATTACAATGTTGTAGATAAGTTGAACCTTTTGTATCTTCCCCTCCTTTAACAGCAGTGCGCATGTTCCAGGAAACTCCTCCTCGATTAACGTCAGCCGCTTGAACAAGTCAGCGTCTTTGTACGTGTCTGTGACATAACAATATGATTATATCAATATTTCACATAATTGAATTTGTCTTTTTCTGATAATTTTTCATGCAACAAACTCTATTGTTCGATGGCATTTGGTCCCATTCCTTTCCTAATTTTCTCTATCCCTTGTAGAGATAAAAAATGAACGAACGTTTGATTTTGCCAGCCTTGTACAGCCTTTCTGCCAAAGTGCCCACCAGTGCCTCTGTAGCATCTCTGCTGGGCTGCAGTTCTTCGGGCGTGAAGAAGTCATGAACTAGAACAAAGCCCTGTAGGGACATCACAAGGATTGTATTAATCTATATGATGCCATTCTGCTGGGAGTATGGGTACAAGCTGACCTGAAATGGGGCACTTACGTCAACTTTATCATCAAACAGGGCGCAAAAAGTATTTTTCTTCTAAGGCAGTTTTCTACAAAAGTTCCACCTCCCTCAGAACGACCTCCTAGCAGTGTATACATGCTACGTACGACCACATCTCGAGTACGCTGCACCTGTCTGGAGCCCAGGTCTCACCAGTACCCAGGCAAAACAACTCGAGAACATCCAGCGCCGGGCATGTCGCACAATTCTGGGTAAACATTATACCTCTTACTCAGAAGCATGTACCCAACTCAACCTCCCCTCACTCGTGTCCAGACGCGAACAGCTGTGCAGGAAGTTTGGCCGCGACTTTTGAAATCTACCGCCTACCGAGACTGGCTTCCCATGCCCCGTGGAGAGATCAGCGGACGCCAGACCAGATCATGCAACAAACTGGACACAATCTTTGCTAGAACTGCCCGTTTTCGCAATAGCTGTATTCCACATATCGTCAGTCTGTTAAATTCCTCGCCCTACTAGTTAATAAGCGCACCTGCATATAAATGCAGTTTGTTCTCTGTGACCTTCGCCCGCTCGGCGAGTTCTTCTCTGTACCCTAGCACGATCACTCCTAGTGCAAAAGTACATGTTTAGCATTTATCCTGATCTGGAGTTTTAAACGTAAACGTATTTTTTAACTTCGATTAGTTTATTGTGATATATCAGTATTACGTAATGTTACCATGCTTATTCTTATAACTAATGCATTACTTGTTGTGATTTCTGCTCATCAATTCAGCCATATACTGATACATGGCTGCAAGCTGTTGGACAAGTGACAATGTTGACAATGTTGACAATAAACCATTAGATATATATATTCACAACTGCACATGGACCTTGCATCGTGAATGAAAATCTTAGACTTTGCAGAATGCAATTTTAACGATATTTAAGTGGTCCAGAGTAGCACGTACGCGACAGGCTGGTATTACTCAGGTGGTGCAACGTGGTGCAGGTCAGGGGTCATCTTCATTAGCTATGCTTAGAGTATGAAAAGGATATGCATAACATATATTAATGACATGCTTATGGTCTGGTGACGATATGTAGTTATACAAATGACATATCACTTTCTTACATACATACATACATATCATTAGCAACCGTTTATATTTATACACATGATCACTGTATCGTTAGCACGTCGTTAGCATTCAAGCTGGTGTTTTTCGCCGAAAGGCGGCTATACCGACTATATAGATACAGATGCAGATGCCGTTAACATATATTTTGCATTTTTACTTTTCATCACGTGATTCACCATATCATATACATGTCATTATCATATATCCATACCCTTTTCATGTCTATAACATATAGATGCACATGTACTTTGGATATCAATAGCACAGCTTATGCTAATGCCGATGACACCTGCCCCTGACCTTAATCAACTTGCACCACCTGAATATACGACCTGTCCCTCACATGAGTACTACTCCGCAGAGTCTGCACATTATATAGCTCTCTCCCGGGGTTATTTGAAAACTAAGGTGAAAACTGCAGAACAGCACGGACCAAGTCTGTATCACTGCGAATGAATTTAATATGTACTGTTCTATTGGATGACAATTTGGATGGACATGAAGACTTTAAGAAGATGACTAAAGGCATAAAGCTCAAAATCTTATGATTTATACTTCTGCTATTAATACTTATTCTTTACAATTGGTAGTCGCAAATAATTCTTTGGGGATATCCCTATAGTTCAAGTCAACTAACAGTTGAGCTCCTGATTCCAAAAAGTTGGTAGCTGGCAGACACCGATTCAAATCCTGGGACAGGAATCTCGGTTGGGGTAGCACGAAAGGGACGTAAAAGGGAAGGGCTAGCACCACCCCCCACCCCCCACCGTAAAGATACTGTAAATGCATTTAAGTTCGCGTGGTTTTTATTTCGCGCTATTACGTGAAAATCGAGTGTTGGCGGTGGTTTTAAGTTTGCGGCAGCCACTATAGTCACATGCTGCTACAATATTGGAGAAAAAATCCACCGCGAACATTTCTGCATTTGCAGTATACCCTGCTACTGAAGACTCTTGCTGACCTATGTGCCACAAGGTGAAAAACTATTATAAGCTTCTTCATCGTCTGAAACTCACCTCATCGAAGAACTGCTTAACCTGTTCCCTGGCCAGCTGCCCGGGTTTGATTTCCTTGGGCTGGGCGGGAGGTGTGGTGTAGACTTCAGGACAGGCTTCCATCGTGGTCACTCTTCACTCAAGCACGGCTCAGTGTTTCTCACCTTTGACATACAAAGGGTGTATTCAATAGGGGATTGTCCAACACGTGGACAAAGGAGTTTGGACGTTGGACGTTTGTCCTGACCTGACATGAGGGCGTTCGAACCCTTGACAGTTAATTATTAATAATTATTATTAATCATTTGGACGTTTGTTATGGAACGGCTCAAGGGACCAGGTGTCTCTGTTTAATTAACAGGGAATGGTCAACACATGAACAAAGAACTTTGGACTTTGGGCGTTTGTCCTGACATGCCCTCGGGGCGATGCCTAGCCTTTTCCTTGACCATTTGACGTTTGTCCTGACACGACATCAGGGCAATGCAAAACGTTTTTGTTTGTCTGAAAACCGCGTCACGGTGATACAGCCTTGAAATGTAAAATGCTACAAATCGATTTGTAGTTTCTTGTTTTACATTCTTTGCGTCTTTTGTTCTTATCTAGCCTTACAATTCGTTTTTTCTATGGCTTTTCTAGTATAAGACTGGCCACCTTAGTTGTCATGGAAAGCAAAATACATTAGCTTTGAGATCAAAAGTCTTCTTTCTCTGGGTTGATTGTAATTGTTTCAGTTCTAGCGCAATTCG
This sequence comes from Branchiostoma lanceolatum, assembly GCA_035149815.1. Classification (NCBI taxonomy): domain Eukaryota; kingdom Metazoa; phylum Chordata; class Leptocardii; order Amphioxiformes; family Branchiostomatidae; genus Branchiostoma; species Branchiostoma lanceolatum. Next base: position 16,935,875 of record CM068880.1, read on the forward strand.
TGCCTTTTTGTAACACATTGTACACTATTTTGATCCATTACCATAGGACTGCCAGCAGACGATAGACATTTCGCTTATGGGAAATGTTTTCATTACTATCAATATCCGATTAGACCTGTCCAGTTCTCCACACACAAGCAAGCGATCTGTCCTTGGTAATATCTTCAGCGTTTCTATGGCAACGGTTTTTTGACAGTTCGGGTATGTCAGACTAAAAATCACTTTTCCACTTAATTTTCCACTTAATATGATATTCATTTCATCAATTTAACATAGCTTGACCTAATCATATGTCAGCTGTGTTAAGTAGGATTAATTTATGCTACTTTGATAACGCCGGTGTATTCAAATGGCCTGAAAATTAAGATGGCGGACCATATACATGTATATGATTCATGTACATTTTACATCAATTGCATCCATTCCTTGTTTTCTATGCTCTATAGTACAATGCTCAATATACTGAACTCAAAAAAGTTAGCAAGTTTGTAATTCTTGATAAGTTTACGTTCATTTTGTTCTGGCCTGAAGTTTAAAGAAAAACATTTTGAGTGGATACAACAATCGTTTCGTGGAGCATAAACAGACCTTCGGGTTACTCTATCGCCTCTCCAAGCAGGTGCACTATGGGATAGATTAAGTTTGGGTACCTATAATGATATTGTAGGGCCTTACCTTGTACCTTGGTCCCTTAACACATTTGGACCCGGCCCAAGAATAAAAAAGGCTAGATAGGGTTAAATGTTATCATGTTTTTCAACATAGGGTTAAATGTAACCACGATTCTTACTTATACACAAAACACGATAGCTTTCTAGAATCTGTCCAACACCCAACTTCCAAGACTTCAATAGTTTCCGACTTCTTTGCAGCTTCACAAAACAGTATGCACACACAAGTATGCCTCATACCAATGTCATTTATTTATCATACCAATTATATCACTGCACTTAAGCATGAAGAGCTCCCATTATCAATAATAATATATTCAGAACTGACCTAGACTGCAAGTCGTGATTACTGCCATGCTCGTAGGTTGCAACTATAGTCAGAACTTAATCAAGTCCCCAGATTATCGTAGGTCATGAGGAACGATTATGTTCCTGTTTGATGAAAATTCTAACATATTCTTGAGTTGTGCTATCAGTAAAAAACAACACGTGCAAAACAAAAACATCAACAAACGGCGCCGAAAACATAACCTTCCTAGCAAACGTAAAACCACAGTGGCTGCCATTCTCACCTATTCCAACTATGGCGATGGGAAAGTGGTTTGGCTGCTGATGGTCCTGCTGGACGTGTGGTCCATGCTTCGCTCCATTATCTGCCATGTCTAGTGGTGTGTTGGGTACGCCTTGATGATCACTGGCAAAACCACCGGTAGGGTGCTACTCATTTCGCACTCCAACCTGTTAAGAAAGATAGACATTACTTTAAACAGTAGTCAACAATGTCTTGCATATTTATATGTACAGTTGTCAAAATTCAAGACCATAGGATTTCCTCGGGAAAAGTTGCAAAAACCGGAACTTTTGCTGCAGTGCGAAGAAAAAGCCAACACATACATACTAAATATCATTACTGTCCATCCAGAGTTTCTTTACTGACCATAGATATGCGGAAACAGCAACAGATATCCACACAGACCATCCATCAGCCCCTTCTTGAGTTATCCTCTTTCAAAGTCTGAAGCAAAACCTGCTCCTGCAATACCAAAAAAAGCCGCTAGGGGGCCCAAACCTATACCACTTACTCTCTTCTCCAAAAGCTATCTACCGCTAAAAATCATCACCTTACCCTGTCCAGAACACGAGATCTCAAACCAGGAAGTTATGCTGCAGTACCGTAACAAGTCACTAGGGGGCCCAAAATCATTCCCACGTCTCATCAAGACCTACCCACATACAAAATATCAAGACAATCCAACCAGTTATGCTGCTTTTCCGAATACATACACACACACAGACGCTACCCAAAACACAACCTTCTTAGCGAAGGTAATTACATGAATTTCCGTGCACGCCGAGAATATTTCTACAAAATCCAGTTTGAATATCTTCGATTGGGCAATTGTCCTTACAGCAGTCTTAACCCAAAATCTCACTGCCGTATGACATGATCGATGGGCTTGATTTATGTCTTGGGGGACAATTTTGCATGAGTGAGAGATTTGAGGCTGAAGACAGCTTTGCGTGCTTTTAGAGACAGTTTCTTTTTGGCTAGGGAATAAGTACCTGATGCGGACAACGTCAGACCCAGCACTGCACGAAATGGCCTCGTATCCCGGCGTATACGTACAGGGATTCGTCCGGAAATATTCCATATCCCGGTGCGGATTTAGCGTATCCGTTATAACTAACGGATACGCTAAATCCGCACCGGGATATGGAATATTTCCGGAGGAATCCCTGTACGTATACGCCGGGATACGAGGCCATTTCGTGCAGTGCAGGTATGGGTAGGAGTTTGCGATTTCGATGTTATCTACGCCTAAAGAAAGGTTGATGTTCTTGAGAACCCGACCTACTAGTACAGAGGGTATGTATAGTGCACGCTGCTCTGGTCCGAACGAAATTAGCAATTTCAATGGGAAAAAGGACGAACCAGGGAAAGAATATCTACCATGTCGTAAAATGGCAAGAGGGATTAACTGATGACTTGTACTACGTACTAGTGTAAAATATGTCATGGTAAATGGATGAGACATTAGTTAAATATTGCTTCACCCCTCTGCTCAAATCTAAGTATCCCCTGGGTTATACTGGTATTCCACATACACCTGTGATGTAATTAGACCCCCCCCCCCTCACACACGCACATGGAAGTTGTTTTGCCCTTCTTTATTGACAAAGTGTACGTGGATACATTAGAGATATCCATCTATTCCAACCGGCTTCCTGTAGAGAAATATAGATCCTTCGTTTCGTTTCAAGGCATCCTTATTTGAGGTGAAGCATGATGCTTTTTCAAGTAGCTTGTAGTAATGTAATGCGGCTTCGCTACGGCTCGCGTTTTTGGCCAAGCACACCGGGTCACCCCTACTCTTCTCGATAAGTGCGTTGCGTTCTTTTACGTGCAGAGGTTTGACGCTTGGCATCGCGGGAGGGAGGTGCACACGTACAATGAACTTAAAGGTAAGAACATGGTAGAACAAGCAATACCACATGGGTGGAAAGTCACTTCAAGAAGACTTATGAAATCGTTTCTACTCCTTTACATCGACTAGCTTATTGGCAGCCATGAACTAAACATGGCTGACAGGGCGGTCTCCATTTTTAGCCAAGCGGCTCTTCCGCGCACTAGCGAAAGTGTGAAACTTCTAAAAACAAGATTTTGGGAACGAGTCCGGTAGATTGTTCCATTGTATAAAAGGGGGGATAACAAAACAAAACAGACTGCACACTCATTTGTGACTTTGATAGTGCAAGGTTAGAAAAGTTTGAAAACGCTTTACGCACAATTCATCAAGTATGTTTAACGCTAAATTCCGGGTAGCTACTACTCATTACGTAGAATTAAAGTGGTCAATAACGTTCAACGCAAAAAAAAGATTACGCTTTACGTTGGAGTGGTCGGCAACGCTCTACGTAAAATTAAAACGGCTCATTACGCTCTACGTATAAGGGCATGCAGCCCCCCTTTCATGACCAAAACGCAAAGGGACTGAAGAGATGAAGTTTTACACTTTCAATGGCGCTGCACTAGCGCTAATGGAGCGGTTGCTTTTTTATTGATCGAATCGACCCAACACTTCCCACCCAAAAGCAAGCTCTCCAAGACGGGCCGCGTACAAACATGGAGGATGGTCATATTTTTCGGCTTGATTACGCTTTATGCGACATGCACTGGCTATGACTTACGGGAAATTTTCGCCTCCTCCCTGCGAACTAGGTAAAAGAAAATATAACTTTATTGCACAACAATTGTACAAGGTACAAAGTATGACATTAACTGGTACATAGATAACATTCTATTAGGCTAATTAGTCTATCTTATAAGATATGGTGTAGTAGTATGGGATGACAATGGGATTTTTCAATCATTGGAGGAGTTTCTAACGTCTAGACATTCTTTGATATACTTCCCAATGTATACCATGCATGGGTTGTCACATTTCATAATGTACTTAAATTTGCTATTCAAGTCCACTGAGATAAATCCTGGTAGATCCGACGATAGCATTGAGTATTGTGAATTACGTACATCAAAATATTTGGGACACACGTAAAAGAAAATAACTTCCCTACGAATTACGCCAAATCAAAAGGGCCTGAATACACCTTACTGAAAAGAGCATGCAGACCCTCACTACACCAAGTAGTAACGTCTATGGCAAGCTAACGCTTTTGGCACATTATTCAACCTGTTCTTTCAGTAACCCACGGAGTCGAGTAGACTACAAATCTTCCAAATCAAACATTATGGTCAACTTTCCATACTGCCAATCCTCGATTCAACAAAAATTAACAAAGATCAGGACTTACTTCTATTCCGGTTTATTGGAGTGTAACAGCAGTTGGTGGGCCTCTGGAGGTTACAGCGTTCTGGCTCTTGATCTGGGTTAATTTGGGAGGGTACTGTTTGTTCTATCGTCTACTTTATTCTGAAAGAAGGTTCAATTCATGCTTCCTTGCTTTATTCAGTCCAACATTACCTCATGTCTGCAGAGAGTGATGGTCACAAAATAACTATTTGGCCGTGTAGAATTAAATATTCCTGTCTCCATAGGAAGCATGAACAAGAGATGATTTTTGTCGTTCTCAAACCATAGAATAAAGTTGTTTGTTAATACTACGTCGATGGGAGACAATGGCACCTGGCCACCTGGACGTTTCCTGTGCTGATCTATCTCAGTACTCCAATCCTTGGTTCCCGACACGACTTCGGTAGACGTATATGGTTTTCTATTCCGGTCAAAACTCAAATAGGTCGTATTTCAGCCAATCACGACGTATTTCAGCAACGTACGTTGTATTTCGCCGACGCTACGTCGTAGTAGACAAGCACGACGTACTGTACACTCAAATACATCGTATTTGTCTGAAATACGGCCTAGATGTACTACGTCGTGGTGACACATAGGTACGATGTAGTTCTCCCCAACTATGCTTTCGGTCGGGGTACGACATGTCTGAAATACGATGTAGCAATACGCAGTACAACGTGTTTAACCCAAGGCCGGCATGACAAGGAGACACTGGGGGACCTCCTTAAGAGGACATTGATTGGTCAAGAGCAGTTTATAGAAAGTAGCTAGAAATAAAATCGTTTCAGTAGTTTCTTCCAAGATCCTTTGTTCTTTAAAAAGCGTAAATATATGGCCGACTGTGAGGGCCGTCATTCGACTAATAAAATGTCCTGCTTCTAAAAGGAACAACGTAGCTAAAGAAAAAACAAACTTTTATGCAATTGAAGCAGGATCTGAATCTAAATTTGTCAAGCGGTATCAACGCTATTTGCCGTAACCCACCCTGGCTGAAACAGGGTAGAAATTGTCAAAATAAGGGGGAAGTTCGCGCTGAAAGTTCACCGCGAAAACCGTGAATATATAACCACTGTGAACATTTCTGCATTTTGCAGTATTTAGGTCACACTGATACCTGCGTCAATACTTCTTCATTTACCGCTCCAGCTATTCATTACCGAGAAACTGACCATCCGAGATGCCGGAGGCAACCCAAGCTGATCTTTGAGCCACCATAATAGCCAGAGCTAATGATAGCTTGGGCTGATATTATGACCCATATGGATGAATAAAACCTAAATTGTCCCATTTTCAGATGAAATGTACCACCACTATAACAATATTTTGTTTTAAAACGTGGGAGTTGATTGGTCAAGGGAAACTTTTATAGAAAGTGAATAAAGATAACATAGCTACGTTGTTCTCACCAGAAAAAGGGCATTTTATAAGTAAAAGGACGGCCTTCGCAGTAGGCCAAAGAAAGAAACTACTGAAACGATGTTATGTTAACGTTTAAGTCCTATGAATACCCAGTTGAACATAGTTGCTGCCCATGATGGTATGACAAGCTGTTTTCTGCATTTGTTCCAGTTAATTGAGCTGTATACACATCTTCAAGGACAGTTTAATGTTGACAGTCTAAGGTGTTTCATTGCATATGAATACCCAGTGTAGTTCCTGCCCATGATGGTATAGCAAGCTGTTTTCTGCATTTTTTTCTAGCAAGGACATTATATAATATCCTTGGTTCTACTTAATTGAGCTGTATACACAAGGTGTTTCATCGTATATGAATACCCAGTGTAGTTGCTTCAGATGATGGTACAACAAGCTCTTTTCTGCATTTGTTGTAGTTAGTCTATTGAGATGTATACACACCTACAAGGACATGTTTACTGTTGAATCAAGGAGATCTTATATTATACATGTATATGAAACCTCATTGGTTGAATACAGGAATAAAAGACCTGTTGGTCGTGATATCATATTTTGTCGCCTCAAGTTTTGTTTAACAAGATTTATGATCTCAATATTTGAAAATATAGGAATCTTTGTTTTTTTGGCCGCCTTGTTTTTTTTCGCCCTATCTCATTAGTTTTGGAGTCTGAGGAGGATGTCATCCATACAATTTACTTGCTGTGGCCTAAGTTAGAACCAAGGAGAAATACTAGAACTCCCATGTAAGTGATAGGCGACAGTGGAGACATAATACAAGATGTCGACCGCATTCTAGTAAAATTTGGGAAAGAGATTTCATTAACTTAAGACTGGAAACTGTAAAAATGGCAAGCTTGGTGAAAATAACTTCGAAACAAAGGCACCTTAGAAAGAGAGAGGAATGAATATTTGCCTAATGAATTTCCACATGTTCAAATCTAAATACCATCTTCAACTAAATTTAACGCCAGTAAGACGGGTGGCGCATGCCGTGCTTTGTTCCAAACCACGATGTTTTGAAAGTAGTGATAGCAGCCAATAATCAAACCGATACCATTCAGTCTACCATAAAGGAACTCAAAATCCCTCAAAAGTACCAAAGTATCTTTCCATTTGGGACATTTCGCTTCGGACCACATTGTTAAAGTATGTGTCTGATAGGTTAGGTGTCCAGCGGTGTTGTGCTCAGTGATTTTATGTTTATGGCTCCATGTGTTTTTTTCTAATTCCTTCCCTTTCCGATAACGAGCGTGGTTATGTTAAGTACAAGGACAGGAATGTTTGTGTGTCGTTGTGTTCAGTACCAAGGACAGGTATGTTTGTTTGCGGCGGTGTTCAGTACCAAGGGCTTGAATTTTTGTGCGTGATGGTTTCCGTACTAACTCAGGTATGATTGTGTGGGGTTGTGGTGTTAAGTACAGGACAGGAACGTTTTTGCGGTGGTGTTCAGCACCAAGACAGGTATGTTTGTGTTTGACAGGTGTTGTGTGCGTGGATCGTGTTCAGCATAAGAAATATTCATTGGGGAGGGGGTAGGTCCGTGTGATTAGTCTGTATATACGAGTAAAAAGTGTCAAGGATAGATCGCTTGCTTGTGTGTGTACAGCCTGTTCCATAATATAATAGGAAACCCACAGGCAATGACAAACTTTTTGTCATGAGTAAAAAAGCTTCTGGTTTAGCACATTTATGTTCAAGGATCAAACGCGTCGTCTAGCAATCCAATCACAACAAGCATCTACTGTCAAAGGAATTTTATGGCTATGGATCAAAAGTGTCACTTTGTAATGCTTATTATGACGACTATAATTCGCGGTAGGTCATTTAGGCGTCGTACTGTTGAAAAGCATTTGCTATATTGCACAGTAGAATACACGAATACTGTACCGACAACCGCTGAGTCCCATCGGCTTGACCCCGGAAGTGTTACTATCACGCTCTATAAACATGATTTTAGGCGTATGTGTAGCGTCTGTATACTACACTTTTTTTTAAACATTGAAGGTACAACGGTATTGTCAACAGGGCGTGCTCGGATCGTAACATTGCAGTTCTGGTTAACATTGCTAGGCAACATTGCTAGGCAACAGTCACCCCTACTCTTCCACAACATATTGTACATGCAAAAGTTCGGCTATTCGCTAATGACTGCATTTTGCAGATGAGTATGAGGGAAAAGAATGACTGTGAAAGACTCCAAAGTGGCATGAATAATATCTGTTGCTGGGAAAGGATGTGGTCGATGGTATTCAACCTGTCAAAATATGAGGTGATGTCAGTCCCGACTTCCAGAAATCTTAGGGATGCTAAGACACTGGCTGAGAATCTTTAGCATTACGGCCAAGGAGAGAGCCTACATGGCTCTTGTAAAACTTATCATTGAGTATGGGTGTTGTGTTTGGGATCCCCACACCAGGGAACAGGTGAGGGGTGTTGAGATGGTTCAGCGAAGAGCTACGTTTGTAATGATTCTAGACGTACCAGTTCAGTCACTGCTATGCTGCAACACTTGGACTGTCAATCTCTGGAACAGCGCAAACAGATTGCCCGCCAAGTTACTCTATATAAGATCATCCACAATACTGCACATGTACCACATACGACCATGATTGTCCCGGTGGCTCGATGCTCCCGTCGCACCAATCACTCCCAGGCCATCGCGTGCAGGAACAACTACTACAGGCATCGCTCTTCCCTCGGACCATCAAAGAGTGGAACGAATTTGAGCCTGGTGCGGCGGAGGCGAGGTCCCTCTCCCATGGCCAGTTCAAAACTGATCATGAACTTGGGACGACCCCGCTTAATTGGGCCACCCCTACAAGTTCAGTTGTCGGTGTTCTGTTCCTTAGCGTCTTCCCTTCGTTTTATCAAGGACATTTGTACCGGGTACTTGTGTTGTAATTAACCCATGCGCAACTGCTGATAATCTCTTATATGAGATTAAGAATTGTAGAGAAGAAGAGATAACGCTTTTGATTCATTAGAACGAAGCCCATGTATTTGACGGTGGATAATTGCAGTTTTAGTAAGGATCGATAGACGACGCTTTTGATCCATGACCATAGAGGTACTGTATGATAGCACTGTAGAGGTATGGCACTGTATAATATAACCTCGTTTGCAGCGCCGTCGTTATTCTTGGTGGCGCCCCGATTCACGATTTTCAACTTGGGCCAGGTTCTCTAATGCCGGGGGAGATCGTTTACGATCGCTTAGACGATTTCCTTCGACATTACAGAATCTGGCCCATTTTGAAACTCGCGAATCCCCCTCCCCTAAACAAGACTTCGGAGACTTAACACCTCCATGAAATACGTAGAGCTTTTATAAATTTCTTGTTTTCTCTTTGAAAGCTTCTCATAGCTTCAAATTAGTCGTGACTACAAGAGCGAGACGGATAGACGCAAACTATACTCCCTTTTTTTCATGTAACCGCCGGTACTCATAGAGGGTTTGCGAAGGAGGATATTAAATGTTACAAAGATCCAGTGTGACCTGACCTGAACGGGATGGACGACTTTTGTCTCGGGTTAACAACCTCTAGCTCAGGCGAGTTTCTTTCTACTTCTATGGTTCCACATGCATTTAGATAACATAAAATAGCACCCAAATGCCATTGTGTTCCCATATCAATGCTATCGGCATCATTTGAAATTACGCTGTATCTACACACCCATTCTCAGTTAACGTGTGCAATTGGGGTTTTAAAATGGTAAAAAATAAAGGCCTTCATAAAGCTTACGCAATGTACCTAACATATAACTGCTATCGTTCACTATACCAAACAAGCTTTGGTAGGTGCTAGGACTTTCCCTTTTTGAGATATTGACCGTTGAACGCACTTATTTTTAAGTGATATTACAAAAGCGTGTCAACCCGCTGGTGACGTCCTCTGCACGCCTGATTCATGAGCACAGACCGTTTTTCTGATTTGTGTCCAAGCGGAAACCCTTGGCGTGCCTGTTAGTGGGTAACATTTGATAGTTCTGCCTGCTGTTTGAGAGAAATCACCGAATTTTGTTCCGATTGAGTTGGATTAATTCTGAACAAATCAAACACAGAACACCATCTTTTCTGGTGTACAAAAACACTTGCAATATCTACTTCGTTTTGCCCCCGAAAGAAGAACAAAGAACTGTAGAATCAACAGTGAAAATAGCTGCAATGAAACTATACATACGTAACCTTCAGACGGCAATGTATTATAGTAACGTAAGTCAATTAACGTACATCAAAAACATTTAATATTTGATACACATGAGTTGTAACGATTCATTAATGTATATAAGTGGTGCTAGGCATGCGGTCTACCTCTGTTTGTTCCGATTAAGCTAGATATCCTTATTAACTATGGTAACGTAAGTCAACGTGTTGATGTTGACTTACGTTACCAATGCCATGTACTGGATTCCTCTATGAAACAAGTGTATTTGAACCAATCTATTACCCTTGTGAGTTAACCCCTCGTTCTATGAAAGCTAACGAGTATTATCTTTGAAACTTAGAGAGAAAATATTACAAACTCGGCTTCCTAGATATGATATGGTTTCCTGTGCACATGTGCCACCCGTTGACGTTTTCCAAGGTAAGAACAGCGTCAGAACTTGGCCGCAGAGGTGCTACACAGAACGAGGCTGACTTTTGACTCACCCTCTGACTTGCAGTCCTGATTATCTTCTGATACGCTGTATGTTCGATGACGCGTAATGGTAACGTTAGTCAATAGGTAACATAAGTCAATTTTGACAATTAATTGGGGAAAAAATAAACAGGTTGCTGAATGAATAAGAGGCAGGTAAGTACTCACCAGTATCTGGTTATGCCCTTCATTGTAAAAGGCAAATTCAAGCTACTGCTTCTATTTCGAGCAGTAATAATGGTATCGTTAGCTTAATGAAAAAATGGCGAAACGCGTCAAGCTCTAACAAAGCTGTAATTCATCCGACAATAGTTCAGAGCCTCTGTAGTGTCTTTGATAGTATATTACATAATGTGACTGGTTAAAAGACATAATGATCGACTTTTTTGACGGTGATAAAACAAGGTAATGTCCTTTAGGACCTAAAAATAGCCTGCCATGACGGTAAAAATGTTTCTAATCGTATTTCTTATATTAAACTACCAAAGTAGAAGACAATATGCGGATATTCTTGTGCGACAGCAATTGCACACGTTAACTGAGAATGGGTGCACAGAGTCTGCTGGAAGGATCGAACTATCAGACCTTAATCCGTGGTTCTAGCACCCGGAAACAAATATGTGGGCGTGTGCGTGCGGCCCTTTTCAGGAGGTTAAAAGTGTCCCCACTATACACAAGACTAGCAGTCTCTGCTCTACGATTTCTTGAGAGTCATTGGTTACCCCAGAGATCAGTTCAGACGTACGTAGGGTTTCCGACACTGTCTGGTAAACATTGATGTTGGGAGTTGCATATGCAGTGTGACGGTTACATGAATGAACTATATTAAAGCATTTAAGCAAGAAGGTATGTTTTAAATCTAGAATTGACAAACGATTGAATTGTATCATTTCATACCTGTTCAGATGAAAGATGATCACTGATAGTAAACGTTACACACCAGTACATTGTACGTGAGACCAGACTGATAGTTTGATCCACTCAATCAGGGACCCCAACTCCTATCGATAAGTGTGGTGGGTTCTCCGCGTGCGACTCTCCTCCCACCCAAGATGACGTCCATGTCAGACGCTAGATTCTCATTTTCACATGAGTAGAGTTAGGAAATTGATGACAATGAGACCTGCTAGAGGGGCAGAACTAAGCGCCTACACTTCCTCCGTCTTCTGGCTAAGGGCGGTATGTCTCCTGAAGACATGAGCACTGTTTACACGACCCTTGTAAGGCCAGTATTTGAATATGCACATGTTTTATATGTAGGATGTACTGACTCGCAAAGAAACACTCTCGAGGCTGTGCAACAAAACCAGTAGCAGTCCGACGTCATCCCCCCTGCCAAGCCTACTGTCAAGACGAGAAGAAGCAGCGAGAGCCTTGTTCACGCAGATGCGGGCAAGCGACCACCCCCTACACGACATGATCACAAATAACAGGAAAGAAGAAACTGGAAGGACATTACGTAAGCATAACCATCTTTCACTGCCAAATTGTAGAATTGAGAGACTAAAAAGATATTTTCTTTACAAGCGACGCTACTCCGCAACAAATAAGTCGAATACCTCCGCATTGATTATCCATGTACATATATTTCAATGACTTATACAGTTCCTATCTCAACACTTGTGATTGTATTGCTGTTCTCTGTGATTTTTGATAAATCATTTCTTTTGAAAACTATGAATGTTTCTAAGTGAATGGGTTGTGTGAATTAGCTATAACTCATAATACCGATTGTCTGCCTACTGATTGATGGGCTAGACAAAGGTTACACGCGTATTACATGCGCTCCAGTTAGTGCGAATCAGAGTCTGGTAATGGTGTCGAGAATGTGGAATGGGTCTAACACATGAAAGGGAATCAGCAATAGCGGAATCACACTTTCCTAGCCATGAAACTTTCATAGCTATTTAGAATTATTAAGTGTACCTACAATTACTCTATAAAGGCTATACAGGTATCATGCGCCTTGCTGTTCGGGCACTGAGGAACACACCAACCGTTCCCGGGGAGATGCCTCAGGCATTTCCTTATAGCGTTTCCTGAAGAAAGTCTAATCCCCGTTTCTGGACAAAAAGGAATGTACCAACCCGTTGTCAGATGATGACCTATGAAGATTATTGTTCTGTTGCAGTAATTTTTTTAAAGTGGAATGAAATAATTTATCAGATGAAAAAGTTGCGTCAAAAGCGCTTTTTGATACGTCTGGTGGCAAACCTACAGATTTATATGAACATCATGATCATACAGTTAAAGAAATGGTATCGCTGCAATGGATGACGTCATCTTCGTGATGATAATCTTATAGTCTAGATGCGGGACGGTGTGTTCATTTCCTGCTGATCGTCAGTGTCAGGTAAGTCAGTCATCTTTTGTCTCTTTACATTGTTGCATTTATAATGTAACATAGGTGCACATAGAGAGGTCCGAAAAAAATTGCACTTTCTATGGTTGAGAAATCCTTTATTACTATTTATAGGATCAGGTCTTCTATACTTGTTGCATACCGACAAACTTTCCGTTAGCCCATGATCTTATGTGGAGAGGTACTAGTCAGACTTACAAGCTAGCGTCTAATACCTCAGAACCGAAAAGTAAAGAAGAATGAACAAGTACCAGAGTTAGCAAATGGTCCCAAAATAAATATCTTGGTTATATTGGCATTGACAATTTCTTATGCAGTTAATGATAATGCTTACTTGCATAAATCACATCATTTCTGCAGTATGTTATAGGAAAAGGGTGACATTGGGAACTATAGGTGCCTTGAGCATATTAAACTTAGGAATATGTTTTTCTTTGTGAAAGATCGTCGCTAATCTTTACCGCGTTTATAACTGTTGTACACCCACCCGGAAACAAATGTCACCGAAAATCACATCAGGGGATGATTTATACCTTAAGATAACATAACATAACATAACATAGTGTTCGGATAGGAGGCATATTGCCTATAAGAACCGCGTCTTAAGCTAAAAGTTCAGAGTTTGTGATTAGATGAGCCAGCCCCAGCCACAACGTTTATATACACACACTTCAGGGGACGAGATGTCATCTTTACGTCGAACTGTGTCGATGTGAGCTTGTTGAATACAAGTTTTCCAATAAAGAGTGAGTTTAACAAGGTTAAGGATGTATTTTGGTCTTTTCTTTTAAGAGCGTCGCTAATCTTTACCGGGTACATTGTATATAACTGTGGTTCTCCCACCCGGAAACAAATGTCACCGAAAATCACGTAGGGTGATAATTGATGAGCCAGCACCTGGCCTGGGCACGTGTGTAGATATGATTGACAGGCAGATTGGACAAGATCAAAGAAAGATAATAGAGATTTCCTACCGATCTTATTTTTTTCAGGGCCGTAATTAGAAACATAACATTGATTTTCCTTGTCCTAATGACTATAACGTCCGTTATAGATATTTTGCGGTTTCTGCGTTATTTACTTGACCTGGTATGAGACATTTCCCCCAATTTCTTAATCATCGTCATCTTACTGCTAAATGGTGTAACCAAATGCCGTTAATCCTTTCTAAGAAAAAGCAAATTGAAGGTGCAGTGTTACAGTTGTGAGTGTGTGTGTGTTTGTTTCTTTGTTTGTTTGTTTGTTTGTTTGTTTGTTTGTTTGTTTTTCCGGATGTTTGTAGTCAGCATAACTCAAGAACCTCTGGGTGGATTATGATGATATTTTCTATACAGAGGTCTACCTTAATTGTAGGGTGACCTATCGTCGTTCACTTGAGTTTTTCTTCTTCGAGTGCGCCCTACACTCGGCAAGTAGTCTGCAATTTAAACATGGTAAAAATAAATAGCAAACAATTTACTAGCGTTTGTGCAATGTAGGAAACAAAATACGCAGCGTCGATACCTAGAGAACACATGCTGTTACGATTCTGTACCAAACTTTGAAAAAAAATAACTCAAGAAGAGGTTGGCGGATAGTCATGTCATTTGATATGTAGATAGCTTAAGTGATTACTGACAAAATCATATTCTAAATATGCAAATCAGGAGATACTTTGCATAATTAAAGAGCAAAGTTCCTAAACCATCTGCCTTTCGTAGAGCTCGTGGAACTCTAGTTCTTCATCAGATCTCATCTGTGGATAAACACCTCAACACGGCATGACTATATCTATGAGATGGTATAAATATATTTCATGTGACATAAAGTTATATCTAGAGACATGGCCTAACCATTACCATGTGACTGCTCTAGCCATTATCTAGAATAACCCTTGTTGGAGACACTGACGCGCTTTGCCCCAGGCCCTTCCTTTACCGAGAAATACGTGCATCTGGGAACACAAAAGCTTCCCCTCGTGTTTAAATCATAAACCCAGTTTTCGTCACCGTTTGATAACTTGCCGAGGTTGTATTTTGCTCATTATTTTAGTCCAGCTGGAGAGTGAGATTTTTTATCTTTTGAAAAGTCTAAAACATGTTGTAATGTGATGGTAAAATCTAAGACACTAATAGATGGATTGTCAATTGAAACCTATTACTTATACGGATATATTGATGATAGTTACTAGTCCGATAAAATTCTTTAACGAGACAAAACAGACATGTTTCTCTTTCATGAATCTCTTTGAATGTTTGTAGGTCCTTAATTTGTTGCCTTGGGTTTCTCTTCGTCCTTTTACATGTAATTTCGATTTTAATTTGTGGATGTTTATATCTATAACTTGTCCATGTTGTATCTTGCTTTTTTTTCAGTCCAGTCGGAGAGTGAAATTTATGAAAAGTCTAAAACACGCGTTGTTATGTGATGGTCTAAGGCACAAATAGATTTATTGTCAATCAAAGCCTATATTTTATACGGATATATTGGTGATATTTATTAGTCCAATAAAATTCTTTAACGATACAAAACAAATATTGCTTAGTACATCGTCCCGAATAGCCCAGGGGGTCATCCTTGCACAGACTTGTTCGATCGGCCTTGGTGCGATTGGCTTTGGGCCCAGTTTCAGCGTGAAAAGCGCAAAGGTTTCCCCTAGTGTTCAAGGAGACCTCAAACCATTTATCATGTCAAGGACACTTAGGTAGTTTACGTTTTTGTGACCCATACACATAATATGCCATATTGATCGTCACAAAGGGGAAATACTACAAATTTCTGATGGTACATAATCAGTAAAACCGCTAACTTAGGAAAGGAAAGTGATCTCGAACCAGTTTCGCTCAAATGAACTCAATTAACAGATGAGCTAATCTTCCACTGGTCGTGACAGAGAAGACAGACGCTATGTACAGTATTTAGAGGTTCATTGTACCGGGGAAAATCCCCTAGCACTTTTCGACAAGCACAATGAACATTGGACCACGGCTTAACGTCCCGTCCTAAGGACTGCGACCCTTTCCGGTAGCGTGCATGTCGGGTGAGCGACACAGGCGGGATCGACCCCGGGGCATCTAGTTCCA